>JAYKKT010000064.1:14536935-15751371 GCA_036023115.1 Brasenia schreberi
ATTCTTTCGAAAACCAAGTGTGGAAGAAGCACTTCGATGGGGCATGAAACCAACGAGGGGCTGGTGCTGGGGTCATCCTAATCTCCCCTGAAAAGGGCGAGATTCCCATAGCCGTCCACTTAGATTTCGAATGTTCCAACAACGTAGCTGAGTATGAAGCACTCATACAAGGCTTAAGGATTTCGAAAATTCTAGGGGCATCGTGCATTGAGGTCTTTGGAGATTCGCTCCTTGTCATAAACCAGGTTTTAAAAATTTGGCAAGTACGTAATGAAAAACTACTTCCATATCACGAGTTGGCCACTTGATTGGTCCAATCCTTCCAATCGTGTAAACTCACACACATAGGAAGAGAGGACAATGGCATCGCCGATGCCCTCTCCTCCTTGGGTTCAACCCTGAAGGTCGATCCCATTTCAGGGACTAGATCTTTGGAAATATGGCATGCGCCCCACCCATCCACACACGACTTGGATATTTGCCAAAATAACCCAGAGTCTATTGAAAAACCCTGGTTTTATGACATAAAACAATTTTTAGAAAATGGGGGATTCGCCGAGGATGCCACATCCAAAGATAAGGCATTCATTCATAAGATTTCGACCCGATACACCATTCTGGGTGGGGTTTTATACAAAAAAAGTTTTACCGGCATTCTGCTTAGGTGTATCGACCTAGAGGAGGCTAGGATAGTGATGCATGAATTCCACAATGGAGAATGTGGAGGTCATGTTAATGCCAACATGATGGCAATGAAAATACTTAGAGGGGGCTATTTTTGGTCCACCCTGAAAAAGGATTGTCACGATCATGTTAGGAAGTGCCATCCATGTCAAGTGCATGGGCACACCATTCATATCCCTTCATCTGCATTGCATTCCGTGGTCAGCCCCTGGCCATTCACCATGTGGGCGTTTGACATCGTAGGCCCAATATTTTCAAAGGCCTCGAATGGGCATCGATTTATTTTAGCAGCCACAGAGTATTTCTCCAAATGGGTGGAAGCCATTTCCCTAACCAATGTGATGGGGCAACATGTGGTGGTTTTCATTCGGAGGAATATCTTGGCTCGATTTGGGGTTCCACGAGACCTTGTGTCTGACAATGGCACCCCATTCAAGAACGAGCGGATGGTTAAGTTGTGCAACACGTATGGCATAACTCACCACTTCTGCTCGCCCTACTACCCTCAAGGCAACGGCCAAGCTGAAGCCACAAAGAAGACTCTCATTAGTATAATTGAGAAAACTTCAGAGAAGGGTAGGACGTGGCACGAGAAGCTGGATGAAGCCTTATGGGCTTATAGGACTTCCATCCGGACTCCCACGAATGCCACACCATTCGAATTGGTCTATGGCACAAATGCCATTCTTCCCATTCATACTCAACTATATTCATTTCATACATCCATTGCACTCGACCTCCCCCTAGAGACGCTTCAGCATGCTAGGATGGCCGGACTAGATTTGCTAGATGAGAGGCGACTCCTTGCCATGGATCATGCTCGTGCATATCGGCAAAGGATAGCCTGACATTATAGCAAACACATGAGACCTCGCCACTTTGAGGTGGGAGATCTGGTCTTAAAAACCATCCATCATCGTAGCCCACACCCCCTGGGAAAGTGGCGCCCCAACTGGGATGGACCCTATGTTGTACGAGCAACCACTACAAACAATTCGTATTGGTTGATCGATGTAGAAGGTAGGAATTTAGCAGATCTTATCAATATTCAATACTTAAAGAAGTATCATGTGTAGGATTTGGATTAAATTCCAGTTTTCAAAAATTTTAGGGATAGCTGCCCTAAGACATGAGAATAAGGTGCAAAGGCAAAATCGTGTGACCCTAAGTGAGAGAATTCGCACTTGTGAAAGAGTGGAGTCTTCAAAATCGTGGTTACATTTCAAAACCCTTCTTCTTACAAAGAAAGGCCTAGTTCAACATAGCAAGATACTTGCAAGTAGTACGTGCTATTTCTAAATAGGCTGATCTGGAATGGATCGAGTGTAGGCTTGGGATAAGTCCTCCCCTCTTCTCTTCTACTTCCAAAAGAAAAACAACGGCCCAAACAAAGGGAATTTCCCGTTCAAAAGGCTCTTTCCCAAAAGAAAGAAACCAGAATTCAAAAGAAAAATCGATTCTCTAGTGAAAAAGAGGGATTAAAGAAAAAAATACTCCCAAAGGGAGACCCTCTATGAAAAAAATGAAAAAGAGGCCAAAAAGCTCAAAAAGAGCAGTTTTCTGCCTTCTATGCCTTAAACCACGGGATGCTTCAGAAGGGACCGTGGTATCTCTTTCCCATCCCTGGCTTATCCCAAGCTAAAGCATGGTTCATTTCGAGGAAGCCTAAAGTAAAAATAGGATTTACTTACTTGAATTTCATCTTGTTTGAGAATTCGACGTTTCAAGTAAGGCATAGGAATTTGAAATATAGCTTGTTTTCTAATAAAACCTCCACTAGTAAGCGAGTGTTAAGACTCAAACAAGGGAAAACACGAAGAGCTCGAGATCCTTAGGATCGAGACTCAAGACAGTTGTCCCTTTTGTAAACAGTTTTGTAAATAAGTTTTGAAAAATCGAACATCGAACAGCATAGGATCTGCT
This sequence comes from Brasenia schreberi, assembly GCA_036023115.1. Classification (NCBI taxonomy): domain Eukaryota; kingdom Viridiplantae; phylum Streptophyta; class Magnoliopsida; order Nymphaeales; family Cabombaceae; genus Brasenia; species Brasenia schreberi. The sequence continues at coordinate 14,539,543 of JAYKKT010000064.1, forward strand.
CACTTGGAGCAGTAGGCCTTGTAAGTCTCTAGAGTTCGACCACATCTGGTCTCTAGGAGGTCGCCACTCTTGACACCACACCCATGTCATCTGCATTCCACGCATGGTACTTGCATAAACATGATCCCCTTTAGGACCAGATTCCATAGTATAATCCCTTTGGCGCGATATCCCCTCCTACTAGAGTTTTTAAATTGAGATTTTGCTAAAAATGGGACGATCCCATATTCTTCGTGGCTAGATCTAGGGAGACATTAAAAGGGGTATTTGTCATCTTTGCCCTTATCCAAATCGATTTGGACAAGGCCAAAGAGGGGCATCTGTAAACACCCCGAAATCCCACGAATTTCTTAAACAAATCTAGTTTTGTAAAAGCAGCCCCAAAGGGCCATTTTGACACTGGAAACCCAGGAGCCTTCTAGAGAACACTGTACATATGTTTTAAACTCTGTATTTCAAAAATATATAGCTTTTGAAAACCTTTTAAAACACGTTTTTGAAACCCTAAAGCAGCTTGGCCTAATCCAGACAGGACCAAAAAAGCAAAGGAGAGCCCGGAACCGGAGCACATGTCAAGCCCGGCACAGCAACTCTCGTATCCAATCCACACCCCAGGATCTCGAACATCCAAGACCCTGTTATCATCAAAACATCATTTGAAGTCATCTCTGGAAGGCGAAAATAGAGGCGGACGATCATGTTGGCGGAGACCCAACGAAGACGGAGTACTGATGCTGTCAGACCCCACACAAACCGTTCGTTTCGAACACAGCTCGAAGGAGTCAGAGTTTAGTTTGGATCAGATTTGGACCATTGTAGACGCGCGAAAAATCCCCGCCTCTTCGTCCCTTCCGGGGCTTGGAGTGGATCTTCTCGTGCGTCTAAGGCCTATGTATACAAATAGGGCGTGCCAGCTAGCTTACTTAAGCTAGCGAAGATATTTTTAACACTGACTTCTAAACGTGGCGACTGTGAGCAAGTAAGCTCTTGTCGTCGCAGACCTTCTTGCACCGATGCGCAAGGGTCAGTCTGTACGCTTTGCAAAAAATCGAGTTTTGGAGAGAAAGTCTACGAAGCGGTTCGAGGTGTCTATTTCGGGTCTTTAGGATGCGATTGCATATTTTAGATCACGTGGATTTGCACGTGCCTAAGTCTTTTCTTTTATCCCTTTTCGGGCCACCTAGTTTGTGTGTTATGAACACTCCACTACATGGGCGAATTCGAGCGGGGCTTGCTTCGATGCAATATGCGTCCTACCTCGTGGTATGGCGTAGATGCAATGCAAACTCACGCTACTCCAAAGGGAAAACCCAAAATGTAAAGACAATACTGAAGGGAAATAACCGAAGGGAAATAACCGAAGGGAGATATGTATATAGCTTATGTATATGAGCCCTTACTCGGGTCTTGCAAATAAGAGCGAAGGCTCAATGTGGGTGCGTGCTTGAATTGAAAGACTTACACACACGACATGAAATTAAACCCAAATATAAATTGCAGTATGGCCTTGACTAAGGTCTTGGGAGTAAGAGCGAAGGCTCAATGTGTGTGAGAGTGCTTGAATTGAAGTACTACACACACGACATAAATGAAACCCAAATATAACTGCAATAAGGCCTTTACTAAGGTCTTGGGAGTAAGAGCGAAGGCTCAATGTGTGTGAAAGTGCTTGAATTGAAAGACTTACTCACACGACATAAAATGAAACCCAAATAGTATAGGTCGGCCCTTACTTGAGTCTTTCAAATAAGAGCGAAAGCTCAATGTGTGTGAGAGTGCTTGAATTGAAAGACTTACTCACACGACATGAAATGAAACCCAAATAGTATAGGTCGGCCCTTACTTGGGTCTTTCAAATAAAAGCGAAAGCTCAATGTGTGTGAGTGCTTGAATTGAAAGACAACGCACCCAACTTAAACAAAACCCTTCGAAAATGAAAGTATATGTACACTTATATATTAGGGGCTGATTAGGCCCGTGTGTGCTAAAAATCGTGCACGACTAAGAGAGTGCACGTGTGTGGTTGTGCCAAGCCACGTTATTACAAGCGGGGGGAGACTATGCTCCGTTATTACAACCCCGTATCAAATTGAATCTCAAGCAAGTATACAACTAAGGACCAAGTTTAGACACTTACGAGTAGCTGGTCCGTAGAGGTCTTGCTTGGGCGTGGACTGGGCTTTGGGCTGCAAACGGGAGCTCTGCGAAGGTAGGTGATCAAGGGTGCTGGCCGGCTGCAAGTGGGGCGCGGGATAGGCGCCTCGAAGGTGGCCGGTGGCAAGTAGATGGCGCCTCCAAGTAGGGGGTTTAAAGTGGCTGAATAAGTGGGTTCTTAGGGTCACTAGGGGAGTTGAGAGTTTAGGGAAACTGGACCTAGAAGGTGAGCTGGTAGGAAGGCCGAATAGGACACCTAGGGGAAGGCCGAATGGGAGATGATGGCTAGGTAGTGGCCGGCAGTTTAGGTTATGCTAGGTTCGGCTAAGTTAAAATGGTGGTGGCGGGTTGCTAGGGTGACTAAGGTGATGGTGTGGTGGGTGGCTGGGAGTAGAGAAGGGGGCTAGGTAAGGTTAAAGAAGGCTTACCGGATGGGGAGAAGTGGCGAGTGGATGAAGAGAGAAGCCGGGTGTTGATGGGAGTTCGGCTGGATGAAGGTGGTGGCGTCCGGCTGGGTGAGGTGGTGGTGGATGGAAGAGGGAAGGTGGCGGTGCAGGTGGAGCTGATGGAGCAGGTGGAGCAGGCGAAGGTGATGGAGAGTGGTCCCGGTTGGGTGAGATATGGGAGATGGAGAGGGCCCGGCTGGGTGAGATGGTGGTTCCCACTTGGAAAAACCCGCCCCCAAGGGGGGGGGGGTTTAAATGGGGATGGGTAGGTCGGTTAGGGCTGGGCTGAGGGTAGTGGTTAGGTGGTTTAGGTAGGGTGGTATGTAGATAAGGTGGGCTGGAAAGGGTTGGGCCAGATATTTTAAAACTAGGGGTTTGGGTAGATGGTGGGCTAAGGGTGGTTTAGGGGTTTAGGGCTAGGTTAGGTGGTTGGGTTTTAGGGTGAGGTTTAGTGAGCTAGGTTAGGTGATTAGGCTAGGTTTAGGCTAGGATTAGGGAAATTAATCTAGGTTTAGGGAAGTGGGTTAGGTGATTAGGTTGGGATTAGGATGGGATTAGGGAAGTGGGTTAGGTGATTAGGTTCGAATTAGGGGTGGATTAGGGGTTTAGGCTAGGATTAGGCATTTTGGGTTAGGTTTAGGTGAAGGAGCTCCCTTAGCATGGCCCATAGACCTTGATCACCCCATGTTGGTGCAGCCCTAGGTTAGGTTTTAGCTAATTACAAGCTTAAACCCACTCAATTAGGCTAACCCACATGATTAAACCCAAACTTGACACACAAGTCAAGCTTAATACAACACTCTTGATATTTTTCACCCCCCCACTCTCTCTCATGCCCAATATCCCATGTGAATTTCAAGTGGGCCCCACCTCCATTTATGAGAAGGTGATGTGGGCCATGGATATGGATATTGGATTGGATCTCTGGATCCAAATCCAAATCCAAGTCCACATATGGGTTTGGATTGGAATCTGGATATATATGGTCCAGATCCAATCCAAACTGAACTCTGACTCCTTCGAGCTGGGTTCGAAACGGACGATTCATGCGGGGCCTGACAGCATCAGTACTCCGTCTGCGTTGGGTCTTCGCCAACATAGTCGTCCGCCTCCGTTTCTACCTTCCGGAGATGACTTCAAAGGATATTTTGATAAGAACAGGGTCTTGAACGTTCGAGATCCTGAGGGTGTGAATCAGATACAAGAGTTGTTGTGCCGGGCTTGACATGTGCTCCGGTTCCGGGCTCTTCTTGGCTCTCCTGGTCCTGTCTTGATCGGGCCAAGCCACTTCGGGGTTTCAAAACATGTTTTTAAAAGGTTTTAAAAGCTATAATGTATATTTTCGAAATATAGAGTTCAAAACGTATGTACAGGGTTGTCTGGAAGGCTCCTGAGTTTCCAGACTCAAAATGGCCCTTTGGGGCTGCTTTTACAAAACCAGGTTTGTTTTAAGGAATTCGTGGGATTTCGGGGTGTTTACAGATGCCCCTCTTTGGCCTTGTCCAAATAGATTTGGATAAGGGCAAAGATGACAAACACCCCTTTTAATGTCTCCCTAGATCTAACCACGAAGAATATGGGATCGTCCCATTTTTAGCAAAATCTCAATTTACAAACTCTGGTAGGAGGAGATATCACGCCAAAGGGTTTACTTATGGAATCTGGTCCTAAAATGGGATCATGTTCATGCAAGTACCATGTGTGGAATGCAGATGACATGGGTGTGGTGCCAAGAGTGGCGACCTCCCAGAAACCAGATGTTGTCGAACTCTAGAGACTTACAAGGTCTATTGCTCCAAGTGAGCAAATCGTATGCTGTTCGATGTTCGGTTTTCAAAACTTATTTACAAAAGCTATTTACAAAAGGGACAACTGTCTTGAGCCTCGATCCTAAGGACCTCGAGCTCTTCGTGCTTGCCCTTGTTTGAGTCTTAACACTCGCTTATCTAGCGGAGGTTTTATAAGAAAACAAGCTTCATTTCAAATTCCTACGCCTTACTCGAAACGTCGAATTCTCAAACAAGATGAAATTCAAGTAAGTAAATCCTATTTTTACTTTAGGATTTCTCGAAATGAACCGTGCTTTAGCTTGGGATAAGCCAGGGATGGGAAAGAGATACCACGGTCCCTTCTGCAGCGTCCCGTGGTTTAAGGCATAGAAGGCGGAAAACTGCTCTTTTTGAGCTTTTTGGCCTTTTTTTCCTTTTTTTCATAGAGGGTCTCCCTTTGGGAGTATTTTTTCTTTAATCCCTCTTTTTTATAAGAGAATCGATTTTTCTTTTTGAAGTCTGGTTTCTTTCTTTTGGAAAGAGACTTTAAATGGGAAATTCCCTTTTGATTTTGGGCCTTTGTTTTCCTTTTGGAAATAGAAGAGAAGAGGGGAGGACTTATCCCAAGCCTACACTCGATCCATTCCAGATCAGCCTATTTAGAAATAGCACGTACTACTTGCAAGTATCTTGCTATGTTGAACTAGGCCTTTCTTTGTAAGATGAAGGATTTTGAAATATAACCACGATTTTGAAAACTCCACTCTTTCACAAGTGCGAATTCTCTCACTTAGGGTCACACGAGTTCGCCTTTGCACCTTATTCACATGTCTCAGGGCAGCTATCCCTTGAAATTTTCAAAACGGGAATTTAATCCAGATCCTACACATGATACTTCTTTAAGTATTGAATATTGATAGGATCTGCTAAATTCCTACCTTCTACATCGATCAACCAATACGAGTTGTTCGTAGTGGTTGCTCGTACAACATAGGGTCCATCCCAGTTGGGTCGCCACTTACCTAGGGGGTGTGGGCCACGATGGTGGATGGTTTTCAAGACCAGATCTCCCACTTCAAAGTGGCGAGGTCTCATGTGTTTACTATAATGTCGGGCTATCCTTTGCCGGTATGCACGAGCATGATCCATGGCAAGGAGTCGCCTCTCATCTAGCAAGTCTAGTTCGGCTATCCTAGCATGCTGAAGCATCTCTAGGGGGAGGTCGAGTGCTATAGATGTATGAAATGAATGTAGTTGGGTATGAATGGGAAGAATGGCGTTTGTGCCATAGACCAATTCGAATGGTGTGGCATTCGTGGGAGTCCGGATGGAAGTCCTATAAGCCCATAAGGCTTCATCCAGCTTCTCGTGCCACATCCTACCCTTCTCTAAGGTTTTCTCAATGATACCAATGAGGGTCTTGTTTGTAGCTTCGGCTTGGCCGTTGCCTTGAGGGTAGTAGGGCGAGGAGAAGTGGTGAGTTATGCCATACGTGTTGCACAACTTAACCATCCGCTCATTCTTGAATGGGGTACCATTATCAGACACAAGGTCTCGTGGAACCCCAAATCGAGCCAGGATATTCCTCCGAATGAAAGCCACCACATGTTGCCCCATTACATTTGTTAGGGAAATGGCTTCCACCCACTTGGAGAAATACTCCGTGGCTGCTAAAATAAATCGATGCCCATTCGAGGCCTTGGGAAATATTGGGCCTACAATGTCAAACGCCCACATGGTAAATGGCCAGGGGCTGACCACGGAACGCAATGCAGATGAAGGGATATGAATGGCGTGCCCATGCACTTGACATGGATGACACTTCCTAACATGATCGTGACAATCCTTTTTCAGGGTGGACCAAAAATAGCCCCCTCTAAGTATTTTCATTGCCATCATGTTGGCATTAACATGACCTCCACATTCTCCATCGTGGAACTCGTGCATCACTATCCTAGCCTCCTCTTGGTCGATACACCTAAGCGGAATGCCGGTAAAACTCTTTTTGTATAAGACCCCACCCAGAATGGTGTATCGGGTCGAAATCTTACGAATGAATGCCTTATCTTTGGATGTGGCATCCTCGGTGAATCCCCCATTTTCTAAAAATTGTTTTATGTCATAGAACCAGGGTTTTTCAATAGACTCTGGGTTGTTTTGGCAAATATCCAAGTCGTGTGTGGATGGATGGGGCGCATGCCATATTTCCAAAGATCTGGTCCCTGAAATGGGATCGACCTTCAGGGTTGAACCCAAGGAGGAGAGGGCATCGGCGATGCCATTGTCCTCTCTTCCTACGTGTATGAGCTTACACGACTGGAAGGATTGGACCAATCGAGTGGCCAACTCGTGATATGGAAGTAGTTTCTCATTACGTACTTGCCAAAATTTTAAAACCTGGTTTATGACAAGGAGCGAATCTCCAAAGACCTCAATGCACGATGCCCCTAGAGTTTTCGAAATCCTTAAGCCTTGTATGAGTGCTTCATACTCAGCTACGTTGTTGGAACATTCGAAATCTAAGCGGACTGCTATGGGAATCTCGCCCTTTTCAGGGGAGATTAGGATGATCCCGGCACCAGCCCCTCGTTGGTTTCGTGCCCCATCGAAGTGCATCTTCCACACTTGGTTTTCGAAGGAATTTGCCAAAATGTGGTTTTGAAAATGGTTTTGCAATATGCCTTCATCAGGCATTTCGACAAGAGTGGGATATGCGTCCTCTAAGGGGAATTCAGCCACGTAATCTGCTAGGGCTTGCCCCTTAATGGAGATCTGGTGATGGTATTTCAGATCATACTCCATTAGAACGAGTTGCCATTTGCCCAATCTACCCGTGAGAATGGGTTTTTCGAACAAGTGCTTGATTGGATCAAGCTTGGACACTATCCAGATCTCATGATCTAGGAAATAGTGTCTGAACTTCTGGCAGGCCCAGACTAGGGCCAAGCACGTCTTCTCCATGGCTTGATAATTTTGTTCATAAGCCAAGAGAGTTTTCGAAATATAGTAGATGGCATACTCCTTATGGGTGTCATCCTCGTATTGAGCCAACAGGGCTCCTAAAGCGTTTACATGCACGGAGATGTATAATAAAAGCGGTTTTCCTTGTTTTGGAGGATTCAAAACAGGAGGATTAACCAAGTATGCCTTCAGTCTCTCGAAGGACTTTTGGCATTCGTCATCCCATAAGAATTTCGTACCCTTCCTCAACAGTTTGTTGAAGGGTTCGCATCTAGTTGCCAGATTCGATATGAATCAGCGCACAGATTGTAATCGACCCTGGAGGCTACGGACTTGGGTGAGATTGGAGGGTGGAGCCATGTCTATGATGGCTCGACACTTAGAGGGGTCGACTTCTATTCCCCTTTGGCTCACCATAAAGCCTAGAAGCTTCCCTGATTCTACCCCGAACACACATTTTTGAGGGTTTAGCTTTACTTTGTAAAGCCTAAGCCTTTCGAAAATCTTTTGTAAACATTCGATATGAGTGCATCGGGTTTTGGATTTCGCCAAGAGATCATCTACATACACTTCTACAAGCTCGTGAATTTGATCATGGAAGATCGTGTTCATGGCTCGTTGGTATGTTGCGCCGGCATTTTTCAAACCAAAGGGCATGACTGTATAGCAGTACGTGCCCCATGGGGTTGTGAAGGCGGTCTTACCCTGATCTCGTGGGCTTAGTTTGATTTGATTATAGCCTGAATAGCCATCCATGAATGAAAACATTTCATGATTTGCAGTACTATCGACTATCAAATCTATGTTTGGTAAAGGATAATTATCCTTTGGAGTGGCTTTATTTAGGTTTCTGAAATTGATGCATATTCGAATTTTCCCATTGGTTTTTCGAACCACAACGATATTTGACAACCAATCAGAATACGCAATGGGTTTTATAAATCCGGCTTTTAGCAGATCTTCTAAACCCTCTTTGACTTGCGTGTGTACATTCGGGTGTATTTTCCTAAGCTTCTGCTTTATTGGTTTGATACCTACATCTAAGGGAAGACGATGCTCGACAATGCTGGGATCTATGCCCGGCATGTCTTCATACGTCCATGCAAACACATCTAAATAGGTTTGTAGAAATGCAATGAATGCTAACTTTTCAGTTTCATGCAAGCATGCGCCTATTTTGATGGTTTTGGGATTGGAATCATCCCCTAGGTTCACCTCTACGAAATCTCCTCCTACTGCTTGGGAAGGTCTCTCAAAATCGAGAATTCTATGAAATTCTGGGAGCTCAGAAGTGGGATCTTCCTTAAGGGGATCCACTTCTGGGCTTTGATCATTCTCGTGGGATATAGACCCGAGGGAACTTGATGCGTGGTTTTCAAAATGACCTGGTTTTATACTTGGATTTTCGAGTGATTTCGAAATTCTTGGTCTGGCTATGCAGACGACACTTCTTTCGAAATCCTTTTCTTTTGCCAAAGGCCTACCAGGAGCAGCTATGTACAAAATCTTTTTGGTATTTTCCAAATTTTCGATTTTTTTGGGTTTTTGTAAAACAAGAACTTTGGGAACTATATAAAGCACTCTTTTTTCGAGTTTTTGTTTTTCCATTGTTTTTGGTTTTCTTGTTTTTCGATTTTTTTTTTATTTTAAGTTTTCAAATGTTTTTGGTATTTTTAGAAAAAGGGATCTTCCGTCATACCTACAAAGGGAAAACACTACGGGTTAGACTCGGAATAGGAGGTCTAAACCATAGGTTTCTTCTAAGGCAGGCTCCGGGGCACCCTTGACCCAAGTGGTCACAGGGGGTGGCTCCGGCGGTATTTGGGGAGTATAGCCGATCCCATATCGGCTTGGGTTGGCCCTAGGAAGGATGGGCTCTAGGAGACCCTGGTTTTGTGCCCCTAGACTTTTGTAGGGCGTGTAGCCCATGTTCAATAACATGTTCCACGACCTTTTGTTTTTTGAAAAGATGGGATATAAGTCGTGGTCCTGGAACATGCTATCGTCCATATTAGGCTCGTATGGCCTTTTGTCCAGGGGTTTTGGAAATAGGGAACGTTTGGGTTTTCCTAGGAGGATTAGAGTCGGGAGGGGGCCTCCTTTGGGCGGCCCCTTCACATATACAACCTTCCTAGGGTTGTTCAACACGAGCCGAGGTGGCTCAACCATAATTTGCCCCAGGTTAGCCTCATGGGCCTGGGAGCTTGATAAACAAGGGGAGTTTATGATCCCCTGAAGCTATGGGTGACTCTCACCTAGGATCACTACGACCTGGTCCCTAAAAGGGATCTTGACACACCTGTGGAAGGTGGATGGCACAGCGCGCAAGCTGTGTATCCAGGGCCTTCCCAGCAACAGGTTATAATGGGGGTGGATGTCCAAGACATGGAACACCCCCGTGTGTTCGATCCCTCCCGTTTCCATTGGGAGTTCGATGGATCCTAAAGGCCTAGACGCATTCCCATCGTATCCAGTGATAACGATGGGACTTGGGTTCACTGAAGTCAAGGTGACTCCGATTTTGTACGCCACGTGAAGTGGAAGGATGTTGAGCCCTCCTCCGCTATCGACTAGGCACCTGTCAAGAGAGTGGTTGTTTAGAACCACCTTGATATGCAGGGCCTGGTTATGGGTTTCGTAGGGTCTATCTACATCATCTTCCGAAAAGGTGATGGGCGATTTTGCTCCTAATAAAGCCACTTGGGCAGACAAGGATTTCGGACTTATGTTCGAATCAACCTTGGCCCTTTCTAGAATTTTCTCTAATACAAGTCTATGCCTAGGCGAGGTTTTGATAAGCTCTAGGATAGACATGTGGATAGGAATCTTTGAAAGGTGGTTTTCGAAATCATAAGGATTTAGAATGATTTTGTCCTTATCTGCTTTTGGCAGACCACTAGGGATACATGCTTTTGAGGGGCCAGGCACACTGACCACCTTTTGAGCACCTTGAAGGTGCGGGAGTTGGTAGATCCTCCCGGATCTAGTGACTTCCCCCACGACCAGCCTAGGGTTCGCGCTAAACTTGGCTCTAAGGATGAGCTGAGGAGAACCTTGGATTTTCAAAACTGGTTTTACCGGGGTTTCCACTTTTGATGGTCCCCGAATGACGACTTGGGCGGGCCTCTTGTATAGTACAAGGATGGGCGCACAAGCAGGTCGACCAGGTTCTGGTTTTTGCGCTAGTTCCTTGGAAATGGTGAGGGTACATACCTCCTTTCCTTTCCCACTGCCACTGGCGTGTTTGGGAAAGGGTTCCTTGAAGATAGCTTGAGGTGGCTCAGGTTCCGCAGTGACCTGGAGCCGGCCTTCTGCTATCAAGTTCTCAATTTTATTTAAAAGAGAGAAGCAGCGTTTGGTATCATGGCCTTTGAGCCGATGATACTTACAAAATCGGTTTAAATACCCCCCTTTGGACGTGACTCCTTCGGGGATTTCAGGGAGTTCGATCATGCCCTGGGCAAGTAAGAGGTCTAGGACCTCCGACACAGGTTGCCCCAGCGGAGTGTACTCCCGTTTTTCAACCGGTTTTTGAAAATTACGTTCTCTCTTATTTTCTATTTTTTCAAAATTTTTAGAAGTGCCCGCCATGCCTGGATCCACCCGGACATTAGCGATTTTATGGGGCTTTGCCCCTTTGTCCGTCGTGGGCAGCCCATATGCGATGGGCTTTTCCAAACGGGTTTCTGGAACGGCACTTCCTTTCCATAAGTGATCGTATGTCCCTTTTCGCAAGTTGGTTTCGAAAAGGGAGGCCTTTTTGATCAACTTATGGAAAGTTGAAATCTCATGGAGCGAGAGAAGGGTTTTTAACTCGCTTTTGAAATTATCCAGGATGAGCATTATTGTGCATCCTTCGGATATGGGCTCTCGCACTTGGCCCAAAAGAGACCTCCATCTTATAATGAAGGCATGCACGTCCTCGTTCATGCCTTGCTTTGTGTCCCTTAAGGTATTCAGGGTTGGCGTGACTTCCACGTTGTGTGCAAATCTTTGCATGAAGCAGTTCGCTAACTCTTCAAAAGTAGCGAACTGGCTTAAGTCGTAGGAAGCCAGCCATTTGGCAGCTGTGCCTTTAAGGGATAGAGGGAACCAATACACCCATTTCATCGAGTCCTTTTTCTTCTTATGGGCTCGACGTGAGAAAAGCTGCAAGTGAGACCTAGGGTCTCCCATGCCATCATACCAATGGAAGTTCGGTATTTCATCGTCACTGTCTGTTTCGTAATCCATAGGAAGGAAATCAGACAGGGCGTAGCTTCTTTTCTCTTTATTCTGCCCTTTCAGCAGCTGCTGTAGGGCTTTACGGTCCTTTTGTGTGAAGGACTCGTGGTATTGGTTGCCTTCCATTACGGAGGCCTCTTTGTGCTTGCGAGGTTTTTCAGATTTTTTCTTAGGCCTTTGTTCACCGTTTGATGAACATGAATCGCCTACTTCAGCCTCTTAGCCGAGAGCATCGATTTTGGCCTCAAACTCCCTTCTCAGGTCCTCGATCTCATCTAGTTTTATTTTGTTTTTGAAAATCCTCCTAGAGATGCGCATGAGCCTTGGCTCGACACTTCACTTGGATTGGATTTTGACATGCTTTTCAAGCTTTTTCAAAATGTCCTAAGTACAAGCAAAGAAAAACAAGTTAAAACGACACCTTTTTACAAAATTTTCGCAAGACTTCTACAAGTAAACTCGATTTTTGAAAAGGCTCACGTCCCACCTGGCGTGCCAATCTCTGTAGACGCGCGAAAAATCCCCGCCTCTTCGTCCCTTCCGGGGGCTTGGAGTGGATCTTCTCGTGCGTCTAAGGCCTATGTATACAAATAGGGCGTGCCAGCTAGCTTACTTAAGCTAGCGAAGATATTTTTAACACTGACTTCTAAACGTGGCGACTGTGAGCAAGTAAGCTCTTGTCATCGCAGACATTCTTGGACCGATGCGCAAGGGTCAGTCTGTACGCTTTGCAAAAAATCGAGTTTTGGAGAGAAAGTCTACGAAGCGGTTCGAGGTGTCTATTTCGAGTCTTTAGGATGCGATTGCATATTTTAGATCATGTGGATTTGCACGTGCCTAAGTCTTTTCTTTTATCCCTTTTCGGGCCACCTAGTTTGTGTGTTATGAACACTCCACTACATGGGCGAATTCGAGCGGGGCTTGCTTCGATGCAATATGCGTCCTACCTCGTGGTATGGCGTAGATGCAATGCAAACTCACGCTACTCCAAAGGGAAAACCCGAAATGTAAAGACAATACTGAAGGGAAATAACCGAAGGGAAATAACCGAAGGGAAATAACCGAAGGGAGATATGTATATAGCTTATGTATATGAGCCCTTACTCAGGTCTTGCAAATAAGAGCGAAGGCTCAATGTGGGTGCGTGCTTGAATTGAAAGACTTACACACACGACATGAAATTAAACCCAAATATAAATTGCAGTATGGCCTTGACTAAGGTCTTGGGAGTAAGAGCGGAGGCTCAATGTGTGTGAGAGTGCTTGAATTGAAGTACTACACACACGACATAAATGAAACCCAAATATAACTGCAATAAGGCCTTTACTAAGGTCTTGGGAGTAAGAGCGAAGGCTCAATGTGTGTGAAAGTGCTTGAATTGAAAGACTTACTCACACGACATAAAATGAAACCCAAATAGTATAGGTCGGCCCTTACTTGGGTCTTTCAAATAAGAGCGAAAGCTCAATGTGTGTGAGAGTGCTTGAATTGAAAGACTTACTCACACGACATGAAATGAAACCCAAATAGTATAGGTCGGCCCTTACTCTGGTCTTTCAAATAAGAGCGAAAGCTCAATGTGTGTGAGTGCTTGAATTGAAAGACAACGCACCCAACTTAAACAAAACCCTTCGAAAATGAAAGTATATGTACACTTATATATTAGGGGCTGATTAGGCCCGTGTGTGCTAAAAATCGTGCACGACTAAGAGAGTGCACGTGTGTGGTTGTGCCAAGCCACGTTATTACAAGCGGGGGGAGACTATTCTCTGTTATTACAACCCCGTATCAAATTGAATCTCAAGCAAGTATACAACTAAGGACCGAGTTTAGACACTTACGAGTAGCTGGTCCGTAGAGGTCTTGCTTGGGCGTGGACTTGGCTTTGGGCTGCAAACGGGAGCTCCGTGAAGGTAGGTGATCAAGGGTGCTGGCCGGCTGCAAGTGGGGCGCGGGATAGGCGCCTCGAGGGTGGCCGGTGGCAAGTAGATGGCGCCTCCAAGTAGGGGGTTTAAAGTGGTTGAATAAGTGGGTTCTTAGGGTCACTAGGGGAGTTGAGAGTTTAGGGAAACTGGACCTAGAAGGTGAGCTGGTAGGAAGGCCGAATAGGACACCTAGGGGAAGGCCGAATGGGAGATGATGGCAAGGTAGTGGCCGGCAGTTTAGGTTATGCTAGGTTCGGCTAAGTTAAAATGGTGGTGGCGGGTTGCTAGGGTGACTAAGGTGATGGTGTGGTGGGTGGCTGGGAGTGGAGAGGGAGTAGAGAAGGGGGCTAGGTAAGGTTAAAGAAGGCTTACCGGATGGGGAGAAGTGGCGAGTGGATGAAGAGAGAAGCCGGGTGTTGATGGGAGTTCGGCTGGATGAAGGTGGTGGCGTCCGGCTGGGTGAGGTGGTGGTGGATGGAAGAGGGAAGGTGGCGGTGCAGGTGGAGCTGATGAAGCAGGTGGAGCAGGCGAAGGTGATGGAGAGTGGTCCCGGTTGGGTGAGATATGGGAGATGGAGAGGGCCCGACTGTGTGAGATGGTGGTTCCCACTTGGAAAAACCCGCCCCCAAGGGGGGGGGTTTAAATAGGGGATGGGTAGGTCGGTTAGGGCTGGGCTGAGGGTAGTGGTTAGGTGGTTTAGGTAGGGTGGTATGTAGATAAGGTGGGCTGGAAAGGGTTGGGCCAGATATTTTAAAACTAGGGGTTTGGGTAGATGGTGGGCTAAGGGTGGTTTAGGGGTTTAGGGCTAGGTTAGGTGGTTGGGTTTTAGGGTGAGGTTTAGTGAGCTAGGTTAGGTGATTAGGCTAGGTTTAGGCTAGGATTAGGGAAATTAATCTAGGTTTAGGGAAGGATTAGGGAAGTGGGTTAGGTGATTAGGTTGGGATTAGGACGGGATTAGGGAAGTGGGTTAGGTGATTAGGTTCGAATTAGGGGTGGATTAGGGGTTTAGGCTAGGATTAGGCATTTTGGGTTAGGTTTAGGTGAAGGAGCTCCCTTAGCATGGCCCATAGACCTTGATCACCCCATGTTGGTGCAGCCCTAGGTTAGGTTTTAGCTAATTACAAGCTTAAACCCACTCAATTAGGCTAACCCACATGATTAAACCCAAACTTGACACACAAGTCAAGCTTAATACAACACTCTTGATATTTTTCACCCCCCCACTCTCTCTCATGCCCAATATTCCATGTGAATTTCAAGTGGGCCCCACCTCCATTTATGAGAAGGTGATGTGGGCCATGGATATGGATATTGGATTGGATCTCTGGATCCAAATCCAAATCCAAGTCCACATATGGGTTTGGATTGGAATCTGGATATATATGGTCCAGATCCAATCCAAACTGAACTCTGACTCCTTCGAGCTGGGTTCGAAACGGACGATTCATGCGGGGCCTGACAGCATCAGTACTCCGTCTGCGTTGGGTCTTCGCCAACATAGTCGTCCGCCTCTGTTTCTGCCTTCCGGAGATGACTTCAAAGGATATTTTGATAAGAACAGGGTCTTGGACGTTCGAGATCCTGAGGGTGTGAATCAGATACAAGAGTTGCTGTGCCGGGCTTGACATGTGCTCCGGTTCCGGGCTCTTCTTGGCTCTCCTGGTCTTGTCTTGATCGGGCCAAGCTACTTCGGGGTTTCAAAACATGTTTTTAAAAGGTTTTAAAAGCTATAATGTATATTTTCGAAATATAGAGTTCAAAACGTATGTACAGGGTTGTCTGGAAGGCTCCTGAGTTTCCAGACTCAAAATGGCCCTTTGGGGCTGCTTTTACAAAACCAGGTTTGTTTTAAGGAATTCGTGGGATTTCGGGGTGTTTACAACCATATATATCCAGATCCCAATCCAAACCCATGTATGGACTTAGATTTGGATTTGGATTCAAAAAAATCCAATCCAATATCCATATCCATGGCCCACATCACCTTCTCATAAATGGAGGTGGGGCCCACTTGAATTTCATGTGGGATTATGGGCATGAGAGAGAGTGGGGGTGGATAAGATCAAGTGTGTGTTGTAATTAAGCTTGACTTGTGTGTCAAGTTTGGGGTTAATCATGTTGGTTAGCCTAGTTAAGTGGGTTTAAGCTTGTAATTAGTCAAAACCTAACCTAGGGCTGCACCAACATGATGTGGTTAAGGTCTATGGGTCATGCAAAGGGAGCTCCTTCACCTAAACCTAACCCAAAACACCTAATCCTAGCCTTCCACCCTAATCCGGCCCTAATCTGAGCCTAATCACCTAACCCACTTCCCTAATCCTTTCCTAAACCTAGGTTAATTTCCCTAAGCCTAGCCTAATCACCTAACCTACCTCACTAAACCTCACCCTAAAACCAACCCACCTAGCTAAACCCTAAACCTCTAAACCACCCCTAGCACACAACCTACCCAAACCACTTGTATTTAAAATATCTGGCCCTACCCTTTCCAGCCCACCTTATCACCACACCACCCTACCTAAACCACCTAACCACTACCCCAAAACCAGCCCTAACCGACCTAGCCCAGCCCTATATAAACCCCCCCTTGGGGGCGGGTTTTTCCCATCCTCAAGCTCCAACCCTATCTCGGGTCCTCCACTCTCCAGCCCAGCCAACTCCACCTGCCCTACAGTCAGCCACCACCTGCGCCCCTACCTTCCAGCCGAGCACCACCACCACCACCACCACTCCAGCCGAGGCCCACATCGCCACCCTTCCTCCTGGCCAAACCTCGTCTTGTGCGTCCCAATCACCCGGATACTCCCCTTCCATCCGCCATCACCTCCCCTCATTCGGTTAGTATCCTCCACCTTACTCCTTCTCCACTCCCTCTCCACTCTCAGCCACCTAACCCACTACCATATCACCCTAACCCCAGCCATTCCACTTGCCGCCACCATTCCCACTCGGCCAGGCCATAACCACCCTAACTACCCGCCACCACCTAGACACCTTAGCTCCATTCGGCCACCCTATCCAACTCCCTAAGAGCTGCCCATATCACCCCACTACACCCACTACCACCTGACCCCATCTCCTAGCTAGTTCCCTTCCCTTAGACCACTCCTAGCCACCCTAGCAACCCGCCACCATCAAGTCCTCCTAGTCGGCCACTCCAACCGACTGTGATTCCATTCACCCACCCTCGCAACCCGCCAACCTTAGGTAATCCGTTAGACCTTCCCTTAGGTTCCCCCCTTAGCACTACCTACCTTAACACTAACCCCTATCCTAGTGACCTTCCTTAGCCACATTAGCCCAATACATTAAGGCGGCACCCTTGCTAGCAGCCGGCCACCTTCAAGGTGCCCTTCCCGCGCACCCAAGGCACCCGGCCAGCAACCCCTTGCCGTTCAATCTCGAGGAGCTCCCGCTTGTAGCCCAAGGCAAAGGCCAAGCCCACGCTCAAGCAAGGCTTCTTTGGACCAGCTATTAGTAAGTGCCTAACTCGGTCCTTAGTTGTATACTTGCTTAAGATTCAATTTGATACGGGGTTGTAATAACGGAGCATAGTCTCCCCTCGCTTGTAATAACGTGGCTTGGCACAACCACACATGTGCACTCTCTTAGTTGTGCACGATTTTGAACACACACGGGCCTAATCAGCCCCTAATACATAAGTGTAGATATATACTTTAATTTTCGTAGGGTTTTGCTTAAGTTGGGTGTGTTGTCTTTCAATTCAAGCACTCACACACATTGAGCCTTCGCTCTTATTTGAAAGACCCAAGTAAGGGCCGTGTTATACTATTTGGGCTTTCATTTCATGTCGTGTGTGTAAGTCTTTCAATTCAAGCACTCACACACATTGAGCCTTCGCTCTTATTTGAAAGACCCAAGTAAGGGCCGTGTTATACTATTTGGGCTTTCATTTCATGTCGTGTGTGTAAGTCTTTCAATTCAAGCACTCACACACATTGAGCCTTCGCTCTTGTTTGAAAGACCCAAGTAAGGGCCGTGTTATACTATTTGGGTTTAATTTCATGTCGTGTATGTAAGTCTTTCAATTCAAGCATGCACCCACATTGAGCCTTCACTCTTATTTGCAAGACCCGAGTAAGGGCCCATATACATACTCTATATACATATCTCCCTTCGGCATTTACATTACAAGTCATTTCCCTTCGGCATTGTCTTTACATTTCGGGTTTTCCCTTTGGAGTAGCATGAGTTTGCATTGCATCTGCGCCATACCACGAGGTAGGACGCATACAGAATCAAAGCAAGCCCCGTATTCCCGCTCAAATTCGCCCATGTAGTGGAGTGTTCATAACACACAAACTAGGTGGCCCATAAAGGGATAAAAAGAAAGACTTAGGCACGTGCAAATCCACGTGATCTAAAAACTGCAATCGCATCTAAAAGAACCGAATTAAACACCTTGAACCGCTTCGTAGGCTTTCTATCCCAAAAGGTCGATTTTTCAAAGCGTACAGACTGACCCTTGCGCGTCAGTGCAAGAAGGTCTGCGACGACAAGAGCTCACTTGCTCATAGTCGCCACGATTAGAAGTCAGTTTAAAATATATCTTCGCTAGCTTAGGTAAGCTAGCTGGCACGCCCTGTTTATATAAATAGGCCTTAGACACGCAAGAGGATCTGCTCCAAGCCCTGAAAAGGCAAGAGGCGGGGATTTTTCGCGCGTCTTACATGTACTCCCGTTTTTCAATCGGCTTTTGAAAATTTCTCTCCCTTTTATTTTCTAATTTTTCAAAATTTTTGGAAGTGCCCGCCACACCTAAATCCACCCGGACATTGGCGATTTTATGGGGCTTTGCCCCTTTGTCCATCGTGGGTAGCCCATAAGGGATGGGCTTTTCCAAGCGGGTTTTGGAAATGGCACTTCCTTTCCATAAGTGATCGTATATCCCCTTTTTTAAGTTTGTTTCGAAAAGGGATGCTTTTTTGATCAACTTATGGAAAGTTGAGATCTCATGGAGCGAGAGAAGGGTCTTTAACTCGCTTTTAAAATTATCCAAGATGAGCATGACTGCGCATCCTTCGGATATTGGCTCTCGCACTTGGCCCAAAAGGGACCTCCATCGTATAATGAAGGCATGTACGTCTTCGTTCATGCCTTCCTTCGTATCCCTTAAAGTGTTTAAAGTTGGCGTGACTTCTACGTTATGTGCAAATCTTTGCATGAAGCAGTTCGCTAACTCTTCCAAAGTAGCGAACTGGCTTAAATCGTAGGAAGCCAGCCATTTGGCAGCTGTGCCTTTAAGGGATAAAGGGAACCAATACACCCATTTCATCGAGTCATTTTTCTTCTTATAGGCTCGACGCGAGAAAAGTTGCAAGTGAGACCTAGGGTCTCCCATGCCATCATACCGATGGAAGTTCGGTATTTCATCGTCACTGTTTGTTTCGTAATCCATAGGAAGGAAATCAAATAGGGCGTAACTCCTTTTCTCTTTATTTTGCCCTTTCAGCAGCTGTTGTAGGGCTTTACGGTCCTTTTGTGTGAAGGACTCGTGGTATTGGTTGCCTTCTGTTACGGAGGCCTCTTTGTGCTTGCGAGGTTTTCAGTTTTTTTCTTGGCCCTTTGTTCACCATTCGATGAACATGAATCGCCTACTTCAGCCTCTTGGCTGAGAGCATCGATTTTGGCCTCGAATTTCCTTCTCAGGTCCTCTATCTCGTCTAGTTTGACCTTATTTTTCAAAATCCTCCTAGAGTGAGAACTTGATGCGCATGAGCCTTGGCTCGACACTTCACTTGGATTGGATTTTGACATGCTTTCAAGCTTTTCAAAATTCCTAAGTACAAGTAAAAAAAAGAGTTAAAACAACACCTTTTGAAAAAAAATTCACAGGGTTCCTAGAGTGACTCGATTTTAAAAGACTCACATCCCACCGGGCGTGCCAAATAACTGTAGACGCAGAAAATTCCCGCTCCTGGTTCTTAGGCCTGAAGCGAACCTTTTCGTGTGCCTAAGTCCTAATTAAGCAAAAGGGCATGCCAGCTAGCTTACTTAAGCTAGCGAAGAGATATTTTAAACCTGACTCCTAACGTGGCGATTGTGAGCAAGCAAGCTCTTTTCGTCGCAGACCTTCTTGCACCGATGCGCAAGGGTCAGTCTGTACGCTTTTAAAAAATCGAGTTTTTGGAATATAAGAACCTACAAAAACGTGTTTGAGGTGTTTGATTTGGGTTGTTTTTGTATGATTTTCAGATTTTATTTCACGTGGATTTGCACGTGCCTGTCTTCCTTTTTATCCCTTTTCGGGCCTACTAGGTGTGTGTTATGAACACGTAACCTAAGTGTGGCGACTTTGAGTGGGAGTATGGGGTTTGCTTTGATGCAATATGCATCCTAACTCGTGGTATGGCGTATATGCAATGCAAACTCACGCAACTCCAAAGGGAAAACCCGAAATTTAAAGACAATGCCGAAGGGAAATGACTTGTAATGTAAATTGCCGAAGGGAAATTGCGGAAGGGAAATTGCAAAAGAGAAATATGGCTATATCTTAAGAGCGGAAAGGCTCAATAATGCAAGTGTGTGCCGTGTATATATGTAAAGACTACGCACACTACAAAACCTTAAAACCCAAATCTTAAAGACATAGCCGAAAGGGAAATACTTATAATATATATGGGCCCGAAGGTCGCCAACGTGTTGCGTGGGTGTTGTGTATATATTGAAAGACAACTCACACGACTTAAATGAAACCCAAATATAAATTGCAATATGGCCTTAACTAAGGTCTTGGGAGTAAGAGCGAAAGCTCAATGTGTGTGAGTATATAATTGAAATGCTACACACACAACATGAAATTAGCCCCAAGGAAAGTATAACACGGCCCTTACTTGGGTCTTGCAAATAAGAGCGAAAGCTCAATGTGTGTGAGTGCGAGAATTGAAAGACAACACACACAACGTAAGCAAAACCCCACGCAACTTAAAGTATATAAATAAACTTATATCTTAAGGGCTGATTAGGCCCGTGTGTGTTCAAAATCATGTACAACTAAGAGCGAGGTAGGCTCAAGTGCACATGTGTGTGGGTGTGTCAAGCCACGTTATTACAAGCGGGGGGAGACAATGCTCCATTAGTACAACCCTGTATCAAATTTAATTTAACTTAAGCAAGTTTACAAATAAGGACCGAGTTAGGCACTTACTTATAGCTGGTCCGGAGGTGACTTGCTTGAGCTTGGGCTTGGGCGTCACCTTGGGCTGCAAGAGAGAGCTCCTCGGAATAACACGGCAAGGGTGTGTGGCCGGGTGACAAAGGAGCATGGGTGTGGCACCTTGGGGACTTGCCGGCTGAATGGGATGGTGCTGCTATGATGCCTCGGGCTGAGGTGTTTAGAGAGGGTTACTAAGGCGTAGGGCAGGTTCTATGGAAGGTGGAGCTAAGGGATGACTAAGGGGGATGTCTAAGGAGAAGGGTGTGGCTAGCCGGGTGACTTGGGTGCAGTCAGCTGTGACTGGCCGACTAGGGGTGGTTTAAGTCACGGCCGGCTGGGGGTAGCTAGGGGTGTTTGGGAATGGCGAGGGAGCTAGCTAGGGTGGCTAAGGGACGGTTAAAGGAGAGGGAGGTTAGGTCCTAGGGAACAAGGTAAGGTGGCTGGGGTACCTAGGGGATGTCACGAATGGGAAGGTAGGGGAGTGGGTGGTGCGGTTGGGTATGGTTGAAGGGTGTCGGGTAGTTAGGTGGTGGCCGGCTGAATGGAGTGGAAACTAGGCTAAGGTAAGGTGCTATGGGGTGGCTGAGAGTGGAGGGAGAGTGAAGAGAAGGTGGAATTAGGGGAGTGTACTAACCGGATGGGTGAGGGAGGTTGGTGTCCAAGGAGGACAGCCGGGTGGAAGGTGGATGGAGCTGGCCGGGAAGTGGTGGCGACGTGGAAGGGAGCAGGCTGGGAGGTGGTGGTGGTGTGGAAGGGAGCTGGCCAAGAAGTGGTGGTGGTGCAGGTGGGAGAAGAGAGCCAGGTGAGAGAGGGCTCGCCTGGCCCAAGTGTTGGCTCGAAAAAGTTGAAAACCCGCCCACTAGGGGTGGGGGGGGGGGGGGGGTTTATAGGTTTCAAAGGGGCGGTTGGGGCTGGTTTTGAGAGGGCGGTTTGGTGGTTTAGGTGGTGGTGGTGTGGTGATAAGGTGGGCTGGTTTTGAGGGGGGGGCAGATATTTTGTTTTAGGTGGTTTTAGGGATATGGTGTGCTAGGGTTTAGGTGGGGTGGTTTAGTGGTTTAGGGCTTAGCTAGGTGGGTTGGTTTTGGAGTGAGGTTTAGTGAGGTGGGTTAGGTGTTTAGGCTAGGATTAGGTTAGGATTAAGGGAATTAAGCTAGGTTTAGGGAAGGATTAGGGAGGTGGGTTAGCTGATTAGGTTGGTATTAGGCCGGGATTAGGGAAGTGGATTAGGTGATTAGGCTAGGATTAGGCCAGGATTAGGGTAAAGGGCTAGGATTAGGGGTTTTGGCTTAGGATTGGGTTAGGAGGCTCCCTTTGCATAGCCCATAGACTTCATTGTATCATGTTGGTGCAGCCCTAGGTTAGGTTTTGGCTCATACAAGCTTAAACCCACACTAATTAGGCTAACCCACATGATTAACCCCAAACTTGACACACAAGTCAAGCTTAATACAATTCCCCTGAAGCTTATCCTCCCCATTCTCTCTCATGCCCCTAATTCCACGTGAATTTCAAGTGGGCCCCACCTCCATTTATAAGAAGGTGATGTGGGCCATGGATGTGGATATTGGATTGGATCTCTAGATTCAAATCCAAATCCACACATACGTTTGGATTGGGATCTGGATATATATGGTCCAGATCCAATCCAAATTGAAGTCTGACTCCTTCAGGGTATGTTCGAAACGAACGGTTTGTGCAGGGTCTGACAGCATCAGTACTCCGTCTACGTTGGGTCTTCGCCAACATGGTCGTCCGCTTCTGTTTTCACCTTCCGGAGATGATTTCTCATGATTTTTCCTAATAACAGGGACTTGGACGTTCGAGATCCTGGGGGTGGATCTAACACAAGAGTTGCTGTGTCGGGCTCGACATGTGCTCCGGTTCCGGGCTCTCTTTGGCTCTTCTGGTCCTGCTTTCATTAGGCCAAGCCGCTTCGTGGGGTTTCAAAATGTATTTTAAAAGGTTTTAAAAGCATATTATACATATTTTTAAACATATACAGTTTAAACATATGTACAGGGTTGCCTGGAAGGCTCCTAGGTTTCCAGACTCAAAATAGCCCTTTGGGGCTGCTTTTACAAAAACCAGGTTTATTTGAGAAGTTCGTGGGATTTCGGGGTGTTTACACCATCTATTAGAAGAAATTGAGCCACACCTGGCCAAGGTCGTCCATCTCCTAGAGGAACCCAAGATCAATCCCAAGCCATCCAAACCTAGGGTCATGTGTCCCCTAGGGAAGTCCAACTCTTCCAAGTCTTCCACCATCCAAACCTCCAAACTCTTAGGCAAAACCAAAATAAATCGTGTATATATATCCATGATATGGACGACACCATATTCCAAGGCCATCCACTTTATAAAAAAATTTCAAAACTCAAGAAGCCTTCGAACATGATGTTAAACATGGGATATACACCTTACTAAGGTTTAGGAGTCAAGAGTCAACGTAGGTGTAGACACCGAAAATCTTCACTTCAGGTTCTTTAGGCCTGAAGTGAACCTTTTCGCAATCAACATTCGCTTTTAGGGAGTGCCAGCTAGCTTACTCAAACTAGCGAAGTATGTTTTGAAATATCTGACTTTTAAAAGGCAAATGTAGGCAAGCGAGATCTTTTCGTCGCAGACCTTCTTGCACCGATACACAAGGGTCATTCTGTACGCTTAGAGACTTCATTTGAAACAAGTTAAACTCAAAATCGATTTTGAATAAAGAAGTGTTTTGAAAAACTTTGGAAATCATGCACTTTGGCGAGTTTTGTTTTTACGAGGGTTGGGCGACCCTAAGTCTTTCGATTTTATCTACTTAGGCACGATGTGTGTGTATCAAATGGCCTAAGTCTTGGTGTGTTTGTACAATTGGTTCGGGGTTTATTTGATGCAGGTATGCACTCTAGCTCAAGTATGGCGAGTATGCAATGCAACTCACACAACTTGAATGTAAAACCCAAAATTTAAAGACTTAGCTGAAGGGAAAACCCAAATTGAATGCAACTCACATGACTTTGAATGTAAATTACAGAAATTTAAATATATCTATATCTTAAGAGCGGAAAGGCTCAATTGTATGCGTGGGTGTTGTGTATAAATTGAAATGCAACTCACGCAGCTGAACCGTAAAACGCAGCAAAAGGGAGATATAGATATAAGAGCGAAAAGGCTCAATGGGGTGTGTGTGTATGTGTATAAATTAAAAGACAACACACACGACTGAATTTAACAACCCCAAATCGAATTGCAATATGGCTCTTATTAGAGTCTTGGGAGTAAGAGCGAAGCCGGAGAGCTTGAGAGCTTGGAGACACTTGGAGATCCGGGAGCTGCAAATTATACCAGATTTGGGGTTGGTTTGGGCAAGGTAAGACTCGAGCCAAGGTGGCTCAAGTGGGAGGGTTTTGTGTGTGGGTCGGCCAGCACTTGGCCTTGGGTTTTATCTTGTGAGACTCGAGCCAAAGGTGGCTCGAGTGAACTTGGTTTAAAGGGGACTTGGGGGTGGTCCTAGCTAGGTTTTGTCTAGGCTAGGGTGGCTTTTTTTTTTTGGATGACTCGAGCCAAGGTGGCTCGAGTTTGGTTTGAGGTGAAACCGGGGTTGGTTACCTAAGGTTGGCCAAGGTGGCTGTGGGGCGGGTACACGGCCAGCCCTTGGTCTAAGGTTTTGGGCTGAGGATAAGACATGGCCTGCTGGAACAGGCCGTGGGGTTTAGGTTGAGTGACCTGCCGAATGGCAGGTCCTGTTGGGCTTTGGTAAGGGGGCCACGGCTAGTATGGCCGGGTGGCTTCAAGGTGAATGGCCTGCCTTAAGGCAGGCCTGGTATAGGTTTCAAAAAGGGGAACACACGGCTTGGTTTGGCCGTGTGTTTAGGGTTAGGTGGCCTGCCGAGGGGCAAGCCAGGTTATGGCAAAAAGGCAAGGAAGCCCGGCCACCTTTGGTCGGGCTGTTTTAGGTATGTGGGGAGGGAAAACCTAGCCAACATCTGGGCGGTTTTTAGGGTAGGTGGCCTGCCTCAAGGCAGGCCAGACCTTGGGTAAAGTATGGGACACGGCGTGCTGGTGCAGGCCGTGGGTTTTAGGAAAAGGCTCGAGCCAAGAGGTGGCTCGAGCTAGGGGTGTTTCAAAGGGGAGTTCGGCCAAGGCTGGCCGAACCTGGTGGGTTCAAGGTGGGAGTTCGGCCAAGGTTGGCCGAACTTGGCTAGGTCTTGGCAGGGTGGTATAGAAGGGTTAGGGAAGGAGATGGGTTAGGTTTGGGTCTAGGTACCAACCTTAGGTTGCAGCTCCACTCCCGGCCGCCTCCAAGCCACCAAGCTCCACCACGCAACTCCACTCCAGCTGGAAGAAGACGCCACCCCTTGGTTGGTGCAGCCCGGGCCACAATAGCCAATCCCACACACTCTAGGCCAACAAGCCCCAAGAGCCACTATGGCCCACTCTCTCTCCTACTTTATGGAAGCCCTCCCAAGTGGGTTTCACGTGAATCTTTTCCAGCCCTTCTCACCTCTATTTATAGAGGTTTGAAATCGGTCTTGGATCTTGGGTCTGGGTATCCGGATCCAATCCAAACACTATTTGGATCTAGATCACGGATCTCGGATATTTTGAGATCCAAATCTAGTCCAAATATTTATTTGTGTTTGGATCTCAGATCTCGGATATTTTGAGATCCGTATCCGATCCAAACACTATTTGGATCTGGATCTGGATTTTTTTGGGTCCAGATCCAATCCAAACTGGTCTTTTGCTCCTTGGTTTTTTGGTCCTTTCTAGTGCTTTTCACCATCGGTTTTAAGCGGAGTTCGATTCATCGGAGGCCAACTCTGGCTTGAGTCTTCCCCAAGTCTTTCTTTCAACCGGTGTTCTGCTTTTCAGGACCTTTTCGGCGTTCGTTTCAGTTCGCCGTTTTGGTTTCGGGCCGGTTCCTGGTGATATCGAACTCAGATTGCCGCACGGATTCCGTTCTTCATTCTGACGGGACATGTCTCGGACTTCTGTCGACTTCCTCAGGTATTGGGCTTCTTTCTATATTTTGGAGCTGCTTTGCACTTTTCTTTGACCCAAATTATACTTTTACCCTTCTATCAGGCTTTTCTCTAAACGGGTTCTCCTTACTTCTATTTTTGAGTAGCGGGTGGCTTTTGAATCTCTGGGCTTGAATCCTCTTCTAGCCTAGGGTCTCCTTTTGCCTTCTGTACCTATTTTCACATTTTAAAATAGATTGTCATTTTGGCTCAAACGAGCTTTTTGTGTTTTTGAGAGTTTTTGAATTTTGGAAAATTTGGGGTGTTTACAGATGCCCCTCTTTGGCATTATCCAAATTGATTTGGATAATGGCAAAGAAGAAACACCCCATTTTGGTTTTCCTCTCAAATTTTCTCGAGAATACACCATTTTATTTCGCAAAACCCTGTTTTCTTTTACCACATGTGGGGATTTTTAGCAAAGAGGGCTTTTCCTAGCTATTTCCCTATATGTATGATCATGCACGAACGACTCTTTGAATGCATGCATGAGAAAAATTTTATTTTTGGGTTTTTGAGCCCGAAGAGAGCCTTTTGAGGCTGGCTGCTCCGAGCAGGTTTTTACCCATGTCTTCTTGACATTTTCTGGGTTTTCAAACTTTAGAGAGAGCCTTTTGAGGCTGTCTGCTCTAAGCAGGTTGTACCCTTGTCTTTTTTATATTCGTGGGTTTTTCGAAAATTTCTTTTTGAAAAGGAACTCCTTTTAACTTGTATCGAAAAGGACTTCCATTTTTCATACTTCCCTTCATTCGGGTTTCAATACCTGCTACTCAGTAGAGGTTTTTGGGTAGGAAAACTTGGAAAACATTTCAAAGTTCCATTTCCTACAAAACAGAGTCGAGTTCTCAAACAAAATGAAATCCAAATAAGCCGATTTTATTCGTACTTTAGGATTTTCGCAAATTTGAACCTTTTTCTTTGGGGATAAGCCATAGGGATATGGGAAAGAGATACCACGGTCCCTTCTGAAGCATCCCGTGGTTTTAGGCAAAGAGTCGGAAAATCGCTCTTTGGAGCTTTGGCTTTTTGTTTCTTTTTTTTTCACAGAGGGTCTCCCTTTGGGAGTATTTTTTCATTAATCCCTGTTTTCTTTAAAGGAGAGCAACTCTTTGGAGGAGTTTTTGTATTCCCTATTTATGAAGGGAAGACCTCTTTGGGAGGAGTTTTTTTATTCTCCTTTTTCTTTTGAACGAGAAGACCTCTTTCGGAGGAGTTTTTGTATTCCCTGTTTATGAAGGGAAGACCACTTTCGGAGGAGTTTTTGTATTCTCGTTTTTCTTTTTTCTTTTGAACATAGCCAATTTTCCTTTTTGGAGAGAGAGTAGAATGGGGGAAGGCTTATCCCTTTGGCTACTCGATTCAAACGAGATCGTCCTATTTCTTAATAGCATCTGCTGTTCGAAAATATTTTGATATTTTAAACAAGGCTTAATCTTGTAAGTCAGGGATTTTTGAAATGTTGCCAATTCATTTTTGGAAGACTTTACCTTTTGCAAAGTATAAATTCCTCCATTCAGGGTTATATAATCAACTTTGATCCTTCTTTCAAGAAGTTTCAAAGGAGTTCGATTTTTCAAAATCTTTTGGAAAAAGAATTTAACATAAACCCTTTTGAATATTCGGGCATTTTCGGTGTTTTGCTAATTTCGACCCACAATATCAACAAGTTTCGATTTTTGTTTGCCCTTTTGAAGACATGGGGACATTCCTACTCGAGTTTGCCACCCTTTTGGGCTTTCTTTGGGGTGATATGATATGAATGATGCATGCTATGCACTCCATGCGACTTAATGGAAATACATGATTTTATGCAATGGTGAACACACGAAATGTACCTCACAAGTCATGAAGGAGATACATTTTCAAAATTGGTTCTCCATGGAAGGTGTCTAGGGGCTTTATTTAAAAATGCCCCTAGCTTGATGGGGATGCATGATTTCGCATGGCCACATGGTGAAGGGCCATGGTTTTTCAAAAGGATTTTGGATGGACAATGGTATGTTCATGTCCATGTATTTCCATGAGCGCGATACTTTTTGCTCAAGGATGGGAAATATAACCAGCCCTAAGTGATCGTCATGGCCATCATGTTTGATTTTGACATGGTCTCCATATTTCATCATGAGATTCACGTTCTTATCCTAACACAATCGAGGTTTTCATATAAACCTGAATTTTGAGAATCCTTCTTTTCAAAGTTGTATGTAGGGTTAAATTTTCAAAATTTTGATCCCTTTTGAGAAAGCAATTTTTGGAAATCCTCCCTTTCTATATGAAGATGGTTTTATACCAGCCCTTTTGATCGAAATGTGTTTCCCATACTTGGTTTTGGTCAAGCATGGTTTTTGGAATTCATTTTGAAGATTCATGCCTTCATGGGGCATTTGATCAAGTATGGGGAATGTGTCTCAAAGAGGCACTTCAGCCACACGATGCAGGGCTTGTCCCTTAATGGAGTCTTGAGTTTTGAACTCATACTCTGTTGAAAGGGGCTGCCATTTACTTTGTCTATTTGTTTAAGATAGGTTTTCAAAATGAGTGCTTTAGTGAACATCATTCCCTTTTTCATGACATGGGAGATGATGTCTCGAATTTTGAAGGCCTACAGCAAGGCTAAGCACGATTCTTCTCTTGGTTTAGTGATTCCTTTCATATGCCAATAGAGTTTTCGAAATGTATGGCACATTTAATATGAATAACATCTTCATTTGATCAAGGCAAGCAGACAATGCATGAATTGCAATGCTTGGGAGGTTTTCATCAAAAGAATTTTGAAAAGTTTTTGTGAAATGCTAACCCTTTTTCGAGATTCTCATTTCCTTTTGAAATTTGCCTTGAAGGTGTTGGTTTTGATTCGTATGGAGATATGCCTATGAAGGCTTGATACTCAGGGGGTCGACTCTTATTGCCCCTTTGGTTTTTCAAAACCCTGAATTCAAGTTCTAGGATGATGTCTAGACTTGATGCATATGAATGATTTCAAAGTGTAATGCATGATGCTTATGCACACACTATGGGTTAAACTCATTTCTAAAAATCCCCAATTTTCCACAAGTCAAGGATTTTACGAATTTCAGGAAGCTTGGAGGTGTTTATTCCTCCTTGCTTTGGTGATTCTCGAGCTTTTCAGTTTTGAAAAAGCTCTAGGCAAAAGGAGTGGACAGGACCAGCTTTTGGATACTTGGGTTTGTAGACACAGCGAAAAAATCCCCGCCTCTCGCCTTTTCAGGGCTTGGAGCGGATCCTCTCGTGTGTCTAAGGCCTATTTATATAAATAGGGCGTGCTAGCTAGCTTACCTAAGCTAGCGAAGATGTATTCTAAACTGACTTCTAATTATGGCGATTGTGAGCAAGTGAGCTCTTGTCGTCGCAGACCTTCTTGCACCGATGCGCAAGGGTCAATCTGTACGCTTTGAAAAATCGAGTTTTTCGGTATAGAAAGCGGTTCGAGGTGTTTAATTCGGGTCTTTTAGATACGATTGCAGATTTTAGATCACATGGATTTGCACGTGCCTAAGTCTTTCTTTTTATCCCTTTATGGGCCACCTAGTTTGTGTGTTATGAACACTCCACTACATGGGCAAATTTTGAGCGGGAATACGGGGCTTGCTTCGATGCAATATGCGTCCTACCTCATGGTATGGCGTAGATGCAATGCAAACTCACGCTACTCCAAAGGGAAAACTCGAATGTAAAGACAATGCCGAAGGGAAATAACCGAAGGGAAATGACTTGTAATGTAAATGCCGAAGGGAGATATGTATATATGGTATGTATATGGGCCCTTACTCGGGTCTTGCAAATAAGAGCGAAGGCTCAATGTGGGTGCGTGCTTGAATTGAAAGACTTACACACACGACATGAAATTAAACCCAAATATAACTTGCAGTATGGCCTTGATTAAGGTCTTGGGAATAAGAGCGAAAGCTCAATGTGTGTGAGTGCTTGAATTGAAGTACTACGCACACAACATGAAATTAAACCCAAATAGTATAGCTCGGCCCTTACTTGGGTCTTTCAAATAAGAGCGAAGGCTCAATGTGTGTGAGTGCTTGAATTGAAAGACTTACACACACGACATGAAATGAAAGCCCAAATAGTACAACACGGCCCTTACTTGGGTCTTTCAAATAAGAGCGAAGGCTCAATGTGTGTGAGTGCTTGAATTGAAAGACTTACACACACGACATGAAATGAAAGCCCAAATAGTATAACACGGCCCTTACTTGGGTCTTTCAAATAAGAGCGAAGGCTCAATGTGTGTGAGTGCTTGAATTGAAAGACTTACACACACGACATGAAATGAAAGCCCAAATAGTATAACACGGCCCTTACTTGGGTCTTTCAAATAAGAGCGAAGGCTCAATGTGTGTGAGTGCTTGAATTGAAAGACAACACACCCAACTTAAGCAAAACCCTACAAAAATTAAAGTATATATCTACACTTATGTATTAGGGGTTGATTAGGCCCGTGTGTGTTCAAAATCGTGCACAACTAAGAGAGTGCACGTGTGTGGGTGTGCCAAGCCACGTTATTACAAGCGGGGGGAGACTATGCTCCGTTATTACAACCCCGTATCAAATTGAATCTTAAGCAAGTATACAACTAAGGACCGAGTTAGGCACTTACTAATAGCTGGTCCGAAGAGGCCTTGCTTGAGCGTGGGCTTGGCCTTTGCCTTGGGCTACAAGAGGGAGCTCCGCAGATTGAACGGCAAGGGGCTGCTGGCCGGGTGCCTTGGTGCGCGGAAGAGGAGCCTTGAAGGTGGCCGGCTACTTGGGATGGGCTGGTTTCGTATGTAGGGCTAAGGTGACTACATAGGGTCACTAAGGAAGGTTGAGTTTAGAGAGTATAACACTAAGGGGGACTAAGGGAATGGTCTAACGGAGCACCTAGGGTTGGAGTGGCCGAATGGAATGACAGTTGGTTGGAGTGGCCGGCTAGGAGGACTTGATGGTGGTGGGTTGCTAGGGTGGCTAGGAGTGGTGTAAGGGAAAGGAACTAGCTAGGAGATGGGGTCAGGTGGTAGTGGGTGTAGTGGGTGTAGTGGGGTGATTTGGGCAGGTCTTAGGTGGCTGAGAGTGGAGAGAGAGTGGAGAAGGAGTAAGGTGGAGGATACTAACCGGTTGATGGGAGGTGGTGGCGGATGGAAGGGGAAGCAGCCGGGTGATTGGGATGCATAGGATGAGGTTCAGCCAGGAGGAAGGGTGGCGAAGTGGAGCTCGGCTGGAGCGGTGGTGGTGGTGGTGC
This sequence comes from Brasenia schreberi, assembly GCA_036023115.1. Classification (NCBI taxonomy): domain Eukaryota; kingdom Viridiplantae; phylum Streptophyta; class Magnoliopsida; order Nymphaeales; family Cabombaceae; genus Brasenia; species Brasenia schreberi. The sequence continues at coordinate 14,570,459 of JAYKKT010000064.1, forward strand.
TCGGCTGGGAGGTAGTGGCACAGGTGGTGGCTGGTTGTGGGGGCAGGTGGAGCAGGATGGGAGTCGACTGGGCTGGAGAGTGGAGGACCCGGCTGGTGGAGGATGGAGCTTGAAGATGGGAAAAACCTGCCCCATCCTACCCTTCTCTAAAGTCTTCTCAATTATACTAATGAGAGTCTTGTTTGTGGCTTCAGCTTGGCCGTTGCCTTGAGGGTAGTAGGGCGAAGAGAAGTGAGTTATGCCATACATGTTGCACAACTTAACCATCCGCTCGTTCTTGAATGGGGTGCCATTATTGGACACAAGGTCTCGTGGAACCCCAAATCAAGCCAAGATATTCCTCCGGATGAAAGCCACCACATGTTGCCCCATCACGTTGGTTAGGGATATGGCTTCCACCCACTTTGAGAAATACTTCGTGGTTGCTAAAATAAACCGATGCCCATTCGAGGCTTTTGGAAATATTGGGCCTACAATGTCAAATGCCCACATGGTAAATGGCAAGGGGCTGACCACGGAATGCAATGCAGATGAAGGGATATGAATGGCGTGCCCATGCACTTGACATGGATGACACTTCCTAACATGATCGTGGCAATCCTTTTTCAGGGTGGACCAAAAATAGCCCCCTCTAGGTCGATACACCTAAGCAGAATGCTGGTAAAACTTTTTTTGTATAAAACCCCACCCAGAATGGTGTATCGGGTCGAAATCTTACGAATGAATGCCTTATCTTTGGATGTGGCATCCTCGGTGAATCCCCCATTTTCTAGAAATTGTTTTATGTCATAAAACCAGGGTTTTTCAATAGACTCTGGGTTATTTTGGCAAATATCCAAGTCGTGTGTGGATGGGTTGGGCGCATGTCATATTTCTAAAGATCGGATCCCTTAAATGGGATCGACCTTTAGGGCTGAACCCAAGGAGGAGAGGGCATCGGCGATGCCATTATCCTCTCTTCCTACGTGTGTGAGTTTACACAATTGGAAGGATTGGACCAATCGAGTGGCCAACTCGTGATATGGAAGTAGTTTTTCATTACGTACTTGCCAAATTTTCAAAACCTGGTTTATGACAAGGAGCGAATCTCCAAAGACCTCGATGCATGATGCCCCTAGAGTTTTCGAAATCCTTAAGCCTTGTATGAGTGCTTCATACTCAGCTACGTTGTTGGAACATTCAAAATCTAAGCGGACTGCTATGGGAATCTCGCCTTTTTCAGGGGAGATGAGGATGATCCCAACACCAGCCCCTCATTGGTTTCGTGCCCCATCGAAGTGCATCTTCCATACTTGGTTTTCGAAAGAATTTGCCAAAATATGGTTTAGGAAATGGTTTTGCAATATGCCTTTGTCAGGCATTTCAACAAGTGTGGGATATGCGTCCTCCAAGGGGAACTCAGCCATGTAATCTGCAAGGGCTTGCCCCTTAATAGAGATCTGGTGATGGTATTTCAAATCATACTCCATTAAAAGGAGTTGCCATTTGCCCAATCTACCCGTGAGAATGGGTTTTTCGAACAAGTGCTTGATTGGATCAAGCTTGGACACTATCCAGGTCTCATGATCTAGGAAATAGTGTCTGAATTTCTGGCAGGCCCAGACTAGGGCCAAGCAGGTCTTCTCCATGGCTTGATAATTTCGTTCATAAGCCAAGAGAGTTTTCGAAACGTAGTAGATGGCATACTCCTTATGGGTGTCATCCTCGTATTGAGCCAACAGGGCTCCTAAAGTATTTGCATGCACGGAGATGTATAGTAACAGCGGTTTTCCTTGCTTTGGAGGGTTCAAAACGGGGGGATTAACCAAGTATGCCTTTAGTCTCTCGAAGGATTTCTGGCATTCATCATCCCATAAGAATTTCGTGCCCTTCCTCAACAGCTTGTTGAAGGGTTCGCATCTGGTGGCCAGATTCGATATGAATCGGCGAACGGATTGTAAACGACCCTGGAGGCTACGGATTTGAGTGAGATTGGAGGGTGGAGCCATGTCTATGATGGCTCGACACTTAGAGGGGTCGACTTCTATTCCCCTTTGGCTCACCATAAAGCCCATAAGCATCCCTGATTCTACCCCGAATACACATTTTTGAGGGTTTAGCTTTACTTTGTAAAGCTTAAGCCTTTCGAAAATCTTTTGTAAACATTCGATATGGGTGCATCGGGTTTTGGATTTCGCCAAGAGATCATCTACATACACTTCTACGAGCTCATGAATCTGATCATGGAAGATCGTGGTCATGGTTCGTTGGTATGTTGCGCCGGCATTTTTCAAACCAAAGGGCATGACTGTATAGCAATACGTGCCCCATGGGGTAGTGAAAGCGGTCTTACCCTGATCTCGTGGACTTAGTTTGATTTGATTATAGCCTGAATAGCCATCGATAAACGAAAACATTTCATGATTTGCAGTACTATCGACTATCAAATCTATGTTTGGTAAAGGATAATTATCCTTTGGAGTGGCTTTATTTAGGTTTCTGAAATCGATGCATATTCAAATTTTCCCATTGGTTTTTTGAACTACAACGATATTTGACAACCAATCAGAATACGCAATGGGTTTTATAAATCCGGCTTTTAGCAGATCTTCTAAACCCTCTTTGACTTGCGTGTGTACATTTGGGTGTATTTTCCTAAGCTTCTGCTTTATGGGTTTTACACCTGCATCTAAGGGAAGACGATGCTCGACAATGCTGGGATCTATGCCCGGCATGTCTTCATACGTCCATGCAAATACATCTAAATAGGTTCGTAGAAATGCTATGAATGCTAACCTTTCAGTTTCATGCAAGCATGCGCCTATTTTGATGGATTTGGGATTGGAATCATCCCATAGGTTCACCTCTATGAAATCTCCTCCTACTGATTGGGAAGGTCTTTCAAAATCGAGAATTTTATGAAATTCTGGGAGCTCAGAAGTGGGATCTTCCTCAAGGGGATCCACTTCTGGGCTTCGATCATTCTCGTGAGCTATAGACCCGAGGGAATTTGATGCGTGGTTTTCAAAAAGACCTGGTTTTGTACTTGGATTTTCAAGTGACTTCAAAATTTTTGGTCTGGCTATGCAGACGATGTTTCTTTTGAAATCCTTTCCTTTTGCCAAAGTCCTACCAGGAGCAGCTATGTACAAAATCTTTTTGGTATTTTCCAAATTTTCGATTTTTTTGGGTTTTTGTAAAACAAGAACTTTGGGAACTATACAAAGCACTCTATTTTCAAGTTTTTGTTTTTCCATTGTTTTTGATTTTTCTTGTTTTTTGATTTTTTTGATTTTAAGCTTTTCAAATGTTTTTGTATTTTTATAAAAGGGATCTTCCGTCATACCTACAAAGGGAAAACACTACGGGTTAGACTCGGAATAGGAGATCTAAATCGTAGGTCTCTTCTAAGACAGGTTCCGGGGCACCCTTGACCCCGGTGGTCACATGGGGTGGCTCCGATGGTATTCGGGGAGTATAGCCGATCCCGTATCGGCTTGGATTGGCCCTAGGGAGGATGGGCTCTAGGAGACCCTGGTTCTGCGCCCCTAGACTCTTGTAGGGCATGTAGCCCATATTCAACAACATGTTCCACAACTTTCTATTTTTTGAAAAGGCATGGTACAAGTCGTGGTCCTGGAACATGCTATCGTCCATATTGTGCTCATATGGCCTTTTGTCCAGGGGCTTTGGAAATAGGGAACGCTTGGGTTTTCCTAGAAGGGTTAAGATCGGGAGGGGGCTTACTTTGGGCGGCCCCTTCACACATACAACCTTCCTAGGGTTGTTTAACACGAGTCGGGGTGGCTCGACCATAGTTTGCCCCAAGTTAGCCTCATGGGCCTGGGAGCTAGATAAACAAGGGGAGTTTACGATCCCCTGAAGCTGTGGGTGACTCTCACCTAGGATCACTACGACCTGGTCCCTAAAAGGGATCTTGACACACCTGTGGAAGGTGGATGGCACAGTGCACAAGCTGTGTATCCAGGGTCTTCCTAGCAACAGGTTATAATGGGGGTGAATGTCCAAGACATGCAACACCCCCGTGTGTGCGATCCCTCCCGTTTCCATTGGGAGTTCGATGGATCCTAAAGGTCTAGACGCATTCCCATCGTATCCAGTGATAATGATGGGGCTTGGGTTCATTGAAGTCAAGGTGACTCCGATTCTATACACGACATGAAGTGGAAGGATGTTGAGCCCTCCTCCACCATCGACTAGGCACCTGTCCAGAGAGTGGTTATTCAGAACCACCTCAATATGTAAGGCCTGGTTGTGGGATTCGTAGGGCCAATCTACATCATCTTCCGAGAAAGTGATGGGCGATTTTGCTCCTAATAAAGCCACTTAGGCAGACAAGGATTTCGGACTTATGTTCAAATCAACCTTGGCCCTTTCTAGAATTTTCTCTAATACAAGTCTATGCCTAGGCGAGGTTTGTATAAGCTCTAGGATAGACATGTGAATAGGAATCTTTGAAAGGTGGTTTTCGAAGTTATAAGGATTTTGGATGACTTTGTCCTTGTCTGCTTTTGGCAGAACACTAGGGATACATGCTTTTGAGGGGCCAAGCACACTGACCACCTTTTGAGCACCTTGAAGGTGCGGGGGTTGATAGATCCTCCCGGATCTAGTCACTTCCCCCACGACCAGCCTAGGGTTGACGCTAAATTTGGCACTAAGGATGAGCTGAGGAGAACCTTGGATTTTTAAAACTGGTTTTGCCGGGGATTCCACTTTTGGTGGTCCCCGAATGACGACTTGGGCGGGCTTCTTCTATGATACAAGAGTGGGCACACAAGTGGGTCGACCAGGATCTGGTTTTTGCGCTAGTTCCTTAGAAATGGTGAGGGTACATACCTCCTTTCCTTTCCCACTACCACTGGCGTGTTTGGGAAAGGGTTCTTTGAAGATAGCTTGAGGTGGCTCAGGTTCCGCAGTGACCTAGAGCCGGCATTTTGCTATTAAGTTCTCAATTTTATTTAAAAGGGAGAAACAGCGTTTGGTATCATGGCCTTTGAGCCGATGATACTTACAAAATCGATTTAAATACCCCCCTTTGGAAGTGACTCCTTCGGGGATTTCAGGGAGTTCTATCATGCCCTGGGCAAGTAGGAGGTCTAGGACCTCCGACACAGGTTGCCCCAGTGGAGTGTACTCCCGTTTTTCAACCGGTTTTTGAAAGGTTCGTTCCCTCTTATTTTCTAATTTTTCAAAATTTTTGGAAGTGCCTGCCACGCCTGGATCCACCCGGACATTGGCGATTTTATGGGGCTTTGCCCCTTTGTCCATCGTGGGTAGCCCGTATGTGATGGGCTTTTCCAAGCGGGTTTTGGAAACGGCACTTCCTTTCCATAAGTGATCGTATGTCCCTTTTCGCAAGTTGGTTTCGAAAAGGGATGCTTTTTTGATCAACTTATGGAAAGTTGAGATCTCATGGAGTGAGAGAAGGGTTTTTAACTCGCTTTTAAAGTTATCCAGGATGAGCATGACTGCGCATCCTTCAGATATGGGCTCTCGCACTTGGCCCAAAAGCGACCTCCATCTTATAATGAAGGCATGTACGTCTTCGTTCATGCCTTGCTTTGTATCCCTTAAGGTATTCAGAGTCGGCGTGACTTCTACGTTGTGTGCAAATCTTTGCATGAAGCAGTTCGCTAACTCTTCAAAAGTAGCGAACTGGCTTAAGTCGTAGGAAGCCAGCCATTTGGCAGCTGTGCCTTTAAGGGATAAAGGGAACCAATACACCCATTTCATCGAGTCCTTTTTCTTCTTATGGGCTCGACGCGAGAAAAGCTGCAAGTGAGACCTAGGGTCTCCCATGCCATCATACCGATGGAAGTTCGGTATTTCATCGTCACTGTCTGTTTCGTAATCCATAGGAAGGAAATTAGACAGGGCGTAGCTTCTTTTCTCTTTGTTTTGCCCTTTCAGCAGCTGCTGTAGGGCTTTACGGTCCTTTTGTGTGAAGGACTCGTGGTATTGGTTGCCTTCCATTACGGAGGCCTCTTTGTGCTTGCGAGGTTTTTCAGATTTTTTCTTAGGCCTTTGTTCACCGTTTGATGAACATGAATCGCCTACTTCAGCCTCTTAGCCGAGAGCATCGATTTTGGCCTCAAACTCCCTTCTCAGGTCCTCGATCTCATCTAGTTTTATTTTGTTTTTGAAAATCCTCCTAGAGATGCGCATGAGCCTTGGCTCGACACTTCACTTGGATTGGATTTTGACTTGCTTTTCAAGCTTTTTCAAAATTTCCTAAGTACAAACAAAGAAAACAAGTTAAAAACGACACCTCTTTGAAAATTTTTGCAAGCTCCTAGATTAAAACTCGATTTTTGAAAGGCTCACGTCCCACCGGGCGTGCCAATCTCTGTAGACGCAGCGAAAAAATCCCTGCCTCTCGCCTTTTCAGGGCTTGGAGAGGATCCTCTCGTGTGTCTAAGGCCTATTTATATAAACAAGGCGTGCCAGCTAGCTTACCTAAGCTAGCGAAGATGTATTCTAAACTGACTTCTAATCGTAGCGACTGTGAGCAAGTGAGCTCTTGTCGTCGCAGACCTTCTTGCACCGATGCGCAAGGGTCAGTCTGTACGCTTTGAAAAATCGAGTTTTTGGATATAGAAAGCCAACGAAGCGGTTCGAGGTGTTTAATTTGGGTCTTTTAGATACGATTGCAGATTTTAGATCACGTGGATTTGCACGTGCCTAAGTCTTTCTTTTTATCCCTTTATGGGCCACCTAGTTTGTGTGTTATGAACCCTCCACTACATGGGCGAATTTTGAGCGGGAATACGGGGCTTGCTTCGTTGCAATATGCGTCCTACCTCGTGGTATGGCATAGATGCAATGCAAATTCACGCTACTCCAAAGGGGAAACCCGAATGTAAAGACAATGCCGAAGGGAAATAACCGAAGGGAAATGACTTGTAATGTAAATGCCGAAGGGAGATATGTATATATGGTATGTATATGGGCCCTTACTCGGGTCTTGCAAATAAGAGCGAAGGCTCAATGTGGGTGCATGCTTGAATTGAAAGACTTACACACACGACATGAAATTAAACCCAAATATAACTTGCAGTATGGCCTTGGGAATAAGAGCAAAAGCTCAATGTGTGTGAGTGCTTGAATTGAAGTACTACGCATACAACATGAAATTAAACCCAAATAGTATAGCTCGGCCCTGTAGACGCACGAAAATCCCCATGCCTCTTCCGCCTTTTTTGGGCTTGGAGTGGATCCTCTCGTGCGTCTAAGGCCTATTTATGTAAAAAGGGCGTGCCAGCTAGCTTACCTAAGCTAGCGAAGATATATTTTAAACTGACTTCTAATCATGGCGACTGTGAGCAAGTGAGCTCTTGTCGTCGCAGACCTTCTTGCACCGATGCGCAAGGGTCAGTCTGTACGCTTTGAAAAATCGAGTTTTTGGATATAGAAAGCCAACGAAGCGGTTCGAGGTGTTTAATTTGGGTCTTTTAGATACGATTGCAGATTTTAGATCACGTGGATTTGCACGTGCCTAAGTCTTTCTTTTTATCCCTTTATGGGCCACCTAGTTTGTGTGTTATGAACCCTCCACTACATGGGCGAATTTTGAGCGGGAATACGGGGCTTGCTTCGTTGCAATATGCGTCCTACCTCGTGGTATGGCATAGATGCAATGCAAATTCACGCTACTCCAAAGGGGAAACCCGAATGTAAAGACAATGCCGAAGGGAAATAACCGAAGGGAAATGACTTGTAATGTAAATGCCGAAGGGAGATATGTATATATGGTATGTATATGGGCCCTTACTCGGGTCTTGCAAATAAGAGCGAAGGCTCAATGTGGGTGCATGCTTGAATTGAAAGACTTACACACACGACATGAAATTAAACCCAAATATAACTTGCAGTATGGCCTTGGGAATAAGAGCAAAAGCTCAATGTGTGTGAGTGCTTGAATTGAAGTACTACGCATACAACATGAAATTAAACCCAAATAGTATAGCTCGGCCCTGTAGACGCACGAAAATCCCCATGCCTCTTCCGCCTTTTTTGGGCTTGGAGTGGATCCTCTCGTGCGTCTAAGGCCTATTTATGTAAAAAGGGCGTGCCAGCTAGCTTACCTAAGCTAGCGAAGATATATTTTAAACTGACTTCTAATCATGGCGACTGTGAGCAAGTGAGCTCTTGTCGTCGCAGACCTTCTTGCACCGATGCGCAAGGGTCAGTCTGTACGCTTTGCAAAAATCGAGTTTTTGGGATAGAAAGCCTACGAAGCGGTTTGAGGTGTCTAATTCGGGTTTTTTAGATGCGATTCAGATTTTAGATCACATGGATTTGCACGTGCCTAAGTCTTTCCTTTTATCCCTTTATGGGCCACCTAGTTTGTGTGTTATGAACACTCCACTACATGGGCGGATTCGAGCGGGGCTTGCTTTGATGCAATATGCGTCCTACCTCGTGGTATGGCGTAGATGCAATGCAAACTCACGCTACTCCAAAGGGAAAACCCGAATGTAAAGACAATGTCGAAGGGAAATAACCGAAGGGAGATATGTATATAGAGTATGTATATGGGCCCTTACTCGGGTCTTGCAAATAAGAGTGAAGGCTCAATGTGGGTGCGTGCTTGAATTGAAAGACTTACACACCCGACATGAAATGAAACCCAAATATAACTTGCAGTATGGCCTTGACTAAGGTCTTGGGAATAAGAGCGAAAGCTCAATGTGTGTGAGTGCTTGAATTGAAGTACTATGCACACGACATGGAATTAAACCCAAATAGTATAACACGGCCCTTACTTGGGTCTTTCAAATAAGAGCGAAGGCTCAATGTGTGTGAGTGCTTGAATTGAAAGACTTACACACACGACATGAAATAAAAACCCAAATAGTATAGGTCGGCCCTTACTTGGGTCTTTCAAATAAGAGCGAAGGCTCAATGTGTGTGGGTGCTTGAATTGAAAGACTTACACACACGACATGAAATGAAAACCCAAATAGTATAGGTCGGCCCTTACTTGGGTCTTTCAAATAAAGCGAAGGCTCAATGTGTGTGAGTGCTTGAATTGAAAGACAACGCACCCAACTTAAGCAAAACCCTACAAAATTAAAGTATATGTATATATTTATGTATTAGGGGCTGATTAGGCCCGTGTGTGTTCAAAATCGTGCACAACTAAGAGAGTGCACGTGTGTGGGTGTGCCAAGCCATGTTATTACAAGCGGGGGGAGACTATGCTCTGTTATTACAACCCCGTATCGAATTGAATCTCAAGCAAGTATACAACTAAAGACCGAGTTAGGCACTTACTAATAGATGGTCCGATGATGCGTTGCTTGAGCGTGGGCTTGGCCTTCGCCTTGGGCTGCAAAAGGGAGCTCCGCGAGGTTGAACAGCAAGGGGTGCCGACCGGGTACCTTAAAGGTGGCCGACTGCTAGCAAGGGTGCCGCCTTGACGTGTGGGATTAATGGGGCTAGGTAAGGTCACTAGGGGGAGTGTAGTGTTAGGGGAGTATGGCACTAAGGGAAGCTCAAGGGAAGATCTAATGGGGCACCTAAGGTTGGCGGGTTGTTAGGGTGGCCGAACGAAATGACAGTTGGTTGGTGTGACTGACTGGGAGGACTTGGTGGTGGCGGGTTGCTAGAGTGGCTAGGAGTGGTGTAAGGGAGGGTAACTAGCTAGGAGATGGGGCCAGGTGGTAGTGGGTGTAGTAGGTATATTGGCATGATATGGGCAGGTCGTGGGGAGTCGGATAGGGTGGCCGAAGGGAGCTAAGGCGTCTAGATTGTGGCGGGTAGTTAGGGTAGTTATGGCCTGGCCGAGTGGGAATGGTGGCGGCTAGTGGCTGGTCTTAGGTTGATACGGTAGTGGGTTAGGTGGCTGAGAGTGGAGAGGGAGTGAAGAAGTAGTAAGGTAGAGTGTAGGGTACTAACCAAGTAAAGGGGTGGTGGCGGATGGAAGGGGTGCAGCCGGGTGGTTGGGATGCGTAGGATGGAGTTCGGCCGGGTGATGGTGCTGGTGATGCTCGGCTGGGAGGTAGTGGCAGAGATGGTGGCTGGACGTGGAGCAGGTGGAGCAGAAGGGGATTCGGCTGAGCTGGAAAGGGGAGGACCCGGCTGGTGGAAGAGGGCTTCTCAGATGGGAAAACCCGCCCCCAAGGGGAGGGGTTTATATGGGGCTGGGCTAGGTCGGTTAGGGCTGGTTTTGGGGTAGTGGTTAGGTGGTTTAGGTAGGGTGGTGTGGTGATAAGGTGGGCTGGAAAGGGTAGGGCCAGATATTTTAAATACAAGTGGTTTGGGTAGGTTGTGGGCTAGGGGTGGTTTAGAGGTTTAGGGTTTAGCTAGGTGGGTTGGTTCTAGGGTGAGGTTTAGTGAGGTAGGTTAGGTGATTAGGCTAGGTTAAGGGAAATTAACCTAGGTTTAGGGAAGGATTAGGGAAGTGGGTTAGGTGATTAGGTTGGGATTAGGCCAGGATTAGGGAAGTGGGTCAGGTGATTAGGCTCATATTAGGATGGGATTAGGGTAGAAGGCTAGGATTAGGTGTTTTTGGTTAGGTTTAGGTGAAGGAGCTCCCTTTGCATGGCCCATAGACCTTAACCACATCATGTTGGTGCAGCCCTAGGTTAGGTTTTGTCTAATTAGATGCTTAAACCCATTTAATTAGGCTAACCCACATGATTAACCCCAAACTTGACACACAAGCCAAGCTTAATTACAACACACACTTGATCTTATCCACCCCCACTCTCTCTCATGCCCATAATCTCACGTGAAATTCAAGCGGGCCCCACCTCCATTTATGAGAAGGTGATGTGGGCCATGGATATGGATATTGGATTGGATTGGATTTTTGAATCCAAATCCAAATCCAAGTCCATACATGGGTTTGGATTGGGATCTGGATATATATGGTCCAGATCCGATCCAAACTGAACTCTGACTCCTTCGAGCTGTGTTCAAAATGAACGGTTTGTGCAGGGCCTGACAGCATCAGTACTCCGTCTGCGTTGGGTCTTCGCCAACATGATCGTCCGCCTCTGTTTTCGCCTTCCGGAGATGACTTTGAATGATGTTTTGATGATAACAGGGTCTTGGACGTTCGAGATCCTGGGGGTAGATTTGATACGAGAGTTGCTGTGCCGGGCTCGACATGTGCTCCGGTTCCGGGCTCTCCTCAGCTCTCCTGGTCCTGTCTGGATTAGGCCGAAGCTGCTTCGGGGTTTCAAAAACATGTTTAAAAAGGTTTTCAAAAGCCATATTGTATATTTTTGAAAGATAAAGTTTAAAACATATATACAGGCTTGTCTGGAATGCTCCTGAGTTTCCAGACTCAAAATGGCCCTTTGGGGCTGCTTTTACAAAACCAGAGGATTTGAGAAATTCGTGGGATTTTGGGGTGTTTACAGATGCCCCTCTTTGGCCTTGTCCAAATCGATTTGGATAAGGGCAAAGATGACAAACACCCCTTTCAATGTCTCCCTAGATCTATCCACGAAGAATATGGGATCGCCCCAATCTTTAGCAAAATCTCAATTTACAAACTCTGGTAGGAGGAGATATCATGCCAAAGGGATCTACATGGAATCTGGTCCTAAATGGGATCATGTTTATGCAAATGTTCATGCGTGGAATGCAGATGCATGACATGGGTGTGGTGCCAAGAGTGGCGACCTCCCAGAGACCAGATGTGGTCGAACTCTAGAGACTTACAAGGTCTGTTGCTCCAAGTGAGCAGATCCTATGCTATTCGACGTTCGATTTTTAAAACTTATTTACAAAACTATTTACAAAAGGGACAACTGTCTTGAGTCTCGATCCTAAGGATCTCGAGCTCTCCGTGCTTGCCCTTGTTTGAGTCTTAACACTCACTTATCTAGCGGAGGTTTTATAAGAAAACGAGTTATATTTCAAATTCCTACGCCTTACTCGAAACGTCGAATTCTCAAATAAGATGAAATTCAAGTAAGTAAATCCTATTTTTACTTTAGGATTCCTCGAAATGAACCATGCTTTAGCTTGGGATAAGGCAGGGATGGGAAAGAGATACCACGGTCCCTTCTGAAGCGTCCCGTGGTTTGAGGCACAGAAGGCGGAAAACTGCTCTTTTTGGCCTCTTTTTCCTTTTTTTTTTTTCATCGAGGGTCTCCCTTTGGGAGTATTTTTTTCTTTAATCCCTCTTTTTCACAAGAGAATCGATTTTTCTTTTGAATTCCGGTTTCTTTCTTTTGGAAGGAGACTTTGAATGGGAAATTCCCTTTGTTTGGGCTTTTGTTTTCCTTTTGGAAGGAGAAGAGAAGAGGGGAGGACTTATCCCAAGCCTACACTCGATCCATTCCAGATCAGCCTATTTAGAAATAGCACGTACTACTTGCAAGTATCTTGCTATATTGAATTAGGCCTTTCTTTGTAAGAAGAAGGATTTTGAAATGTAACCACGATTTTGAAGACTCCACTCTTTCACAAGTGCGAATTCTCTCACTCAGGGTCACATGACTTTGCCTTTGCACCTTATTCACATGTCTCAGGGCAGCTATCCCTAAAATTTTCGAAAAACTGGAATTTAATCCAAATCCTACACATGATACTTCTTTAAGTGTTGAATATTGATAGGATCTACCAAATTCCTACCTTCTACATCGATCAACCAATACGAGTTGTTCATAGTGGTTGCTCGTACAACATAGGGTCCATCCCAGTTGGGGCGCCACTTTCCTAGGGGTTGTGGGCCACGATGATGGATGGTTTTTAAGACCAGATCTCCCACTTCAAAGTGGCGAGGTCTCATGTGTTTGCTATAATGTTGGGCCATCCTTTGCCGGTATGCACGAGCATGATCCATGGCAAGGAGTCGCCTCTCATCTAGCAAATCCAGTTCGGTCATCCTAGCATGCTGAAGCGTCTCTAGGGGGAGGTCGAGTGCTATGGATGTATGGAATGAATGTAGTTGGGTATGAATGGGAAGAATGGCATTTGTGCCATAGACCAATTCGAATGGTGTGGCATTCGTGGGAATCCGAATGGAAGTTCTATAGGCCCATAAGGCTTCATCCAGCTTCTCGTTCCACGTCCTACCCTTCTCTAAGGTTTTCTCAATTATGCTAATGAGACTCTTGTTTGTGGCTTCGGCTTGGCCGTTGCCTTGAGGGTAGTAGGGCGAGGAGAAGTGATGAGTTATGCCATACGTGTTGCACAACTTAACCATCCGCTCATTCTTGAATGGGGTGCCATTATCAAACACAAGGTCTCGTGGAACCCCAAATCGAGCCAATATATTCCTTCGGATGAAAGCCACCACATGTTGCCCCATTACGTTGGTTAGGGAAATGGCTTCCACCCACTTGGAGAAATACTCCGTGGCTGCTAAAATAAATCGATGCCCATTCGAGGCCTTTGGAAATATTGGGCCTATGATGTCAAATTCCCACATGGTAAATGGCCAGGGGCTGACCACGGAATGCAATGCAGATGAAGGGATATGAATGGCGTGCCCATGCACTTGACATGGATGACACTTCCTAACATGATCATGGCAATCCTTCTTCAGGGTGGACCAAAAATAGCCCCCTCTAAGTATTTTCATTGCCATCATGTTGGCATTAACATGACCTCCACATTCTCCATCGTGGAACTCGTGCATCACTATCCTAGCCTCCTCTAGGTCGATACACCTAAGCAGAATGCCGGTAAAACTTTTTTTGTATAAGACCCCACCCAGAATGGTGTATCGGGTCGAAATCTTACGGATGAATGCCTTATCCTTGGATGTGGCATCCTCGGCGAATCCCCCATTTTCTGAAAACTGTTTGATGTCATAAAACCAGGGTTTTTCAATAGACTCTAGGTTATTTTGGCAAATATCCAAGTCGTGTGTGGATGGATGGGGCGCATGCCATATTTCCAAAGATCTGGTCCCTGAAATGGGATCGACCTTCAGGGCTGAACCCAAGGAGGAGAGGGCATCGGCGATGCCATTGTCCTCTCTTCCTACGTGTGTGAGTTTACACGATTGGAAGGACTGAACCAATCGAGTGGCCAACTCGTGATATGGAAGTAGTTTCTCATTCCGTACTTGCCAAAATTTTAAAACCTGGTTTATGACAAGGAGCGAATCTCCAAAGATCTCGATGCATGATGCCCCTAGAGTTTTCGAAATTCTTAAGCCTTGTATGAGTGCTTCATACTCAGCTACGTTGTTGGAACATTCGAAATCTAAGCGGACTGCTATGGGAATCTCGCCCTTTTCAGGGGAGATTAGGATGACCCCAGCACCAGCCCCTCGTTGGTTTCGTGCCCCATCGAAGTGCATTTTCCACACTTGGTTTTCGAAAGAATTTGCCAAAATGTGGTTTTGAAAATGGTTTTGCAATATGCCCTTATCAGGCATTTCAACGAGAGTGGGATATGCGTCCTCTAAGGGGAACTCAGCCACGTAATCTGCTAGGGCTTGCCCCTTAATGTAGATCTGGTGATGGTATTTCAAATCATACTCCATTAGAAGGAGTTGCCATTTGCCCAATCTACCCGTGAGAATGGGTTTTTCGAACAAGTGCTTGATTGGATCAAGCTTGGACACTATCCAGATCTCATGATCTAGGAAATAGTGTTTGAATTTCTGGCAGGCCCAAACTAGGGCCAAGCACGTCTTCTCCATGGCTTGATAATTTCGCTCATAAGCCAAGAGAGTTTTCGAAATGTAGTAGATGGCATACTCCTTATGGGTGTCATCCTCGTATTGAGCCAACAGGGCTCCTAAAGCATTCGCATGCACGGAGATGTATAGTAAAAGCGGTTTTCCTTGCTTTGGAGGGTTCAAAACGGTGGGATTAACCAAGTATGCCTTCAGTCTTTCGAAGGACTTCTGGCATTCGTCATCCCATAAGAATTTCGTGCCCTTCCTCAACAGTTGTTTGAAGGGTTCGCATCTAGTTGCCAGATTCGATATGAATCGGTGAACGGATTGTAAGCGACCTTGGAGGCTACGGATTTGAGTGAGATTGGAGGGTGGAGCCATGTCTATGATGGCTCGACACTTAGAGGGGTCGACTTCTATTCCCCTTTGGCTCACCATAAAGCCTAGAAGCTTCCCTGACTCTACCCCGAACACACATTTTTGAGGGTTTAGCTTTACTTTGTAAAGCCTAAGCTTTTCGAAAATCTTTTGTAAACATTTGATGTCAGTGCATCGGGTTTTGGATTTTGCCAAGAGATCATCTACATACACTTCTACGAGCTCATGAATCTGATCATGGAAGATTGTGGTCATGGCTCGTTGGTATGTTGCGCTGGCATTTTTCAAACCAAAGGGCATGACTGTATAGCAGTACGTGCCCCATGGGGTTGTGAAGGCGGTCTTACCCTGATCTCGTGGACTTAGTTTGATTTGATTATAGCCTGAATAGCCATCCATAAACAAAAACATTTCATGATTTGCAGTACTATCGACTATCAAATCTATGTTTGGTAAAGGGTAGTTATCCTTTGGAGTGGCTTTATTCAGGTTTCTGAAATCGATGCATATTCGAATTTTCCCATTGGTTTTTCGAACTACCACGATGTTTGACAACCAATCAGAATACGCAATGGGTTTTATAAATCCAGCTTTTAACAGATCTTCTAAACCCTCTTTGACTTGCGTGTGTACATTCGGGTGTATTTTCCTAAGCTTTTGCTTTATGGGTTTTACACCTGTATCTAAGGAAAGACGATGCTCGACAATGCTGGGGTCTATGCTCGGCATGTCTTCATACATCCATGCAAACACATCTAAGTAGGTTCGTAGAAATGTAATGAATGCTAACCTTTCAGTTTCATGCAAGCATGCGCCTATTTTGATGGGTTTAGGATTGGAATCATCCCCTAGGTTCACTTCTATGAAATCTCCTCCTACTGATTGGGAAGGTCTTTCAAAATCGAGAATTTTATGAAATTCTGGGAGCTCAGAAGTGGGATCTTCCTCAAGGGGATCCGCTTCTAGGCTTTGATCATTCTCGTGGGCTGTAGACCCGAGGGAATTTGTATTTGGATTTTCAAGTGATTTCGAAATCTTTGGTCTGGCTATGCAGATGATGTTTCTTTCGAAATACTTTTCTTTTGCCAAAGTCCTACCAGGAGCAGCTATGTACAAAATCTTTTTGCTATTTTCCACATTTTCGATTTTTTTGGGTTTTTGTAAAACAAGAACTTTGGGAACTATACAAAGCACTCTTTTTTCGAGTTTTTGTTTTTCCATTGTTTTTGGTTTTTCTTGTTGTTCGATTTTTTTGATTTTAAGTTTTTCAAATGTTTTTCTATTTTTAGAAAAGGGATCTTCCGTCATACCTACAAAAGGGAAAACACTACGGGTTAGACTCGGAATAGGAGGTCTAAATCGTAGGTCTCTTCTAAGGCAGGTTCCAGGGCACCCTTGACCCAGGTGGTCACAAGGGGTGGCTCCGGCGGTATTCGGGGAGTATAGCCGATCCCATATCGGCTTGGATTGGCCCTAGGAAGGATGGGCTCTAGGAGACCCTGGTTCTGTGCCCCTAGACTCTTGTAGGGCATGTAGCCTATGTTCAACAGCATGTTCCACGACTTTTTGTTTTTTGAAAAAGTTTGATACAAGTCGTGGTCCTGGAACATGCTATCGTCCATATTGTGCTTATATGGCCTCTTGTCCAGGGGCTTTGGAAATAGGGAACGCTTGGGTTCCTAGAAGGGTTAGGATCGGGAGGGGGCCTGTTTTGAAACAAGTCGTGTCCAGGGCCTTTTGTTTTTTGAAAAGGCGTGGTACAAGTCGTGGTCCTGGAACATGCTGTCATCCATATTGTGCTCATATGGTCTCTTGTCTAGGGGCTTTGGAAATAGGGAACGCTTGGGTTTTCCTAGTAGGGTTAAGATCGGGAGGGGGCCTGCTTTGGGTGGCCCCTTCACACATACAACCTTCCTAGGGTTGTTTAACACGAGCCGAGTTGGCTCAACCACAATTTGCCCCAGGTTAGCCTCATGGGCCTGGGAGCTTGATAAACAAGGGGAGTTTATGATCCCCTGAAGCTGTGGGTGGCTCTCACCTAGGATCACTACGACCTGGTCCCTAAAAGGGATCTTGACACACCTGTGGAAGGTGGATGGCACAGCGCACAAACTGTGTATCCAGGGTCTTCCCAACGACAGGTTATAATGGGGGTGGATGTCCAAGACATGGAACACCCCCGTGTGTTTGATCCCTCCCGTTTCCATTGGGAGTTCGATGGATCCTAAAGGTCTAGATGCATTCCCATTGTATCTAGTGATAACGATGGGGCTTGGGTTCACTGAAGTCAAGGTGACTCCGATTTTATACGCCACATGAAGTGGAAGGATGTTGAGCCCTCCTCCACCATCGACTAGGCACCTGTCCAGAGAGTAGTTGTTCAGAACCACCTCGATATGCAGGGCCTGGTTGTGGGATTCGTAGGGCCTATCTACATCATCTTCCGAGAAAGTGATGGGCGATTTTGCTCCTAATAAAGCCACTTGGGCAGACAAGGATTCCGGACTTATGTTCGAATCAACCTTGGCCCTTTCTAGAATTTTCTCTAATACAAGTCTATGCCTAGGCGAGGTTTGTATAAGCTCTAAGATAGACATGTGAATAGGAATCTTTGAAAGGTGGTTTTCGAAGTTATAAGGATTTAGGATGACTTTGTCCTTATCTACTTTTGGCAGAACACTAGGGATACATGCTTTTGAGGGGCCAGGCACACTGACCACCTTTTGAGCACCTTGAAGGTGTGGGGGTTGATAGATCCTCCCGGATTTAGTGACTTCCCCCACGACCAGCCTAGGGTTCGCGCTAAACTTGGCTCTAAGGATGAGCTGAGGAGAACCTTGGATTTTCCAAGATGGTTTTGTTGGGGATTCCACTTTTGGTGGTCCCCGAATGATGACTTGGGTGGGCTTCTTGTACAATACAAGAGTGGGCGCACAAGGGGGTCGACCAAGATCTAGTTTTTGTGCTAGTTCCTTAGAAATGGTGAGGGTACATACCTCCTTTCCTTTCCCACTACCACTGGCGTGTTTGGGAAAGGGTTCTTTGAAGATAGCTTAAGGTGGCTCAAGTTCCGCAGTGACCTGGAGCCGGCCTTTTGCTATCAAGTTCTCAATTTTATTTAAGAGGGAGAAGCTGCGTTTGGTATCATGGCCTTTGAGCCGATGATACTTACAAAATCGGTTTAAATACCCTCCTTTGGAAGTGACTCCTTCGGGGATCTCAGGGAGTTCTATCATGCCCTGGGCAAGTAGGAGGTCTAGGACCTCCGACACAGGTTGCCACAACGGAGTGTACTACCGTTTTTCAACCGGTTTTTGAAAGTTTCGCTCCCTCTTATTTTCTAACTTTTCAAAATTTTTGGAAGTGCCCGCCACGCCTGGATCCACCCGGACATTGGCGATTTTATGGGGCTTTGCCCCTTTGTCCATCGTGGGTAGCCCGTATGTGATGGGCTTTTCCAAGCGTGGAAACGTGACTTCTACGTTGTGTGCAAATCTTTGCATGAAGCAGTTCACTAACTCTTCAAAAGTAGCGAACTGGCTTAAGTCGTAGGAAGCCAATCATTTGGCAGTTGTGCCTTTAAGGGATAAAGGGAACCAATACTCCCATTTCATCGAGTCCTTTTTCTTCTTATGGGCTCGACGTGAGAAAAGCTGCAAGTGAGACCTAGGGTCTCCCATGCCATCATACCGATGGAAGTTCTGTATTTCATCGTCACTGTCTGTTTCGTAATCCATAGGAAGGAAATTAGACAGGGCGTAGCTTCTTTTCTCTTTATTCTGCCCTTTCAGCAACTGTTGTTGGGCTTTACGGTCCTTTTGTGTGAAGGACTCGTGGTATTGGTTGCCTTCCATTACGGAGGCCTCTTTGTGCTTGCGAGGTTTTTCAGATTTTTTCTTAGGCCTTTGTTCACCGTTTGATGAACACGAATCGCCTACTTCAGCCTCTTGGCTGAGAGCATCGATTTTGGCCTCAAACTCCCTTCTCAGGTCCTCGATCTCATCTAGTTTTATTTTGTTTTTGAAAATCCTCCTAGAGTGAGAACTTGATGCGCATGAGCCTTGGCTCGACACTTCACTTGGATTGGATTTTGACATGCTTTTCAAGCTTTTTCAAAATGTCCTAAGTACAAGCAAAGAAAACAAGTTAAAATGACACCTTTTTAACAAAATTTTCGCAAAACTTCTACCTTAAAAACTTGATTTTTGAAAGGCTCACGTCCCACCGGGCGTGCCAATCTCTGTAGATGCGCGAAAATCCCCACGCCTCTTCTGCCTTTTCTGGGCTTGGAGTGGATCCTCTCGTGCGTCTAAGGCCTATTTATGTAAACAGGGCGTGCCAGCTAGCTTACCTAAGCTAGCAAAGATATATTTTAAACTGACTTCTAATCGTGGCGACTGTGAGCAAGTGAGCTCTTGTCGTCGCAGACCTTCTTGCACCGATGAGCAAGGGTCAGTTTGTACGCTTTGCAAAAATCGAGTTTTTGGCATAGAAAGCCTACGAAGCGGTTTGAGGTGTCTAATTCGGGTTTTTTAGATGCGATTGTAGATTTTAGATCACGTGGTTTTGCATGTGCCTAAGTCTTTCCTTTTATCCCTTTATGGGCCACCTAGTTTGTGTGTTATGAACACTCCACTACATGGGTGGATTCGAGCGGGGCTTGCTTTGATGCAATATGCGTACTACCTAGTGGTATGGCGTAGATGCAATGCAAACTCACGCTACTCCAAAGGGAAAACCCGAATGTAAAGACAATGATGAAGGGAAATAACCGAAGGGAAATGACTTGTAATGTAAATGCCTAAGGGAGATATGTAGATAGAGTATGTATATGGGCCCTTACTCGGGTCTTGCAAATAAGAGTGAAGGCTCAATGTGGGTGCGTGCTTGAATTGAAAGACTTACACACCCGACATGAAATGAAACCCAAATATAACTTGCAGTATGGCCTTGACTAAGGTCTTGTGAATAAGAGCGAAAGCTCAATGTGTGTGAGTGCTTGAATTGAAGTACTATGCACACGACATGGAATTAAACCCAAATAGTATAACACGACCCTTACTTGGGTCTTTCAAATAAGAGCGAAGGCTCAATGTGTGTGAGTGCTTGAATTGAAAGACTTACACACACGACATGAAATAAAAACCCAAATAGTATAGGTCGGCCCTTACTTGGGTCTTTCAAATAAGAGCGAAGGCTCAATGTGTGTGAGTGCTTGAATTGAAAGACTTACACACACGACATGAAATGAAAACCCAAATAGTATAGGTCGGCCCTTACTTGGGTCTTTCAAATAAGAGCGAAGGCTCAATGTGTGTGAGTGCTTGAATTGAAAGACAACGCACCCAACTTAAGCAAAACCCTACAAAATTAAAGTATATGTATATATTTATGTATTAGGGGCTGATTAGGCCCGTGTGTGTTCAAAATCGTGCACAACTAAGAGAGTGCACGTGTGTGGGTGTGCCAAGCCACGTTATTACAAGCGGGGGGAGACTATGCCCCGTTATTACAACCCCGTATCGAATTGAATCTCAAGCAAGTATACAACTAAAGACCGAGTTAGGCACTTACTAATAGCTGGTCCGAAGATGCCTTGCTTGAGTGTGGGCTTGGCCTTCGCCTTGGGCTGCAAAAGGGAGCTCCGCGAGGTTGAACGGCAAGGGGTGCCGACCGGGTACCTTGAAGGTGGTCGGCTGCTAGCAAGGGTGCCGCCTTGACGTGTGGGATTAAAGGGGCTAGGTAAGGTCACTAGCGGGAGTGTAGTGTTAGGGGAGTATGGCACTAAGGGAAGCTCCAGGGAAGATCTAATGGGGCACCTAAGGTTGGCGGGTTGTTAGGGTGGCCGAACGAAATGATAGCCGGTTGGAGTGACCGACTAGGAGGACTTGGTGGTGGCGGGTTGCTAGAGTGGCTAGGAGTGGTGTAAGGGAGGGTAACTAGCTAGGAGATGGGGCCAGGTGGTAGTGGGTGTAGTAGGTGTAATAGGATGATATGGGCAGGTCGTGGGGAGTCGGATAGGGTGGCCGAAGGGAGCTAAGGCGTCTAGATGGTGGCGGGTAGTTAGGGTAGTTATGGCCTGGCCGAGTGGGAATGGTGGCAGCGCCGGGTGATGGTGGTGGTGATGCTCGGCTGGGAGGTGGTGGCTAGACGTGGAGCAGGTGGAGCAGAAGGGGATTCGCCTGAGCTGGAAAGGGGAGGACCCGGCTGGTGGAAGAGGGCTTCTCAGATGGGAAAACCCGCCCCCAAGGGGAGGGGTTTGTATAGGGTTGGGATAGGTCGGTTAGGGCTGGTTTTGGGGTAGTGGTTAGGTGGTTTAGGTAGGGCGGTGTGGTGGTAAGGTGGGCTGGAAAGGGTAGGGCCAGATATTTTAAATACAAGTGGTTTGGGTAGGTTGTGGGCTAGGGGTGGTTTAGAGGTTTAGGGTTTAGCTAGGTGGGTTGGTTCTAGGGTGAGGTTTAGTGAGGTAGGTTAGGTGATTAGGCTAGGTTTAGGGAAATTAACCTAGGTTTAGGGAAGGATTAGGGAAGTAGGTTAGGTGATTAGGTTGGGATTAGGCCGGGATTAGGGAAGTGGGTCAGGTGATTAGGCTTAGATTAGGATGGGATTAGGGTAGAAGGCTAGGATTAGGGGTTTTTGGTTAGGTTTAGGTGAAGGAGCTCCCTTTGCATGGCCCATAGACCTTAACCACATCATGTTGGTGTAGCCCTAGGTTAGGTTTTGTCTAATTACAAGCTTAAACCCATTTAATTAGGCTAACCCACATGATTAACCCCAAACTTGACACACAAGCCAAGCTTAATTACAACACACACTTGATCTTATCCACCCCCACTCTCTCTCATGCCCATAATCCCACGTGAAATTCAAGCGGGCCCCACCTCCATTTATGAGAAGGTGATGTGGGCCATGGATATGGATATTGGATTGGATTTTTGAATCCAAATCCAAATCCAAGTCCATACATGGGTTTGGATTGGGATCTAGATATATATGGTCCAGATCCGATCCAAACTGAACTCTGACTCCTTCGAGCTGTGTTCAAAACGAACGATTTGTGCGGGGCCTGACAGCATCAGTACTCCGTCTGCGTTGGGTCTTCGCCAACATGATCGTCCGACTCTGTTTTCGCCTTCCGGAGATGACTTCGAATGATGTTTTGATGATAACAGGGTCTTGGACGTTCGAGATCCTGGGGGTAGATTTGATACGAGAGTTGTTGTGCTGGGCTCGACATGTGCTCCAGTTCCGAGCTCTCCTTAGCTCTCCTGGTCCTATCTGGATTAGGCCGAAGCTGCTTCGGGGTTTCAAAAACATGTTTAAAAAGGTTTTTAAAAGCCATATTGTATATTTTTGA
The DNA here is from genome assembly GCA_036023115.1 of Brasenia schreberi. Classification (NCBI taxonomy): domain Eukaryota; kingdom Viridiplantae; phylum Streptophyta; class Magnoliopsida; order Nymphaeales; family Cabombaceae; genus Brasenia; species Brasenia schreberi. Next base: position 14,592,793 of record JAYKKT010000064.1, read on the forward strand.
AAGATAAAGTTTAAAACATATATACAGGGTTGTCTGGAAGGCTCCTGGGTTTCCAGACTCAAAATGGCCCTTTGGGGCTGCTTTTACAAAACCAGAGGATTTGAGAAATTCGTGGGATTTCGGGGTGTTTACAGGGCCTTACTTGGGTCTTTCAAATAAGAGCGAAGGCTCAATGTGTGTGAGTGCTTGAATTGAAAGACTTACACACACGACATGAAATGAAAGCCCAAATAGTATAACACGACCCTTACTTGGGTCTTTCAAATAAGAGCGAAGGCTTAATGTGTGTGAGTGCTTGAATTGAAAGACAACACACCCAACTTAAGCAAAACCCTACAAAAATTAAAGTATATATCTACACTTATGTATTAGGGGTTGATTAGGCCATGTGTGTGTTCCAAATCGTGCACAACTAAGAGAGTGCACGTGTGTGGGTGTGCCAAGCCACGTTATTACAAGCGGGGGGAGACTATGCTCCGTTATTACAACCCCGTATCAAATTGAATCTTAAGCAAGTATACAACTAAGGACTGAGTTAGGCACTTACTAATAGCTGGTCCGAAGAGGCCTTGCTTGAGCGTGGGCTTGGCCTTCGCCTTGGGCTGCAAGAGGGAGCTCCGCGGATTGAACGGCAAGGGGCTGCTGGCCGGGTGCCTTGGTGCGTGGAAGAGGAGCCTTGAAGGTGGCCAACTACTTGGGATGGGCTGGTTTCGTATGTAGGGCTAAGGTGACTATGTAGGGTCACTAAGGAAGGTTGAGTTTAGAGAGTATGACACTAAGGGGGACTAAGGGAATGGTCTAACGGAGCACCTAGGGTTGGCGGGTTGCTAGGGTGGCCGAATGGAATGACAGTCGGTTGGAGTGGCCGGCTAGGAGGACTTGATGGTGGCGGGTTGCTAGGGTGGCTAGGAGTGGTGTAAGGGAAGGGAACTAGCTAGGAGATGGGGTCAGGTGGTAGTGGGTGTAGTGGGGTGATATGGGCAGGTCTTAGGTGGCTGAGAGTGGAGAGGGAGTGGAGATGGAGTAAGGTGGAGGATACTAACCGGTTGATGGGAGGTGGTGGCGGATGGAAGGGGAAGCAGCCGGGTGATTGGGATGCATAGGATGAGGTTCGGCCGGGAGGAAGGGTGGCGAAGTGGAGCTCGGCTGGAGCGGTGGTGGTGGTGGTGCTCGGCTGGGAGGTAGTGCACAAGTGGTGGCTGGTTGTGGGGTCAGGTGGAGCAGGATGGGAGTCGGCTGGGCTGGAGAGTGGAGGACCTGGCTGGTGGAGGATGGAGCTTGAAGATGGGGAAAACCTGCTCCAAAGGGGCGGGTTTATATAGGGCTGCAAGAGGCGGTTGGGGGTGGTTTTGGGGGTAGTGGTTAGGTGGTTTAGGTAGGGTGGTGTGGTGATAAGGTGGGCTGGAAAGGATAGGGCCAGATATTTTAAATACAAGGGGTTTGGGTAGGTTGTGTGCTAGGGGTGGTTTAGAGGTTTAAGGTTTAGTGAGGTAGGTTAGGTGATTAGCTAGGATTAAGCTAGGTTTAGGGAAATTAACCTAGGTTTAGAGAAGGATTAGGGAAGTGGGTTAGGTGATTAGGTTGGGATTAGGCCGGGATTAGGGAAGTGGGTTAGGTGATTAGGCTCAGATTAGGACAAGATTAGGGTAGAAGGCTAGGATTAGGTGTTTTTGGTTAGGTTTAGGTGAAGGAGCTCCCTTTGCATGGCCCATAGACCCTAATCATATCATGTTGGTGCAGCCCTAGGTTAGGTTTTGGCTAATTAGAAGCTTAAACCCACTTAATTAGGCTAACCCACATGATTAACCCCAAACTTGACACACAAGTCAAGCTTAATTACAGCACACACTTGATCTTATCCACCCCCACTCTCTCTCATGCCCATAATCCCACGTGAAATTCAAGTGGGCCCCACCTCCATTTATGAGAAGGTGATGTGGGCCATGGATATGGATATTGGATTGGATCTCTAGATCCAAATCCAAATCCAAGTCCATACATGGGTTTGGATTGGGATCTGGATGTATATGGTCCAAATCCAATCCAAACTGAATTCTGACTCCTTCGAGCTGTGTTCGAAACGAACGGTTTGTGCGGGGCCTGACAGCATCAGTACTCCGTCTCGTTGGGTCTTCGCCAACATGATCGTCCGCCTCTATTTTCGCCTTCTGGAGATGACTTCAAATGATGTTTTGATGATAACAGGGTCTTGGACGTTCGAGATCCTGGGGGTGTGGATTTGATACGAGAGTTGCTGTGCCGGGCTCGACATGTGCTCCGGTTCCAGGCTCTCCTTAGCTTTCCTGGTCCTGTCTGGATTAGGCCAAGCTGCTTCGGGGTTTCAAAAACGTGTTTTAAAAGGTTTTTAAAGCCATGTTGTATATTTTTGAAATACAGAGTTTAAAACATATGTACAGGGGTTCCTAGAAGGCTCTTGGGTTTCCAGACTCAAAATGGCCCTTTGGGGCTGCTTTTACAAAACCCGATGGATTTGAGAAATTCGTTGGATTTCGGGGTGTTTATAGGGTTCTTGGGAGTATATACAATTTTCGAAAAGTATTTTTACAATTTTCGAAAAAAGGACTTTGTACATGGCCAAATGCTTTCGAAACAAAATTTCTTTTTGGAATTTTTATTTTTCCAAGTGTTTTTGAGATTTTGAGGGTTTTTAATTTGTTGGTTTTTGGTAATATCCAATTTTTTTGGTTTTTTCAAAAGTAGGGATCTTCCATTGAACCAACAAAGAAAACATTCATGAATCAGACTCTAATTAATAGGTCTAAGACATGGGTTTCAGTTTTAGAGGTTCTACAGGGCACCCTTGACCCAGATGGTCTTAGGTGGCGGCTCTGGGGTTATGGGCGGGCTGTAGCCCAGTCCATATCATTCCCTATTGGCTCTAGGTAGGACAGGTTTTAGCCTACCTTAGTTTCGGGTTCCCAGGCCTGCGTAGGGTTTATATCCCATGTTTAGAATCATGTTCCAAGGCTTCTTGGTTTTTGAAAAGTTTTTATATAATTCATGCCCCTGGAACATATAATCGACCATGTTATGGGTATATACCCTTTCTGTTTTGGATAAGGGGAGTTTGGATTCAGGGGTGATGGAAGACTTGGGCTTCCATACAACCCTAGTTTGGGAGACATGTCTCTCAAAGAAAACCATGCTTGGTTCTTTAAGAGACTTTGGATATTTCGGGATGATAGAAGACTTGGGCTTCCACGCATCCCAGGTTTGGGAGATGTGTCTTTCAAGAAAAGCCAGACTTGGTCCTTCGAGAGACTTTGGATTTTTCAGGATGGTGGAAAACTCGGGTTCCCACACAACCTGGGTTTGGGAAACATACCTGTAAACACCCCGAAATCCCATGAAATTCTCAAATCCATCTGATTTTGTAAAAGCAGCCCCAAAGGGCCATTTTGAGTCTGGAAACCCAGGAGCCATCCAGACAACCCTGCACATATGTTTTGAACTTTATATTTCAAAAAATATATAATATGGCTTATAAAAACCGTTTTAAAAACATGTTTTTGAAACCTCGAAGCAGCTTGGCCTCATCCAGACAGGACTAGAAGAGCCAAAGAAAGCCCGGAACCGGAGCACATGTCGAGCCCGGCACAACAACTCTCATATCAAATCCACCCCCAGGATCTTGAACGTCCAAGACCCTGTTATCATCAAAACATCCTTTGAAATCATCTCCGGAAGGCGAAAACAGAGTCGGACGATCATGTTGGCGAAGACCCAACGTAGACGGAGTACTGATGCTGTCAGACCCCGCACAAACTGTTCGTTTCGAACACAGCCTGAAGGAGTCAGAATTCAGTTTGGATTGGATCTGGACCATATATATCTAGATCCCAGTCCAAACCCATGTATGGACTTAGATTTGGATTCGGATTCAAAAATCCAATCCAATATCCATATCCATGGCCCACATCACCTTCTCATAAATGGAGGTGGGGCCCACTTGAATTTCAAGTGGGATTATGGGCATGAGGGAGAGTGGGGGAGGATAAGATCAAGTGTGTGTTGTAATTAAGCGTGACTTGTGTGTCAAGTTTGGGGTTAATCATGTGGGTTAGCCTAATTAAGTGGGTTTAAGCTTGTAATTAGCCAAAACCTAACCTAGGGTTGCACCAACATGATGTGGTTAAGGTCTATGGGTCGTCCAAAGAGAGCTCCTTCACCTAATCCTAACTAAAAGTACCTAATCCTAGCCTTCCACCCTAATCCTGTCCTAATCTGAGCCTAATCACCTAACCCACTTCCCTAATCCCAACCTAATCACCTAACCCACTTCCCTAATCCTTCCCTAAACCTAGGTTAATTTCTCTAAACCTAGCCTAATCCTAGCCTAATCACCTAACCTACCTCACTAAACCTCACCCTAGAACCAACCCACCTAGCTAAACCTTAAACCTCTAAACCACCCCTAGCACACAACCTACCCAAACCACTTGTATTTGAAATATCTGGCCCTACCCTTTCCAGCCCACCTTATCACCATACCACCCTACCTAAACCACCTATCCACTACCCCAAAACCAGCCCTACCGACCTAGCCCAGCCCTATATAAACCCCCCCTTTTGGGGCGGGTTTTCCCAGCTAGAAGCCCCACCTTCCACCAGCCGGGTCCTCCACTCTCCAGCCCAGCCGACTCCAGCCTTGCTCCACTTGCGCCACAGCACCACCACCACCACCACACCGGCCGGATCCCATTCTGCACATCCTAATCACCCGACTGCTCCCCTTCCTTCCGCCACCACCTCTCTCCAATCACGGTTAGTACCCCATCCTTCATCTCGCCTTCTCCACTCCCTCTCCACTCTCTGCCACCCAACCTCTACCATATCACCCTAACACCAGCCATTTACATGCTGCCACCGTTCCCACTCGGCCAGGCCCATAACCACCCTAACTACCCGCCACCACCTAGACACCTTAGCTCCATTCGGCCACTCTATCCGACTCCCTAAGACCTGCCCATATCACCCCACTACACCCACTACCACCTGACCCCATCTCCTAGCTAGTTCCCTTCCCTTACACCACTCCTAGCCACCCTAGCAGCCCGCTACCACCAAGCACCCTTAGTCGGCCACTCCACCCGACAGTCACCTTTTCATTCGGCCAGCCATCCGCCAGCCATAACCTTCCCCTAGCTCGTTCCCTTCCCTTAGTGCCATACTCCCTTAGTGACCCTACTTAGGCCCTTTAGCCCAACACGCCAAAAACAGCCCTTCCTTAGTAGCCGGCCATCTTCAAGGCGCCCCTTCCGCGCACCAAGGACATCCGGCCAGCACCTCCCCTTTGCCGTTCAACCTCGCGGAGCTCCCTTTTGCAGCCCAAGGTGAAGGCCAATCCCACGCTCAAGCAAGGCATCTTCGGACCAGCTATTAGTAAGTGCCAGACTCGGTCCTTAGTTGTATACTTGCTTAAGATTCAATTCGATACGGGGTTGTAATAACGGAGCGTAGTCTCCCCCCGCTTGTAATAACGTGGCTTGGCACACCCACACACGTGCACTCTCTTAGTTGTGCACGATTTTGAACACACACGGGCCTAATCAGCCCCTAATACATAAGTGTAGATATATACTTTAATTTTCGTAGGGTTTTGTTTAAGTTGGGTGTGTTGTCTTTCAATTCAAGCACTCACACACATTGAGCCTTCGCTCTTATTTGAAAGACCCAAGTAAGGGCCGACCTATACTATTTGGGTTTTCATTTCATGTCGTGTGTGTAAGTCTTTCAATTCAAGCACTCACACACATTGAGCCTTCGCTCTTATTTGAAAGAACCAAGTAAGGGCCGACCTATACTATTTGGGTTTTCATTTCATGTCTTGTGTGTAAGTCTCTCAATTCAAGCACTCACACAATGAGCCTTCGCTCTTATTTGAAAGACCCAAGTAAGGGCCGACCTATACTATTTGGGTTTTCATTTCATGTCGTGTGTGTAAGTCTTTCAATTCAAGCACTCACACACATTGAGCTTTCGCTCTTATTTGAAAGACCCAAGTAAGGGCCGTGTTATACTATTTGGGTTTAATTTCATGTTATGTGCATAGTACTTCAATTCAAGCACTCACACACATTGAGCTTTCGCTCTTATTCCCAAGACCTTAGTCAAGGCCATACTGCAAGTTATATTTGGGTTTAATTTCATGTCGTGTGCGTAAGTCTTTCAATTCAAGCACGCACCCACATTGAGCCTTCGCTCTTATTTGCAAGACCCGAGTAAGGGCCCATATACATACTCTATATACATATCTCCCTTCGGCATTTACATTACAAGTCATTTCCCTTCGGTTATTTCCCTTCGGTTATTTCCCTTCGGCATTGTCTTTACATTTTGGGTTTTCCCTTTGGAGTAGCGTGAGTTTGCATTGCATCTACGCCATACGACGAGGTAGGACGCATATTGCATCAAAGCAAGCCCTGTATTTCCGCTCAAATTCGCCCATGTAGTGGAGTGTTCATAACACACAATCTACGTGGCCCATCAAGGGATAAAAAGAAAGACTTAGGCACGTGCAAATCCACGTGATCTAAAATCTGCAATCATATCTAAATATCCGAATTAAACACCTCGAACCGCTTCGTAGGCTTTCTATCCCAAAAACTCGATTTTTCAAAGCGTACAAACTGACCCTTGCGCATCGGTGCAAGAAGGTCTGCGACGACAAGAGCTCACTTGCTCACAGTCGCCACGATTAGAAGTCAGTTTAAAAATCTTCGCTAGCTTAGGTAAGCTAGCTGGCACACCCTTTTATATAAATAGGCCTTAGACGCACGAGAGGATCTGCTCCAAGCCCCTGAAAAGGCGAAGAGGCGGGGATTTTCGCCGCGCCTATAGAGATTGGCACGCCCGGTGGGACGTGAGCCTTTCAAAAGTCGAGTTTTTAAGTTAGGAGCTTGTAAAAATTTTCAAAGAGGTGTCGTTTTTAACTTGTTTTCTTTGCTTGTACTTAGGAAATTTTGAAAAAGCTTGAAAAGCATGTCAAAATCCAATCCAAGTGAAGTGTCGAGCCAAGGCTCATGCGCATCAAGTTCTCACACTAGGAGGATTTTCAAAAACAAAATAAAACTAGATGAGATCGAGGACCTGAGAAGGGAGTTTGAGGCCAAAATCGATGTTCTCAGCCAAGAGGCTGAAGTATGCGATTCGTGTTCATCAAACGGTGAACAAAGGCCTAAGAAAAAATCTGAAAAATCTCGCAAACACAAAGAGGCCTCCGTAATGGAAGGCAACCAATACCACGAGTCCTTCACACAAAAGGACCATAAAGCCCTACAGCAGTTGCTGAAAGGGCAGAATAAAGAGAAAAGAAGCTACGCCCTGTCTGATTTCCTTCCTATGGATTACGAAACAAACAGTGATGATGAAATACTGAACTTCCATCGGTATGATGGCATTGGAGACCCTAGGTCTCACTTATAAGTTTTCTCACGTCGAGCCCATAAGAAGAAAAAGGACTCGATGAAATGGGTGTATTGGTTCCCTTTATCCCTTAAAGGCACAGCTGCCAAATGGCTGGCTTCCTACGACTTAAGCCAGTTCGCTACTTTTGAAGAGTTAGCGAACTGCTTCATGCAAAGATTTGCACACAACGTAGAAGTCACGCCAACCCTGAATACCTTAAGGGATACAAAGCAAGGCATGAACGAAGACGTACATGCCTTCATTATAAGATGGAGGTCACTTTTGGGCCAAGTGCGAGAGCCCATATCCGAAGGATGTGCAGTAATGCTCATCCTGGATAACTTTAAAAGCGAGTTAAAAACCCTTCACTCGCTCCATGAGATCTCAACTTTCCATAAGTTGATCAAAAAGGCCTCCCTTTTCGAAACCAACTTGTGAAAAGGGACATACGTTCACTTGTGGAAAGGAAGTGTCGTTTCCAAAACCCGCTTGGAAAAGCCCATCACATACGGGCTACCCACGATGGACAAAGGGGCAAAGCCCCATAAAATCACCAATGTCCGGGTGGGTCCAGGCATGGTAGGCACTTCCAAAAATTTTGAAAAACTAGAAAATAAGAGGGAGCGAAACTTTCAAAAACCGGTTGAAAAACGGGAGTACACTCCCCTGGGGCAACCTGTGTCGGAGGTCCTAGACCTCCTACTTGCCCAGGGCATGATAGAACTCCCTGAAATCCCCGAAGGAGTCACTTCCAAGGGGGGGTATTTAAACCGATTTTGTAAGTATCATCGGCTCAAAGGCCATGATACCAAACGTTGTTTCTCCCTTCTAAATAAAATTGAGAACTTGATAGCAGAAGGCCGGCTCCAAGTCACTGCGGAACCTGAGCCACCTCAAGCTATCTTCAAAGAACCCTTTCCCAAACACGCCAGTGGCAGTGGGAAAGGAAAGGAGGTATGTACCCTCACCATTTCTAAGGAACTAGCGCAAAAACCAGAGCCTGGTTGACCCACTTGTGCGCCCACTCTTGTATTATACAAGAAGCCCGCCCAAGTCGTCATTCGACGACCACCAAAAGTGGAATCCCTGGCAAAACCAGTTTTGAAAATCCAAGGTTCTCCTCAGCTCATCCTTAGAGCCAAGTTTAGCGCGAACCCTAGGCTGGTCGTGGGGGAAGTTACTAGATCCGGGAGGATCTATCAACCCCCACACCTTCAAGGTGCTCAAAAGGTGGTCAGTGTGCCTGGCCCCTCAAAAGCATGTATCCCTAGTGTTCTGCCAAAAGTAGATAAGGACAAAGTCATCCTAAATCCTTATAACTTCGAAAACCACCTTTCAAAGATTCCTATTCACATGTCTATCTTAGAGCTTATACAAACCTCGCCTAGGCATAGACTTGTATTAGAGAAAATTCTAGAAAGGGCCAAGGTTGATTCGAACATAAGTCTGGAATCCTTGTCTGCCCAAGTGGCTTTATTAGGAGCAAAATCGCCCATCACTTTCTCGGAAGATGATGTAGATAGGCCCTACGAATCCCACAACCAGGCCCTGCATATCGAGGTGGTTCTGAACAACCACTCTCTGGACAGGTGCCTAGTCGATGGTGGAGGAGGGTTCAACATCCTTCCACTTCATGTGGCGTATAAAATTGGAGTCACCTTGACTTCAGTGAACCCAAGCCCCATCGTTATCACTGGATACAATGGGAATGCATCTAGACCTTTAGGATCCATCGAACTCCCAATGGAAACGGGAGGGATCAAACACACGGGGGTGTTCCATGTCTTGGACATCCACCCCCATTATAACCTGTCGTTGGGAAGACCCTGGATACACAGTTTGTGCACTGTGCCATCCACCTTCCACAGGTGTGTTAAGATCCCTTTTAGGGACCAAGTCGTAGTGATCCTAGGTGAGAGCCACCCACAGCTTCAGGGGATCATAAACTCCCCTTGTTTATCAAGCTCCCAGGCCCATGAGGCTAACCTGGGGCAAATTGTGGTTGAGCCAACTCGGCTCGTGTTAAACAACCCTAGGAAGGTTGTATGTGTGAAGGGGCCACCCAAAGCAGGCCCCCTCCCGATCTTAACACTTCTAGGAAAACCCAAGCGTTCCCTATTTCCAAAGCCCCTGGACAAGAGGCCATATGAGCACAATATGGACGACAGCATGTTCCAGGACCACGACTTGTACCATGCCTTTTCAAAAAATAGAAAGTCGTGGAACATGTTGTTAAACATGGGCTACACGCCCTACAAAAGTCTAGGGGCGCAGAACCAGGGTCTCCTAGAGCCCATCCTTCCTAGGGCCAATCCAAGCCGATATGGGATCAGTTATACTCCCCGAATACCGCCGGAGCCACCCCCTGACCACCTGGATCAAGGGTGCCCCGGAACCTATCTTAAAAGAGACCTATGATTTCGATCTCCTATTCCGAGTCTAACCCGTAGTGTTTTCCCTTTGTAGGTATGACGGAAGATCCCTTTTCTAAAAATACAAAAATATTTGAAAAGCTTAAAATCAAAAAAATCAAAAAACAAGAAAAACCAAAAATAATGGAAAAACAAAAACTCGAAAATAGAGTGATTTGTACAGTTCCCAAGGTTCTTGTTTTACAAAAACCCAAAAAAATCGAAAATTTGGAAAATACCAAAAAGATTTTGTACATAGCTGCTCCTGGTAGGACTTTGGCAAAAGGAAAGGATTTCGAAAGAAACATCGTCTGCATAATCAGACCAAAAATTTTGAAATCACTTGAAAATCCAAGTACAAAACCAGGTCTTTTTTGAAAACCAAGCATCAAATTCCCTCGGGTCTATAGCCCACGAGAATGATCAAAGCCCAGAAATGGATCCCCTTGAGGAAGATCCCACTTCTGAGCTCCGATAATTTCATAAGATTCTCGATTTTGAAAGACCTTCCCAATCAGTAGGAGGAGATTTCATAGAAGTGAACCTAGGGGATGATTCAAATCCCAAAACCATCAAAATAGGCGCATGCTTGCATGAAACTGAAAGGTTAGCATTCATTGCATTTCTACGAACCTATTTAGATGTGTTTGCATGGACGTATGAAGACATGCCGGGCATAGACCCCAGCATTGTTGAGCATCGTCTTCCCTTAGATGTAGGTGTAAATCCCATAAAGCAGAAGCTTAGGAAAATACACCCGAATGTACACACGCAAGTCAAAGAGGGTTTAGAAGACCTGCTAAAAGCCGGATTTAAAAAACCCATTGCGTATTCTGATTGGTTGTCAAATATCGTTGTGGTTCGAAAAACCAATGGGAAAATTCGAATATGCATCGATTTCAGAAACCTGAATAAAGCCACTCCAAAGGATAATTATCCTTTACCAAACATAGATTTGATAGTCGATAGTACTGCAAATCATGAGATGTTTTCGTTTATGGATGGCTATTCAGGCTGTAATCAAATCAAACTCAGTCCACGAGATCAGGGTAAGACTGCCTTCATAACCCCATGGGGCACGTACTGCTATACGGTCATGCCCTTTGGTTTGAAAAATGCCGGCGCAACATACCAACGAGCCATGACCACGATCTTCCATGATCAGATTCATGAGCTCGTAGAAGTGTATGTAGATGATCTCTTGGCAAAATCCAAAACCCGATGCACCCATATCGAATGTTTAAAAAGATTTTCGAAAGGCTTAGGCTTTACAAAGTAAAGCTAAACCCTCAAAAATGTGTATTCACAGTAGAATCAGGGAAGCTTCTGGGCTTTATGGTGAGCCAAAGGGGTATAGAAGTCGACCCCTCTAAGTGTCGAGCCATCATAGACATGGCTCCACCCTCCAGTCTCACCCAAATCCGTAGCCTCCAGGGTCGTTTACAATTCGTTCGCCGATTCATATCGAATCTGGCAACTAGATGCAAACCCTTCAACAAACTGTTGAGGAAGGGCATGAAGTTCTTATGGGATAACGAATGCCAGAAGTCCTTCGAGAGACTGAAGGCATACTTGGTTAATCCCCCCGTTTTGAACCCTCCAAAGCAAGGAAAACTGCTTTTATTATACATCTCCGTGCATGCAAATGCTTTAGGAGCCGTGTTGGCTCAATACAAGGATGACACCCATAAGGAGTATGCCATCTACTGCATTTCGAATACTCTCTTGGCTTATGAATGAAATTATCAAGCCATGGAGAAGACGTGCTTGGCCCTAGTCTGGGCCTGCCAGAAATTCAGGCACTATTTCCTAGATCATGAGATCTGGATAGTGTCCAAGCTTGATCCAATCAAGCACTTGTTCGAAAAACCCGTTCTCACAGGTAGATTGGGCAAATGGCAACTCCTTCTAATGGAGTATGACTTGAAATACCATCACCAGATCTCCATTAAGGGGCAAGCCCTAGCAGATTACGTGGCTGAGTTCCCCCTAGAGGACGCATATCCCACGCTTGTTGAAATGCCTGATGAAGGCATATTACAAAACCATTTTCAAAACCACATTTTGGCAAATTCTTTCGAAAACCAAGTGTGGAAGATGCACTTCGATGGGGCACGAAACCAACGAGGGGCTGGTGCGGGGGTCATCCTAATCTCCCTTGAAAATGGTGAGATTCCCATAGCAGTCTGTTTAGATTTCGAATGTTCCAACAACGTAGCTGAGTATGAAGCACTCATACAAGGCTTAAGGATTTCAAAAACCCTAGGGGCATCATGCATCGAGGTCTTTGGAGATTCGCTCCTTGTCGTAAACCAGGTTTTAAAAATTTGGCAAGTACGGAATGAGAAACTACTTCCATATCACGAGTTGGCCACTCGATTGGTCCAATCCTTCCAATCGTGTAAACTCACACACGTAGGAATAGAGGACAATGGCATCGCCGATGCCCTCTTCTCCTTGGGTTCAGCCCTGAAGGTCGATCCCATTTCAGGGACCAGATCTTTGGAAATATGGCATGCGCCCCACCCATCCACACACGACTTGGATATTTGCCAAAACAACCCAGAGTATATTGAAAAACCCTGGTTTTATGACATAAAAAAATTTCTAGAAAATGGGGGATTCGCCGAGGATGCCACATCCAAGGATAAGGCATTCATCCTTAAGATTTCGACCCGATACACCATTCTGGGTGGGGTTTTATACAAAAAAAGTTTTACCGGCATTCTGCTTAGGTGTATCGACCTAGAGGAGGCTAGGATAGTGATGCATGAATTCCACGATGGAGAATGTGGAGGTCATGTTAATGCCAACATGATGGCGATGAAAATACTTAGAAGGGGCTATTTTTGGTCCACCCTGAAAAAGGATTGCCACGATCATGTTAGGAAGTGTCATCCATGTCAAGTGCATGGGCACACCATTCATATCCCTTCATCTGCATTGCATTCCATGGTCAGCCCCTGGCCATTCACCCTGAAAAAGGATAGCCCGACATTATAGCAAACACATGAGACCTCGCCACTTTGAAGTGGGGGATCTGGTCTTAAAAACCATCCATCATCGTGGCCCACACCCCCTGGGAAAGTGGCGCCCCAACTGGGAGGGACCCTATGTTGTACGAGCAACCACTACGAACAATTCGTATTGGTTGATCGATGTAGAAGGTAGGAATTTAGCAGATCCTATCAATATTCAATACTTAAAGAAGTATCATGTGTAGGACTTGGACTAAATTCCAATTTTCGAAAATTTTAAGGATAGCTGCCCTGAGACATGAAAATAAGGTGCAAAGGCAAAGTCGTGTGACCCTGAGTGAGAGAATTCACACTTGTGAAAAAGTGGAGTCTTCAAAATCGTGGTTACATTTCAAAATCCTTCTTCTTACAAAGAAAGGCCTAGTTCAATATAGCAAGATACTTGCAAATAGTACGTGCTATTTCTAAATAGGCTGAGCTGGAATGGATCGAGTGTAGGCTTGGGATAAGTCCTCCCCTCTTCTCTTCTCCTTCCAAAAGGAAAAACACGGCCCAAACAAAAGGGAATTTCCCATTCAAAGCATCTTTTCAAAAGAAAGAAACCAGAATTCCAAAGAAAAATTGATTCTCTTGTGAAAAAGAGGGATGAAAGAAAAAATACTCCCAAAGGGAGACCCTCTATGAAAAAAAAGGGAAAAGAGGCCAAAAAGCTCAAAAAGAGTAGTTTCCCGCCTTCTATGCCTTAAACCACGGGACGCTTTAGAAGGGACCGTGGTATCTCTTTCCCATCCCTGGCTTATCCCAAGCTAAAACATGGTTCATTTCGAGGAATCCTAAAGTAAAAATAGGATTTACTTACTTGAATTTCATCTTGTTTGACAATTTGATGTTTCGAGTAAGGCATAGGAATTTGAAATATGCCTTGTTTTCTTATAAAACCTCCGCTAGATAAGCGAGTGTTAAGACTCAAACAAGGGCAAACACGAAGAGCTCGAGATCCTTAGGATCGAGACTCAAGACAGTTGTCCCTTTTTGTAAATAGTTTTTGTAAATAAGTTTTGAAAGATCGAACATCGAACAACATAGGATTTTGCTCACTTGGAGCAGTAGGCCTTATAAGTCTCTAGAGTTCGACCACATCTAGTCTCTGGGAGGTCGCCACTCTTGGCACCACACCCATGTCATGTCATCTGCATTCCACACATGGTACTTGCATAAACATGATCCCATTTAAGACCAAATTCCATAACATAACCCTTTGGCGTGATATCTCCTCCTACCAGAGTTTGTAAATTGAGATTTTGCTAAAAAAATTGGGACGATCCCATATTCTTCGTGGCTAGATCTAGGGAGACATTGAAAGGGGTGTTTGTCATCTTTGCCCTTATCCAAATCGATTTGGACAAGGCCAAAGAGGGGCATCTGTAAACACCCCGAAATCCCACGAAATTCTCAAATCCATCTGGTTTTGTAAAAGCATCCCCAAAGGGCCATTTTGAGTCTGGAAACCTAGGAGCCATCCAGACAACCCTGCACATATGTTTTGAACTTTATATTTCAAAAAATATACAATATGGCTTTTAAAAACCTTTTTAAAAACATGTTTTTGAAACCCCGAAGTAGCTTGGCCTCATCCAGACAGGACCAGAAGAGCCAAAGAGAGCCTGGAACCAGAGCACATGTCGAGCCCGACACAGCAACTCTCATATCAAATCCACCCCCAGGATCTCGAACGTCCAAGACCCTGTTATCATCAAAACATCCTTTGAAATCATCTCCGGAAGGCGAAAACAGAGGCGGACGATCATGTTGGTGAAGACCCAACGTAGACGGAGTACTGATGCTGTCAGACCCCGCACAAACCGTTCATTTCCAACATAGCCCGAAGGAGTCAGAATTCAGTTTAGATTGGATTTGGAAGATATATATCCAGATCCCAGTCCAAACCCATGTATGGACTTAGATTTGGATTCGGATTCAAAAATCCAATCCAATATCCATATCCATGGCCCACATCACCTTCTCATAAATGGAGGTGGGGCCCACTTGAATTTCACGTGGGATTATGGGCATGAGAGAGAGTGGGGGAGGATAAGATCAAGTGTGTGTTGTAATTAAGCTTGACTTGTGTGTCAAGTTTGGGGTTAATCATGTGGGTTAGCCTAGTTAAGTGGGTTTAAGCTTGTAATTAGCCAAAACCTAACCTAAGGCTGCACCAACATGATGTGGTTAAGGTCTATGGGTCGTGCAAAGGGAGCTCCTTCACCTAATCCTAACTAAAAGTACCTAATCCTAGCCTTCCACCCTAATCCTGTCCTAATTTGAGCCTAATCAACTAACCCACTTCCCTAATCCCGGCCTAATCCCAACCTAATCACCTAACCCACTTCCCTAATCCTTCCCTAAACCTAGGTTAATTTCCCTAAACCTAGCCTAATCCTAGCCTAATCACCTAACCTACCTCACTAAACCTCACCCTAGAACCAACCCACCTAGCTAAACCCTAAACCTCTAAACCACCCCTAGCACACAACCTACCCAAACCACTTGTATTTGAAATATCTGGCCCTACCCTTTCCAGCCCACCTTATCACCATACCACCCTACCTAAACCACCTAACCACTACCCCAAAACCAGCCCTAACCGACCTAGCCCAGCCCTATATAAACCCCCCTTTTGGGGGCGGGTTTTCCCAGCTAGAAGCCCCACCTTCCACCAGCCGGATCCTCCACTCTCCAGCCCAGCCGACTCCAGCCTTGCTCCACTTGCCCCACAGCTCACCACCACCTGCTCCACTACCTCCTAGCCGAGCACCACCACCACCACCACACCGGCCGGATCCCATTCTGCGCATCCTAATCACCCGACTGCTCCACTTCCTTCCGCCACCACCTCTCTCCAATCACGGTTAGTACCCCATCCTTCATCTCGCCTTCTCCACTCCCTCTCCACTCTCTGCCACCCAACCTCTACCATATCACCCTAACACCAGCCATTCCACTTGCTGCCACCATTCCCACTCGGCTAGGCCCATAACCACCCTAACTACCCGCCACCACCTAGACACCTTAGCTCCATTCGGCCACTCTATCCGACTCCCTAAGACCTGCCCATATCACCCCACTACACCCACTACCACCTGACCCCATCTCCTAGCTAGTTCCCTTCCCTTACACCACTCCTAGCCACCCTAGCAGCCCGCCACCACCAAGCACCCTTAGTTGGCCACTCCACCCGACAGTCACCTTTTCATTCGGCCAGCCATCCGCCAGCCATAACCTTCCCCTAGCTCGTTCCCTTCCCTTAGTGCCATACTCCCTTAGTGACCCTACTTAGGCCCTTTAGCCCAACACGCTAAAAACAGCTCTTCCTTAGCAGCCGACCATCTTCAAGGCGCCCCTTCCGCGCACCAAGGACATTCGGCCAGCACCTCCCCTTTGCCGTTCAACCTCGCGGAGCTCCCTTTTGCAGCCCAAGGCGAAGGCCAAGCCCACGCTCAGGCAAGGCATCTTCGGACCAGCTATTAGTAAGTGCCTGACTCGGTCCTTAGTTGTATACTTGCTTAAGATTCAATTCGATACGGGGTTGTAATAACGGAGCATAGTCTCCCCCCGCTTGTAATAACGTGGCTTGGCACACCCACACACGTGCACTCTCTTAGTTGTGCACGATTTTGAACACACACGGGCCTAATCAGCCACTAATACATAAGTGTAGATATATACTTTAATTTTCGTAGGGTTTTGCTTAAGTTGGGTGTGTTGTCTTTCAATTCAAGCACTCACACACATTGAGCCTTCGCTCTTATTTGAAAGACCCAAGTAAGGGCCGACCTATACTATTTGGGTTTTCATTTCATGTCGTGTGTGTAAGTCTTTCAATTCAAGCACTCACACACATTGAGCCTTCGCTCTTATTTGAAAGACCCAAGTAAGGGCCGACCTATACTATTTGGGTTTTCATTTCATGTCGTGTGTGTAAGTCTCTCAATTCAAGCACTCACACACATTGAGCCTTCACTCTTATTTGAAAGACCCAAGTAAGGGCCGACCTATACTATTTGGGTTTTCATTTCATGTCGTGTGTGTAAGTCTTTCAATTCAAGCACTCACACACATTGAGCTTTCGCTCTTATTTGAAAGACCCAAGTAAGGGCCGTGTTATACTATTTGGGTTTAATTTCATGTTGTGTGCGTAGTACTTCAATTCAAGCACTCACACACATTGAGCTTTCGCTCTTATTCCCAAGACCTTAGTCAAGGCCATACTGCAAGTTATATTTGGGTTTAATTTCATGTCGTGTGCGTAAGTCTTTCAATTCAAGCATGCACCCACATTGAGCCTTCGCTCTTATTTGCAAGACCCGAGTAAGGGCCCATATACATACTCTATATACATATCTCCCTTCGGCATTTACATTACAAGTCATTTCCCTTCGGTTATTTTCCTTCGGCATTGTCTTTACATTTTGGGTTTTCCCTTTGGAGTAGCCTGAGTTTGCATTGCATCTACGCCATACCACGAGGTAGGACGCATATTGCATCAAAGCAAGCCCCGTATTCCCGTTCAAATTCGCTCATGTAGTGGAGTGTTCATAACACACAATCTACGTGGCCCATCAAGGGATAAAAAGAAAGACTTAGGCACGTGCAAATCCACGTGATCTAAAATCTGCAATCGTATCTAAATATCCGAATTAAACACCTTGAACCGCTTCGTAGGCTTTCTATCCCAAAAACTCGATTTTTCAAAGCGTACAGACTGACCCTTGCGCATCGGTGCAAGAAGGTCTGCGACGACAAGAGCTCACTTGCTCACAGTCGCCATGATTAAAAGTCAGTTTAAAAATCTTCGCTAGCTTAGGTAAGCTAGCTGGCACGCCCTGTTTATATAAATAGGCCTTAGACGCATGAGAGGATCCGCTCCAAGCCCCTGAAAAGGGAAGAGGTGGGGATTTTCGCCACATCTACAATACCTTCAAGGGAAGCCAAGCTTGGTCCCTCGAGGGGTTTTGGATATTTCAAGGTTTTGGAAGACTTATGGCTCCAGATAACCCCATTTTGGAAGATTTTGTTCTCAAGGGAAGCCGTGCTTGTTCCCTTGAGAGACTTTGGACTTTTCAGGGTGATGGAAGACTTATAGTTCCATATAACCTGATTTTGGGAGAAATTTTCTTCAAGGAAAGCCAAGACTACTCCCTCGAAGTTTTTGACTTGCTCCGTAGGTTCAACTCGTGGTGCCTCTAGGGATGGGTTTTTTTGTTTCAAAGCCATGGCCTTGGTTCCAAGGTACAAGACTAGGCTTGAAGAAGTGAGTTTTTCTATGGTAGGGTTATGAGCTCCTAAGATGTCGATGCATGCATTAGGGGTCTCCATGTCTACTATTTTTTGAACTTCTTTTTGTTTTTGAAATTCTTTTGGGTGGTGCGGGATATTTGGCGCACCTTGAAAATTCACAAATTTTGGCACAATTTGTGGGTTTGTGTGTGCATAGGGGTTATCCAATGCATCTGATGACCCTATGAGAAGAGAGTTTTGAGGAGGATAGGCTTCAGGCATACCTCTTTGTGGCTCGTCTACCTTTTCAAGGTGAGAATAGGCCGTTTTCCCGGGCAACGCTATTTTGAGTTCCCGTGGCTTCACGAGGCGTTCCTTTTCGAAACCTTCCTGTTTTTCACTCTCGTCTCTTTGTGGGGTGTGGATTTCAAGTCCCACAGTGTGTGTGTGCCTAGATTTAGAATTTTCACTTGAATTTTTCGAAATTTCAAAGTTTACTTTTTCAATTTTTTTGTCTTTTTGAAAGATTTTAAGATTTTTTTGATTTTTTGAAATAGAAATATCTTTTTCAGTTTTTTCTTTTGATTTTCGAGAATTTAGAAGTGTGGGAGTGGAGGTTTCGCCCCTTTTTGGGGTTTGGCCTTTTACCTCATTTCCTTCGTCGAGTTTAGAATCGGTTTTCTTTTCATGATCTCTGTGTGTCCGAGATGAGCTGCTATGTGATCGATGGGCTTTAAGGTCCTTACTTAAAGCATCCATCTTTTGAAATATTTTTTGAATATCAGCTAGCTCCTTTTGGGCCTTTTCTGTTTTGAAAACCTCTTTTAGCCTACTCAACGAGCATTTTGTTGGTTTTTGCTCCATTTTTTGCAACTTTTCTAAGTATGGATGATTTTGGAAAAACACCTTTTTTCGAAAATTTGAGTGTAACTTGTTTGTTTGAAATCTACTTAAGTCCCGGGTCCCACCGGGCGTGCCAAATCTGTAGACACGGAAAATCTTCGACTCTGGGTTCTTTAGGCCTGAAGTGAACCTTTTCGCAATCTACGTTCGCTTTTAGGGCGTGCCAGCTAGCTTACTCAAACTAGTGAAGTATATTTTGAAATATCTGACTTTTAAAAGGCAATTGTAGGGAAGTGGGATCTTTTCGTCACAGACCTTCTTGCACCGATGCGCAAGGGTCAGTTTGTACGCTTAGAGACTTCGTTTGAAACAAGTTAAACTCAAAATCGATTTTGAATAAAGAAGTGTTTTGAAAAACTTTGGAAATCATGCACTTTGGCGAGTTTTGATTTTACGAGGGTTGGTCGACCCTAAGTCTTTCGATTTTGTCTACTTAGGCACGATGTGTGTGTATCAAATGGCCTAAGTCTTGGTGTGTTTGTACGATTGGTTCGGGGTTTATTTGATGCAGGTATGCACTCTAGCTCGAGTATGGCGAGTATGCAATGCAACTCATACAACTTGAATGTAAAACCCAAAATTTAAAGACTTAGCTGAAGGGAAAACCCAAATTGAATGCAACTCACACGACTTTGAATGTAAATTGCAAAAATTTAAATATATCTATATCTTAAGAGCGGAAAGGCTCAATTGTGTGTGTGGGTGTTGTGTATAAATTGAAATGCAACTCACGCAGCTGAACCGTAAAATGCAGCAAAAGGGAGATATAGATATAAGAGTGGAAAGGCTCAATGTGGCGTGTGTGTATGTGTATAAATTGAAAGACAACACACACGACTGAATTTAACAACCCCAAATCGAATTGCAATACGGCTCTTATTAGAGTCTTGGGAGTAAGAGCGAAGCCGGAGAGCTTGAGAGCTTGGAGACACTTGGAGATCCGGGAGCTGCAAATTATACCAGATTTGGGGCTGGTTTGGGCAAGGTAAGACTCGAGCCAAGGTGGCTCGAGTGGGAGGGTTTTGTGTGGGGTTCGGCCAGCACTTGGCCTTGGGTTTTATCTTGTGAGACTCGAGCCAAAATGTAGACACGGAAAATCCTCACTTCTGGTTCTTAGGCCTAAAGTGAACCTTTTCGTGTGTCTAAGTCGTATTTAGCAAAAGGGCGTGCCAGCTAGCTTGCTTAAGGTAGCGAAGAAAGTTTTCAAAATCTAACTCTATTGGGGCGACTGTGAGCAAGTGAGCTCTTTTCGTCGCAGACCTTCTTGCACCGATACGCAAGGGTCAGTCTGTACACTTGGCAAAGTCTTTTAAATTTAAACCTCTTTGAAAATATCCTAAGTGTTTGGGCTTTGTGTGTACGATTGCAAATTTTATTTACACGTGGGATTTGCACGTGCCTATGTCTTTCTTTTAAGCTTTTTAGGGCCAACTAGGTGTGTGCGCAAGTGACCTAAGTTGGGCAATTTTTGCATGGGAGTGTGGGGTTTGCTTTGATGCAATATACGTCCTAACTCGTGGTATGGCGTATATGCAATGCAAACTCACACAACTCCAAAGAGAAAACCCGAATTGAAAGACAATGCGGAAGGGAAAAGACTTAATGTAAATTGCAAAAGGGAAATATGGCTATATATTAAGAGCGGAAAGGCTCAATTGTGCAAGTGTGTGTCGTGTATATATGGAAAGACTGCGCACACAACTGAACCTTAAAACCCAAATCTTAAAGACATAGCCGAAGGGAAATACTTATAATATATATGGGCCCGAAGGTCGCCAACGTGTGCGTGGGTGTTGTGGCATATGGAAAGACAACTCACACGACTTGTAATGTAAACCCAAATATAATTGCAATATGGCCTTTACTAAGGTCTTGGGAGTAAGAGCGAAAGCTCAATGTGTGTGAGTGTGGAAATTGAAATGCGACGCACACAACTGAATTAAAACACCCAAACAAAATTGCAATATGGCCCTTACTAGGTTCTTGGGAATAAGAGTGAAAGCTCAATGTGTGTGTGTGTGGAAATTGAAAGACCACGCACACAACTTGAATTAAAACACCCAAGGGAAATTGCAATACGGCCCTTACTAGGGTCTTGGGAGTAAGAGCGAAAGCTCAATGTGTGTGAGTGTAGAAATTGAAAGACCACGCACACAACTTAAATTAAAACCCACGCAACTTAAAACATATAGGTATAACTATATCTTAAGGGGTTGATTAGGCCCGTGTGTGTGTCAAAATTGTGTACAACTAAGAGCGAAATGGATCAAGTGCACGTGTGTGTGGGTGTGCCAAACCACATTATTACAAGCGGGGGGAGACAACGCTCCATTATTACAACCCTGTATTAAATTTAATTAAATATAAGCAAGTTCATAACAAGGACCGAGTTAGGCACTTACGTATAGCTGGTCCGGGTGTGACTTGCTTGGCTTTGGCCTAGTGAGTCGCCTTGGACAGCCGAAGGGGAGCTCCTTGGATGCGGGTGGGTGCCAAGTAGGTTCTTAGCCGAATGAAGACTTGAAGATGGCCGGGTGGTAGGTGCAGCAAGTGGGGATGTTGGGTGGTGTTGTGGTAGGTTAGGGTGCTAGCTAGGTGGTGGCAGGTTAAGGGTGAAGGCTTAGCTAGGGGTTGGGAAGTGGATGGCTAAGGAAATGTGGGAAGGTAGGGTGTGAAGTGGCCGGGTGTATGGGAGATGGCTAGGGTGCAGCAGTGGAGGGTGATGAAGTGTGTGGCTGGGTAAGAAGGGGAGAGGAAGATAGGTTAGATGGAGCTGAGATGGGGGTACTAACCGGGTGTGGTGTAGGAGGTGATGGCCGGAGGTGGTGGAAGGAGGTGGCAACCGAATGGGGTGTGCAGGTGGCAGTCAGGTGGAGTGCGCAGGTGGTAGCCGGGTGGAGTGGCGGTGGATGGTGGTGCTGCTGGGGGAGAATGGGAGTGAAGTGGGGTGGATGGTAGGGCAGGTGAGAGGAGAGAGAGGGATCTAAAACCCTCCCCAAAGGGGGGGGGTTTATAGGCATGGGCTGGGGTCGACTGGTAAGGTGGTATGGGGTAGATATTTAGGATATGCTGGGCTGGTGGGGTAGTTTGGGTAGGTCGGCTAGGGGGTAGTGGTATGGTGGTTTAGGGTAGGTCGGTTAGGGTGGCTGGGAATTAAGGGTTAGGACCTAATTAGGTGGGTTAAGGTGGGATTAGGTTTAGTCTAGCTAGGGTCTAGGTGGTCTAGTTAGGTGGGGTGAGCTAGGTGAGTTCGGCTAGGTATGGTTAGGGTGGTTTTGTGTGAGGGTGGCTAGGATTGGGTTAGGTTTAGGGGGGAATGGCTAGGTGAGGTGGGTTAGCTGTAAACACCCCGAAATCCCACGAATTTCTTAAAACAAACCTGGTTTTGTACAAGCAGCCCCAAAGGGCCATTTTGAGTCTGGAATCCCAAGAGCCTTCCAGACAACCCTGTATATATGTTTTTAAACTTCATATTTCAAAAATATATAATATAGCTTTCGAAAACAATTAAAACATGTTTTTGAAACCCCAAAGCAGCTTGGCCTAATCAAGACAGGACCAGCGAAGTCAAGAAGAGCCCGGAACCGGAGCACATGTCGAGCCCGGCACAGCAACTCTCGTATCAAATCCATACCCCCAGGATCTCGAACGTCCAAGACCCTGTTATTATCAAAATGTCATTTGAAGTCATCTCCAGAAGGCAGAAACGGAGGCGGACGATCATGTTGGCGAAGACCCAACACAGACGGAGTGCTGATGCTGTCAGACCCCGCACAAATCGTCCGTTTCGAACACAGCTCGAAGGAGTCAGAGTTCAGTTTGGATTGGATCTGGACCATATATATCCAGATCCCAATCCAAACCCATGTATGGACTTGGATTTGGATTTGGATTCAAAAATCCAATCCAATATCCATATCCATGGCCCACATCACCTTCTCATAAATGGAGGTGGGGCCCACTTGAATTTCATGTGGGATCATGGGCATGAGAGAGAGTGGGGGTGGATAAGATCAAGAGTGTTGTAATTAAGCTTGACTTGTGTGTCAAGTTTGGGGTTAATCATGTGGGTTAGCCTAATTGAGTGGGTTTAAGCTTGTAATTAGCCAAAACCTAACCTAGGGCTGCACCAACATGAGGTGGTTAAGGTCTATGGGCCATGCAAAGGGAGCTCCTCCACCTAAACCTAACCTAAAACACCTAATCCTAGCCTTCCACCCTAATCCACCCCTAATCTGAGCCTAATCACCTAACCCACTTCCCTAATCCCAACCTAATCACCTAACCCACTTCCCTAATCCTTCCCTAAACCTAAGTTAATTTCCCTAAACCTAGCCTAATCACCTAACCTAGTTCACTAAACCTCACCTTAGAACCCAACCACCTAACCAAACCCTAAACCCCTAAACCACCCCTAGCCCACAATCTACCCAAACCACTAGTATTTAAAATATCTGGCCCTACCCTTTCCAGCCCACTTTATCTTCATACCACCCTACCTAAACCACCTAACCACTACCCCAAACCCAGCCCTAACCGACCTACCCATCCCTATATAAACCCCCCCCCTTGGGGGCGGGTTTTCCTATCTAGAAGCCCTCTCCAAGCCAGCCGGGTCCTCTCCTTCCTCTCCTTCCCCCAAGTCCAGCCGACTCCTCCACTTCCCCAGCTGCTCCACCTGCTCCGCCTGCACCACCACCTACTTTCTATCCCGCCACCACTTGCACCGCCATCTCCACCAACTCCCGGCCGAACATCACTACCTGCCCAACTCCCTTCCAGCCGAGCGCCACCTTCTCTTCACTCGGTAAGTGCCCTACCTTCCACCTTACTCCCTCTTCACTCCCTCTCCATTCTCAACCAACCAACCTACTCCCAGCCCCCTGCACCATTCCCAACCACCCACCATACCACCACTTTACCCTAACATCAGCCACTAGCCGCCACCACTCCCAATCGGCCAAGCCTTAGTCACCCTAGCTACCCGCCACTACCTAACTACACTAGCTACACCCAGCCACCCTATTCGACTTCCTAAGACCTGCCCCTAGCGCTCCCTTACACCCACTACCCCCACTACCACCTAGCCCCATCACCTAGCTAGCTTCCTTCCCATACTCCACCCATAGCTATCCTAGCAGCCCGCCACCACCACATTCCCCTAGTCGGCCACTCCAACCGACTATCCCTTCCATTCGGCCAGCCATCTCTTTTCCCCTAGGTGTCCCATTCGGTCTTCCCTTAGGCTCCCCTTAGGGCCATACTCTCTAACACTCTATACTCTCCTAGTGACCCTACATACTTACCTTGCCCAGCCCCTTTTATCCCCCACACCAAGGCGACACCCTTGCTTGCAGTCGGCCACCTTCAAGGAGCCTCTCCCGCGCCCCATTTGCAGCCGGCCAGCACCCCTTGTCGCTCAACCTCGCGGAGCTCCCTTTTGCAGCCCAAGGTGAAGGCCAAGCCCACGCTCAAGCAAGGCCTCTACGGACCAGCTACTAGTAAGTGCCTAACTCGGTCTTTAGTTGTATACTTGCTTGAGATTCAATTTGATACGGGGTTGTAATAACGGAGCATAGTCTCCCCCCGCTTGTAATAACGTGGCTTGGCACACCCACACACGTGCACTCTCTTAGTTGTGCACGATTTTGAACACACACGGGCCTAATCAGCCCCTAATACATAAGTATATACATATACTTTCATTTTGGAAGGGTTTTGCTTAAGTTGGGTGCGTTGTCTTTCAATTCAAGCACTCACACACATTGAGCTTTCGCTCTTATTTGAAAGACCCAAGTAAGGGCCGACCTATACTATTTGGGTTTCATTTCATGTCGTGTGGGTAAGTCTTTCAATTCAAGCACTCTCACACACATTGAGCCTTCGCTCTTATTTGAAAGACCCAAGTAAGGGCCGACCTATACTATTTGGGTTTCATTTCATGTCATGTGGGTAAGTCTTTCAATTCAAGCACTCTCACACACATTGAGCCATCGCTCTTACTCCCAAGACCTTAGTAAAGGCCTTATTGCAGTTATATTTGGGTTTAATTTCATCTCGTGTGCGTAGTACTTCAATTCAAGCACTCTCACACACATTGAGCCTTCGCTCTTACTCCGAAGACCTTAGTCAAGGCCATACTGCAATTTATATTTGGGTTTAATTTCATGTCGTGTGTGTAAGTCTTTCAATTCAAGCACGCACCCACATTGAGCCTTCGCTCTTATTTGCAAGACCCGAGTAAGGGCTCATATACATAATCTATATACATATCTCCCTTCGGTTATTTCCCTTCGGTTATTTCCCTTCGGTTATTTCCCTTCAGTATTGTCTTTACATTCGGGTTTTCCCTTTGGAGTAGCGTGAGTTTGCATTGCATCTACGCCATACCACGAGGTAGGACGCATATTGCATCAAAGCAAGCCCCGCTCGAATTCGCCCATGTAGTGGAGTGTTCATAACACACAAACTAGGTGGCCCGAAAAGGGATAAAAGAAAAGACTTAGGCACGTGCAAATCCACGTGATCTAAAACACACAATCGCATCTAAAAGACCCAAATTAGACACCTCGAACCGCTTCGTAGACTTTTGTAGACGCGCGAAAATCCCCGCCTCTTCGCCTTTTTCAGGGCTTGGAGCGGATCCTCTCGTGTGTCTAAGGCCTATGTATGCAAACAGGGCGTGCCAGCTAGCTTACCTAAGCTAGTGAAGATATTTTTAACACTGACTTCTAAACATGGCGACTGTGAGCAAGTAAGCTCTTGTCATCGCAGACCTTCTTGCACCGATGCGCAAGGGTCAGTCTGTACGCTTTGCAAAAATCAAGTTTTTGGAGAGAAAGTCTACGAAGCGGTTCGAGGTATCTATTTCGGGTCCTTAAGATGCGATTGCATGTTTTAGATCATGTGGATTTGCACGTGCCTAAGTCTTTTCTTTTATCCCTTTTCGGGCCACCTAGTTTGTGTGTTATGAACACTCCACTATATGGGCGAATTCGAGCGGGGCTTGCTTCGATGCAATATGCGTCCTACCTCGTGGTATGGCGTAGATGCAATGCAAACTCACGCTACTCCAAAGGGAAAACCCGAAATGTAAAGACAATACTGAAGGGAAATGACTGAAGGGAAATAACCGAAGGGAAATAACCGAAGGGAGATATGTATATAGATTATGTATATGAGCCCTTACTCGGGTCTTGCAAATAAGAGCGAAGGCTCAATGTGGGTGCGTGCTTGAATTGAAAGACTTACACACAGGACATGAAATTAAACCCAAATATAAATTGCAATATGGCCTTGACTAAGGTCTTGGGGAGTAAGAGCGAAGGCTCAATGTGTGTGAAAGTGCTTGAATTGAAGTACTACACACACGACATAAATGAAACCCAAATATAACTGCAATAAGGCCTTTACTAAGGTCTTGGGAATAAGAGCGAAGGCTCAATGTGTGTGAAAGTGCTGGAATTGAAAGACTTACTCACACGACATGAAATGAAACCCAAATAGTATAGGTCGGCCCTTACTTGGGTCTTTCAAATAAGAGCGAAAGCTCAATGTGTGTGAGAGTGCTTGAATTGAAAGACTTACTCACACGACATGAAATGAAACCCAAATAGTATAGGTCGGCCCTTACTTGGGTCTTTCAACTAAGAGCGAAAGCTCAATGTGTGTGAGTGCTTGAATTCAAAGACAACGCACCCAACTTAAACAAAAACCCTTCGAAAACGAAAGTATATATACACACTTATGTATTAGGGGCTGATTAGGCCCGTGTGTGTTCAAAATCGTGCACGACTAAGAGAGTGCACGTGTGTGGTTGTGCCAAGCCACGTTATTACAAGCAGGGGGAGACTATGCTCCGTTATTACAACCCCGTATCAAATTGAATCTCAAGCAAGTATACAACTAAAGACCGAGTTTAGGCACTTACGAGTAGCTGGTCCGTAGGGGCCTTGCTTGAGCGTGGGCTTGGGCTTCGCCTTGGGCTGCAAACGGGAGCTCCGCGAGGATGGGTGACCAAGGGAGCTGGCCGGCTGCAAGTGGGGCGCGGGATTGGTGCCTCGAAGGTGGCCGGCTGCAAATGGGTGTCGCCTCGATATGGGGGGTTAAAGGGGCTGGACCAAGTGAGTTTTTTAGGGTCACTGGGAGAGTCGAGTGTTTAGGGAAGCTGGACCTAAAGGGGAGTTTATGGGAAGGCCGAATGGGACACCTAGGGGAAGGCCGAAGGGGATAGGATGGTTAGGTGGCGGCCGGTAGTTTGGGTTATGCTAGGTTCGGCTAAGTGAAAAGGGTGGTGGCAAAGGCTGAGATGATGATAGGGTGGGTGGCTAGGAGTGGAGAGGTAGTAGAGAAGGGTTTTGGTAGAGTGCAGGGTACTTACCGAATGGGGAGAGGCGGTGGAAGGCAAGGAGAAGCAGGCGGATGTGGGCTCTTGGCTGGTTCGGTTGGGTGAAGGTGGTGGCGTCCGGCTGGGGGATGGTGGTGGATGGAAGAGGGAAGGTGGCGGTGCAGGTAGAGCTGGTGGA
The DNA here is from genome assembly GCA_036023115.1 of Brasenia schreberi. Taxonomy (NCBI): domain Eukaryota; kingdom Viridiplantae; phylum Streptophyta; class Magnoliopsida; order Nymphaeales; family Cabombaceae; genus Brasenia; species Brasenia schreberi. Next base: position 14,620,315 of record JAYKKT010000064.1, read on the forward strand.
GCAGGTGGAGAGTGGAGCAGGCGGGCAGGTGGAGAGTGGAGCCGGCTGGGCTGAGGTGAGGGCTCTAGCTTGCAAAACCCGCCCCCAAGGGGGGGGGGGGTTTAAATAGGGGATGGGTAGGTCGGTTAGGGCTGGGCTTGGGGTAGTGGTTAGGTGGTTTAGGTAGGGTGGTATGTAGATAAGGTGGGCTGGAAAGGGTTGGGCCAGATATTTTGAAAACTAGGAGTTTGGGTAGATTGTGGGCTAGGGGTGGTTTAGGGGTTTAGGGCTAGGTTAGGTGGTTGGGTTTTAGGGTGAGGTTTAGTGAGCTAGGTTAGGTGATTAGGCTAGGTTTAGGCTAGGATTAGGGAAATTAATCTAGGTTTAAGGAAGGATTAGGGAAGTGGGTTAGGTGATTAGGTTGGGATTAGGCCGGGATTAGGGAAGTGGGTTAGGTGATTAGGTTCAGATTAGGGGTGGATTAGGGGTTTAGGCTAGGATTAGGCGTTTTGGGTTAGGTTTAGGTGAAGGAGCTCCCTTAGCATGGCCCATAGACCTTGACCACCTCGTGTTGGTGCAGCCCTAGGTTAGGTTTTAGCTAATTACAAGCTTAAACCCACTCGATTAGGCTAACCCACATGATTAAACCCAAACTTGACACACAAGTCAAGCTTAATACAACACTCTTGATATTTTCCATCCCCACTCTCTCTCATGCTCAATATCCCACGTGAATTTCAAGTGGGCCCCACCTCCATTTATGAGAAGGTGATGTGGGCCATGGATATGGATATTGGATTGGATCTCTGGATCCAAAATCCAAATCCAAGTCCACATATGGGTTTGGATTAGGATCTGGATATATATGGTCCAGATCCAATCCAAACTGAACTCTGACTCCTTCGAGCTGGGTTCGAAACGGACGATTCGTGCGGGGCCTGACAGCATCAGTACTCCGTCTGCGTTGGGTCTTCGCCAACATGGTCGTCCGCCTCCGTTTCTGCCTTCCGGAGATGACTTCAAATGATATTTTGATAAGAACAGGGTCTTTGACGTTCGAGATCCTGGGGGTGTAGATGTGATACAAGAGTTGTTGTGCCGGGCTTGACATGTGCTCCGGTTCCGGGCTCTTCTTAGCTCTCCTGGTCCTGTCTTGATCGGGCCAAGCTGCTTCGGGGTTTCAAAACATGTTTTAAAAAGGTTTTAAAAGCTATATTGTATGTTTTCGAAATATAGAGTTCAAAACGTATGTACAGGGTTGTCTGGAAGGCTCCTGGGTTTCCAAACTCAAAAATGGCCCTTTGGGGCTGCTTGTAAAAACCAGGTTGTTTTAAGGAATTCATGGGATTTTGGGGTGTTTACAGATGCCCCTCTTTGGCCTTGTCCAAATAGATTTGGATAAGGGCAAAGATGACAAACACCCCTTTTAATGTCTCCCTAGATCTAGCCACGAAGAATATGGGATCGTCCCATTTTTAGCAACATCTCAATTTATAAACTCTGGTAGGAGGAGATATCATGCCAAAGGGTTTTTACTATGGAATCTGGTCTTGAATGGAATCATGTTCATGCAAGTACCATGTGTGGTGCCAAGAGTGGCGACCTCCCAGAGACCAGATGTGGTCGAACTCTAGAGACTTACAAGGTCTATTGCTCCAAGTGAGCAAATCCTATGCTGTTCGATGTTCGGTTTTCAAAACTTATTTACAAAAGCTATTTACAAAAGGGACAACTGTCTTGAGCCTCGATCCTAAGGATCTCGAGCTCTTCGTGCTTGCCCTTGTTTGAGTCTTAACACTCGCTTATCTAGTGGAGATTTTATAAGAAAATAAGCTTCATTTCAAATTTCTACGTCTTACTCGAAACGTCGAATTCTCAAACAAGACGAAATTCAAGTAAGTAAATCCTATTTTTACTTTAAGATTCCTCGAAATGAACCATGCTTTAGCTTGGGATAAGCCAGGGATGGGAAAGAGATACCACGGTCCCTTCTGAAATGTCCCGTGGTTTAAGGCATAGAAGGCGGAAAACTGCTCTTTTTGAGCTTTTTGGCCTCTTTTTCCTTTTTTCATAGAGGGTCTCCCTTTGGGAGTATTTTTTCTTTAATCCCTCTTTTTCATAAGAGAATCGACTTTTTTTTTTGAAGTCTGGTTTCTTTCTTTTGGAAAGAGATTTTAAATGGGAAATTCCCTTTTGATTTGGGCCTTTGTTTTCCTTTTGGAAGGAGAAGAGAAGAGGGGAGGACTTATCCCAAGCCTACACTCGATCCATTCCAGATCAGCCTATTTAGAAATAGCACGTACCACTTGCAAGTATCTTGCTATGTTGAACTAGGCCTTTCTTTGTAAGAAGAAGGATTTTGAAATGCAACCACGATTTTGAAAACTCCACTCTTTCACAAGTGTGAATTCTCTCACTTAGGGTCACACGAGTTCGCCTTTGCACCTTATTCACATGTCTCAGGGCAGCTATCCCTTGAAATTTTCAAAACGGGAATTTAATCCAGATCCTACACATGATATTTCTTTAAGTATTGAATATTGATAGGATCTGCTAAATTCCTACCTTCTACATCGGTCAACCAATACGAATTGTTCGTAGTGGTTGCTCGTACAACATAGGGTCCATCCCAGTTTGGGCGCCACTTGCCTAGGGGGTGTGGGCCGCGATGGTGGATGGTTTTTAAGACCAGATCTCCCACTTCAAAGTGGCGAGGTCTCATGTGTTTGCTATAATGTCGGGCTATCCTTTGCCGGTATGCACGAGCGTGATCCATGGCAAGGAGTCGCCTCTCATCTAGCAAATCTAGTTCGGCCATCCTAGCATGCTGAAGCGTCTCTAGGGGGAGGTCGAGTGCTAGGGATGTATGGAATGAATGCAATTGGGTATGAATGAGAAGAATGACGTTTGTGCCATAGACCAATTCGAATGGTGTGGCATTCGTGGGAGTCCGGATGGAAGTCCTATAAGCCCATAAGGCTTCATCCAGCTTCTCGTGCCACATCCTACCCTTCTCTAAGGTTTTCTCAATAATACTAATGAGAGTCTTGTTTGTGGCTTCGGCTTGGCCGTTGCCTTGAGGGTAGTAGGGCGAGGAAAAGTGGTGAGTTATGCCATACGTGTTGCACAACTTAACCATCCGCTCATTCTTAAATGGGGTACCATTATCAGACACAAGGTCTCGTGGAACCCCAAATCGAGCCAAGATATTCCTCCGGATGAAAGCCACCACATGTTGCCCCATTACATTGGTTAGGGAAATGGCTTCCACCCACTTGGAGAAATACTCCGTGGCTGCTAAAATAAATCGATGCCCATTCGAGGCCTTTGGAAATATTGGGCCTACGATGTCAAACGCCCACATGGTAAATGGCCAGGGGCTGACCACGGAATGCAATGCAGATGAAGGGATATGAATGGCGTGCCCATGCACTTGACACGAATGACACTTCCTAACATGATCGTGACAATCCTTTTTCAGGGTGGACCAAAAATAGCCCCCTCTAAGTATTTTCATCGCCATCATGTTGGCATTAACATGACCTCCACATTCTCCATCGTGGAACTCATGCATTACTATCCTAGCCTCCTCTAGGTCGATACACCTAAGCAGAATGCCGGTAAAACTCTTTTTGTATAAGACCCCACCCAGAATGGTGTATCGGGTCGAAATCTTACGAATGAATGCCTTATCTTTGGATGTGGCATCCTCGGCAAATCCCCCATTTTCTAAAAATTGTTTTATGTCATAGAACCAGGGTTTTTCAATAGCCTCTAGGTTGTTTTGGCAAATATCCAAGTCGTATGTGGATGGATGGGGCGCATGCCATATTTCCAAAGATCTAGTCCCTGAAATGGGATCGACCTTCAAGGCTGAACCCAAGGAGGAGAGGGCATCGGCGATGCCATTGTCCTCTCTTCCTACGTGTGTGAGTTTACACGACTGGAAGGATTGGACCAATCGAGTGGCCAACTCGTGATATGGAAGTAGTTTCTCATTACGTACTTGCCAAATTTTTAAAACCTGGTTTATGACAAGGAGCGAATCTCCAAAGACCTCGATGCATGATGCCCCTAGAGTTTTCGAAATCCTTAAGCCTTGTATGAGTGCTTCATACTCAGCTACGTTGTTGGAACATTCGAAATCTAAGCGGACTGCTATGGGAATCTCACCCTTTTCAGGGGAGATTAGGATGACCCCAGCACCAGCCCCTCGTTGGTTTCGTGCCCCATCGAAGTGCATCTTCCACACTTGGTTTTCAAAAGAATTTGCCAAAATGTGGTTTTGAAAATGGTTTTGTAATATGCCTTCATCAGGCATTTCAACAAGAGTGGGATATGCGTCCTCTAAGGGGAATTCAGCCACGTAATCTGCTAGGGCTTGCCCCTTAATGGAGATCTGGTGATGGTATTTCAGATCATACTCCATTAGAAGGAGTTGCCATTTGCCCAATCTACCCGTGAGAATGGGTTTTTCGAACAAGTGCTTGATTGGATCAAGCTTGGACACTATCCAGATCTCATGATCTAGGAAATAGTGTCTGAACTTCTGGCAGGCCCAGATTAGGGCCAAGCACGTCTTCTCCATGGCTTGATAATTTCGTTCATAAGCCAAGAGAGTTTTCGAAATATAGTAGATGGCATACTCCTTATGGGTGTCATCCTCGTATTGAGCCAACAGGGCTCCTAAAGTGTTTACATGCACGGAGATGTATAATAAAAGCGATTTTCCTTGTTTTAGAGGATTTAAAAGGGGGGGATTAACTAAGTATGCCTTCAGTCTCTCGAAGGACTTTTGGCATTCGTCATCCCATAAGAATTTCGTACCCTTCCTCAACAGTTTGTTGAAGGGTTCGCATCTAGTTGCGAGATTCGATATGAATCGGCGCACGGATTGTAATCGACCCTGGAGGCTACGGATTTGGGTGAGATTGGAGGGTGGAGCCATGTCTATGATGGCTCGACACTTAGAGGGGTCGACTTCTATTCCCCTTTGGCTCACCATAAAGCCTAGAAGCTTCCCTGATTCTACCCCGAACACACATTTTTGAGGGTTTAGCTTTACTTTGTAAAGCCTAAGCCTTTCGAAAATCTTTTGTAAACATTCGATATGGGTGCATCGGGTTTTGGATTTCGCCAAGAGATCATCTACATACACTTCTACAAGCTCATGAATTTGATCATGGAAGATCGTGTTCATGGCTCGTTGATATGTTGCGCCGGCATTTTTCAAACCAAAGGGCATGACTGTATAGAAGTACGTGCCCCATGGGGTTGTGAAGGCGGTCTTACCCTGATCTCGTGGACTTAGTTTGATTTGATTATAGCCTGAATAGCCATCCATGAATGAAAACATTTCATGATTTGCAGTACTATCGACTATCAAATCTATGTTTGGTAAAGGATAATTATCCTTTGGAGTGGCTTTATTCAGGTTTCTGAAATCGATGCATATTCGAATTTTCCCATTGGTTTTTCGAACCACAACGATATTTGACAACCAATCAGAATACGCAATGGGTTTTATAAATCCAGCTTTTAGCAGATCTTCTAAACCCTCTTTGACTTGCGTGTGTACATTCGGGTGTATTTTCCTAAGCTTCTGCTTTATGGGTTTTACACCTGTATCTAAGGGAAGACGATGCTTAACTATGCTGGGATCTATGCCCGGCATGTCTTCATACGTCCATGCAAACACATCTAAATAGGTTTGTAGAAATGTAATGAATGCTACCTTTTCAGTTTCATGCAAGCAAGCGCCTATTTTGATGGTTTTGGGATTGGAATCATCCCCTAGGTTCACCTCTATGAAATCTCCTCCTACTGATTGGGAAGGTCTTTCAAAATCGAGAATTCTATGAAATTCTGGGAGCTCAGAAGTGGGATCTTCCTCAAGGGGATCCACTTCTGGGCTTTGATCATTCTCGTGGGCTATAGACCCGAGGGAACTTGATGTGTGGTTTTCAAAATGACCTGGTTTTGTACTTGGATTTTTAAGTGATTTCGAAATTTTTGGTCTGGCTATGCAGACGACGTTTCTTTCGAAATCCTTTTCTTTTGCCAAAGTCTTACCAGGAGCATCTAAGTACAAAACCTTTTTGGTATTTTCCAAATTTTCAATTTTTTTTGGCTTTTGTAAAACAAGAACTTTGGGAACTATACAAAGCACTCTTTTTTCGAGTTTTTGTTTTTCCATTGTTTTTGGTTTTTCTTGTTTTTCGATTTTTTTTTTTTTTAAGTTTTTCAAATGTTTTTGGTATTTTTAGAAAAAGGGATCTTCCGTCATACCTACAAAGGGAATACACTACGGGTTAGACTCGGAATAGGAGGTCTAAATCGTAGGTTTCTTCTAAGACAGGCTCCGGGCACCCTTGACCCAGGTGGTCACAAGGGGCGGCTCCGGTGGTATTCGGGGAGTATAGCCGATCCCATATCGACTTGGGTTGGCCCTAGGCAGGATGGGCTCTAGGAGACCCTGGTTTTGTGCCCCTAGACTCTTATAGGGCGTGTAGCCCATGTTCAATAACATGTTCCATGACCTTTTGTTTTTTGAAAAGATGGGATACAAGTCGTGATCCTGGAACATGCTATCGTCCATATTAGGCTCGTATGGCCTCTTGTCCAGGGGTTTTGGAAATAGGGAACGCTTTGGTTTTCCTAGGAGGATTAGAGTCGGGAGGGGGCCTGCTTTGGGTGGCCCCTTCACACATACAACTTTCCTAGGGTTGTTCAACACGAGCCGAGGTGGCTCAACCATAATTTGCCCCAGGTTAGCCTTATGGGCCTGGGAGCTTGATAAACAAGGGGAGTTTATGATCCCCTGAAGCTGTGGGTGACTCTCACCTAGGATCACTACGACCTAGTCCCTAAAAGGGATCTTGACACACCTGTGGAAGGTGGACGGCACAGTGCACAAACTGTGTATCCAAGGCCTTCCCAGCAACAGGTTATAATGGGGGTGGATGTCCAAGACATGGAACACCCCCGTGTGTTCGATCCCTCCAGTTTCCATTGGGAGTTCGATGGATCCTAAAGGTCTAAACGCATTCCCATCGTATCCAGTGATAACGATGGGGCTTGGGTTTACTGAAGTCAAGGTGACTCCGATTTTGTATGCCACATGAAGTGGAAGGATGTTGAACCCTCCTCCACCATCGACTAGGCACCTGTCCAGAGAGTGGTTGTTTAGAACCACCTCGATATGCAGGGCCTGGTTATGGGTTTCGTAGGGTCTGTCTACATCATCTTCCGAAAAAGTGATGGGCGATTTTGCTCCTAATAAAGCCACTTGGGCAGACAAGGATTCCGGACTTATGTTCAAATCAACCTTGGCCCTTTCTAGAATTTTCTCTAAGACAAGTCTATGCCTAGGCGAGGTTTTTATAAGCTCTAGGATAGACATGTGAATAGGAATCTTTGAAAGGTGGTTTTCGAAATCATAAGAATTTAGGATGACTTTGTCCTTATCTGCTCTTGGCAGACCACTAGGGATACATGCTTTTGAGGGGCCAGGCACACTGACCACTTTTTGAGCACCTTGAAGGTGCGGGGGTTGATAGATCCTCCCGGATCTAGTGACTTCCCCCACGACCAGCCTAGGGTTTGCGCTAAACTTGGCTCTAAGGATGAGCTGAGGAGAACCTTAGATTTTCAAAACTGGTTTTACCGGGGTTTCCACTTTTGGTGGTCCCTGAATGACGACTTGGGCGGGTCTCTTGTATAATACAAGGACGGGCGCACAAGTAAGTCGACCAGGTTCTGGCTTTTGCGCTAGTTCCTTGGAAATGGTGAGGGTACATACCTCCTTTCCTTTCCCACTGCCACTGGCGTGTTTGGGAAAGGGTTCCTTGAAGATAGCTTGAGGTGGCTCAGGTTCCGCAGTGACCTGGAGCCGGCCTTCTGCTATCAAGTTCTCAATTTTATTTAAAAGAGAGAAGCAGCGTTTGGTATCATGGCCTTTGAGCCGATGATACTTACAAAATCGGTTTAAATACCCCCCCTTGGAAGTGACTCCTTCGGGGATTTCAGGGAGTTTGATCATGCCCTGGGCAAGTAAGAGGTCTAGGACCTCCGACATAGGTTGCCCCAGCGGAGTATACTCCCGTTTTTCAACCGGTTTTTGAAAATTGCGTTCCCTCTTATTTTTTAATTTTTCAAAATTTTTAGAAGTGCCCGCCATGCCTGGATCCACCCGGACATTGGCGATTTTATGGGGCTTTGCCCCTTTTTCCGTCGTGGGCAGCCCATATGCGATGGGCTTTTCCAAACGGGTTTTTAGAATGGCACTTCCTTTTCATAAGTGGTCGTATGTCCCTTTTCGCAAGTTGGTTTTGAAAAGGGAGGCCTTTTTGATCAACTTATGGAAAGTTGAAATCTCATGGAGCGAGAGAAGGGTTTTTAACTCGCTTTTAAAATTATCCAGGATGAGCATTACTGCGCATCCTTCGGATATGGGCTCTCGCACTTGGCCTAAAAGCGACCTCCATCTTATAGTGAAGGCATGTACGTCTTCGTTCATGCCTTGCTTTGTATCCCTTAAGGTATTTAGGGTTGGCGTGACTTCTATGTTGTGTGCAAATCTTTGCATGAAGCAGTTCGCTAACTCTTCAAAAGTAGCGAACTGGCTTAAGTCGTAGGAAGCCAGCCATTTGGCAGCTGTGCCTTTAAGGGATAGAGGGAACCAATACACCCATTTCATCGAGTCCTTTTTCTTCTTATGGGCTCGACGTGAGAAAAGCTGCAAGTGAGACCTAGGGCCTCCCATGCCATCATACCGATGGAAGTTCGGTATTTCATCGTCACTGTCTGTTTCGTAATCCATAGGAAGGAAATCAGACAGGGCGTAGCTTCTTTTCTCTTTATTCTGCCCTTTTAGCACCTGTTGTAGGGCTTTACGGTCCTTTTGTGTGAAGGACTCGTGGTATTGGTTGCCTTCTATTACGGAGGCCTCTTTTTGCTTGCGAGGTTTTTCAGATTTCTTTTTAGGCCTTTGTTCACCGTTCGATGAACATGAATCGCCTACTTCAGTCTCTTGGCTGAGAGCATCGATTTTGGCCTCAAACTCCCTTCTCAAGTCCTCGATTTCATCTAGTTTTATTTTGTTTTTGAAAATCCTCCTAGAGTGAGAACTTGATGCGCATGAGCCTTGGCTCAACACTTCACTTGGATTGGATTTTGACATGCTTTTCAAGCTTTTTCAAAACGTCCTAAGTACAAGCAAAAGAAAACAAGTTAAATCGACACCTTTTTACAAAAATTTTCGCAAGACTAAAACTTAAAATTCGTTTTTTGAAAGGCCCACGTCCCACCGGGCATGCCAATCTCTGTAGACGCGCGAAAATCCCCGCCTCTTCGCCTTTTTCAGGGCTTGGAGCGGATCCTCTCGTGTGTCTAAGGCCTATGTATGCAAACAGGGCGTGCCAGCTAGCTTACCTAAGCTAGCGAAGATATTTTTAACACTGACTTCTAAACATGGCGACTGTGAGCAAGTAAGCTCTTGTCGTTGCAGACCTTCTTGCACCGATGCGCAAGGGTCAGTCTGTACGCTTTGCAAAAATCGAGTTTTTGGAGAGAAAGTCTACGAAGCGGTTCGAGGTGTCTATTTCGGGTCTTTAAGATGCGATTGCATGTTTTAGATCACATGGATTTGCACGTGCCTAAGTCTTTTCTTTTATCCCTTTTCGGGCCACCTAGTTTGTGTGTTATGAACACTCCACTATATGGGCGAATTCGAGCGGGGCTTGCTTCGATGCAATATGCGTCCTACCTCGTGGTATGGCGTAGATGCAATGCAAACTCACGCTACTCCAAAGGGAAAACCCGAAATGTAAAGACAATACTGAAGGGAAATGACTGAAGGGAAATAACCGAAGGGAAATAACCGAAGGGAGATATGTATATAGATTATGTATATGAGCCCTTACTCGGGTCTTGCAAATAAGAGCGAAGGCTCAATGTGGGTGCGTGCTTGAATTGAAAGACTTACACACAGGACATGAAATTAAACCCAAATATAAATTGCAGTATGGCCTTGACTAAGGTCTTGGGGAGTAAGAGCGAAGGCTCAATGTGTGTGAAAGTGCTTGAATTGAAGTACTACACACACGACATAAATGAAACCCAAATATAACTGCAATAAGGCCTTTACTAAGGTCTTGGGAATAAGAGCGAAGGCTCAATGTGTGTGAAAGTGCTGGAATTGAAAGACTTACTCACACGACATGAAATGAAACCCAAATAGTATAGGTCGGCCCTTACTTGGGTCTTTCAAATAAGAGCGAAAGCTCAATGTGTGTGAGAGTGCTTGAATTGAAAGACTTACTCACACGACATGAAATGAAACCCAAATAGTATAGGTCGGCCCTTACTTGGGTCTTTCAACTAAGAGCGAAAGCTCAATGTGTGTGAGTGCTTGAATTCAAAGACAACGCACCCAACTTAAACAAAAACCCTTCGAAAACGAAAGTATATATACACACTTATGTATTAGGGGCTGATTAGGCCCGTGTGTGTTCAAAATCGTGCACGACTAAGAGAGTGCACGTGTGTGGTTGTGCCAAGCCATGTTATTACAAGCGGGGGGAGACTATGCTCCGTTATTACAACCCCGTATCAAATTGAATCTCAAGCAAGTATACAACTAAAGACCGAGTTTAGGCACTTACGAGTAGCTGGTCCGTAGGGGCCTTGCTTGAGCGTGGGCTTGGGCTTGGCCTTTGGCTGCAAACGGGAGCTCCGCGAGGATGGGTGACCAAGGGTGCTAGCCGGCTGCAAGTGGGGCGCGGGATTGGCGCCTCGAAGGTGGCCGGCTGCAAATGGGTGTCGCCTCGATATGGGGGGTTAAAGGGGCTGGACCAAGTGAGTTTTTTAGGGTCACTAGGAGAGTCGAGTGTTTAGGGAAGCTGGACCTAAAGGGGAGTTTATGGGAAGGCCGAATGGGACACCTAGGGGAAGGCCGAAGGGGATAGGATGGTTAGGTGGCAGCCGGTAGTTTGGGTTATGCTAGGTTCGGCTAAGTGAAAAGGGTGGTGGCAAAGGCTGAGATGATGATAGGGTGGGTGGCTAGGAGTGGAGAGGTAGTAGAGAAGGGTTTTGGTAGAGTGCAGGGTACTTACCGAATGGGGAGAGGCGGTGGAAGGCAAGGAGAAGCAGGCGGATGTGGGCTCTTGGCTGGTTCGGTTGGGTGAAGGTGGTGGCGTCCGGCTGGGGGATGGTGGTGGATGGAAGAGGGAAGGTGGCGGTGCAGGTAGAGCTGGTGGAGCAGGTGGAGAGTGGAGCAGGAGGGCAGGTGGAGAGTGGAGCCGGCTGGGCTGAGGTGAGGGCTCTAGCTTTCAAAACCCGCCCCCAAGGGGGGGGGGGTTTAAATAGGGGATGGGTAGGTCGGTTAGGGCTGGGCTTGGGGTAGTGGTTAGGTGGTTTAGGTAGGGTGGTATGTAGATAAGGTGGGCTGAAAAGGGTTGGGCCAGATATTTTGAAAACTAGGAGTTTGGGTAGATTGTGGGCTAGGGGTGGTTTAGGGGTTTAGGGCTAGGTTAGGTGGTTGGGTTTTAGGGTGAGGTTTAGTGAGCTAGGTTAGGTGATTAGGCTAGGTTTAGGCTAGGATTAGGGAAATTAATCTAGGTTTAAGGAAGGATTAGGGAAGTGGGTTAGGTGATTAGGTTGGGATTAGGCCGGGATTAGGGAAGTGGGTTAGGTGATTAGGTTCAGATTAGGGGTGGATTAGGGGTTTAGGCTAGGATTAGGCGTTTTGGGTTAGGTTTAGGTGAAGGAGCTCCCTTAGCATGGCCCATAGACCTTGACCACCTCGTGTTGGTGCAGCCCTAGGTTAGGTTTTAGCTAATTACAAGCTTAAACCCACTCGATTAGGCTAACCCACATGATTAAACCCAAACTTGACACACAAGTCAAGCTTAATACAACACTCTTGATATTTTCCATCCCCACTCTCTCTCATGCTCAATATCCCACGTGAATTTCAAGTGGGCCCCACCTCCATTTATGAGAAGGTGATGTGGGCCATGGATATGGATATTGGATTGGATCTCTGGATCCAAAATCCAAATCCAAGTCCACATATGGGTTTGGATTGGGATCTGGATATATATGGTCCAGATCCAATCCAAACTGAACTCTGACTCCTTCGAGCTGGGTTTGAAACGGACGATTCGTGCGGGGCCTGACAGCATCAGTACTCCGTCTGCGTTGGGTCTTCGTCAACATGGTCGTCCGCCTCCGTTTCTGCCTTCTGGAGATGACTTCAAATGATATTTTGATAAGAACAGGGACTTTGACGTTCGAGATCCTGGGGGTGTGGATGTGATACAAGAGTTGTTGTGCCGGGCTTGACATGTGCTCCGGTTCCGGGCTCTTCTTAGCTCTCCTGGTCCTGTCTTGATCGGGCCAAGCTGCTTCGGGGTTTCAAAACATGTTTTAAAAAGGTTTTAAAAGCTATATTGTATGTTTTCGAAATATAGAGTTCAAAACGTATGTACAGGGTTGTCTGGAAGGCTCCTGGGTTTCCAGAGTCAAAAATGGCCCTTTGGAGCTGCTTGTAAAAACCAGGTTGTTTTAAGGAATTCGTGGGATTTCGGGATGTTTACAACTTTCTCTCCCAAAACTCGATTTTTGCAAAGCGTACAGACTGGCCCTTGCGCATCGGTGCAAGAAGGTCTGCAACAACAAGAGCTCACTTGCTCACAGTCGCCACGATTAGAAGTCAGTGTTAAATATATCTTCGCTAGCTTAGGTAAGCTAGCTGGCACGCCCTGTTTGCATAAATAAGGCCTTAGACGCACGAGAGGATCCGTTTCGAGCCCTGAAAAGGTGAGAGGTGGGGATTTTTCACGCGTGTACAGAGATTGGCACGCCCGGTGGGACGTGAGCCTTTCAAAAATCGAGTTTTTAAGTAGAAGTCTTGCGAAAATTTTGTAAAAGGTGTCGTTTTAACTTGTTTTCTTTGCTTATACTTAGGACATTTTGAAAAAGCTTGAAAAGCATGTCAAAATCCAATCCAAGTGAAGTGTCGAGCCAAGGCTCATGCGCATCAAGTTCTCACTCTAGGAGGATTTTCAGAAACAAAATAAAACTAGATGAAATCGAGGACTTGAGAAGGGAGTTTGAGGCCAAAATCGATGCTCTCAGCCAAGAGGCTGAAGTAGGCGATTCATGTTCATCAAACGGTTAACAAAGGCCTAAAAAGAAATCTGAAAAACCTCGCAAGCATAAAGAGGCCTCCGTAATGGAAGGCAACCAATACCACGAGTCCTTCACACAAAAGGACCGTAAAGCCCTACAGTAGTTGCTGAAAGGGCAGAATAAAGAGAAAAGAAACTACGCCCTGTCTAATTTCCTTCCTATGGATTACGAAACAGACAGCGACGATGAAATACCGAACTTCCATCGGTATGATGGCATGGGAGACCCTAGGTCTCACTTGCAGCTTTTCTCGCGTCGAGCCCATAAAAAGAAAAAGGACTCGATGAAATGGGTGTATTGGTTCTCTTTATCCCTTAAAGGCACAGCTGCCAAATGACTGGCTTCCTACGACTTAAGCCAGTTCGCTACTTTTGAAGAGTTAGCGAACTACTTCATGCAAAGATTTGCATACAACGTAGAAGTCACGCCAACCCTGAATACCTTAAGGGATACAAAGCAAGGCATGAACGAAGACATACATGCCTTCATTATAAGATGGAGGCCGCTTTTGGGCCAAGTACGAGAGCCCATATCCGAAGGATGTGCAGTAATGCTCACCCTGGATAATTTTAAAAGCGAGTTAAAAACCCTTCTCTCGCTCCATGAGATTTCAACTTTCCATAAGTTGATCAAAAAGGCCTCCCTTTTCGAAACCAACTTGCGAAAAGGGACATACGATCACTTGTGCAAAGGAAGTGTCGTTCCAAAAACCCGCTTGGAAAAGCCCATCGCATATGGGCTGCCCATGACGGACAAAGGGGCAAAGCCCCATAAAATCGCCAATGTCCGGGTGGATCCAGGCGTGGTGGGCACTTCCAAAAATTTTGAAAAGTTAGAAAATAAGAGGGAGCGAAATTTTCAAAAAACGGTTGAAAAACGGGAGTATACTCCACTGGGGCAGCCTGTGTCGGAGGTCCTAGACCTCCTACTTGCCCAGGGCATGATAGAACTCCCTGAAATCCCCGAAGGAGTCACTTCCAAAGGGGGGTATTTAAACCAATTTTGTAAGTATCATCGACTCAAAGGCCATGATACCAAACGCTGCTTCTCCCTCTTAAATAAAATTGAGAACTTCATAGCAGAAGGCCGGCTCAAGGTCACTGCGGAACCTGAGCCACCTCAAGCTATCTTCAAGGAACCCTTTCCCAAACACGCCAGTGGCAGTGGGAAAGGAAAGGAGGTATGTACCCTCGCCATTTCCAAGGAACTAGCGCAAAAACCAGAACCTGATCGACCTACTTGTGCGCCCATTCTTGTACTATACAAGAGGCCTTTCCAAGTCGTCATTCGGGGACCACCAAAAGTGGAAACCCCGGTAAAACCAATTTTAAAAATCCAAGGTTCTCCTCAGCTCATCCTTAGAGCCAAGTTTAGCGCGAACCCTAGGCTGGTCATGGGGGAAGTCACTAGATCTGGGAGGATCTATCAACCCCCGCACCTTCAAGGTGCTTAAAAGGTGGTCAGTGTGCCTGGCCCCTCAAAAGCATGTATCCCTATGTTCTGCCAAAAGCAGATAAGGACAAAGTCATCCTAAAGCCTTATGACTTCGAAAACCACCTTTCAAAGATTCCTATTCACATGTCTATCTTAGAGCTTATAAAAACTTCGCCTAGGCATAGACTTGTATTAGAGAAAATTCTAGAAAGGGCCAAGGTTGATTCGAACATAAGTCCAGAATCCTTGTCTGCCCAAGTGGCTTTATTAGGAGCAAAATCGCCCATCACTTTCTCGGAAGATGATGTAGATAGACCCTACGAAACCCATAACCAGGCCCTGCATATCGAGGTGGTTCTAAACAACCACTCTCTGGATAGGTGCCTAGTCGATGGTGGAGGAGGGCTCAACATCCTTCCACTTCATGTGGCGTACAAAATCGGAGTCACCTTGACTTCAGTGAACCCAAGCCCCATCGTTATCACTGGATACGATGGGAATGCGTCTAGACCTTTAGGATCCATCGAACTCCCAATGAAAACGGGAGGGATCGAACACACGGGGGTGTTCCATGTCTTGGACATCCACCCCCATTATAACCTGTTGCTAGGAAGGCCCTGGATACATAGTTTGTGCGCTGTGTCATCCACCTTCCACAGGTGTGTCAAGATCCCTTTTAGGGACCAGGTCGTAGTGATCTTAGGTGAGAGTCACCCACATCTTCAGGGGATCATAAACTCCCCTTGTTTATCAAGCTCCCAGGCCCATGAGGCTAACCTGGGGCAAATTATGGTTGAGCCACCTCGGCTCGTGTTAAACAACCCTAGGAAGGTTGTATGTGTGAAGGGGCCGCCCAAAGCAGGCCCCCTCCCGACTCTGATCCTTCTAGGAAAACCCAAGCGTTCCCTATTTCCAAAGCCCCTCGATAAGAGGCCATACGAGCACAATATGGACGATAGCATGTTCCAGGACCACGATTTATATCAATCATTTTCGAAAAACAAAAAATCATGGAACATGTTGTTGAACATGGGCTACACGCCCTACAAGAGTCTAGGGGCACAGAACCAGGGTCTCCTAGATCCCATCCTTCCTAGGGCCAACCCAAGCCGATATGGGATCGGCTATACTCCCCGAATACCGCCGAAGCCACCCCCTGTGACCACCTGGGTCAAGGGTGCCCCGGAACCTGCCTTAGAAGAGACCTACGATTTAGATCTCCTATTCTGAGTCTAACCCGTAGTGTTTTCCCTTTGTAGGTATGACGGAAGATCCCTTTTTCTAAAAATACAAAAACATTTGAAAAACTTAAAATCAAAAAAATCGAAAAACAAGAAAAACCAAAAACAATGGAAAAACAAAAACTCGAAAAAAGAGTGCTTCGTATAGTTCCCAAGGTTCTTGTTTTACAAAAACCCAAAAAAATCAAAAATTTGGAAAAAGAAAAGGATTTCGAAAGAAACGTCGTCTGCATAGCCAGACCAAAAATTTCGAAATCACTTAAAAATCCAAGTACAAAACCAGGTCATTTTGAAGACCATGCATCAAATTCCCTCGGGTCTATAGCCCACGAGAATGATCAAAGCCAGAAGTGGATCCCCTTGAGGAAGATCCTACTTTTGAGCTCCCAGAATTTCATAGAATTCTCAATTTTGAAAGACCTTCCCAATCAATAGGAGGAGATTTCATAGAGGTGAACCTAGGGGATGATCCCAATCCCAAAACCATCAAAATAGGCGCATGCTTGCATGAAACTGAAAAGTTAGCATTCATTGCATTTCTACGAACCTATTTAGATGTGTTTGCATGGACGTATGAAGACATGCCGGGCATAGATCCCAGCATTGTCGAGCATCGTCTTCCCTTAGATGCAGGTGTAAAACCCATAAAGCAGAAGCTTAGGAAAATACACCCGAATGTACACACACAAGTCAAAGAGGGTTTAGAAGATCTGCTAAAAGCCGGATTTATAAAACCCATTGCGTATTCTGATTGGTTGTCAAATATCGTTGTGGTTCGAAAAACCAATGGGAAAATTCGAATATGCATCGATTTCAGAAACCTGAATAAAGCCACTCCTAAGGGTAATTATCCTTTACCAAACATAGATTTGATAGTCGACAGTACTGCAAATCATGAAATGTTTTCATTCATGGATGGCTATTCAGGCTATAATCAAATCAAACTAAGTCCACGAGATCAGGGTAAGACCGCCTTCACAACCCCATGGGGCACGTACTGCTAAACAGTCATGCCCTTTGGTTTGAAAAATGCCGGTGCAACATACCAACGAGCCATGACCATGATCTTCCATGATCAAATTCATGAGCTTGTAGAAGTGTATGTAGATGATCTCTTGGCAAAATCCAAAACCCGATGCACCCATATCGAATGTTTACAAAAGATTTTCGAAAGGCTTAGGCTTTACAAAGTAAAGCTAAACCCTCAAAAATGTGTGTTCGGGGTAGAATCAGGGAAGCTTCTAGGCTTTATGGTGAGCCAAAGGGGAATAGAAGTCGACCCCTCTAAGTGTCGAGCCATCATAGACATGGCTCCACCCTCCAATCTCACCCAAATCCGTAGCCTCCAGGGTCGATTACAATCCGTTCGTCGATTCATATCGAATCTGGCAACTAGATGCGAACCCTTCAACAAACTGTTGAGGAAGGGCATGAAATTCTTATGGGATGACGAATGCCAAAAGTCCTTCGAGAGACTGAAGGCATACTTGGTTAATCCCCCCGTTTTGAATCCTCCAAAGCAAGGAAAACCGCTTTTATTATACATCTCCGTGCATGCAAATGCTTTAGGAGCCCTGTTGGCTCAATACGAGGATGACACCCATAAGGAGTATGCCATCTACTATATTTCGAAAACTCTCTTGGCTTATGAACGAAATTATCAAGCCATGGAGAAGACGTGCTTGGCCCTAGTCTGGGCCTGCCAGAAATTCAGACACTATTTCCTAGATCATGAGATCTGGATAGTGTCCAAGCTTGATCCAATCAAGCACTTGTTCGAAAAACCCATTCTCATGGGTAGATTGGGCAAATGGCAACTCCTTCTAATGGAGTATGATCTGAAATACCATCACCAGATCTCCATTAAGGGGCAAGCCCTAGCAGATTACATGGCTGAATTCCCCTTAGAGGACGCATATCCCACCCTTGTCGAAATGCCTGATGAAGGCATATTGCAAAACCATTTTCAAAACCACATTTTGGCAAACTCTTTCGAAAACCAAGTGTGGAAGATGCATTTCGATGGGGCACGAAACCAACGAGGGGCTGGTGCTGGGGTCATCCTAATCTCCCCTGAAAAGGGCAAGATTCCCATAGCAGTCCGCTTAGATTTCGAATGTTCCAACAACGTAGCTGAGTATGAAGCACTCATACAAGGCTTAAGGATTTCGAAAACTCTCGGGGCATCATGCATCGAGGTCTTTGGAGATTTGCTCCTTGTCATAAACCAAGTTTTGAAAATTTGGCAAGTACGTAATGAGAAACTACTTCCATATCACGAGTTGGCCACTCGATTGGTCCAATCCTTCCATTCGTGTAAACTCACACACATAGGAAGAGAGGACAATGGCATCGCCGATGCCCTCTCCTCCTTGGGTTCAGCCCTGAAAGTCGATCCCATTTCAAGGACCAGATCTTTGGAAATATGGCATGCGCCCCACCCATCCACACACGACTTGGATATTTGCCAAAACAACCCAGAGTCTATTGAAAAACCCTGGTTTTATGACATAAAACAATTTTTAGAAAATGGGGGATTCACCGAGGATGCCACATCCAAAGATAAGGCATTCATTCATAAGATTTCGACCCGATACACCATTCTAGGTGGGGTTTTATACAAAAAAAGTTTTACCGGCATTCTGCTTAGGTGTATCGACCTAGAGGAGGCTAGGATTGTAATGCATGAGTTCCACGATGGAGAATGTGGAGGTCATGTTAATGCCAACATGATGGCAATGAAAATACTTAGAGGGGGCTATTTTAGGTCCACCCTGAAAAGGGATTGTCACGACCATGTTAGGAAGTGTCATCCATGTCAAGTGCATGGGCACGCCATTCATATCCCGTCATCTGCATTGCATTCCGTGGTCAGCCCCTGGCCATTTACCATGTGGGCGTTTGACATCGTAGGCCCAATATTTCCAAAGGCCTCGAATGGGCATCGATTTATTTTAGCAGCCACGGAGTATTTCTCCAAGTGGGTGGAAGCCATTTCCCTAACCAATGTAATGGAGCAACATGTGGTGGCTTTCATCCGGAGGAATTTCTTGGCTCGATTTGGGGTTCCACGAGACCTTGTGTCTGATAATGGCACCCCATTCAAGCACGAACGGATGGTTAAGTTGTGCAACACGTATGGCATAACTCACCACTTCTCCTCGCCCTACTACCCTCAAGGCAACGGCCAAGCCGAAGCCACTAACAAGACTCTCATTAGTATTATTGAGAAAACCTTAGAGAAGGGTAGGACGTGTCACGAGAAGCTGGATGAAGCCTTATGGGCTTATAGGACTTCCATCCGGACTCCCACGAATGCCACACCATTCGAATTGGTCTATGGCACAAACGCCATTCTTCCCATTCATACTCAACTGCATTCATTCTATACATCCATAGCACTCGACCTCCCCCTAGAGACGCTTCAGCACGCTAGGATGGCCGAACTAGATTTGCTAGATGAGAGGCGACTCCTTGCCATGGATCATGCTCGTGCATACCGGCAAAGGATAGCCCGACATTATAGCAAACACATGAGACCTCGCCACTTTGAAGTGGGAGATCTGGTCTTAAAAACCATCCACCATCGTGGCCCACACCCCCTAGGCAAGTGGCGCCCCAACTGGGATGGACCCTATGTTGTACGAGCAACCACTACGAACAACTCGTATTGGTTGATTGATGTAGAAGGTAGGAATTTAGTAGATCCTATCAATATTCAATACTTAAAGAAGTATCATGTGTAGGATTTGGATTAAATTCCATTTTTTCGAAAATTTTCAAGGGATAGCTGCCCTGAGACATGTGAATAAGGTGCAAAGGAAAACTCGTGTGACTCTGAGTGAGAGAATTCGCACTTGTGAAAGAGAGGAGTATTCAAAATCGTGGTTACATTTCAAAATCCTTCTTCTTACAAAGAAAGGCCTAGTTCAACATAGCAAGATACTTGCAAGTGGTACATGCTATTTCTAAATAGGCTGATCTGGAATGGATCGAGTGTAGGCTTGGGATAAGTCCTCCCCTCTTTTCTTCTCCTTCCAAAAGGAAAACAAAGGCCCAAAACAAAAGGGAATTTCCCATTCAAAGTCTCTTTCCAAAAGAAAGAAACCAGAATTTAAAAGAAAAATCGATTTTCTTATAAAAAAGAGGGATTAAAGAAAAAATACTCCCAAAGGGAGACCCTTGATGAAAAAAAGGAAAAAGAGGCCAAAAAGCTCAAAAAGAGCAGTTTTCCGCCTTCTGTGCCTCAAACCACGGGACGCTTCAGAAGGGACTGTGGTATCTCTTTCCCATCCCTGGCTTATCCCAAGCTAAAGCATGGTTCATTTCGAGGAATCCTAAAGTAAAAATAGGATTTACTTACTTGAATTTCATCTTGTTTGAGAATTCGACGTTTCGAGTAAGGCGTAGGAATTTGAAATATGCCTTGTTTTCTTATAAAACCTCCGCTAGATAAGCGAGTGTTAAGACTCAAACAAGGGCAAGCACAAAGAGCTCGAGATCCTTAGGATCGAGGCTCAAGACAGTTGTCCCTTTTGTAAATAGCTTTTGTAAATAAGTTTTGAAAACCGAACATCGAACAGCATAGGATTTGCTCACTTGGAGCAGTAGGCCTTGTAAGTCTCTAGAGTTCGACCACATCTGGTCCTTGGGAGGTCGCCACTTTTGGCACCACACCCATGTCATTTGCATTCCACGCATGGTACTTGCATGAACATGATCCCATTTAGGACCAGATTCCATGTAGAACCCTTTGGCGTGATATCTCCTCCTACCAGAGTTTGTAAATTGAGATTTTTGCTAAAAATGGGGACGATCCCATGTTTTTCGTGGATAGATCTAGGGAGACATTGAAAGGGGTGTTTGTCATCTTTGCCCTTATCCAAATCTATTTGGACAAGGCCAAAGAGGGGCATCTGTAAACACCCCGAAATCCCACGAATTTCTTAAAACAAACCTGGTTTTGTACAAGCAGCCCCAAAGGGCCATTTTGAGTCTGGAAACCCAGGAGCCTTCCAGACAACCCTGTATATATGTTTTTAAACTTCATATTTCAAAAATATATAATATGGCTTTCGAAAACCTTTAAAACACGTTTTTGAAACCCCAAAGCAGCTTGGCCTAATCAAGACAGGACCAGCGAAGTCAAGAAGAGCCCGGAACCGGAGCACATGTCGAGCCCGACACAGCAACTCTCGTATCAAATCCATACCCCCAGGATCTCGAATGTCCAAGACCCTATTATTATCAAAATGTCATTTGAAGTCATCTCCGGAAGGCAGAAATGGAGGCGGACAATCATGTTGGCGAAGACCCAACGCAGACGGAGTGCTGATGCTATTAGACCCCGCACAAATCGTCCGTTTTGAACACAGCTCGAAGGAGTCAGAGTTCAGTTTGGATTGGATCTGGACCATATATATCCAGATCCCAATCCAAACCCATGTATTGACTTGGATTTGGATTTGGATTCAAAAATCCAATCCAATATCCATATCCAAAAGGAAGGGTTTTGCTTAAGTTGGGTGCGTTGTCTTTCAATTCAAGCACTCACACACATTGAGCTTTCGCTCTTATTTGAAAGACCCAAGTAAGGGCCGACCTATACTATTTGGGTTTCATTTCATGTCGTGTGGGTAAGTCTTTCAATTCAAGCACTCTCACACACATTGAGCCTTCGCTCTTATTTGAAAGACCCAAGTAAGGGCCGACCTATACTATTTGGGTTTCATTTCATGTCGTGTGGGTAAGTCTTTCAATTCAAGCACTCTCACACATTGAGCCTTCGCTCTTACTCCCAAGACCTTAGTAAAGGCTTTATTGCAGTTATATTTGGGTTTAATTTCATGTCGTGTGCGTAGTACTTCAATTCAAGCACTCTCACACACATTGAGCCTTCGCTCTTACTCCCAAGACCTTAGTCAAGGCCATACTGCAATTTATATTTGGGTTTAATTTCATGTCGCGTGTGTAAGTCTTTCAATTCAAGCACGCACCCACATTGAGCCTTCGCTCTTATTTGCAAGACCCGAGTAAGGGCTCATATACATACTCTATATACATATCTCCCTTCGGCACTTACTTTACAAGTCATTTCCCTTCGGTTATTTCCCTTCAGTTATTTCCCTTCAGTATTGTCTTTACATTCGGGTTTTCCCTTTGGAGTAGCGTGAGTTTGCATTGCATCTACGCCATACCACGAGGTAGGATGCATATTGCATCAAAGCAAGCCCCGCTCGAATTCGCCCATGTAGTGGAGTGTTCATAACACACAAACTAGGTGGCCCGAAAAGGGATAAAAGAAAAGACTTAGGCACGTGCAAATCCACGTGATCTAAAACATGCAATCGCATCTAAAAGACCCGAATTAGACACCTCGAACCGCTTCGTAGACTTTCTCTCCCAAAACTCGATTTTTGCAAAGCGTACAGACTGACCCTTGCACATCGGTGCAAGAAGGTCTGCGACGACAAGAGCTCACTTGCTCACAGTCGCCACGATTAGAAGTCAGTGTTAAATATATCTTCGCTAGCTTAGGTAAGCTAGCTGGCACTCCCTGTTTGCATAAATAAGGCCTTAGACGCACGAGAGGATCCATTCCGAGCCCTGAAAAGGTGAGAGGCGGGGATTTTTTGCGCGTCTACATTAGCTTATTGCTAGGTTTTAGGAGTATCCCCTTGGCATCGACCCATGGACCTAGTTGTAGCCTTATTCATGTTGGTGCACCCCAGGTTAGGTGTAGGTGCATACAAGCTTAAACCCACACTCTTAGGCTAAACCTACATGATTAACCCATCCTTAACTAAAGTCAAGCCCACCAACTTTCTCACTCTTACTTTATCATCCCATTCTCTCTCTATACCAAGCTTTTCACGTGAATTCTCGGTGGGCCCCACCTTCATTTATGAGAAGGTGATGTGGGCCATGGATGTGGGTATTGGATTGGATCTTTGGATCCAAATCCAAATGCATATTTTGGGTCTAGATCTGGATATATATGGTCCAGATCTGGCCCAAATCTGATTTTCTAACTCCTTCATGGCGTTTAGAAACGGACGGTTTGTGCGGGGCCTAACTGCATCAGTACTCCGTCTTGCATTGGGTCTTCGCCAACATTGTCGTCCTCTCTTCTTCTCACCTTCTGGAGATCATTTTGAATAATTTTGTTGATATCAGGGGCTTGGATGTCTGAGATTTTGGGGATGATTCTGATACGAGAGTTGATGTGCCAGGCTTGAAATATGCTCCAGGTCTGGGTTCTCTTTCGCTTCTTCGGTCCTGCTTTTATCAGGCCAAATTGCTTTTTGGGGTTTTCAAAACACCTTTTTAAGGTTTTAAAACTGTATAACATATGTTTTTAAAATATATATGATTTGAACATATGTACAGGGTTGCCTGGAAGGCTCCTGGGTTTCCAGACTCAAAATAGCCCTTTGGGGCTGCTTTTGCAAAACTAGGTAATTTGAGAAAATCATGGGATTTTGGGGTGTTTACACAAAGGTGGCTCGAGTGAACTTGGTTTAAAGGGGACCTCGGGGTGGTCCTAGCTAGGTTTTATCTAGGCTAGGGTGGTTGTTTTTTTTTTGGATGACTCGAGCCAAGGTGGCTCGAGTTTGTTTGGTTTGAGGTGAAACCGGGGCTGGTTACCTAAGGTTGGCCAAGGTGGCTATGGGGCTAGTACACGACCAGCCCTTGATCTAAGGTTTTGGGCTGAGGATAAGACACGGCCTGCTGGTGCAGGCCGTGGGGTTTAGGTTGAGTGACCTGCCGAATGGCAGGTCCTCTTGGGCTTTGGTAAGGGGGCCACGGCTAGTATGGCTAGGTGGCTTCAAGGTGAATGGCATGCCTTAAGGCAGGCCTGGTATAGGTTTCAAAAAGGGGAACACACACCCTAGTTTGGCCGTGTGTTTAGGGTTAAGTGGCCTGCCGAGGGGCAGGCCAGGTTATGGCAAAAAGGCAAGGAAGCCCGACCACCTTTGGCCGGGCTGTTTTAGGTAGGTGGGGAGGGAAAACCCAACCAACAGTTGGGCGGTTTTTAGGGTAGGTGGCCTACCTCAAGGCAGACCAAACCTTGGGTAAAGTATGGGACACGGCCTACTGGTGCAGGCCGTGGGTTTTAGGAAAAGGCTCAAGCCAAAAGGTGGCTCAAGCTAGGGGTGTTTCAAAGGGGAGTTCAGCCAAGGCTAGCCGAACCTGGTGGGTTCAAGGTGGGAGTTCGGCCAAGGTTGGCCGAACTTGGCTAGGTCTTGGCGGAGTTGTACAGAAGGGTTAGGGAAGGAGATGGGTTAGGTTTGGGTCTAGGCACCAACCTTAGGTTGCAGCTCCACTCCCGGCCGCCTCCAAGCCACCAAGCTCCACCACACAACTCCACTCCAGCTGGAAGAAGACGCCACTCCCGTGTTGGTGCAACCCGGGCCACAATGGCCAATCCCACACACTCTAGGCCAACAAGCCCCAAGAGCCACTAAGGCCCACTCTCTCTCCTACTTTATGGAAGCCCTCCCCAAGTGGGTTTCACATGAATCTTTTCCAGCCTCCCTCACCTCTATTTATAGAGGTTTGAAATGGGTCTTGGATCTTGGGTCTTGGATTTGGGTCTGGGTATCCGGATCCAATCCAAACACTATTTGGATTTGGATCGCAAATCTTGGATATTTTGAGATCTAGATCCAGTCCAAATATTTATTTGGGTTTGGATCTCAGATCTCGGATATTTTGAGATCTGTATCCGATCCAAACACTATTTGGATCTGGATCCAAATATTTTTGGGTCCAGATCCAATCCAAACTGGTCTTCTACTTCTTGGTTTTCTGGTGCTTTTCACCATCGGTTTCGAGCGGGCTTCGATTCATCAGAGGCCCAACTCTGGCCTGGGTCTTCTCCAAGTCTTTCTTCCAATCGGTGTTCTACTTTTCAGGACCTTTTCGGCATTCATTTCGGTCCGTCGTTTTGGTTTCGAGCCGGTTCTTGGTGATATCGAACTCAAATTGCCGCACGGATTCCGTTCTTCATTCTGACGGGACGTGTCTCAGACTTCTGTCGACTTCCTTAGGTATTGGGCTTCTTTCTGCATTTTGGAGCTGCTTTGCGCTTTTCTTTGACCCAAATTAGACTTTTACCCTTCTATTGGGCTTTTCTCTGAACGGGCTCTCCTTACTTCTATTTTTGAGCAGGGGTTGGCTTTTGAAGCTCTGGGCTTAAATCCTCTTCTGGCCTAGGGTCTCCCTTTGCCTTCTGTACAGCTATTGGGCTTAAATCCTCTTTTGACCCAAATTAGACTTTTACCCTTCTATCGGGCTCACCTACAGCTTTTCTCTCGTCGAGCCCACAAGAAAAAGAAGGACTCAATGAAATGGGTGTATTGGTTCCCCTTATCCCTCAAAGGCACAGCTTCTAAATGGCTGGCTTCCTACGATTTGAGCCAGTTCGCAACTTTTGAAGAGTTGACGAACTGCTTCATGCAAAGATTTTCACACAACGTAGAAGTCACACCTACATTGAACACTTTGAGGGATACAAAGCAAGGTATGAACGAAGATGTGCATACATTTATCGTTCGATGGAGGTCTCTCCTTGGGCAAGTACGAGAACCCATATCCGAAGGATGCGCAGTAATGCTCATCTTGGACAATTTCAAAACTGAATTGAAAACTCTTCTTTCTTTACATGAAATCTCTACTTTCCACAAACTGATTAAAAAAGCATCTCTTTTTGAGACAAATTTGAAAAAATGGGTTTACGACCACCTGTGGAAAGGGAGCGTAAATTCAAAGACTTGCTTGGAAAAGCCCTGCAATTACGGGCTACCCACCATGGACAAAGGGGAAAAACCCCACAATATCGCCAATGTCCGGGTAGATCCAAGGCTGGCAAGCACTTCAAAGAATTTCGAAAATTTTGAAAACAGAAAAGACAAAAAAATACAAAAACCATTTGAAAAACGGGAGTACACTCCGCTGGGGCAACCTGTGTCAGAGGTCCTAGACCTCCTACTCGCCCATGGCATGATCGAACTCCCTGAAATCTCCGAAAGAATCACTTCCAAAGGGAGGTTTTTGAATCGATTCTATAAGTATCATCGGCTCAAAGGTCATGATACAAAGCAATGTTTTTCCCTCCTAAACCAAATCGAGAACTTGATAGTAGAGGGCCGGCTCCAGGTCATTGAGGAACCGGAGCCTGCCCAAGCTATTTTCAAAGAACCCTTCCCCAATCACGCAAGTACCAGTTGGAAGGGCAAAGAGGTATGTGCTCTCACAATTTCAAAGAGTCTAGCGCGTACATATGAGTCTGGTTTTTCCACTTGTGCATCTACACTCATCCTTCGTAGGAAACCTGCCCAAGTAGTGATTCGGGGACCACCAAGAGTTCTGTCTCCGATTAAACCAGTTTTGAAAATTCAAGGTGCTCCAAAACAGTCGATTAGAGCCATCTTAAGCGCGAACCCTAGGTTGATCGTGGGGGAAGTGACAAGATCCGGGAGGATCTATCAACCCCCACATCTGTAAAATGCTAAAAAAGTGGTCAGTGTGCCTGGCCCTTCAAAAGCGTATATTCCTGGAGTTCTGCCCAAAACGGACAAAGGAAAAGTCATTTTGAACTTGTATGATTTTGAAAACCATCTTTCAAAGATTCCCATTAACATGTCCATCCTAGAGCTGATATAAACCTCGCCTAGGCATAGACTCGTGTTAGAGAAAATTCTAGAAAGAGCAAAGGTTAGTTCGGACATAACCCCAGAATCCTTGTCCAAACAAGTGGCATCCATAGGTGCAAAAACACCTATCATATTTTCGGAAGAGGATCTCGAAAAACCCTACAAAACCCATAATCAGGCCCTACACATCGAGGTGGTATTGAATCACCACTCTCTAGATAGGTGCCTAGTTGACGGGGGACGAGGGCTCAACATCCTTCCGCTTCACATAGCACATCAGATTGGAGTCACCTTGACTTCCATGAACCCAAGCCCCATCGTAATCACTGGATACGATGGAAATGCGTCCAGACCTTTAGGATCCGTTGAACTTCCCATGGAAACGGGAGGGATAGCTCATGAGGGGGTATTCCATGTTTTGGACATCCACCCCCACCACAACCTACTGCTGGGAAGGCCTTGGATACACAGCCTGCATGTTGTGCCGTCCACCTTCCATAGATGTGTCAAAATCCCTTTTGAAAATCAAGTCATTGTGATCCTAAGTGAAAGTCATCCACAGCTTCAGGGATTCAAAATTCCCCATGTTTTTCAAGCTCCCAGGCCTACGAGGCCAACTCAGGGCCAACCATGGTTGAGCCACCAAAGCTCACCCTTCAGATACCTAGGAAGGTCGTCCACATCCAGGGGCCGCCCAAGGCTGGCCCACTCAAAACACTAACCATCCCAGGAAAATCCAAGCGTCAATTGTTCCCAAAACCCCTGGACAGAAAGCCTTATGTGCATAACATGGATGATAGCAAGTTCCAGGATCACGAATTATATGAAAACTTTTCCAAAAACAAAAAATCGTGGAACATGTTATTGAACATGGGGTATATGCCATACAAAACTCTAGGGGCACAAAATCAGGGTCTCGTAGAACCCATCTTGCCCAAAGCCAACCAAAGCCGACACGGGATCGGCTATACTCCCAGAATACCACCAGAACCACCCCCTATGACCACCTGGGTCAAGGGTGCCCTGGAGCCTACCCAAGCAGAAACCTACGATTTAGATCTCTTGTTCGGAGTCTAACTAGTGACGTTTTTCCTTTGTAGGTATGATGGAAGATCCCTCAATCAAAAACCCAAAAACATTTGAAAAACTCAAGATTCAAAAAATTGAAAAATCCCAAAAACCAAAAACATTTGAAAAAGATCAAAAACTTGAAAAAAGAGTTGTTTGTATAGTTCCTAAAGTTCTTTCCTTACAAAAATCCAAAAAAATCGAAAATTCGCAAAATACTAAAAACAAAATCCTGTATTTAGCAACTCCTGATAAAGGTTTTGAAAGAGCAAAGAATTTCGAAAAGAAAGTCTTCTTCATAAGAGGACCAAAATCTTCAAAACCTACAGAAAATCCAAAAGAAAAACCAGGCATTTGCGAAAACTGTGCGTCAAGTCCAAATTCCCTAGGATTTAGAAGTCTTGAGAATGATCAAAGCCTGGAAATGGATTCCCTCAAGGAAGATCCAACTTCTGAGCTCCCTAAATTTCATAAAATTCTCGATTTTGAAAAACCTTTGAAATCAGTAGGAGGGGATTTTATAGAGATAAACTTAGGGAACGATTTAAAGCCGAAACTCATTAAGGTAGGCGCATGTCTGCATGAGCATGAAAAGGCATCATTCATTGCATTTTTGAAAACCTATGTTGATGTGTTTGCATGGACATATGAAGACATGCCGGGTATAGACCCGAATGTTGTAGAGCATCGTCTTCCCTTAGATTCAGATGCAAAACCCGTAAAACAAAAGCTTAGGAAGATACATCCGAATGTGCATTCACAAGTCAAAGAGGGTTTAGAAGATCTGTTAAAAGCCGGATTTATAAAACCCATTGTGTATTCTGATTGGTTATCCAATATAGTTGTTGTTCGAAAAAACAGTGGGAAAATTCGAATATGCATCGATTTCAGAAACCTAAATAAAGCCACCCCAAAAGATAATTTCCCTTTACCAAACATTGATTTGATGGTCGATAGTACTGCAAATCATGAAATGTTTTCATTCATGGATGGCTATTCAGGATATAACCAAATCAAACTAAGCCCACGAGATCAGGCTAAAACCGCTTTTACAACCCCATGGGGCACGTACTGCTATACAGTCATGCCCTTTGGTTTGAAAAATGCTGGCGCCACATACCAGAGAGCTATGACCTCGATCTTTCACCATCAAATTCATGAGCTCGTAGAGGTATATGTAGATGATCTCCTGGCTAAGTCAAAAACTCGATGCACTCATCTCGAATGCTTACAAAAGATTTTCGAAAGGCTTAGACTTTACAACATAAAGCTAAACCCTCAAAAATGCGTATTTGGTGTAGAATCCGATAAGCTTTTAGGATTTATGGTAAGCCAAAGGGGCATAGAAGTCGACCCCTCTAAGTGTAGAGCCATCATAGACATGACTCCACCCTCCAATCTCACGCAGATTCGTAGCCTCTAGGGTCGCCTACAGTCCATTCGCCGGTTTATCTCAAACCTGGCAACTAGATGCGAACCCTTCAACAAGTTGTTGAGAAAGGGTATGAAATTTTTATGGGATGACGAGTGCCAAAAATCGTTTGAAAGGTTAAAGGCGTACTTAGTTAATCCCCCTGTTTTCTCCAAAGCCAGGAAAACCTCTTCTGCTTTACATTTCTGTGCATGCAAATGCCTTGGGAGCTATGTTAACTCAATACGAGGATGACACTCACAAGGAATGTGCCATATACTATCTTTCGAAAACTCTCCTGGCTTATGAAAGGAATTATCAGGCCATGGAGAAGACGTGCTTGGCCCTAGTTTGGGCCTGCCAGAAATTTCGCCACTATTTCCTAGATCATGAGATCTGGATAGTGTCCAAGCTTGACCCAATCAAGCACTTATTCGAAAAACCCATTCTCACGGGTAGATTGGGCAAATGGCAACTCCTTCTAATGGAGTATGATTTAAAATACCATCACCAGGTCTCCATTAAGGGGCAAGCCCTAGCAGACTACGTGGTTGACTTCCCCCTAGAAGATGCATATCCCACACTCAATGAAATGCCTGATGAAGGCATATTGCAAAACCATTTTCAAAACCACATTTTGGCAAAATCTTTCGAAGACCAAGTGTGGAAGATGCACTTCGACGGGGCACGAAACCAACGAGGGGCAGGTGCTGGGATCATCCTCGTATCCCCAGAAAAGGGAGAAATCCCCATAGCAATTCGCCTAGATTTTGAATGTTCCAACAATATAGCCGAGTATGAAGCACTCATACAAGGTTTAAAAGTTTCAAAAACTCTAGGGGCAGCATGCATCGAGGTTTTTGGAGATTCCCTCCTTGTTATAAACCAAGTTTTAAAAATTTGGCAAGTTCGAAATGAAAAACTGCTTCCATACCACGAGTTGGCTACTCGATTGGTCGAGTCGTTCCAATCGTGTACTCTCACACATGTAGGAAGAGAGGATAATGGCATCACTGATGCCCTCTCATCCTTGGGTTCAGCCCTAAGGGTCGATCCCACTTTGGGAACCAGACCCCTTGAAATATGGCACTCACCCACTCCTTCCATACACGATTTGCAAATTTGCCAAAATAATCCTGATTCTGATGAAAAACCTTGGTTTTATGACATAAAGAATTTTCTAGAAAATGGGGGATTCACTGAGGATGCCACATCTAAAGATAAGGCATTCATCCGAAAAATTTCCACCCGATACACAATTTTGGGAGGGGTTCTGTACAAAAAGAGTTTTACTGGCGTCTTACTAAGATGCGTCGACCTAGAGGAGGCTAGGACTGTTATGCATGAATTCCACGATGGAGAATGTGGAGGTCATGTCAATGCCAACATGATGGCGATGAAAATACTTAGAGCAGGTTATTTTTGGTCTACCCTGAGAAAGGATTGCCATGATCATGTTAGGAAGTGTCACCTGTGTCAAGTGCATGGTCACGCCATTCATATCCCCTCATCATCACTGCATTCTGTGGTCAGCCCCTAGCCATTCACCATGTGGGCGTTTGATATCATCGGACCAATTTTTCCAAAGGACTCAAACGGACACAGGTTCATTCTAGCAGCCACTGAGTATTTTTCCAAGTGGGTTGAAGCCGCCTCCCTGACAAATGTCCAAGGGCAACATGTGGTAGCCTTCATTAGGAAAAACATCTTGGCTTGATTTGGAGTTCCAAGAGATCTTGTGTCCGATAATGGCATCCCATTTAAAAACGAGCGGATGGTCAAGCTGTGCAACAAGTATGGCATAAATCATCACTTCTCATCACCTTACTACCCTCAAGGCAACGGCCAAGCCGAAGCCACCAACAAGACTCTCATCACCAATGTTGAGAAAACCTTAGAGAAGGGTAGAACATGGCATGAGAAGTTGAATGAAGCCTTATGGGCTTATAGGACTTCCATCCGCACTCCCACAAACGCCACGCCTTTTGAGTTGGTTTACGGCACAAACGTCGTTCTCCCCATCCATACACGTCTGCATTCATTTCATACATCCATTGCACTTGACCTCCCCCTAGAGACACTTCAGCATGCTAGGATGGCCGAACTAGATCTATTAGATGAGAGGCGACTCCTTGCTATGGACCATGCTCATGCATACCGGCAAAGGATTGCCCGACATTATGAGAAACATATGAAACCTCGCCACTTTGAAGTGGGAGAGCTCGTTTTGAAAATCATCCACCATCGTGGCCCACATCCACTTGGAAAGTGCCGGCCCAAGTGGGATGGCCCTTACGTCGTGCGTTGAACCACCACGAACAATTCTTATTGGTTAACCGATGTCGAGGGTAGGAATTTAAAAGATCCTATCAATATTCAGTATTTGAAAAAATATCATGTATAGGGTCTGAGTTAAATTCCCCTTTTGTGAAAATATTTTAGGGAAAACTACTTTGAAACTTTGAAACCAAGGATCAAAGGTAAGTGGTGTGACCCTAAATGAAAGAATCGACATTTTGTGAAAAAGCAGAGCTTTCCAAATACGTGGCTACATTTCAAAATCCTTCTTCTTACAAAGAAAGGCCTAATTCAATATAGCAAGATACTTGCAAGTTGTACGTGCTATTTCTAAATAGGCTAACCTAGAATGGATCGAGTATGACCTTGGGATAAGTCCTCCCCTCTTCTCTTCTCCTTCCAAAAGGAAAACTTGGCCAAAACAAAGGGAAATCCCCGCCAAAAAGCTCTTTCCCAAAGAAAGAAAAATGAATCAAAAAGAAAATTTGAGTCTTCTATGGAAAAGAGGGATTAAAGAAAAAATACTCCCAAAGGGAGACCCTCTATGGAAAAAAGAAAGAAAAAAGGCCAAAAGCTCAAAAAGAGCAGTTTTCCGCCTTCTTTGCCTCAAACTACGGGACACTTCAGAAGGGACCGTGGTACTTCTTTCCCATCCCTATGACTTATCTTGAGCGAAACATGGTTCATTTCAGGGAATCCTAAAGTAAAATAGGATTTACTTACTTGAATTTCGTCTTGTTTGAGAATACGACGTTTTGAGTAAGGCGTAAAAATTTTGAAATGTGGCTTGTTTTCTCATAAAACCTCTGCTAGATTAGCAAGTGTCGAGACTCGAGTAAAGGCAAACACAAGGAGCTGAAGGTCCTTATGATCGATGGTTCAGAAAAGTTTTCCCTCTTAAAACGAATTTCAAAAAAACTCGAACATCGAGCATACGTAAGGCCCGCTCACCTGGAGCAGCAGGTTTTTCATAAAGTCTCAAAAGTTCGACCATATAATCTGGTCTCTAGGAGGTTGCCCCTTTCTATCACTTCAGCCATGTCACACACTCGGCATATCCACGCATGAGCACCTCATACATGATCTTCATTTAGGGCTAGATCCATAGAAAGTCCCCTTTTGGCAAAAAATCTCCTCCTATCAGGCTTAAAAGGAAATGTTTTTCTCAAATACTAGGACGATCCCATATTCTCAAGATCAAATCCAGGAGAAAACAAATAGGGGTGTTATCTTCTTCGCCATTATCCAAATCAATTTGGATAATTCCAAAGAGGGGCATCTGTAAACACCCCAAAATCCAAATATTTTCCAAAACCAAATACCTGGTTCGAAAATCAGCTCAAAAAGCCAAGTTTGGAGATTTTAAAAACTCAGGAACTCAAACCCTTCAAAACTCTATTTTCCAACCCTGTTCGAAACATAAAAAATCTTGAAAGTGGACGAAAGTCCTATTTTTACAAAAGACCAGACGAACAGATAAAGTCTGGCTCAAAACAGTTGCAAAAGATTCAAAAAGCTCAAAGGTCAAGCCCAGCCCGATGAAAAGTGAATTTCAAAGACGAAAAAGGAGCTCAGGCCACGAGTGTACTTCAAGACTGAAGCATCGAAGGCCAAGCCGAAAGCACATCTGAAATCACGAGCAATCCAAGTCAAAAACAAAAGAAACAGTTGAAACAGAGTCCAAAAAGACGAAAAGAAGCTCGGACGACGAAATTGGGAAAAACCCAGCATAAGACGGAATCTTGATGAACTCAAGAACCGCACGAAGCGCCCGGCTCGAAACGCCAGGAAGGACTGAAGAAGAGAAAATTTTGGATCGAATCTGGATCCAAATATCCAGATCCAGATCCAAGATCCATATCCAAACAAGGCTTGAATTGGATCCGGATTTCAGAACCCAACAAAGGATCCATATCCAAATAAGAGGCCTATAAAAGGACGTGAGAGGGCTGGCTTTTGTGTGGACATTTTTCCAGCATTTCACGCCTCTCCACTTGGGGAAAAGAGAGAGAGAGAGAGAGAGAGAGGAAGGTCAACAAAAGGGGCTGGCCTTCCCCTCTTGTTGTGGTGAGATTGTGGGTTGAAATTGTGGGTGGGCTGGAGCTTTTAGGTTCACGTCTTGTACATGGCTGAAAAGAAAAAAAATCTGGCGGCATTGGATGGCCCTTGCTTGGTGAGGATTGGCTGCGTGGGAACCAAGAACTAAATGGCTGAAACGTTGTCAAGGTAAGTCCCCTAGTTCCTGCCCAAACCTCTTCTTTTCTCACCTCTCTAAACCACCTAGACCACTAACAAAAAGACACAGCAAAGTCCAGCCAAGGAGCTGACCTAGTTCTACCTAAGACCATCCTAACCTAGGACCATACCCAGCTCGGCCATTGGCTGGCCGAGCTCACCTTAGATCTATCCTAACGAAAATCCTCACATCAAAACCACTACCTAAGCTATTTCCTAACTCAAAACTACTCCCAAAGACCTGGCCAAACCGAGTGTCTAAAACACTCAGTTCCCTCCTCTTGTCGAACCCATCCTCACCCACTTAGCTCGGCCCATATTGGCCGAGCTCATCTTAGGTCTATCCCTAACCTTAAACCACTACCTAAGTTAGATCCTAACTAAAAACCCACTCTAAACCTACCTAGCTCAGCCACCCTTTGGCAGAGCCACTCCCTTAGGATCTCACCCGAGATCAACCACCTAACATCAGCCAAAACTCGGCCACCATCTAGCTGAGCTCTTTCCTTAGGATTCAACCTTAGATCCTACCTAATCCTTCTCCAAAAACCTGCCCAGCTCGGCCACCCTTTGGCTGAGCATTACCCTAGAGCTCACCTTAGGATCTCCCCTAAGACCATTCACTAATCCCCAACCAAGCTCGGCCATTAGTTGGCCAAGCATTCCATAGTGTCTCACCTAAAACAATCCCGTAGACACCACCTAACTCGACCATTAGTTGGTCGGGCTTTTCCCTTAGGACCTTAGTCTAGCTTTAACCAAAACAACCCACCTAGACCTGACCTAGATCCATTAGTTCTCACCCTAGATCTGTCGTGTCTAAGTCCAGAACCCATAGCACCTTAGTGTGTCAACCTAGCCCAGGTCACGATCTAGGATCAACCTTCCACGCAGCTGGTCGTTTCGTAGAGAAAGGTCCATCCAACGGCTATATCCAAGGTCAGATTTTGCTGATAAAGGAAGTCCAAGCAAACGACGTGTAAGTGCTCGAACCTGGTTCTTTACGTTGTTTCAAATTCAATTAAATTTGATACGGGGTTGTAATAATGGAGCGTAGTCTCCCCCCGAGATGTAATATTATGGTTTGAAACACGAATCACACACGTACACTCGAGCCTTTCCGCTCTTATCTGCACACCTTTTGCACACAAAACAGGCCTCAACAGCCCATAGGATATAGCTCTATTTATATACATTCAGCTGGGTTTTTAAGGTTCAAGTCGTGTGAGTTGTCTTTCATTTTATACACTCAAAGCACTCACTCACATTGAGCCTTTCCGCTCTTACATATATATACGTATTTTCCCTTTCAGCTGGGTTTTTAAGGTTCAAGTCGTGTAAGCTGCCTTTCAATTTATACACTCAAAGCACTCACTCACATTGAGCCTTCTCGCTCTTAAGATATAGCTATATATATTTTCCCTTCCGCATCTAAGATATAGCCATATTTCCCTTTCTGCTATTTCCCTTCTGCTATGTCTTTAAATTCTGGGTTTTCCCTTCAAGTTGTGTGAGTTTGCATTGCATATCCGTCACACTCGAGATAGGGAGCATACTTGCATCGAACCAGATTAATCAAATCGTGTAGAACTTGCCCGAAATCGAGCACTGGATGCACACGACTACACGCCAAAATTGGCTAAAATCCGAGAGACGTAGGAACGCATAGATCCCATGCATAAAAGTTGCAATTTTGACAAAACCAATCGATAAAACACTTTCAAATTTTCAAAAAGAGTCGTGTTTGCTTAAAATCAAGTTTTTCCTAAAGCGTACAGACTGACCCTTGCGCGCCGGTGCAAGAAAGTCTGCGACGAAAAGAACCCACTTGTCCACAGTCGCCCCAAAAGTCAGATACATTTTCAAAACTTACTTCGCTAGTGTGAGAAAGCTAGCTGTCACGCCCCTTTTAAAGCGACGTAAGCACGAAAAGATTCGCTTCAAGCCTAAGAAACCCGGAGACGAGGATTTTCCGTGTCTACACCAATTCGTATGAGTTTGCATCACGTATGATTCTAAAAACCTAACAACTATATTTCATCATCTCTGCATATGTGGATTGCTTAATTTTTAATTCTTGAACCTATGCTCCAATTGTTCGTAAACATTTCAAACATATTCTACACATATAGGCAACTTTTAATAAAATTTGCAAGAATTTTAGGGCCGTGCAACATCATAATTAAAATTGTGAAAAACCGGAAGAATTTTTGTAAATTGTCTGTCCAACCAGTTTTCCTGCAATAGATCTTGGGTTTGTATCCCATAACTCTGTTTGTTGGTATCCAAAGTCAATAAATTTTGATTCATTGGAAAGCTGACATCCATAGCTTTCCATCAAGATTAAATTCATTAAATTTGGAACCACGAGTACTGAGATACAGGCTCATCTTTGAGTCTTTGTATTTCTGTGATAGAATAGTTCTGGTACTTAAGGAGAAGCACTTCTTAGATTTAATTTTGTAACAATACAACTCCAAATCATGATCTGAAAGATGTTACAGACTCTACATCTCAGGCTTCGGTGTGTAAAAATTTAATGATTTTAGGAGGTCTGAAAGGCATCCAAACAAATTTGGGAATGAAGTCCTGAAAATAAAATTTTCTGTTTTTCAGAACTTGTTCATTTTGAAACTTGAAGCAAGTGCACATGATTTCATTCTCAACACCTTTGCTTTTCACGTGAATTTGAAAGTTTCACCCATTTAGTTGGAATCTCTAAGCGCTTATACTGACCCTTGAGCATTGGTTCAAGAAGGTGTAATGTGAAAAGAGCTCGCTTAGCCACAATTGTCCGTCGGATTCAATTTTGCTAGTTTCTAGAAAACTAGCTGGCACACTCGCGCATCAAGTGGAGCTGAAAATTTCATTTCAAGTCTCTACATAGGCTTGGAGTGAAAATTTCACATCTACAGAATTGACACGCCCGGTGGGACTCGAGTCTTGTGGGATTCCAAGCTTAGGTGAAACATCCCAATTCCATCTTTTTTAAAATCGTGGTGTTAATCTCTAACTTGTGCACATGTTTTCTTATCTCAAAGCATGTCTAGTTCGGATAGATCGTGTGAAGTGTTGAGCCGGGCTTCATGCTCATCAAGTCCTATTTCGAAAAAGTTTTCAAAAATGTATTACAAAAACCGAGAGGATTCGTTTGTTCCCTTAGAAGAGATTTCAAACTCCTAGGAGAAAAGATTGTCGCCTTAAGCCAAGAGGCCGAGGCAATCGAATCATGTTCTTCCCATGGGAAATAAGCGAGGGCTCATAAAAGATCAAATCGATCAAAGAAGCTGAAGGAAACCTCAATGATGGAGGGGCAAAAGGAACATGAATCCTTTACTCCAAAAGATAGAAAAGCCTTACAACAATTATTGAAAGGCCAAACGAAGGATAAGAGGACATACGCACTATCGGACTTTTTACTATCCGACTATCAAACTGATAGTGATGATGACATACTGAATTTCCATCTGTATGACGGAAGTGGAGATCCTAGATCCCACCTTCAACTCTTCTCCCGTAGGACTTATAAGAAGAAAAAAGATTCAACAAAATGATTTATTCGTTTCCCCTCTCCCTCAAGAAAAATGCTTTAAAGTGGTTGGCTTCCTACGATCTAAGCCAATTTGCTACCTTTGAGGAGTTAGCAAATTACTTTATGCAACGATTTTCTCATAATGTGGA
The DNA here is from genome assembly GCA_036023115.1 of Brasenia schreberi. Lineage (NCBI taxonomy): Eukaryota > Viridiplantae > Streptophyta > Magnoliopsida > Nymphaeales > Cabombaceae > Brasenia > Brasenia schreberi. The sequence goes on from JAYKKT010000064.1 coordinate 14,657,514, forward strand.
AGTCACTCTCACATTGAATACCTTGAGGGATACCAAATAAGCACCAAACGAGGATGCTATTGCATTCATCGTTAGGTGGAGGTCGCTCTTGGGTCAAGTAAGAGAGCCTATCTTCAAAGGGTGTGTTGTGATGCTCATCCTTGAAAACTTTAAAACTGATTTAAAAACTCTTCTCTCCCTCCACGAAATCTCAACATTTCACAAACTGATAAAAAAGTCTTCACTTTTCGAAGCCAATTTGAAAAAGGGAGTTTAGGAAGATTTGTGGAAGGGGAAAACTTTTCAAAAAAATCGATTTGAAAAACAAGGGGCATATGGGTCACCCATGGTGGACAATGGGGCAAAACCCCAAAAGATTGCAAATGTCCACATGGAATCAAGCCCGGCCAGCCTTTCCAAGAAATCCGAACAAAAACATGCTAAACAACCTCAAAGAAATTTTGAAAGGAGGGAGTTCACCCAATTGGGACAACCAATCACGGAAGTCCTAGACCTCCTTCTAGCCCAAGGAATGGTCACCCTCCCTGCTCTTCCCGAGGGGACACCCCCTAAAGGAAAATTTTTGAACGAGTTTTGTAAGTATCATAGGCTCAAAGGCCATGATACAAATAAATGTTTTGCACTCTTAAATAAAATAGAGGACTTGATCGAGCAAGGAAGGCTTCATGTCACGAAAGAACCAAAGCCCTCCCAAGCAATTCTAAAAGAACCCTTCCCTAATCATGCGAGCACCAGTGGGAAGGGAAAAGGGGTACGCCTTCTCCCACTCATGGCTCATGGAATGGAGAATGCATTGCATACGATACACACTACTTGCCACACACCACATGCTCTCGTAATAAAAAAAAACCAAGCAAGTAGTGATCCGGGGAGCGGTTAGAGTCTCGCCCTCGGCTAGAGCCTTATTAGAAATCCATGGTGCTTCGAAGCATTGAAATAGAGCCAAGATAGGAACGAGCCTTAGGGAAGGTGTGGGTGAGGTGACTAAGTCCGGGAGGATCTATCAACCCCCACACTTAGCTAAAAATCTTAGCAATGAAGTGGTCGTTATACCCAGCCCTTCAAAAGCATGCTTCCCTAATGCACCTCATGGCATGGACAAGGGTAAAAACGTGGTGTTAACCCCTTATGATTTTGAACTTCACCTTTCAAAAATTCTCATAAACATGTCTATCCTAGAGTTGATCCAAACCTCATCTAAACATAGACAAGTCTTAAAAGAGATCCTAGAAAGGGCCAAGGTTAACCCTTCCATAACTCCCGAGTCTTTATCCTTCTTGGTCTCCCCGATATGTGCTAAGGCCCCCATCGTGTTTACGGAAGATGAATTGGAAATACCATATATAGCCCATAACCAAGCCTTGCATATAGAGGTCGTCTTGAATCACCATACTCTAGACAAGTGTTTGGTCGATGGGGGAGGAGGTCTAAACATCCTTCCATTGCACGTGTGTAAGCACAAAAATTCTCACTTCTAGTTTTGAAGCCAGAAATGAACCTTTTCGCATCTACATCGTTTCTATGGGCGTTGTAAACACCCCAAATCTTCTATATTTCAAAAAATTCTCAAAAAAGCTCATTTGAGCCAAAATGACAACCTGTTTTAAAATGTGAAAACAGGTACAAAAGGCAAAAGAAGACCCTAGGCCCGAAGAGGATTCAAGCCTAGAGCTCCAGAAGCCACTCCCTGATAAAAAACAAGAGAAAGCAGAGCCCGTTTGAAGAAAAGCTCAACGGAGTCCAAAACGGCGAGACAGAGTCCGGATGACAAAGTTGGGGAAAACCCAACACCAGACGGAGTGCTGATGAAGCCAGTGCCCACACAGATCGTTCGCCTCGAGAAGCCAAGAAGGAATGTCCGAAGAAATTTTGATTTGGATCTGGACCATAAATATCCAGATCCAAATCCATGTAATGAATAGTGTTTGGATTTGGGCCAATCCAAATAGTGTTTGGGTCGATCCAAATAGTGTTTGGATTGGATCAGATCTAGACCAAAATATCCAGATCCGTATCCATGAAAATATTGGGTTTGGATCGGATATGGATCTCAAAATATCCAAGATCCAATATCCAGATCCAAATAGTGTTTGGATTTGGGTTTGGATCCAAATCCCAAACCCAAACCCAAATCCAAGACCCACCTCAAATGTCTATAAATAGAGGTGAGGGGGTCCATGTAAAGGGTTCATGCAAATATTTGGGAGGAGAGAGAGGGAGTGATAGACCTAGCCATGTGGGCTCATTGGGTGAGGTGGGTTCAAGCCATGTGGGCTAAGTGGGTCTAGATCAAGGGGCTGCAACCAAGAGGTGGGCTGGATCAAGTGGCTGCAACCGAGCTTGGACATGGGCTCAACCGACTCCAAGAGGTAAGCCTAACCTAACCTAGTCATTCTCTCTATACCCCTCTAAACCTAACCCCCAACCTAGCCTAGGTTTGAACCTACCTAACCCCAACTTGACCTAACCCCAACTGAACCTAATCCTAACTAAACCTAACCCCCAACCTAGCCTATGTTCGACCAAACCTAACCCTAGACTCGAACTGACCTAATTCTAACCAGTTCGCGCGCCCTGGGCGTCACCCGAACCACCTGACGCCATCCCGCGCCCCACAGCGCCTTGCCGCCCCTTTAGCGCTAGGACCCCCTCCTAGCGCCAGACGCCCAACACGCCCCGCGCCCAGCACCTTCCTACGCGCAGCGACTGCTGCGCCAGGCACCCGACCGCCTCCCTGCCGACTTGACCACCTCCCTGCCAACTTGACCTCCATCCTGGTTGTGACCTGCACCCTAGGACAAACCTTAGAACAGACCCTAAATAGCCCCCGTCTTGGCCGAACCTAAGCTCCCCTATGGCCCTAACCGTGCCCCATAGAACCTCCCTCAAAGCCACTTAGGATAACCCCTCTTGGCTGCCCAAGGTGAATCGTGAGCCCAAGTGCAAGCAAGTTGAACATGGACCAGCTATTTGTAAGTGTCTAAACTTGCTCTATTACATTAACTTGCTTTATATTCAATTAAATTTTGATACGAGGTTGTAATAACGGAGCATTGTCTCCCCCCGCTTGTAATAACGTGGCTTGGCACACCCACACACACGTGCACTTGAGCCTATCTCGATCTTAGTCGTACACCTCTTGCACATACACGGGCCTAACCAGCCCCTAAGATATAGTTGTATTTATATATTTTAAGTCGCGGGGGTTTTTAATTAAGTCGTGTGTGTTGTCTTTACATTCTCCACACGCACACACATTGAGCTTTCGTTCTTACTCCCAAGACCTTAGTCAAGGCCTATTGCAGTTATATTTGGGTTTCATTTATGTCGTGTGCGTAGTACTTCAATTCTACACTCACACACATTGAGCTTTCGCTCTTACTCCCAAGACCTTAGTTAAGGCCATGTTGCAATTATATTTGGGTTTCATTTCATGTCGTGTGCGTAGTATTTCAGTTCTACACTCACACACATTGAGCTTTCGCTCATACTCCCAAGACCTTAGTTAAGGCCATATTGCAATTATATTTGGGTTTCATTTCATGTCGTGTGCGTAGTATTTCAATTCTACACTCACACACATTGAGCTTTCGCTCTTACTCCCAAGACCTTAGTCAAGGCCTATTGCAATTATATTTGGGTTTCATTACAAGTTGTGTGAGTTGTCTTTCAATATACACACAACACCCACGCACACGTTGGCGACCTTCGGGCCTATATATATTATAAGTATTTCCCTTCGGCTATGTCTTTTAGATTTGGATTTTAAGGTTCAGCCGTGTGCGTAGTCTTTCCATATATACACGACACACACTTGCACAATTGAGCCTTTCCGCTCTTAAGATATAGCCATATTTCCCTTTTGCAATTTACATTACGCAATTTCCCTTAAGCATTGTCTTTCAATTTCGGGTTTTCCCTTGGAGTTGTGTGAGTTGCATTATATACTCACCATACTCGAGCTACAGTGCATACCTGCATCAAAGCAAACCCCGAATCAATCGTGCAAACACACCAAGACTTAGGCTATTTCGATGCACGCACATCGTGCCTAAGTAGATTAAAATTGAAAGACTTAGGATCGTCCAACCCTTGTAAAATCAAAATCGCCCAAGTGCATGGTTTTCAAAAGGTTTTAAAACACTTCTTCATTCAAAATATATTTTGAGTTAAACTTGTTTCAAAACGAAGTCTCTAAGCGTACAGACTGACCCTTGCGCATCGGTGTAAGAAGGTCTGCGACGTAAAAATCCCGCTTGCCTACAATCACCTTTTAAAAGTCAGATTATTTCAAAACATACTTTGCTAGTTAAAGTAAACTAGCTGGCACGCCCATAAAGCGAAGTAGATTACGAAAAGGTTCACTTCAGGCCTAAGAACCCGTAAGTGAAAATTTTCAGTGTCTACAGGCGTGCTAGCTAGCTTGCTCAAGCTAGCGAAGTTTTTAAAATATCTGATGTTTTAAGGCAATTGTGAGCAAGCGGGATCTTTTTGCTTTAAACCTTCTTGAACCAGTGCTCAAGGGTCAGTTTAAGCACTTTATAGACTTTGATAAAACAATTTTGACTCTTTGAAAGGACACAAGTGTTTTGAAAACTCGAGTTTTGCCTAAGTTTCCAAATTTTATGTATGGGGGCTGGATGATTTCAAGTCTTTGAGTTTTAAACTATTTAGGCCGGATATGTGTGTGCATAAGTAGCCTAATTTCAGCGTGTTTGAGCATAGATTCGGGGTTTCTTTTGAAAACACACGAATACAAGGATGCACAAATATTTTTTGGGTTTGATATGATGATGTGAGATAGGCTCGAATTGAAAGCAACTCACACAACTTAATGTAAATACCCGACCTTGAAAGTGCAATGCAGCTTAAGGGAAATACCCGAACTCGAAAGCAACTCACATGACTTGAATGTAAATTGCAGAATTGAAATATACTTATATCTTAAGAGCGGAAAGGCTCAATTGTGAGTGAGTGCTTTTGGTGTGTAAATGGAAAGACAACTCACACGACTTGAATTGAACTTGCCAAAATTGAAATATAAGTATATAGTAAGAGCAAAAAGGCTCAATTGTGAGTGAGTGCTTTTGGTGTGTAAATGTAAAGATAACTCACACAACTTGAATTGAACCCACCCGGAATGTAAGTGCGTACATGACTTAATATAAAACTCATGCAGCTTGAAAGTATATAAATATGCTATATCTTATGAGCAACAAAGGCTCAAAATGTGCGTGAGAGTGTAGAGCAAATGCTCGAGTACTTTTTGTGTGCGAGTGTGAAATTTAAATGACAAACTCACACAACGTGAATGTTGTAGACGCGCGAAAAATCCCCGCCTCTTTGCCCCTTTCGTGGCTTGGAGTGGATCTTATCGTGCGTCTAAGGCCTATGTATACAAACAGGGCGTGCCAGCTAGCTTACTTAAGCTAGCGAAGATATATTAACACTGACTTCTAAACGTGGCGACTGTGAGCAAGTGAGCTCTTGTCGTCGCAGACCTTCTTGCACCGATGCGCAAGGGTCAGTCTGTACGCTTTTGCAAAAACCGAGTTTTGGGGAGGAAGTCTACGAAACGGTTCGAGGTGTCTATTTCGGGTCTTTAAGATGCGATTGCATGTTTTAGATCACGTGGATTTGCACGTGCCTAAGTCTTTTCTTTTATCCCTTTTTGGGTCGCCTAGTTTGTGTGTTATGAACACTCCACTACATGGGCGAATTCGAGCGGGGGTTGCTTCGATGCAATATGCGTCCTACCTCGTGGTATGGCGTAGATGCAATGCAAACTCACGCTACTCCAAAGGGAAAACCCGAAATGTAAAGACAATGCTGAAGGGAAACAGCAGAAGGGAAATAACCGAAGGGAAATAACCGAAGAGAAATAACCGAAGGGAAATAACCGAAGGGAAATATGTATATATCTTATGTATATGAGCCCTTACTCGGGTCTTGCAAATAAGAGCGAAGGCTCAATGTGGGTGCGTGCTTGAATTGAAAGACTTACACACACGACATGAAATTAAACCCAAATATAAATTGCAGTATGGCCTTGACTAAGGTCTTGGGAGTAAGAGCGAAGGCTCAATGTGTGTGAGAGTGCTTGAATTGAAGTACTACACACACGACATAAATGAAACCCAAATATAACTGCAATAAGGCCCTTACTAAGGTCTTGGGAGTAAGAGCGAAGGCTCAATGTGTGTGAAAGTGCTTGAATTGAAAGACTTACTCACACGACAAGAAATGAAACCCAAATAGTATAGGTCGGCCCTTACTTGGGTCTTTCAAATAAGAGCGAAAGCTCAATGTGTGTGAGAGTGTTTAATTTGAAAGACTTACTCACACGACATGAAATGAAACCCAAATAGTATAGGTCGGCCCTTACTTGGGTCTTTCAAATAAGAGCAAAAGTTCAATGTGTGTGAGAGTGTTTAAATTGAAAGACAACACACCCAACTTAAACAAAACCCTTCGGAAATGAAATATATACGTATACTTATATATTAGGGGCTGATTAGGCCCGTGTGTGTTCAAAGTTGTGCACGACTAAGAGAGTGCACGTGTGTGGTTGTGCCAAGCCACGTTATTACAAGCGGGGGGAGACTAGGCTCCGTTATTACAACCCCGTATCAAATTGAATTTCAAGCAAGCGTATGACTAAAGACCGAGTTTAGAAACTTACAAGTAGCTGGTCCGTAGAGGTCTTGCTTGAGCGTGGCCTTGGCTTTGGGCTGCAAATGGGAGCTCCGCGAAGGTGTGTGACCAAGGGTGCTGGCCGGCTGCAAATGGGGCGCGGGATGGACGCCTCGAAAGGGGACCGGTGGCAAGTGGGCGGCGCCTCCAAGTAGGGAGTTTAGAGTGGCTGACTAAGTGGGTCTTAGGGTCATTAGGGAAGTTAGGTACTAAGGGAAACTGGACCTAGAAGGTGAGCTAGTGGGAAGGCCAAATAGGACACCTAGGGGGGGATCGGCCGAATGGGAGATGGTGGCTGAGCAGTAGCCAGCCACTTGGGTTATCCTAGGTTCGGCTAGGCTTAGATGGTGGCGGCAAAGAGGTGGAGCTAAGGGGAAGATGGGTGGCTAAGAGTGGAGAGGTGGTAGAGAGTGGTTTTGAGGGAGTTAGGGGGACTTACCGAATGGGAAGGAGTGGCGGATGGAGTGGGAGAGTGGCGGGCAGGTGGCTGTCGGCTGGTGGAGTTGAGGAAAAGGTGGTGACGTCCAGCTGGGGGGGCAGTGATGGTGACGTGGGAGAGGGAAGGTGGCGGAGCAGGTGGCGGCTGGTGGAGGAGCTGGAGCTGCTGGGAAGATGGATGAGAGATGGGAGAAGGAGAGGGCCCGGCTGGGTGGTGGAGTGGTTCCCACTTGGAAAACCCGCCCACTATGAGGGGGGTTTAAATAGGGGATGGGTAGGTCGGTTAGGGCTGGGTTGTGGGTAGTGGTTAGGTGGTTTAGGTAGGGTAGTATGTGGATAAGGTGGGCTGGATGGGATTGGGCCAGATATTTTAAAACTAGGGGTTTGGGAAAATCGTGGGCTAAGGGTGGTTTAGGGGTTTAGGGCTAGGTTAGGTGGTTGGGTTTTAGGGTGAGGTTTAGTGAGCTAGGTTAGGTGGTTTAGGCTAGGTTTAGGCTAGGATTAGGGAAATTAATCTAGGTTTAGGGAAGGATTAGGGAAGTGGGTTAGGTGATTAGGTTGGGATTAGGCCGGGATTAGGGAAGTGGGTTAGGTGATTAGGTTCAGATTAGGGGTGGATTAGGGGTTTAGGCTAGGTTTAGGCATTTTGGGTTAGGTTTAGGTGAAGGAGCTCCCTTAGCATGGCCCATAGACCTTGATCACCCCATGTTGGTGCAGCCCTAGGTTAGGTTTTAGCTAATTACAAGCTTAAACCCACTCAATTAGGTTAAACCACAAGATTAAACCCAAACTTGACACACAAGTCAAGCTTAATACAACACTCTTGATATTTATCACCCCCACTCTCTCTCATGCCCAATATCCCACGTGAATTTCAAGTGGGCCCCACCTCCATTTATGAGAAGGTGATGTGGGCCATGGATATGGATATTGGATTGGATCTCTGGATCCAAATCCAAATCCAAGTCCACATATGGGTTTGGGTTGGAATCTGGATATATATGGTCCAGATCCAATCCAAACTGAACTCTGACTCCTTCGAGCTGGGTTCGAAACGGACGATTCGTGCGGGGCCTGACAGCATCAGTACTCCGTCTGCGTTGGGTCTTCGCCAACATAGTCGTCCGCCTCCGTTTCTGCCTTCCGGAGATGACTTCAAATGCTTTTTTGATAAGAACAGGGTCTTGGACGTTCGAGATCCTGGGGTGTGAATCAGATACAAGAGTTGCTGCGCCGGGCTCGACAGGTGCTCCGGTTCCGGGCTCTTCTTGGCTCTCCTGGTTCTGTCTTGATCGGGCCAAGCCACTTTGGGGTTTCAAAACATGTTTTAACAGGGTTTTCAAAAGCTATATCATATGTTTTTGAAAGATAAAGTTAAAAACATATATACAGGGGTGTTTGGAAGGCTCCTGGGTTTCCAAACTCAAAATGGCCCTTTGGGGCTGCTTGTATCAAAACCAGATTTGTTTAAGAAATTCGTGGGATTTCGGGGTGTTTACAGATGCCCCTCTTTGGCCTTGTCCAAATAGATTTGGATAAGGGCAAAGATGACAAACACCCCTTTTAATGTCTCCCTAGATCTAGCCACGAAGAATATGGGATCGTCCCATTTTTAGCAAAATCTCAATTTTACAAACTCTGGTAGGAGGAGATATCATGCCAAAGGGTTCACTTATGGAATCTGGTCCTAAATGAGATCATGTTCATGCAAGTACCATGCGTGGAATGCAGATGACATGGGTGTGGTGCCAAGAGTGGCGACCTCCCAGAGACCAGGTAGGGTCGAACTCTAGAGACTTACAAGGCCTACTGCTCCAAGTGAGCAAAATCCTATGCTGTTCGATGTTCGGTTTTCAAAACTTATTTACAAAAGCTATTTACAAAAGGGACAACTGTCTTGAGTCTCGATCCTAAGGATCTCAAGCTCTTCATGCTTGCCCTTGTTTGAGTCTTAACACTCGCTTATCTAGCGGAGGTTTTATAAGAAAACAAGCTTCATTTCAAATCCCTACGCCTTACTCGAAACGTCGAATTCTCAAACAAGATGAAGTTCAAGCAAGTAAATCCTATTTTTACTTTAGGATTCCTCGAAATGAACCATGTTTAGCTTGGGATAAGCCAGGGATGGGAAAGAGATACCACGGTCCCTTCTGAAGCGTCCCGTGGTTTAAGGCATAGAAGGCGGAAAACTGCTCTTTTTGAGCTTTTTGGCCTCTTTTTCCTTTTTTTTTTAGAGAGGGTCTCCCTTTGGGAGTATTTTTTCTTTAATCCCTCTTTTTATAAGAGAATCGATTTTTCTTTTTCAAGTCTGGTTTCTTTCTTTTGGAAAGAGACTTTAAATGGGAAATTCCCTTTTTATTTGGGCCTTTGTTTTCCTTTTGGAAGGAGAAAAGAAGAGGGGAGGACTTATCCCAAGCCTACACTCGATCCATTCCAGATCAGCCTATTTAGAAATAGCACGTACTACTTGCAAGTATCTTGCTATGTTGAACTAGGCCTTTCTTTGTAAGAAGAAGGATTTTGAAATGCAACCACGATTTTGAAAACTCCACTCTTTCACAAGTGCGAATTCTCTCCCTTAGGGTCACACGAGTTCGCCTTTGCACCTTATTCACACGTCTCAGGGCAGCTATCCCTATAAAATTTTCGAAAACTGGAATTTAATCCAGATCCTACACATGATACTTCTTTAAGTATTGAATATTGATAGGATCTGCTAAATTCCTACCTTCTACATCGATCAACCAATAAGAATTGTTCGTAGTGGTTGCTCGCACAACATAGGGTCCATCCCAGTTGGGGCGCCACTTGCCTAGGGGGTGTGGGCCACGATGGTGGATGGTTTTCAAGACCAGATCTCCCACTTCAAAGTGGCGAGGTCTCATGTGTTTGCTATAATGTCGGGCTATCCTTTGCCGGTATGCACGAGCATGATCCATAGCAAGGAGTCGCCTCTCATCTAGCAAATCTAGTTCGGCCATCCTAGCATGTTGAAGCGTCTCTAGGGGGAGGTCGAGTGCAATGGATGTATGGAATGAATGCAGTTGGGTATGAATGGGAAGAATGGCGTTTGTGCCATAGACCAATTCGAATGGTGTGGCATTTGTGGGAGTCCGGATGGAAGTCCTATAAGCCCATAAGGCTTCATCCAGCTTCTCATGCCACCTCCTACCCTTCTCTAAGGTCTTCTCAATGATACCAATGAGAGTCTTGTTTGTGGCTTCGGCTTGGCCGTTGCCTTGAGGGTAGTAGGGCGAGGAGAAGTGGTGAGTTATGCCGTACGTGTTGCACAACTTAACCATCCGCTCGTTCTTGAATGGGGTACCATTATCAGACACCAGGTCTCGTGGAACCCCAAATCGAGCCAAGATATTCCTCCGGATGAAAGCCACTACATGTTGCCCCATTACATTCGTTAGGGAAATGGCTTCCACCCACTTGGAGAAATACTCCGTGGCTGCTAAAATAAAACGATGCCCATTCGAGGCCTTTGGAAATATGGGGCCTACAATGTCAAACGCCCACATGGTAAATGGCCAGGGGCTGACCACGGAATGCAATGCTGATGAAGGGAGATGAATGGCGTGCCCATGCACTTGACATGGATGACACTTCCTAACATGATCGTGACAATCCTTTTTCAGGGTGGACCAAAAATAACCCCCTCTAAGTATTTTCATCGCCATCATGTTGGCATTAACATGACCTCCACATTCTCCATTGTGGAACTCGTGCATCACTATCCTAGCCTCCTCTAGGTCGATACATCTAAGCAGGATGCCGGTAAAACTCTTTTTGTATAAGACCCCACCCAGAATGGTGTATCGGGTCGAAATCTTACGAATGAATGCCCTATCTTTGGATGTGGCATCCTCAGTGAATCCCCCATTTTCTAAAAATTGTTTTATGTCATAGAACCAGGGTTTTTCAATAGACTGTGGGTTGTTTTGGCAAATATCCAAGTCGTGTGTGGATGGATGGGGCGCATGCCATATTTCCAAAGATCTGGTCCCTGAAATGGGATCGACCTTCAGGGCTGAACCCAAGGAAGAGAGGGCATCGGCGATGCCATTGTCCTCTCTTCCCACGTGTGTGAGCTTACACGACTGGAAGGAGTGGACCAATCGAGTGGCCAACTCGTGATATGGAAGTAGTTTCTCATTGCGTACTTGCCAAATTTTTAAAACCTGGTTTATGACAAGGAGCGAATCTTCAAAGACCTCGATGCATGATGCCCCTAGAGTTTTCGAAATCCTTAAGCCTTGTATGAGTGCTTCATACTCAGCTACGTTGTTGGAACATTCGAAATCTAAGCGGACCGCTATGGGAATCTCGCCCTTTTCAGGGGAGATTAGGATGATCCCGGCACCAGCCCCTCGTTGGTTTCGTGCCCCGTCGAAGTGCATCTTCCACACTTGGTTTTCAAAAGAATTTGCCAAAATGTGGTTTTGAAAATGGTTTTGCAATATGCCTTCATCAGGCATTTCGACAAGAGTGGGATATGTGTCCTCTAAGGGGAAGTCAGCCACGTAATCTTCTAGGGCTTGCCCCTTAACGGAGATCTGGTGATGGTATTTTAGATCATACTCCATTAGAAGGAGTTGCCATTTGCCCAATCTACCTGTGAGAATGGGTTTTTCGAATAAGTGCTTGATTGGATCAAGCTTGGACACTATCCAGATCTCATGATCTAGGAAGTAGTGTCTGAATTTCTGGCAGGCCCAGACTAGGGCCAAGCACGTCTTCTCCATGGCTTGATAATTTCGTTCATAAGCCAAGAGAGTTTTCGAAATATAGTAGATGGCATACTCCTTATGGGTGTCATCCTCGTATTGAGCCAACAGGGCTCCTAAAGCGTTTACATGCACGGAGATGTATAACAAAAGCGGTTTTCCTTGCTTTGGAGGTTTCAAAACGGGGGGATTAACTAAGTATGCCTTTAGTCTCTCGAAGGACTTTTGGCATTCGTCATCCCATAAGAATTTCGTACCCTTCCTCAACAGTTTGTTGAAGGGTTCGCATCTAGTTGCCAGATTCGATATGAATCGGCGCACAGATTGTAATCGACCCTGGAGGCTACGGACTTGGGTGAGATTGGAGGGTGGAGCCATGTCTATGACGGCTCGACACTTGGAGGGGTCGACTTCTATTCCCCTTTGGCTCACCATAAAGCCTAGAAGCTTCCCTGATTCTACCCCGAACACACATTTTTGAGGGTTTAGCTTTACTTTGTAAAGCCTAAGCCTTTCGAAAATCTTTTGTAAACATTCGATATGGGTGCATCGGGTTTTGGATTTCGCCAAGAGATCATCTACATACACTTCTACAAGCTCGTGAATTTCATCATGGAAGATCGTGTTCATGGCTCGTTGGTATGTTGCGCCGGCATTTTTCAAACCAAAGGGCATGACTGTATAGTAGTACGTGCCCCATGGGGTTGTGAAGGCGGTCTTACCCTGATCTCGTGGGCTTAGTTTGATTTGATTATAGCCTGAATAGCCATCCATGAATGAAAACATTTCATGATTTGCAGTACTATCGACTATCAAATCTATGTTTGGTAAAGGATAATTATCCTTTGGAGTGGCTTTATTCAGGTTTCTGAAATCGATGCATATTCGAATTTTCCCATTGGTTTTTCGAACTACAACGATATTTGACAACCAATCAGAATACGCAATGGGTTTTATAAATCCGGCTTTTAGCAGATCTTCTAAACCCTCTTTGACTTGCGTGTGTACATTCGGGTGTATTTTCCTAAGCTTCTGCTTTATTGGTTTTACACCTATATCTAAGGGAAGACGATGTTCGATTATGCTGGGATCTATGCCCGGCATGTCTTCATACGTCCATGCAAACACATCTAAATAGGTTTGTAGAAATGCAATGAATGCTAACTTTTCAGTTTCATGCAAGCATGCGCCTATTTTGATGGTTTTGGGATTGGAATTATCCCCTAGGTTCACCTCTACGAAATCTCCTCCTACTGATTGGGAAGGTCTTTCAAAATCGAGAATTCTATGAAATTCTGGGAGCTCAGAAGTGGGATCTTCCTCCAGGGGATCCACTTCTGGGCTTCGATCATTCTCGTGGACTTTAGACCCGAGGGAACTTGATGCGTGGTTTTTAAAATAACCTGGTTTTGTACTTGGATTTTCAAGTGATTTCGAAATTTTTGGTCTGGCTATGCAGACGACGTTTCTTTCGACATTCTCTTCTTTCGCCAAAGTTAAACCAGGAGCAGCTATGTACAAAATCTTTTTGGTATTTTCCAAATTTTCGATTTTTTTGGGTTTTTGTAAAACAAGAACTTTGGGAACTATACAAAGCACATTTTTTTCGAGTTTTTGCTTTTCCATTGTTTTTGCTTTTTCTTGTTTTTCGATTTTTTTCGGATTTTAAGTTTTCAAATGTTTTTGGTATTTTTAGAAAAAGGGATCTTCCGTCATACCTACAAAGGGAAAACACTATGGGTTAGACTCGGAATAGGAGGTCTAAACCATAGGTCTCTTCTAAGACAGGCTCCGGGGCACCCTTGACCCAGGTGGTCACAGGGGGTGGCTCCGGCGGTATTCGGGGAGTATAGCCGATCCCATATCGGCTTGGATTGGCCCTAGGAAGGATGGGCTCTAGGAGACCCTGGTTTTGTGCCCCTAGACTTTTGTAGGGCGTGTAGCCCATGTTCAATAACATGTTCCACGACCTTTTGTTTTTTGAAAAGATGGGATATAAGTCGTGGTCCTGGAACATGCTATCGTCCATATTAGGCTCGTAGGGCCTTTTGTCCAGGGGTTTTGGAAATAGGGAACGCTTGGGTTTTCCTAGGAGGATTAGAGTCGGGAGGGGGCCTGCTTTGGGCGGCCCCTTCACACATACAACCTTCCTAGGGTTGTTTAACACGAGCCGAGGTGGCTCAACCATAATTTGCCCCAGGTTAGCCTCATGGGCCTGGGAGCTCGATAAACAAGGGGAGTTTATGATCCCCTGAAGCTGTGGGTGACTCTCACCTAGGATCACTACGACTTGGTCCCTAAAAGGGATCTTGACACACTTGTGGAAGGTGGATGGCACAGCGCACAAACTGTGTATCCAGGGTCTTCCCAGCAACAGGTTATAATGGGGGTGGATGTCCAAGACATGGAACACCCCCGTGTGTTCAATCCCTCCCGTTTCCATTGGGAGTTCGATGGATCCTAAAGGCCTAGACGCATTCCCATCGTATCCAGTGATAACGATGGGGCTTGGGTTCACTGAAGTCAAGGTGACTCCGATTTTGTACGCCACGTGAAGTGGAAGGATGTTGAGCCCTCCTCCACCATCGACTAGGCACCTGTCCAGAGAGTGGTTGTTTAGAACCACCTCGATATGCAGGGCCTGGTTATGGGTTTCGTAGGGTCTATCTACATCATCTTCCGAAAAGGTGATGGGCGATTTTGCTCCTAACAAAGCCACTTGGGCAGACAAGGACTCCGGACTTATGTTCGAATCAACCTTGGCCCTTTCTAGAATTTTCTCTAAGACAAGTCTATGCCTAGGCGAGGTTTTGATAAGCTCTAGGATAGACATGTGAATAGGAATCTTTGAAAGGTGGTTTTCGAAATCATAAGGATTTAGGATGATTTTGTCCTTATCTGCTTTTGGCGGACCACTAGGGATACATGCTTTTGAGGGGCCAGGCACACTGACCACCTTTTGAGCACCTTGAAGGTGCGGGGGTTGGTAGATCCTCCCGGATCTAGTGACTTCCCCCACGACCAACCTAGGGTTCGCGCTAAACTTGGCTCTAAGGATGAGCTGAGGAGAACCTTGGATTTTCAAAACTGGTTTTGTCGGGGTTTCCACTTTTGGTGGTCCCTGGATGACGACTTGGGCGGGCCTCTTGTATAGTACAAGGATGGGCGCACAAGCAGGTCGACCAGGTTCGGGCTTTCGCGCTAGTTCCTTGGAAATGGTGAGGGTACATACCTCCTTTCCTTTCCCACTGCCACTGGCGTGTTTGGGAAAGGGTTCTTTGAAGATAGCTTGAGGTGGCTCAGATTCCGCAGTGACCTGGAGCCGGCCCTCCGCTATCAAGTTCTCAATTTTATTTAGAAGAGAGAAGCACCGTTTGGTATCATGGCCTTTGAGCCGATGATACTTGCAAAACCGGTTTAAATACCCCCCTTTGGACGTGACTCCTTCGGGGATTTCAGGGAGTTCGATCATGCCCTGGGCAAGTAGGAGGTCTAGGACCTCCGACACAGGTTGCCCCAGCGGAGTGTACTCCCGTTTTCAATTGGTTTTGAAAAGTTGCGTTCTCTCTTATTTTCTATTTTTTCAAAATTTTTAGAAGTGCCCGCCATGCCTGGATCCACCCGGACATTGGCGATTTTATGGGGCTTTGCCCCTTTGTCCGTTGTGGGCAGCCCATATGCAATGGGCTTTTCCACACGTGTTTTGGGAACGGCACTTCCTTTCCATAAGTGGTCGTATGTCCCTTTTCGCAAGTTGGTTTCGAAAAGGGAGGCTTTTTTGATCAACTTATGGAAAGTTGAAATCTCATGGAGCGAGAGAAGGGTTTTTAACTCGCTTTTAAAATTATCCAGGATGAGCATTACTGCGCATCCTTCGGATATAGGCTCTCGCACTTGGCCTAAAAGAGACCTCCATCTTATAATGAAGGCATGCACGTCTTCGTTCATGCCTTGCTTTGTATCCCTTAAGGTATTCAAGGTTGGCGTGACTTCCACGTTGTGTGCAAACCTTTGCATGAAGCAGTTCGCTAACTCTTCAAAAGTAGCGAACTGGCTTAAGTCGTAGGAAGCCAGCCATTTGGCAGCTGTGCCCTTAAGGGATAGAGGGAACCAATACACCCATTTCATCGAGTCCTTTTTCTTTTTATGGGCTCGACGTGAGAAAAGCTGCAAGTGAGACCTAGGGTCTCCCATGCCATCATACCGATGGAAGTTCGGTATTTCATCGTCACTGTCTGTTTCGTAATCCATAGGAAGGAAATCAGACAGGGCGTAGCTTCTTTTCTCTTTATTTTGCCCTTTCAGCAACTGCTGTAGGGCTATAAGGTCCTTTTGTGTGAAGGACTCGTGGTATTGGTTGCCTTCCATTACGGAGGCTTCTTTTTGCTTGCGAGGTTTTTCAATTTTCTTTTTAGGCCTTTGTTCACCGTTTGATGAACACGAATCGCCTACTTCAGCCTCTTGGCTGAGAGCATCGATTTTGGCCTCAAATTCCCTTCTCAAGTCCTCGATTTCCTCTAGTTTTATTTTGTTTTTGAAAATCCTCCTAGAGTGAGAACTTGATGCGCATGAGCCTTGGCTCGACACTTCACTTGGATTGGATTTTGACATGCTTTTCAAGCTTTTTCAAAATTTCCTAAGTGAAAACAAAGAAAACAAGTTAAAACGACACCTTTATAAAATTTTCGCAAGACTTCTACAAGTAAACTCGACTTTTTGAAAAGGCTCACGTCCCACCGGGCGTGCCAATCTCTGTAGACGAGCGAAAAATCCCCGCCTCTTTGCCCCTTTCGTGGCTTGGAGTGGATCTTATCGTGCGTCTAAGGCCTATGTATACAAACAGGGCGTGCCAGCTAGCTTACTTAAGCTAGCGAAGATATATTAACACTGACTTCTAAACGTGGCGACTGTGAGCAAGTGAGCTCTTGTCGTCGCAGACCTTCTTGCACCGATGCGCAAGGGTCAGTCTGTACGCTTTTGCAAAAACCGAGTTTTGGGGAGGAAGTCTACGAAACAGTTCGAGGTGTCTATTTCGGGTCTTTAAGATGCGATTGCATGTTTTAGATCACGTGGATTTGCACGTGCCTAAGTCTTTTCTTTTATCCCTTTTTGGGTCGCCTAGTTTGTGTGTTATGAACACTCCACTACATGGGCGAATTCGAGCGGGGGTTGCTTCGATGCAATATGCGTCCTACCTCGTGGTATGGCGTAGATGCAATGCAAACTCACGCTACTCCAAAGGGAAAACCCGAAATGTAAAGACAATGCTGAAGGGAAACAGCAGAAGGGAAATAACCGAAGGGAAATAACCGAAGGGAAATAACCGAAGGGAAATAACCGAAGGGAAATATGTATATATCTTATGTATATGAGCCCTTACTCGGGTCTTGCAAATAAGAGCGAAGGCTCAATGTGGGTGCGTGCTTGAATTGAAAGACTTACACACACGACATGAAATTAAACCCAAATATAAATTGCAGTATGGCCTTGACTAAGGTCTTGGGAGTAAGAGCGAAGGCTCAATGTGTGTGAGAGTGCTTGAATTGAAGTACTACACACACGACATAAATGAAACCCAAATATAACTGCAATAAGGCCCTTACTAAGGTCTTGGGAGTAAGAGCGAAGGCTCAATGTGTGTGAAAGTGCTTGAATTGAAAGACTTACTCACACGACAAGAAATGAAACCCAAATAGTATAGGTCGGCCCTTACTTGGGTCTTTCAAATAAGAGCGAAAGCTCAATGTGTGTGAGAGTGTTTAATTTGAAAGACTTCTCACACGACATGAAATGAAACCCAAATAGTATAGGTCGGCCCTTACTTGGGTCTTTCAAATAAGAGCGAAAGCTCAATGTGTGTGAGAGTGTTTAAATTGAAAGACAACACACCCAACTTAAACAAAACCCTTCGGAAATGAAATATATACGTATACTTATATATTAGGGGCTGATTAGGCCCGTGTGTGTTCAAAGTTGTGCACGACTAAGAGAGTGCACGTGTGTGGTTGTGCCAAGCCACGTTATTACAAGCGGGGGGAGACTAGGCTCCGTTATTACAACCCCGTATCAAATTGAATTTCAAGCAAGCGTATGACTAAAGACCGAGTTTAGAAACTTACAAGTAGCTGGTCCGTAGAGGTCTTGCTTGAGCGTGGCCTTGGCTTTGGGCTGCAAATGGGAGCTCCGCGAAGGTGTGTGACCAAGGGTGCTGGCCGGCTGCAAATGGGGCGCGGGATGGACGCCTCGAAAGGGGACCGGTGGCAAGTGGGCGGCGCCTCCAAGTAGGGAGTTTAGAGTGGCTGACTAAGTGGGTCTTAGGGTCATTAGGGAAGTTAGGTACTAAGGGAAACTGGACCTAGAAGGTGAGCTAGTGGGAAGGCCAAATAGGACACCTAGGGGGGGATCGGCCGAATGGGAGATGGTGGCTGAGCAGTAGCCAGCCACTTGGGTTATCCTAGGTTCGGCTAGGCTTAGATGGTGGCGGCAAAGAGGTGGAGCTAGATGGGTGGCTAAGAGTGGAGAGGTGGTAGAGAGTGGTTTTGAGGGAGTTAGGGGGACTTACCGAATGGGAAGGAGTGGCGGATGGAGTGGGAGAGTGGCGGGCAGGTGGCTGTCGGCTGGTGGAGTTGAGGAAAAGGTGGTGACGTCCAGCTGGGGGGGCAGTGATGGTGACGTGGGAGAGGGAAGGTGGCGGAGCAGGTGGCGGCTGGTGGAGGAGCTGGAGTTGCTGGGAAGATGGATGAGAGATGGGAGAAGGAGAGGGCCCGGCTGGGTGGTGGAGTGGTTCCCACTTGGAAAACCCGCCCACTATGAGGGGGGTTTAAATAGGGGATGGGTAGGTCGGTTAGGGCTGGGTTGTGGGTAGTGGTTAGGTGGTTTAGGTAGGGTAGTATGTGGATAAGGTGGGCTGGATGGGATTGGGCCAGATATTTTAAAACTAGGGGTTTGGGAAAATCGTGGGCTAAGGGTGGTTTAGGGGTTTAGGGCTAGGTTAGGTGGTTGGGTTTTAGGGTGAGGTTTAGTGAGCTAGGTTAGGTGGTTTAGGCTAGGTTTAGGCTAGGATTAGGGAAATTAATCTAGGTTTAGGGAAGGATTAGGGAAGTGGGTTAGGTGATTAGGTTGGGATTAGGCCGGGATTAGGGAAGTGGGTTAGGTGATTAGGTTCAGATTAGGGGTGGATTAGGGGTTTAGGCTAGGTTTAGGCATTTTGGGTTAGGTTTAGGTGAAGGAGCTCCCTTAGCATGGCCCATAGACCTTGATCACCCCATGTTGGTGCAGCCCTAGGTTAGGTTTTAGCTAATTACAAGCTTAAACCCACTCAATTAGGCTAAACCACAAGATTAAACCCAAACTTGACACACAAGTCAAGCTTAATACAACACTCTTGATATTTATCACCCCCACTCTCTCTCATGCCCAATATCCCACGTGAATTTCAAGTGGGCCCCACCTCCATTTATGAGAAGGTGATGTGGGCCATGGATATGGATATTGGATTGGATCTCTGGATCCAAATCCAAATCCAAGTCCACATATGGGTTTGGGTTGGAATCTGGATATATATGGTCCAGATCCAATCCAAACTGAACTCTGACTCCTTCGAGCTGGGTTCGAAACGGACGATTCGTGCGGGGCCTGACAGCATCAGTACTCCGTCTGCGTTGGGTCCTCGCCAACATAGTCGTCCGCCTCCGTTTCTGCCTTCCGGAGATGACTTCAAATGCTTTTTTGATAAGAACAGGGTCTTGGACGTTCGAGATCCTGGGGTGTGAATCAGATACAAGAGTTGCTGCGCCGGGCTCGACAGGTGCTCCGGTTCCGGGCTCTTCTTGGCTCTCCTGGTTCTGTCTTGATCGGGCCAAGCCACTTTGGGGTTTCAAAACATGTTTTAACAGGGTTTTCAAAAGCTATATCATATGTTTTTGAAAGATAAAGTTAAAAACATATATACAGGGGTGTTTGGAAGGCTCCTGGGTTTCCAAACTCAAAATGGCCCTTTGGGGCTGCTTGTATCAAAACCAGATTTGTTTAAGAAATTCGTGGGATTTCGGGGTGTTTACAAATGTAACAACCCGAATTGAATTGCAACTCACACAACTTTCACTAAAGTAAATACCAAAGGGAAATATATACTTTAGCTTAAGAGCGGAAAGGCTCAATGTGTGTGCAATCGTGTGCAATTAAGAGCGGAAAGGCTTAAGTGCACGTGGGTGTCTTGTGTACGTATAAGAGCAATATGGCTCAAGTGTACGTGTGTGCCTTGTGTATCAAGCACGAATATTACATTTCGGGGGGAGACTACACTCCATTATTACAACCCCGTGCTGAATTGAATTGAATTTCAAAGGACTAAGGTAAAAACCGAATTTAAACACTTACAAGTGGTCAGCTTTTCCTCTCAACTTGCTCGGGTCCGTCCACCTTGGCAGCCAAGAGATGGGTCTCCCTAGGTGGGTTTAGATGTGAATTGTTAGGCTTAGGGTGTGCTTGGGGGTGTAGACATGCAGAAATTTCCACTCCGGGTTCTTAGGCCTGAAGTGAACCTTTTCGTATGTCTAAGTCGCTTAAAGGGCGTACCAGCTAGTTTACTCAAGCTAGCGAAGTAAGTTTTCGAAATATCTAATTTATGGGGCGACTGTGGACAAGTGGGCTCTTTTCGTCGCAAACCTTCTTGAACCAATGCTCAAGGGTCGGTTTGTATGCTTTAGAAAACTCAATTTTGAACCAGTATGACCTGTTTGAAAAGTATGAAAAGTGTTTGATCGATTTGGTTTGTCTAGTTGCATATTTTATTTACGTGGGGTTTACACGTATCCTATGTCTTTGATTTTAGCTACTTAGGCGTGAGATGTGTGCATCAAGTGCCTAAGTCTTGGCGATTTTGTACGGGTGGTTCGAGGTTGCTTTGATGCAAGTATGCGCCCTATCTCGTGGTATGGCGGATATGCAATGCAAACTCACACAACTGAACCTTAAAACCCGAATTTGAAAGACATAGCCGAAGGTAAATTGTAAAAGGGAAATATAGCTATATCTTAAGAGTGGAAAGGCTCAATTGTGGGCATGTGTGTTGTGTATAAATTGAAAGACAACTCACACGACTTGAATGTAAAACCCCGCTCGACTTAAATGTAAAGTGTGGAAGGGAAATACTTATATATATATGGGCCCGAAGGTCGCCAACGTGTGCGTATGTGTTGTGTATAAATTGAAATGCAACACACGCAGCTAAAATGTAAAACCCAGTTGAAAGGGAGATACAACTATATATATATGAGCCCAAAGGTCGTCAATGTGCATGTGTTGTGTTTGTGTGTAAATGTAAAGGCAACACACACAGCTGAAGCGGGAAAACGCAATGGAAAATATAAAGATATGGCTATATCTTAGTGGTTGTCGAAGCCAAAATGGTGCGTGAGGTGCTTGAGCAAGTGCTAGGGTGTACTTTGGGTGCGAGTGTGTAATTGAAAGACAAACTCACACGACGTAATGTAACAACCCAGCTGAATTGAAATACATATATAAAATAAGAGCGAAGGCTCAATGCACGCATGTGTGGAGTGTGTAAAATTAGAGACAACTCACGCAGCTCTTACTAGAGTCTTAGGAGTAAGAGCGAAGGCTCAATCGTGCATGTGGGTGCTTGTGTACGAGTTAAGAGCTAAGGCTCAAGTGCTCGTGTGTGTCTTGTGCATCAAGCACCAATATTACAACCCGGGGGGAGACAACGCTCCGTTAATACAACCCCGTATCCAAATTGAATTTAAACGTAGAAGGAGATATGAAATACTGAATTTGAAATACTTACAAGTGATTCAGATGTTTGTCCACTCCAATCTACACGGGCTTGTGCTTTTCAATCACGAACGGGCCTCCCTTGAAGCTTGGGGCGAAAAGTGGTTGGGCGGAGCCTTTGAGCTTGATGGGGTTTAGGCGCGAGAGATGGAGGTTCACGGCAAGAGGTGGGTGTGGGTCTTAGTGGGGCTTTGTAGGGTTACGGCTAAAGAGGTGCTAGATGTGGGTTATGGCAAGGTGTTGGGGATATGGCGTGGGAGTTGGGTCACGGTTGGGGTATGGCTAGGCTAAGGGTCACGGATGGGTTGTGAGGTGGGGGCTAAAGGTCACGGATGGGAGGTTAGGGTGTGTGGTAGTGGGGTTTAGGTTGTGGCGTAGAGGGGTGAGTTATGGCCGGCACTAGGTGAATGGGGTGTGTGGTGGAACTAGGTCGGCTAAGGGGGGAATACGGCTGGGTGTTGGGTAGGTCGGTTGGGGAGTGTAAGGCGGTGGTGGTAGGTGGCAGTAGGTCGGTTGAGGCGGTAGTGTGGTGGCAGGGAATTAGGTAGAGTCGGTGTTAGGTCGGTTGGTGGGTAGGCCGATTGAGGGTGTGTGGCACTAGGCGCTAAACGCCAGGCGACAGGCGCTAGGCAGGGCGACAGGTGCCGGACGCCAGGGAGGTTCGCGGGGCGGTAAGGCAGTATAGGGCACGAGCGTGGTGCGTGCGTTACGCGCGGGGTGCATGCGGTGCGCAGGGGGTAGTGAGAGGGTTCGGGTAGGTCTAGGGGTGGCCGGGTGGTTTAGGTTAGGGTCGGTTAGGGTGTTGGGTTTAGTCTAACGAGGATTAAAGGTGCTATGGGGGTTTAAGTGGGGTGGATTAGGGTAGGTTTGGGGTGGTTTAGAGGGGTTAAGAAGAGAGGTTTAGGGTGTGCTAGAGGCTTACCTCTTAATGGCGGTTTAGAGTGTGCTCAAGCTCCAATCAGCCACCTTAAGCCTCCTTGTTCAAGCAAATCCAGCCCTTCAATTAAGGTGGGGCAGCCCTTCTAATCTCCCACTAACCCACAATTAGAAACCCTAAACAAATGAAGAAAGCACTAAGCACTCACCTTAATACCCTCTCTCTCCTCCAAGCTCCTCCAAGTTGAGTTTCACGTGTACTTTTGGAGACCCCCTCACTCCTATTTATAGGCAAGTGAGGTGGGTCTTGGATTTGGGTTTGGGTTTAAGATATGGATCCAAATCCAAACACTATTTGGATATGAATCTTGGATCTCAGATATTTTGATATCCGTATCCGATCCAAATCCAACATTTTATGGATATGGATCTGGATATTTTGGTCCAGATCCGATCCAATCCAAACACTATTTGGATCGACCCAAATCCAAACACTATTCACTATTTGGATTTAGATCTGAATATTTATGGTCCAGATCCAATCCAAATTTTCTCTAAATGGTCCTTCTTGGCTTTTTGAGGCGGACGATCTGTGCAGGCCCTGGCTTCATCAGTGCTCCGTCTGGTGTTGGGTTTCCCCAATCTTTGTTGTCCAGACTCTATTTCACCTTTTCGGACTCTGTTTCTACTCATTTGTGATTTTTCTAGTTTAGATTCTTGATGCTTGGATGAGGATGGTCGACCTGGCTGCTTGGTGCTCCTGGCTTGCAACCTACTTTGTGCATGGGCCTTCCTTTCACCTTTTGAACCTGGCTTTTATCAGGCCAGAATGCTCTTTTGGGCTCTAGAAACTGCTTCTGAGCCTGCTTCTAGAGTGAGCCACTTGTTGGGTTGCTTCTCGATCTGGTGTCGTCTTCGCATGCTTCACTTGTTCATCTTTGGTTTCTTGGGAAAATGGGGCTTAGCTCGGGTTTAAAAACTCAAATTCGATACGGAGCTTCAAAACACTATTTACAGGGTTTTGGGAAGGCTCCTGGGTTTTCAGAATTCAAAGTGCCTCTTTGGAGTTGATTTTGTAAACCAAGTATGTTTTATGAAAGTCGTGGGATTTTGGGGTGTTTACAGATGCCCCTCTTTGGCATTATCCAAATTGATTTGGATAATGGCAAAGATAATAACACCCCTGTTTAATGTCTCCCTGGATCTATCCGTGAGAATATGGGATCATCCCAGCTTTTAGAAAACATTTTCTTTTAAGCCCGGTATGAGGAGACTCTCGCCAAAGGAGACTTACCTACTTGGTTCTAGTCCTAATTGGGATTGATGTAGGCTTCCATGCGTGAATATGAATGAGAGGCATGGGATGGTATGCTAGGAAGTATGGTTTCCTAGAGACTTATTGTAATAGTCGAACTAGGGAGTCTTATGAAGACCTGCTGCTTCGAGTGAGCGGGCCTTATGTTTCTCGATGTTCGAGTTTTTGAAACTTTATTTCAAAAAGGGAAACTCCTTTTTAGCCTCGATCCTAAGGACCTCTAGCTTCTCGTGTTTGCCTTTACTTGAGTCTTAACACTCGCTAATCTAGCAGAGGTTTGATAAGAAAACAAGCTAAGTTTCAAAATTCCTATGCCTTACTTAAAACGTTGAATTCTCAAACAAAATGAAATTCAAGTAAATAAATCCTATTTTTACTTTAGGATTCCTTGAAATGAACCATGTTTGCTTGGGATAAGTCGCAGGGATAGGAAAAGAGATACCACGGTCCCATCTGAAGTGTCTCGTGGTTTGAGGCAAAGAGGCAGAAAACTGCTCTTTATGAGCCTTTTGGCCTTTTCTTTCTTTTTTCATAGAGGGTCTCCCTTCGGGAGTATTTTTTTTTTCCCTCTTTTCCATAGAAGAATCAAATTTTCTTTTACAATTCTACTTTCTTTTTGGGAAAAAGATTTTCTTTTGGTAGGGATTTCCCTTTGTTTTTGCCAATTTTTTCTGTGGCTTCATCCAACTTCTCATGCCACGTCCTACCCTTCTCTAAAGTTTTCTCAATAATACTAATGAGAGTCTTATTGGTGGCTTCGGCTTGGCCATTGCCTTGAGGGTAGTAAGGCGATGAGAAGTGGTGAGTTATGTTGTAGGTGTTGCACAACTTGACCATCCGCTCGTTTTTGAATGGGGTGCCATTATCGGACACTAGGTCTCTTGGAACTCTAAATCGAGCCAAGATATTTTTTCTAATGAAAGTCACCACATGTTGCCCCTAGACATTGGTCAGGGAGGTGGCTTCGACCCACTTGGAAAAGTACTCAGTGGCTGCTAAAATGAACCTATGCCCATTCGATGCCTTCGAAAATATTGGTCCTACAATATCAAACGCCCACATAATAAATGGTCAGGGGATGACCACGGAATACAATGAAGATGAGGGGATATGAATGGTGTGCCCATGCACTTGACATGGATGACACTTCCTAACATGATCGTGGCAATCCTTTTTCAGAGTGGACCAAAAATAACCTGCTCTAAGTATCTTCATTGCCATCATATTGGCATTAACATGACCTCCACATTCTCCATCTTGGAATTCATGCATTATACTCCTAGCCTCCTCTAGGTCGACACACCTTAGTAATATGCCGGTAAAACTTTTTTTGTATAGAACCCCACCCAAAATCGCGTATCGGGTAGAAATTTTTCGGATGAATGCCTTATCCTTGGATCTTGGAATTCATGCATTGTAATCCTAGCCTCCTCTAGGTCGCCTAGAGTTTTTGAAATTTTTAAGCCTTGTATGAGTGCTTCATACTCGGCTATGTTGTTGGAACACTCGAAATCTAGGCGAATTGCTGTGGGGATCTATAGACGCGCGAAAATCCCCGCCTCTCGCCTTTTTCAGGGCTCGGAGCGGATCCTCTCGTGTGTCTAAGGCCTATGTATGCAAACAAGGCGTGCCAGCTAGCTTACTTAAGCTAGCGAAGTTATATTTAACACCGAAGGGAAATAACCGAAGGGAGATACGTATATAGATTATGTATATGAGCCCTTACTCGGGTCTTGCAAATAAGAGCGAAGGCTCAATGTGGGTGCGTGCTTGAATTGAAAGACTTACACACACGACATGAAATTAAACCCAAATATAAATTGCAGTATGGCCTTGACTAAGGTCTTGGGAGTAAGAGCGAATGCTCAATGTGTGTGAGAGTGCTTGAATTGAAGTACTACACACACGACATAAATGAAACCCAAATATAACTGCAATAAGGCCTTTACTAAGGTCTTGGGAATAAGAGCGAAGACTCAATGTGTGTGAGAGTGCTTGAATTGAAAGACTTACACACACGACATGAAATGAAACCCAAATAGTATAGGTCGGCCCTTACTTGGGTCTTTCAAATAAGAGCGAAAGCTCAATGTGTGTGAAAGTGCTTGAATTGAAAGACTTACTCACACGACAAGAAATGAAACCCAAATAGTATAGGTCGGCCCTTACTTGGGTCTTTCAAATAAGAGCGAAAGCTCAATGTGTGTGAAAGTGCTTGAATTGAAAGACTTACTCACACGACATGAAATGAAACCCAAATAGTATAGGTCGGCCCTTACTTGGGTCTTTCAAATAAGAGCGAAAGCTCAATGTGTGTGAGTGCTTGAATTGAAAGACAACGCACCCAACTTAAGCAAAACCCTTCGAAAATGAAAGTATATGTATATACTTATGTATTATGGGCTGATTAGGCCCGTGTGTGTTCAAAATCATGCACAACTAGGAGAGTGCACGTGTGTGGGTGTGCCAAGCCACGTTATTACAAGCGGGGGGAGACTATGCTCCGTTATTACAACCCCGTATCAAATTGAATCTCAAGCAAGTATACAACTAAAGACCGAGTTTAGGCACTTACGAGTAGCTGGTCCGTAGAGGCCTTGCTTGAGCGTGGGCTTGGCCTTCGCCTTGGGCTGCAAACGGGAGCTCCGCGAGGGTGAGCGACAAAGGGTGCTGGCCGGCTGCAAGTGGGGCGCGGGATGGGCGCCTTGAAGGTGGCCGGCTGCAAGTGGGTGTCGCCTTGCTGTGGGGGATTAAAGGGGCTGGGGCCAAGTGAGTGTGTAGGGTCACTAGGAGAGTATAGAGTGTTAGGGAATATGGACCTAAGGGGAGTTTAAGGGAAGGCCGAATGGGAGTCTTAGGGGAAAAGAGATGGCTGGCCGGGTGTAGTTAGGGTAGTTAGGTGGTGGCCGGTGGTTTAGGTTGTGATAGGTTCGGCTAAGTGAGAATGGTGGCAGCAAAGGGCTGATGTGTAGGTAAGGTGGTGGTATGGTAGGTGGCTAGGAGTGGAGAGGGAGTAGAGAAGGAGCTAGGTAGAGTGGGGGGGTACTTACCGAATGGAGAGAAGGTGGTGCTCAGCTGGAAGGAAGATGGGCAGGCTGTGAAGCTCGGCCGGGAGGTGGTGGAGATGGCGGTGCAAGTGGTGGTGGGATGGAGGGATGGTGGTGGTGCAGGCGGAGCAGGTGGAGCAGGTTCGGCTGGGCTGGGAAGTGGGGGCTCGGCTAGGAGTGGAGAGGGCGGTTCTCGCTAGTAAAACCCGCCCCCAAGGGGGGGGGGTTTATATAGGGATGGGTAGGTCGGTTAGGGCTGGGTTTGGGGTAGTGGTTAGATGGTTTAGGTAGGGTGGTACGAAGATAAGGTGGGCTGGAAAGGGTAGGGCCAGATATTTTAAAAACTAGTGGTTTGGGTAGATTGTGGGCTAGGGGTGGTTTAGGGGTTTAGGGCTAGGTTAGGTGGTTGGGTTCTAGGGTGAGGTTTAGTGAGCTAGGTTAGGTGATTAGGCAAGGTTTAGGCTAGGTTTAGGGAAATTAACCTAGGTTGAGGGAAGGATTAGGGAAGTGGGTTAGGTGATTAGGTTGGGATTAGGCCGGGATTAGGGAAGTGGGTTAGGTGATTAGGCTCAGATTAGGGGTGGATTAGGGTGGAAGGCTAGGATTAGGTGTTTAGGGTTAGGTTTAGGTGAAGGAGCTCCCTTTGCATGGCCCATAGACCTTAACCACCTCATGTTGGTGCAGCCCTAGGTTAGGTTTTGGCTAATTACAAGCTTAAACCCACTCAATTAGGCTAACCCACATGATTAACCCCAAACTTGACACACAAGTCAAGCTTAATTACAACACTCTTGATATTATCCATCCCCACTCTCTCTCATGCCCATAATCCCACGTGAATTTCAAGTGGGCCCCACCTCCATTTATGAGAAGGTGATGTGGGCCATGGATATGGATATTGGATTGGATCTCTGGATCCAAATCCAAATCCAAGTCCACACATGGGTTTGGATTGGGATCTGGATATATATGGTCCAGATCCAATCCAAACTGAACTCTGACTCCTTCGAGCTGGGTTCGAAACGGACGATTTGTGCGGGGTCTGACAGCATCAGTACTCCGTCTGCGTTGGGTCTTCGCCAACATGGTCGTCCGCCTCCGTTTCTGGCTTCCGGAGATGACTTCAAATGACATTTTGATAAGAACAGGGTCATGGACGTTCGAGATCCTGGGGGTATGGATGTGATACAAGAGTTGCTGTGCTGGGCTCGACATGTGCTCCGGTTCCGGGCTCTTCTTAGCTCTCCTGGTCCTGTCTTGATCGGGCCAAGCCGCTTCGGGGTTTCAAAAACGTGTTTTAAAAGGCTTTCAAAAGCCATATTATATGTTTTTGAAAGATAAAGTTTAAAACATATATACAGGGTTGTCTGGAAGGCTCCTGGGTTTCCAGACTCAAAATAGCCCTTTGGGGCTGCTTTTACAAAACCAGATAGATTTTGAGAAATTCGTGCGATTTCGGGGTGTTTACAGATGCCCCTCTTTGGCCTTGTCCAAATAGATTTGGATAAGGGCAAAGATGACAAACACCCCTTTTAATGTCTCCCTAGATCTAGCCACGAAGAATATGGGATCGTCCCATTTTTAGCAAAATCTCAATTTACAAACTCTGGTAGGAGGAGATATCACGCCAAAGGGTTCTACATGGAATCTGGTCCTAAATGGGATCATGTTCATGCAAGTACCATGCGTGGAATGCAAATGACATGGGTGTGGTGTCAAAAGTGGCGACCTCCCAGGGACCAGGTGTGGTCGAACTCTAGAGACTTACAAGGCCTATTGCTCCAAGTGAGCAAAATCCTATGTTGTTCGATGTTCGGTTTTCAAAACTTATTTACAAAAGCTATTTACAAAAGGGACAACTGTCTTGAGCCTCGATCCTAAGGATCTCGAGCTCTTTGTGCTTGCCCTTGTTTGAGTCTTAACACTCGCTTATCTAGCGGAGGTTTTATAAGAAAAACAAGCTTCATTTCAAATTCCTACGTCTTACTCGAAACGTCGAATTCTCAAACAAGATGAAATTCAAGTAAGTAAATCCTATTTTTACTTTAGGATTCCTCGAAATGAACCATGCTTTAGCTTGGGATAAGTCAGGAATGGGAAAGAGATACCACGGTCCCTTCTGAAGCGTCCCGAGGTTTAAGGCATAGAGGGCGGAAAACTGCTCTTTTTGAGCTTTTTGGCCTCTTTTTCTTTTTTCCATAGAGGGTCTCCCTTTGGGAGTATTTTTTCTTTAATCCCTCTTTTTCACAAGAGATTTGATTTTTCTTTTAAATTCTGGTTTCTTTCTTTTGGAAAGAGACTTTGAATGGGAAATTCCCTTTTGTTTTGGGCCTTTGTTTTCCTTTTAGAAATAGAAGAGAAGAGGGGAGGACTTATCCCAAGCCTACACTCGATCCATTCCAGATCAACCTATTTAGAAATAACACGTACTACTTGCAAGTATCTTGCTATGTTGAACTAGGCCTTTCTTTGTAAGAAGAGGATTTTGAAATGTAACCACGATTTTGAAAGCTCCACTCTTTCACAAGTGCAAATTCTCTTCACTTAGGGTCACACGAGTTCGCCTTCGCACCTTATTCACATGTCTCAGGGCAGCTATCCCTCTAAATTTTCGAAAAATGGAACTTAATCCAGATCCTACACATGATACTTCTTTAAGTATTGAATATTGATAGGATCTGCTAAATTCCTACCTTCTACATCGATCAACCAATACGAATTGTTCGTAGTGGTTGCTCGTACAACATAGGGTCCATCCCAGTTGGGGCGCCACTTGCCTAGGGGTTGTGGGCCACGATGGTGGATGGTTTTTAAGACCAGATCTCCCACTTCAAAGTGGCGAGGTCTCATGTGTTTGCTATAATGTCGGGCTATCCTTTGCCGGTATGCACGAGCATGATCCATGGCAAGGAGTCGCCTCTCATCTAGCAAATCTAGTTCGGCCATCCTAGCATGCTGAAGCGTCTCTAGGGGGAGGTCGAGTGCTATGGATGTATGAAATGAATGCAGTTGGGTATGAATGGGAAGAATGGCGTTTGTGCCATAGACTCACTCGAATGGTGTGGCATTCGTGGGAGTCCGGATGGAAGTCCTATAAGCCCATAAGGCTTCATCCAGCTTCTCGTGCCATGTCCTACCCTTCTCTAAGGTTTTCTCAATAATACTAATGAGAGTCTTGTTTGTGGCTTCGGCTTGGCCGTTGCCTTGAGGGTAGTAGGGCGAGGAGAAGTGGTGAGTTATGCCATACGTGTTGCACAACTTAACCATCCGCTCGTTCTTGAATGGGGTACCATTATCAGACACAAGGTCTCGTGGAACCCCAAATCGAGCCAAGATATTCTTCCGGATGAAAGCCACCACATGTTGCCCCATTACATTGGTTAGGGAAATGGCTTCCACCCACTTGGAGAAATACTCCGTGGCTGCTAAAATAAATCGATGCCCATTCGAGGCCTTTGGAAATATTGGGCCTACAATGTCAAACGCCCACATGGTAAATGGCCAGGGGCTGACCACGAAATGCAATGCAGATGATGGGATATGAATGGCGTGCCCATGCACTTGACATGGATGACACTTCCTAACATGATCATGACAATCCCTTTTCAGGGTGGACCAAAAATAGCCCCCTCTAAGTATTTTCATTGCCATCATGTTGGCATTTACATGAACTCCACATTCTCCATCGTGGAACTCATGCATCACTATCCTAGCCTCCTCTAGGTCGATACACCTAAGCAGAATGCCGGTAAAACTTTTTTTGTATAAGACCCCACCCAGAATGGTGTATCGGGTCGAAATCTTACGAATGAATGCCTTATCTTTGGATGTGACATCCTCGGTAAATCCCCCATTTTCTAAAAATTGTTTTATGTCATAAAACCAAGGTTTTTCAATAGACTCTGGGTTGTTTTGGCAAATATCCAAGTCGTGTGTGGATGGGTGGGGCGCATGCCATATTTCCAAAGATCTGGTCCCTGAAATGGGATCGACCTTCAGGGCTGAACCCAAGGAGGAGAGGGCATCGGCGATGCCATTGTCCTCTCTTCCTATGTGTGTGAGTTTACACGACTGGAAGGATTAGACCAATCGAGTGGCCAACTCGTGATATGGAAGTAGTTTCTCATTACGTACTTGCCAAATTTTCAAAACTTGGTTTATGACAAGGAGCGAATCTCCAAAGACCTCAATGCACGATGCCCCTAGAGTTTTCGAAATCCTTAAGCCTTGTATGAGTGCTTCATACTCAGCTACATTGTTGGAACATTCGAAATCTAAGCGGACTGCTATGGGAATCTCGCCCTTTTCAGGGGAGATTAGGATGACCCCGGCACCAGCCCCTCGTTGGTTTCGTGCCCCATCGAAGTGCATCTTCCACACTTGGTTTTCGAAAGAATTTGCCAAAATGTGGTTTTGAAAATGGTTTTGCAATATGCCTTCATCAGGCATTTCGACAAGAGTGGGATATGCGTCTTCTAAGGGGAATTCAGCCACGTAATCTGCAAGGGCTTGCCCCTTAATGGAGATCTGGTGATGGTATTTCAGATCATACTCCATTAGAAGGAGTTGCCATTTGCCCAATCTACCCGTGAGAATGGGTTTTTCGAACAAGTGCTTGATTGGATCAATTTTGGACACTATCCAGATCTCATGATCTAGGAAATAGTCTCTGAACTTCTGGCAGGCCCAGACTAGGGCCAAGCACGTCTTCTCCATGGCTTGATAATTTTGTTCATAAGCCAAGAGAGTTTTCGAAATATAGTAGATGGCATACTCCTTATGGGTGTCATCCTCGTATTGAGCCAACAGGGCTCCTAAAGCATTTGCATGCACAGAGATGTACAATAAAAGCGGTTTTCCTTGCTTTGGAGGATTCAAAACAGGGGGATTAACCAAGTATGCCTTCAGTCTCTCGAAGGACTTTTGGCATTCGTCATCCCATAAGAGTTTCGTACCCTTCCTTAACAGCTTGTTGAAGGGTTCGCATCTAGTTGCCAGATTCGATATGAATCGGCGAACGGATTGTAAGCGACCCTGGAGGCTACGGATTTGGGTGAGATTGGAGGGTGGAGCCATGTCTATGATGGCTCGACACTTAGAGGGGTCGACTTCTATTCCCCTTTGGCTCACCATAAAGCCTAGAAGCTTCCCTGATTCTACCCCGAACACACATTTTTGAGGGTTTAGCTTTACTTTGTAAAGCCTAAGCCTTTCGAAAATCTTTTGTAAACATTCGATATGGGTGCATCGGGTTTTGGATTTTGCCAAGAGATCATCTACATACACTTCTACAAGCTCATGAATTTGATCATGGAAGATCGTGTTCATGGCTCATTGGTATGTTGCGCCGGCATTTTTCAAACCAAAGGGCATGACTGTATAGCAGTACGTGCCCCATGGGGTTGTGAAGGCGGTCTTACCCTGATCTCGTGGACTTAGTTTGATTTGGTTATAGCCTGAATAGCCATCCATAAATGAAAACATTTCATGATTTGCAGTACTATCGACTATCAAATCTATGTTTGGTAAAGGATAATTATCCTTTGGAGTGGCTTTATTCAGGTTTCTGAAATCGATGCATATTCGAATTTTCCCATTGGTTTTTCGAACCACAACGATATTTGACAACCAATCAGAATACGCAATGGGTTTTATAAATCCGGCTTTTAGCATATCTTCTAAACCCTCTTTAACTTGCGTGTGAAAATTCGGGTGTATTTTCCTAAGCTTATGCTTTATGGGTTTTACACCTGCATCTAAGGGAAGACGATGCTCGACAATGCTGGGATCTATGCCCGGCATGTTTTCATACGTCCATGCAAACACATCTAAATAGGTTTGTAGAAATGCAATGAATGCTAACTTTTCAGTTTCATGCAAGCATGTGCCTATTTTGATGGTTTTGGGATTGAAATCATCCCTTAGGTTCACCTCTATGAAATCTCCTCCTACTGATTGGGAAGGTCTTTCAAAATTGAGAATTCTATGAAATTCTGGGAGCTCGGAAGTGGGATCTTCCTCAAGGGGATCCACTTCTGGGCTTTGATCATTCTTGTGGGCAATAGACCCGAGGGAACTTGATGAATGGTTTTCAAAATGACCTGGTTTTGTACTTGGATTTTCAAGTGAATTCGAAATTTTTGGTCTGGCTATGCAGACGACGTCTCTTTCGAAATCCTTTTCTTTTGCCAAAGTCCTACCAGGAGCAGCTATGTACAAAATCTTTTTGGTATTTTCCACATTTTCGATTTTTTTGGCTTTTTGTAAAACAAGAACCTTGGAAACTATACAAAGTACTCTTTTTTTGAGTTTTTGTTTTTCCATTATTTTTGGTTTTTCTTGTTTTTTGATTTTTTTGATTTTAAGTTTTTCAAATGTTTTTGGTATTTTTGAAAAAGGGATCTTCCGTCATACCTACAAGGGGAAAACACTACGGGTTAGACTCGGAATAGGAGGTCTAAATCGTAGGTCTCTTCTAAGACAGGCTCCGGGGCACCCTTGACCCAGGTGGTCACAGGGGGTGGCTCCGGCGGTATTCGGGGAGTATAGCCGATCCCATATCGGCTTGGGTTGGCCCTAGGAAGGATGGGCTCTAGGAGACCCTGGTTCTGCGCCCCAAGACTCTTGTAGGGCGTGTAGTCCATGTTCAACAACATGTTCCACGACTTTTTGTTTTTTGAAAAAGTTGGATACAAGTCGTGCTCCTGGAACATGCTATCGTCCATATTAGGCTCGTACGGCCTCTTGTCCAGGGGCTTTGGAAATAGGGAACGCTTAGGTTTTCCTAGGAGGGTTAAAGTCGGGAGGGGGCCTGCTTTGGGCGGCCCCTTCACACATACAACCTTCCTAGGGTTGTTCAACACGAGCCGAGGTGGCTCAACCATAATTTGCCCCAGGTTAGCCTCATGGGCCTGGGAGCTTGATAAACAAGGGGAGTTTATAATCCCCTGAAGTTGTGCGTGACTCTCACCTAGGATCACTACGACCTGGTCCCTAAAAGGGATCTTGACACACCTATGGAAGGTGGATGGCACAGCGCACAAACTGTGTATCCAGGGCCTTCCCAACAACAGGTTATAATGGGGGTGGATGTCCAAGACATGGAACACCCCCGTGTGTTCGATCCCTCCCGTTTCCATTGGGAGTTCGATGGATCCTAAAGGTCTAGACGCATTCCCATCATATCCAGTGATAACAATGGGGCTTGGGTTCACTGAAGTTAAGGTGACTCCGATTTTGTACGCCACATGAAGTGGAAGGATGTTGAGCCCTCCTCCACCATCGACTAGGCACCTGTCCAGAGAGTGGTTGTTTAGAACCACCTCAATATGCAGGGCCTGGTTATGGGTTTCGTAGGGTCTATCTATATCATCTTCTGAAAAAGTGATGGGCGATTTTGCTCCTAATAAAGCCACTTGGGCAGACAAGGATTCCGGACTTATGTTCGAATCAACCTTGGCCCTTTCTAGAATTTTCTCTAATACAAGTCTATGCCTAGGCGAGGTTTTTATAAGCTCTAGGATAGACATGTGAATAGGAATCTTTGAAAGGTGGTTTTCGAAGTCATAAGGATTTAGGATGACTTTGTCCTTATCTGCTTTTGGCAGACCACTAGGGATACATGCTTTTGAGGGGCCAGGCACACTAACCACCTTTTGAGCACCTTGAAGGTGCGGGGGTTGATAGATCCTCCCGGATCTAGTGACTTCCCCCACGACCAGCCTAGGGTTCATGCTAAACTTGGCTCTAAGATGAGCTGAGGAGAACCTTGGATTTTTAAAACTGGTTTTACCGGGGTTTCCACTTTTGGTGGTCCCTGAATGACGACTTGGGCGGGCCTCTTGTATAGTACAAGGATGGGCGCACAAGTAGGTCGACCAGGTTCTGGTTTTCGCGCTAGTTCCTTGGAAATGGTGAGGGTACATACCTCCTTTCCTTTCCCACTGCCACTGGCATGTTTGGGAAAGGGTTCCTTGAAGATAGCTTGAGGTGGCTCAGGTTCCACAGTGACCTGGAGCCGGCCCTCTGCTATCAAGTTCTCAATTTTATTTAAGAGAGAGAAGCAGCGTTTGGTATCATGGCCTTTGAGCCGATGATACTTACAGAATCGGTTTAAATACCTCCCTTTGGAAGTGACTCCTTCGGGGATTTCAGGGAGTTCTATCATGCCTTGGGCAAGTAGGAGGTCTAGGACCTCCGACACAGGTTACCCCAGCGGAGTATACTCCCGTTTTTCAATCGGTTTTTGAAAATTGCGTTCCCTCTTATTTTCTAATTTTTCAAAATTTTTGGAAGTGCCCGCCACGCCTGGATCCACCCGGACATTGGCGATTTTATGGGGCTTTGCCCCTTTGTCCGTCGTGGGCAGCCCATATGCGATGGGCTTTTCCAAACGTGTTTTTGGAACGGCACTTCCTTTCCATAAGTGATCGTATGTCCCTTTTTGCAAGTTGGTTTCGAAAAGGGAGGCCTTTTTTATCAACTTATGGAAAGTTGAAATCTCATGGAGCGAGAAAAGGGTTTTTAATTCGCTTTTAAAATTATCCAAGATGAGCATTACTGCGCATCCTTCGGATATGGGCTCTCGCACTTGGCCTTTTTTAATTCGCTTTTAAGGGATAGAGGGAACCAATACACCCATTTCATCGAGTCCTTTTTCTTCTTATAGGCTTGACGTGAGAAAAGCTGCAAGTGAGAAGGACTCGTGGTATTGGTTGCCTTCCATTATGGAGGCCTCTTTTTGCTTGCGAGGTTTTTCAGATTTCTTTTTAGGCCTTTGTTCACCGTTTGATGAACATGAATCGCCTACTTCAGCCTCTTGGCTGAGAGCATCGATTTTGGCCTCAAACTCCCTTCTCAAGTCCTCGATTTCATCTAGTTTTATTTTGTTTTTGAAAATCCTCCTAGAGTGAGAACTTGATGCGCATGAGCCTTAGCTCGACACTTCACTTGGATTGGATTTTGACATGCTTTTCAAGCTTTTTCAAAATGTCCTAAGTACAAGTAAAGAAAACAAGTTAAAACGACACCCTTTTACAAAATTTTCGCAAGACTTCTACTTACAAACTCGATTTTTGAAAGGCTCACGTCCCACCGGGCGTGCCAATCTCTGTAGACGCGCGAAAATCCCCGCCTCTCGCCTTTTTCAGGGCTCGGAGCGGATCCTCTCGTGTGTCTAAGGCCTATGTATGCAAATAGGGCGTGCCAGCTAGCTTACTTAAGCTAGCGAAAATATATTTAACACTGACTTCTAAACGTGGCGATTGTGAGTAAGTAAGCTCTTGTCGTCGCAGACCTTCTTGCACCGATGCGTAAGGGTCAGTCTGTACGCTTTGCAAAAATCGAGTTTTGGAGAGAAAGTCTACGAAGCGGTTCGAGGTGTCTATTTCGGGTCTTAAAAATGCGATGGCATGTTTTAGATCACGTGGATTTGCACGTGCCTAAGTCTTTTCTTTTATCCCTTTTCGGGCCACCTAGTTTGTGTGTTATGAACACTCCACTACATGGGCGAATTCGAGCGGGGCTTGCTTCGATGCAATATGCGTCCTACCTCGTGGTATGGCGTAGATGCAATGCAAACTTACGCTACTCCAAAGGGAAAACCCGAAATGTAAAGACAATACTGAAGGGAAATAACCGAAGGGAAATAACCGAAGGGAGATACGTATATAGATTATGTATATGAGCCCTTACTCGGGTCTTGCAAATAAGAGCGAAGGCTCAATGTGGGTGCGTGCTTGAATTGAAAGACTTACACACACGACATGAAATTAAACCCAAATATAAATTGCAGTATGGCCTTGACTAAGGTCTTGGGAGTAAGAGCGAAGGCTCAATGTGTGTGAGAGTGCTTGAATTGAAGTACTACACACACGACATAAATGAAACCCAAATATAACTGCAATAAGGCCTTTACTAAGGTCTTGGGAATAAGAGCGAAGACTCAATGTGTGTGAGAGTGCTTGAATTGAAAGACTTACACACACGACATGAAATGAAACCCAAATAGTATAGGTCGGCCCTTACTTGGGTCTTTCAAATAAGAGCGAAAGCTCAATGTGTGTGAAAGTGCTTGAATTGAAAGACTTACACACAGGACATGAAATGAAATCCAAATAGTATAGGTCGGCCCTTACTTGGGTCTTTCAAATAAGAGCGAAAGCTCAATGTGTGTGAAAGTGCTTGAATTGAAAGACTTACTCACACGACATGAAATGAAACCCAAATAGTATAGGTCGGCCCTTACTTGGGTCTTTCAAATAAGAGCGAAAGCTCAATGTGTGTGAGTGCTTGAATTGAAAGACAACGCACCCAACTTAAGCCCTTCGAAAATGAAAGTATATGTATATACTTATGTATTATGGGCTGATTAGGCTCGTGTGTGTTCAAAATCGTGCACAACTAGGAGAGTGCACGTGTGTGGGTGTGCCAAGCCACGTTATTACAAGCGGGGGGAGACTATGCTCCGTTATTACAACCCCGTATCAAATTGAATCTCAAGCAAGTATACAACTAAAGACCGAGTTTAGGCACTTACGAGTAGCTGGTCCGTAGAGGCCTTGCTTGAGCGTGGGCTTGGCCTTCGCCTTGGGCTGCAAACGGGAGCTCCGCGAGGGTGAGCGACAAAGGGTGCTGGCCGGCTGCAAGTGGGGCGCGGGATGGGCGCCTTGAAGGTGGCCGACTGCAAGTGGGTGTCGCCTTGCTGTGGGGGATTAAAGGGGCTGGGGCCAAGTGAGTGTGTAGGGTCACTAGGAGAGTATAGAGTGTTAGGGAATATGGACCTAAGGGGAGTTTAAGGGAAGGTCGAATGGGAGTCTTAGGGGAAAAGAGATGGCTGGCCGGGTGTAGTTAGGGTAGTTAGGTGGTGGCCGGTGGTTTAGGTTGTGATAGGTTCGGCTAAGTGAGAATGGTGGCAGCAAAGGGCTGATGTGTAGGTAGGTGGTGGTATGGTGGGTGGCTAGGAGTGGAGAGGGAGTAGAGAAGGAGCTAGGTAGAGTGGGGGGGTACTTACCGAATGGGGAGAAGGTGGTGCTCGGCTGGAAGGAAGATGGGCAGGCTGTGAAGCTCGGCCGAGAGGTGGTGGAGATGGCGGTGCAAGTGGTGGTGGGATGGAGGGATGGTGGTGGTGTAGGCGGAGCAGGTGGAGCAGGTGGAGCAGGTTCGGCTGGGCTGGGAAGTGGGGGCTCGGCTGGGAGTGGAGAGGGCGGTTCTCGCTAGGAAAACTCGCCCCCAAGGGGGGGGTTTATATAGGGATGGGTAGGTCAGTTAGGGCTGGGTTTGGGGTAGTGGTTAGATGGTTTAGGTAGGGTGGTATGAAGATAAGGTGGGCTGAAAGGGTAGGGCCAGATATTTTAAAAACTAGTGGTTTGGGTAGATTGTGGGCTAGGGGTGGTTTAGGGATTTAGGGCTAGGTTAGGTGGTTGGGTTCTAGGGTGAGGTTTAGTGAGCTAGGTTAGGTGATTAGGCTAGGTTTAAGCTAGGTTTAGGGAAATTAACCTAGGTTTAGGGAAGGATTAGGGAAGTGGGTTAGGTGATTAGGTTGGGATTAGGCCGGGATTAGGGAAGTGGGTTAGGTGATTAGGCTCAGATTAGGGGTGGATTAGGGTGGAAGGCTAGGATTAGGTGTTTAGGGTTAGGTTTAGGTGAAGGAGCTCCCTTTGCATGGCCCATAGACCTTAACCACCTCATGTTGGTGTAGCCCTAGGTTAGGTTTTGGCTAATTACAAGCTTAAACCCACTCAATTAGGCTAACCCACATGATTAACCCCAAACTTGACACACAAGTCAAGCTTAATTACAACACTCTTGATATTATCCATCCCCACTCTCTCTCATGCCCATAATCCCACGTGAATTTCAAGTGGGCCCCACCTCCATTTATGAGAAGGTGATGTGGGCCATGGATATGGATATTGGATTGGATCTCTGGATCCAAATCCAAATCCAAGTCCACACATGGGTTTGGATTGGGATCTGGATATATATGGTCCAGATCCAATCCAAACTGAACTCTGACTCCTTCGAGCTGGGTTCGAAACGGACGATTTGTGCGGGGTCTGATAGTATCAGTACTCCGTCTGCGTTGGGTCTTCGCCAACATGGTCGTTCGCCTCCGTTTCTGCCTTCCGGAGATGACCTCAAATGACATTTTGATAAGAACAGGGTCTTGGACGTTCGAGATCCTGGGGGTATGGATGTGATACAAGAGTTGCTGTGCCGGGCTCGACATGTGCTCCGGTTCCGGGCTCTTCTTAGCTCTCCTGGTCCTGTCTTGATTGGGCCAAGCCGCTTCGGGGTTTCAAAAACGTGTTTTAAAAGGTTTTCAAAAGCCATATTATATGTTTTTGAAAGATAAAGTTTAAAACATATATACAGGGTTGTCTGGAAGGCTCCTGGGTTTCCAGACTCAAAATAGCCCTTTGGGGCTGCTTTTACAAAACCAGATGGATTTTGAGAAATTCGTGGGATTTTGGGGTGTTTACAGGATCTCTCCCTTTTCAGGGGATACAAGGATGACCCTTGCACCGGCGCCTCTTTGGTTTCGTGCCCCATCAAAGTGCATCTTCCACACTTGGTTTTTAAAAGAGTTTGCCAAAATGTGGTTTTGAAATTGGTGTAGCAATATGCCTTCATCAGGCATTTCATCAAGTGTGGGATATGCATCCTCTAAGGGGAAGTCGGCCACGTAGTCTGCTAGGGCTTGCCCCTTAATGGAGCTTTGATGGTGGTATTTTAGGTCATACTCCATCAAGAGGAGTTGCCATTTTCCCAACCTACCCGTGAGGATGGGTTTTTCGAATAAGTGCTTGATTGGATCAAGCTTAGACACTATCCAGATCTCGTGATCTAGGAAGTAGTATCCGAATTTTTGGCAGGCCCATACCAAGGCCAAGCACGTCTTCTCCATGGCTTGATAATTCCTTTCATAAGCCAAGAGAGTTTTCGAAATGTAATAGATGGCATACTCCTTGTGGGTATCATCCTCGTATTGAGCTAACAAGGCAGCCAAAGCATTCGCATGCACAGAAATGTAAAGCAGAAGAGGTTTTCCTTGCTTTGGAGGGTTTAAAACAACCACAAAGTTTTCTCCTCTTCCAACAGGAGGGGAAATGCCACATTTCACATAGGGTCATCCTGATACAGGTGACCCAGCTACTCGGCCACCCACCACCAAAGAGTCATTTGCGGGTGGGAGCGTGCAGACCTGGACCTGGTCGTAGGTGGTTGGTAGCATTCATCCCCCAAGCAGCAAGCATAGTGAGGAAAGTAGGGATTGAAATCAAACAGATGGGGAAAAGGAAAAACTCGTTATCCCGCTAATATTTAGAGAATCACCACCAAAGGATGGAATTTAAGTATATTTTTGTAGGATTTCAAAAGTTGTGGACACATATGCCAAACATTAAATACATTGCAAATTGTAATAGCTTGGTCCTCATTAAAGCCAATTCTGAGGAGGAACTACGCACCATTAGGAGGCCGGCTGGGTGGAAATTCGTCTGGAGAGCCCCCATGGTTAACCGGTGGTATCCTGGAATGCCGTGGAAATTAGAGACTTCTACAGTCCCAGTTCGGATTAAGTTGCTTGATCTTAATCCAGGCCTATGGAGTGAGGAGTTCTTCCAGGGGGTTGCCGAGTAACGGCGATGGACGATACCACTCGCAATCAAGATAATGTATTTTATGTTGAGGTGCCACGAGATAGTAACCTTAAATCAGAAATTGAGATAGACCATAATGCGCACCAAAGTATCTTCATCCCGGTATTATATCAGGCAAGGGTCACCTCTAGTGACTTCTGCGGTTCCACTTTCATAGAAATGGAGCATGCTTTACCAAGCAAAAGCCAGTAATGCTGGAGGACTGAAAAGTAGAAGAATAACAGTCTGCACGAGGAAGTGTTGTGAAGTGCAACACTAAGGCTCCAATACCTCGGATATAGCAGAGGTC
Source organism: Brasenia schreberi (assembly GCA_036023115.1). Lineage (NCBI taxonomy): Eukaryota > Viridiplantae > Streptophyta > Magnoliopsida > Nymphaeales > Cabombaceae > Brasenia > Brasenia schreberi. The sequence goes on from JAYKKT010000064.1 coordinate 14,698,361, forward strand.
GACAAGCCTGATATGCAAACCCCACCTGAGCAAACTGAGGCTGCAACACCAATCAAGGCTTCAAGTAGAGACCAAAATTCCCCCCTCCCCCACTTTCGCGTGCCACCTTCAGTTGTGACTTGTCCATCCAGCTCTGAGCGAGGGGAAGAAACTATGTTGCAGAATATCAGTGTACAGATGAGGAAGAAGAAAATACAAGTTGATTAAGTGTTGACCCTTCGTCAACATAATAGGAATAAGTGATCAAGTGGTATAGCATGCATTTGAAGGGTGTTAATTACTGTTAGAGGATGACCTTGGTTGTCAGAGTATTAATGACAAATCGGTGTCTGCTGTTTGTAGTTCCTAAGAAGGAAACTTGAGCGATACACGCTTATTAGCTGACGTCTATGATATTTTCTTTTAGTTGGGGTCCACATGGCAATCAAAGAAAAAAAGAAAAATTACCACATCGACATTCAAAGAGCGTGTAGGATACGGGTAAGTGAACCACTATCATGTCGCCGTTTTATAGCACCGTAAAGTGCCACTCAATTTAGTCTGTTCTTTTGTTACAAGAGGAAGCCGAAGCCAGACAGACCCACACATGCACCCCGTGGGAGTTGAACTCCCCACCAGCAGCAACAGCACCAGAGCACCCTGATTGAGCTAAAGCTCTGGGTGCCACTCAAAATAGTCTTTAATTTCAATGACAACCATACTATATGGATCAGGATTCATGGCCACCCAGATGGACTCAAATGAACGTTAATCATAGCCATCCAGAATCCTAGGTGCATTCAGTGGACGACTCTGATTTAATGTTGATGGACACACACACACACACACAGAGTGGAGGGGGGTAAGCATCAAGAAACAAAGAAAAAAGCATTTGCAATCTTCTCCCTTAGTAAATATCAGAACCGCTTCAGAAGAGTTAATCCAAAGTTCCAAATCTAAATGTTGTGGGCCTTTGTCCATCAGCCAGGTCGACGGGAGAAATAAGGATCAAAAGACCACAATGAAACAGATATGCACAAAGCAATACACAGTACCCTCACTCTAGTATCTAATAGCAGCAGTTTCATAACCAACAATTCTACTCAGTACGAGCATCAGGAGCAGGCGGTCCTCCCTCCTTAGAAAATGGCGACCTCGGTCCTTCTGCAGATAGACCACAGAATATATCAACTTACAATAACATCAAATCCATTAAAACGTAGCGAGCAAGACTTAAAATAAGAATCAAACCTTTGACAGGTAGAACAAAGTGCCGCTTTGTCAGTGGAGAAATTTCCTCCACCACCCTAAATATGGAAACATTCATCACTAATTCTTTGTCGCCCTTGACAAGCTCGAAAACACAGGCATCCCCCTCTTCCAGATTATTAGCAAAAACAAAATCGGCCCAACCTCCCAAAAATCCAGATCGACCTTCTTTGTAGAGGTAGCTCACTTGCCATTCTTTACCCTCTGCATTCCGAAGGGTAAATTTTGCATCCTGCTGAGGGAGATGAGCTTTTACAAATCTCAGAGGTACATGCTGCAACAAGGGCATAACAATACGATAGAATTTCACACTAGAAATCATGTCCATTCCCAACATCAGAAATACGTCATCTACAAAAAAAATGCAACTCGCGTTACCATGTAAAATCCCCTAGAGACAAACGTTGCTTTCATGACGACAACAAAGAATGGAAAGACAGACTGGAAGGAAAGTGCAGCATTTTTCGCTCGGGTTTTCTCTTCATCTGTTACAGGTCTCCTGCTTGAGATGTAAGCTCTCGTGTAAGTTGATCTCTTAGTTGTCACACCAGATTGACCTGCGCAGGTTTTTAGAGGAACCATTACCGGACCAGCCATCACATCCCACAACAAAGGTTCATGAAATTTTGGATGCTGTACAGAATTCATTGTCAACTGGCTAAGGCTAGCTTCTGATAGAAATGAACCATGACATGTATATGCATGAGTATGAAAATATGACTTTACAACTCCACATATTTCAGGTACTTTTATGAAAAGGCGCAAATTTGGGCTCTCCATAGTATGCTGTAAATGATTATTGGTAGAGCTAAGTATGCATATTCATGTGGTTGTGCACCCCATTTTCATGAGAATCACCAATACTTTTCAGATACTGAGATACTAGTCACACAAACACAGAGAGAGAGAGAGAGAGAGGAGTAACCTGATTTTGTGATTTCTAAACATCCAAGTTCAGGCTTAACACGAACAGATTTGACACGCTTGTTTGACCCATCATTGGACTTCCTCTTGGATGCAGGAACAGACGTTCTTTGGTCAGAGCTGGAGCCATCTTTAGTAGAAACATGATCGTGAGAAATGCTAGAAAGTGGAGTTTCTCCTTTTGATGAACTAGCAACGCCCTTTTTCTCCTTTCTCTGTGTGGGCCCAGGAGCACATTGAATAGGTGCCACTTCAATTGGAGCATTTGCAGGCACTCCTAATTGAGCTGTGAATTGAATATCATGAGGAACTTGCATGAAATCATGCTGTACATCCTTAGGTGTTGCAAGATCAAAATGTGAGGACCTCATATGAACTGATTGTGTTCCATGATTGAGTTCACTTTGTTCATCCGATCTATCAGAGTCCTTCCTCTTTAAATTGTAACCATAGCTATTATTAAGTTGAGAACTCAAGTCCTTTACCCCTGAACCATGAATGTGTGATATAGTAGAGCTTGCAGTTTTCCGATCTGATGAAACCAATCCACCTCTATTGTCCATTTTCTTAGATGTTGTAGAAGCAAAATTAGCAAAAGGCAATACACGAAATATGCTAGAATGATTTCCCAAATCCTCGTCTTGAGAAGATCTGCCAGAACCACGTTCTAAGTATCTCTTTCACTAGTGAATAAATATCTCACGGAAAGTGTTGAGGGTGCAGCTCTTCAGAATTACATTTCCATTTAGATGGCATAAATCTAGGGCTTCCATGTCGTAACCATATATGGTTTCAATATCTTCTCTGTTTCCCACTGTCAAATGGTTTCGGTCCCATTTTAAACTTTTCATGCTGCCTACAGAAAATTCATTTTCTCTCTGACATCCAACATGATCAAATATTTGCACTGAAATTGTGAAGCACCATCGTATCACAATACTAGAAAATCTCCTTCATTCAAGAAATGCTGCTTCACAAATTCACGTAAGCTGTTTTCAGAAGAATATCCGCCACCAGCTTTCTTCCACTTAATGTTCAAACTGCTGCAGCTAGGACCCCTCAAGAAGGCAGTTTCACACTGATCTCCTACAACGTATGAAATGTTGTGGGATTTCCTAGATGTCATAATCATCATCATTTAAAGCACACTTGAAGGGAAGTGTACAACAACAACAACTAAACCTTTTCCCATACTAGATGGGGTCGACTAGCAGTAATGAACTCCACCCATGTAAGAGATCACCCTTGAATGGCCGATCCCAAGCCCGGATAAAGGAGGAGGGTTGCGTTAGGCTTCCAATAGCCAGCGTAAAACTTTGTCGGACTTATCTACCATGGATTCTACTTGAAGGGAAGAGTAAAAACAAAAAATTATTATGGTATTGCATGCTTTAAAAGAGTCTGATAGGATCCACAATGCCAAAAGTGATACCTACTTAGATGTCAAATCTCCTAAGTGGACTTTGAGAAACTAAAAGCATCGTCCTAGACCATGGCTTCAATGTGGGTGGTCTTTCTGTTCCCTACACTCATTACCTATCATCTTCATATTCACAAGTTTTAAACAACAACAACAACGACCCCCAAGCCTTTTCCTACACTGGGTGGGTCAGCTACATGGATTCCTTGATACCATAGAGTGAAATCGTAGTGAATAACCTTTTTAAACATTACAAAAGAACAACTAAACACAAGTTTCACATGCAAACTTGAGAGATTAGAATGTTTAAGAAAACCTCAGCAGAAATCAACCAACTAGGAGAAATTTTCAACAAATAGTACAGAAAAGATAAAGCAAAATGATTATTTAGCAAATTAAACAGTTGGAAATATATCCTGATCAAGAAAAGTGATCGCCTAGGTGACAATTCCTTGATCCAAGGCCAAAGTAGCATGCTCCTTCAAAGAAAGGGGGACAGTAGTATCATGGTTTTACACTGCCAGGTGTGCAACAGTATCTCCCCACCTAGGTGCAGTTTCCCATATACCAGGTTCTAATAGAAAGAAAACAGAAAAAGAAAGCTGGCACCTAAAGTTTCCAATGACCATTATGCAGCATGGCAACATTGCTTCAAATTTTTCATGCATGAATAGAGTATTAGAGTAACAAGGTATTAGGACCAAGAAAAGGAATCCATGGTATTTTAAAGGCAGCATTCAGAAAGTATCATAGAACCAAGCATCATACCTACGAGCCTGAAAAAACGCACCATGCATGAAAGTTGTTGCACTAGCATAAATTTTTGTTCCAGGTCATGTGTCCAGAAGCAGCTCGTCTAGGCTTTACATCTATTTCCTAACATATTCTCCATCTTCCAGTCCATTGTCTCCAAGAGAGCTCTCACTATGTGTTCATTAGGTAGATAAAAAGAAGTGTTCACCTCTAAAGTAGTGAAGGGCTCTACCAGAAGTAGTGACCTAAATTACTTATTGACAATCTGACATACATAGATTAAATACTTTCTCCCTTCAATGGGAAGTCAAATGCCATGCCACACAGGCTCCTTTACTAGTGTGTGACACCTATGTCCAACGCTATGACACTCGGTACACATACTTCTCTTGTGTCGAACTCAACATTAATTACTTTAGTTTTTTATCTAAAGAATCTAACTTAAAGATAGTTTATTGCCATGTCAAGAGACGTTTCGTGGAATATTAACCACTTTAAAGTGAATAACGAATTTTCAAAACTGCTTTCTCTTCTAGTTTCATGACATTACCAATTATACAAAGTATATATGCATATACATATAGACAATGCTTTGTACCGCAACCATGATTCCCAAAGTTCCCATATCTTGTGTCTGCACCCTCACTCACACCCACAGCCCAAACCCGTACCACCATGACAACTTTTCGCTCTAAGTTGAATCATCTTTCATAAGGTCATGAAGGGTGTGATCCTAATAGAAAAGTAATTAGTACCCTTCATCACAGACAACCATGTGAGTAGTAGTACCAACTTCCCAAGAGATAAATTATGCAGACAATGTTCAACAGTACAATCCAATATCCATGCATCATGAGCTATAATTGCATAGCACAACAATAGGATAATAAACATAAGCACTGCACAAGATCAATTTTAAAGTCATAATCATCTTCTCCATGGTTTGATACTCCGACACACTCAACCAAGTTAAGAGCCTACCAATCGAGAAAACAATCTCTCAACCAATTTAAGAGCCTACCAATCGAGTAAATAACAATTTAAGAGCCTATCAATCGAGTAAACAATCACCCAGGACTCCCAATCACATATTTCTAATTGATAACCCATCAAGAACATACATCCCGAAGACATGAAGCTACGATTAGGCTTGATTAAGGAAGAGAAGCTGCTATCTGAAATACTGGTCATGAGTAACCAAAACAGTCTTAGAAGCATCAATAGTTGCAACAACTTCCATTCCCTTCAGCAAATTTTCTACCTCGGGGCTAACACAACATAGTATGCGCTAAAACAGTAAGGTTCCATACAGAAATCACTCTCAGGGAGTTCCGTTTTCATGATGATGACACTCACCACAAATTTCCCTTAATAAACAAACACAACACACAGAAGCAAGAAAGAAAACATACCCAAGTAAAAATTCGCCAAGAAAAACTCGAAGAAGCCAAAGCAAGACAGATTAAAACTATACCAACAAACAGATAGGCAGAAAAGGAGACACCCATCAAGCAAAACACGATAAGAACACTCTAGAGACTACAAACCTTGGTAAAGCGAGTAGAAGATTTAGCAGATGAAGAGTAGACCATGTCTATCTTTGATATATTCGCCAAGAGCCTCCCTTCCTCATCTCGCCCCTGACCAAGACGACAATAAAAAGAGAGGGGAGCCAATAAAAGGAGGAGGAGGAGAAGAGAGAGCACTCTTTTTCTTTTCTTTGCAGAGAGAGAGAAGGGAAAAAGGGGGAGGGTTGTTGGATGGCCTGCTCTTCGATGGGTTGCACGTCCAAATAGCTAACGCCATCGCCGTGTACGCCTGCCTCCCATGTGCCGGAGGGCGGTAGGACCCACGTCTACGCCTCCCGGAGGAGAGAGAGAGGGAGGCGGGGTTTTAGATTTTCAATGTTCGCTTTCTCCGGCTACGCTGCGTGGAAAGTGGATCCGCATGACGCCCTTTTGTCTGTAAGGGACCCCTTCCTACACCTCAAGCACACAGACACGTATCAGTGACACGATACATCACTTGTTTTTAGTGTCCCGTGTATATAACCTTCTCCAAGTATTTATAATTTCGGTACATACAATCATCTAGGCCTTTCCTTGACAATTCCTCGATTAATTTGTTTGATCACAATGGCTAGCCTTTCGTTTACTTAACTATTAAGTTAATCTTCTTCTTCTTTTTGGTACAATGGGAAGGCTCAAGCCAGATGCATGCCCTTGGTATCTAATTCATTGCCTTAAATTTGCGAGTTGACTCCCGGGTTGGGTGAGCCATTGCCCTTCTTGCAAATTCAGTTCATTTTTAGCATTATGATTAACCATGTTAATGGATGTAATGTTAACGAGGAGGGCATATGTACAAAAGATTTTGTTATAGCACAACCAGCAATAGTTCAATAAATCATCACTAGCGGTTCAACTCACAAGTTAAAGGTCATGATTTCCATACCCAGTGCATACATCTGGCTTCTTTCTCCCCATTTTACCAAAAATAAAAAAAGAAGTAATATACATGTAATAACCTTGAATTTTTAAGAAAAACAAGAAAAGACACCAATACGAAATTTGAATTGCCCACGTGATGTAGCTGATCTGAAACCCAAATGGGTCTCAGGACTTGGTTTGATCTCATGTCCCTTTAGTTTCGTGCTCCTTCCATACTACGCCTGTTTGCTCATTTTAGGTTAAAGTTCTCTGTCTTGAGCTATGTTGTACGGAAGAGAAAACGGGTAATGAAATGGGGCACAAGAAATAGTGAATCTTCGAAAACTAAGAAATAAGGAAAGTTTATATTATATATAGGCATAACGGGTTCCGGATTGGAACCAAACTAGCCACAAAACTGTTGGAAACCAGAACCAGGGACTTCATGGTTTAATTACGATTCATGGGTTTCAGAAACCTATCCAGAATCATAATCAGAACCAGCATGAAAATAGGTGGTTTGGTTCTGGTTTAGAATAGGTGGGGCCGGTTCTGATTTGGAATCGTCAGGCTGGTTCCAAGCCGTAACCGTCAGTCAATTGTGGCTTGGAACCGATGATCCAGTTCAGAACCATCCATCGACAAAAATTAAAAAGAATAAAAAAAGTGGGTGGCACATGGTGTCAGCTTGTTAAAGCTTGACAAACGGCCATTAGCTTGAGAACAACATAAATAAAAAAGAAAACAAAAAATATGGGTGCCACATGGCACTTGTGTAAACACCCAAAATAAAAATGTTTTTTGAAATATTTCAAGAAAAGGTTTTAGAAAAATTCGTCAAGTTTTAAGTTCAATTCATGAAGATCTTTTTCAAAAAGTTCAAAATTTGGAATTCGACTTGTTTAGAAAAGTTTTCAAAATTTACATCAATTCAAATCCTATGTTTTGAATAAAGACCCATACATTTTCAAGGCCGAATCAACCAAGCCTAAATTCCATCACATGAAGGAGTTCAAGGCAAATACAACAAGTGCCAAGATCCGCTCGACTTGGAACAAGTCTACCACGCAATCCAAGTCCCAACCGTAATGAAGCACCAACCCGATTCAATTCAAGGCATGATCATCAAGCTCAAGCCCGTGCACAGCCGTGTGAAGCCCGAGTTTACTAAAAGAAATGACATTGAGGATGCTCAACGCAAGTCAAACAACCAAGTTGTATGAAGAATGGATCAAACATAAGCCCGAAGTAAGGATCAACCGATTGATCCAAGCCCCAAGTGGACGAGCCCAAGTCAAGTGGGAGTTGAGACCATGAGGAATGAAACTGAATCAAGAATGAAATCAAAACCCAACCTGCCCATATGAAATTGAATAGGGAGCTGAATGAATCAAGAAATAAAAGCAAGACATGAGACATGGCTAGTTTGCATCGAATCCTAGCCAAAGTTGAAGACCGGCCATATGATCCTAGGCCACAATCAAGTCAAATCGGTTGCAACCATGACCAGCCCACATGGGCTGGCCTAGGAGGACTCAAGGGGGACCACTTAGGGCTGGCTTGGAGTGAATCAAACCCCTCAACAAGCTGCTCCAACCCATCCCATTTGAAGATGCTAGAGCAGCCCCCCTTTGCAAGGGGCCAAGGGGGGGGGGGGGATGAGATTCATTCACAAGAGAGAGGAAAGAAAGGCTGCTCACAAGGGGTTTGTGTGATAGTTAGGTGCAAGAAATCCCAGCCAAGGGGACGTCCAAGTGTGGGTGCAAGCAAAAGGGGGTAGATAGGTGAGAGTGTGGGAAGAAGATTGAAGAAGAAAGAACTCTTCTAGGCCGAATTCATTCTGGAATTTCGGCCATCTTGTATTGCAAAAACGGGTAAGCAATGCTTTATTTCATTCCATTCTCATATTCTTCCTTTCAATTTGATTAAATTGGGGTTGTATTAATGGAGTTTCATCTCTCTCACGTTGTAATAATTAGAGTTGCTACAAATTTTATTTCATGGATGAATCACCATTAAACACACACTTACACTCTAATTGTTTGATTAAGCTCCTACCCCAATATATTCTATAATCACTCTATACTTCTAATCCCCTCTATGCTTAAGCTAATATATACATCTCAATTCGTGTGAGTTTTAATTCGGGACATAGAGTGGCTGCAATTTCAATTCGCGTGAGTTTTAATTCGTGATGTAGAGTGTGTGTAATTTAAATTCGGATGAGTTTGCATCGTTACATTCATAAAAGTAGAAAACAAGATTTCATCATCTCTACATATGTTCCTTTCTATAATTTTCATTTCTTGATGCTTGCTCCGATTAGACTGAAACTTGGTATACATATTTCACACACATTAGCCACTTAAAATAAAATTTTCAAGAATTTTAGGGCCGTCCAACCCCATGATAAAACTAGGAAAAGACCGAAGCACTTTCTGAACACTTGTTGCACAGTCGGATTTCCTGAAACAAAGATTGGGTAAAAGTCTTATATCTCTATCCATAGGAATCCAATTCATGTAATTTTTAGTGCATTGAAAAGTTGACATCCATAGCTTTCCAACAACTAAAATTATTAAATTCGGAATTCGGATCACAGAGATACAAGCTCATCTTTGAGCCTCTATATTTCTGGGATAGAGTAATTCCAGTTCAGTGAGTCAGGTCTGTTCAAATATTTAATTTTGATTCAATATGTCTTAAAATTGAGATCTGTAAAAGGTACAGAGTTCTCCACACTACCAGCTTCGTTGGTTAAATTTTGAGAATTTTTGGAGACTTGTAGCACATCTAGATTGACTTTAGAAAGAGGCCTTGAAAACAAAAAACTCTATTTTCAGGACGTGTTCATTTCAAAACATTGAATCAAAAGTGCACAAACCAAATTCTTTCAAAGCACTATTTGTTCACGTGATTTTAAGTAAAACCTGTTTCAAATTGAAGTTTTCTAAGCACTTAAACCGACCCTTGAGTATCGATTCAAGAAGGTTTAAGCGAAAAGAGTCCGCTTACCTACAATCGCCAAAAGTCAGAAAATTGTTTAAGTATTTGCTAGTTTGTATAAACTAGTTGGCATACTCGTGCAAGTGTAGATAGAAAAGGTTCACTTCAAGTTTTCATAGCTTGGGAGTGAAAATTTTCATGTCTACAACTTGTCAATTGGAGAGTAGTCAATTATACAGAGCTTGATTGACACTTGTCAGAGAACCGATAACTACAGACAACAATAGAAATAATAAGAGAAATGATTGGGTGCTATGTGATGCTTGCATGTTGGAGAATCATGGTATACATTGACCATTGCCTAGTCTCATAGGCTATACAAATTAAGAAAAGCGAAAAAAGAAAAAGAAGGCACTACATGGTGCTTGCTTACGAGAGCTTAGTTAACTGTTGTCAATAGAGATTTTCCTTCTATAAATAACAGTTCTTATGGAGAACAATTGCACACTCACAAATTCTTGCTTTTGTCTTCGCTCTTGCTCTCACTCTCTCTTTTGTTCTTGTTCTTGCCCATTTGATTACTTTGAGACTTAATGTGCAATTATGAGGCTCTTATTTCAACAAAAATGCGTGCATTTTTTTAGTTTTTCCCTTTAATTTTTCTCTTTTCATATTATCGTAATTATATAATGGCTTATCATGGTGATAGTTTTTCCGACTCTCAAAACAAAGGAAAAGTTGTTCTTAATTATAGACGTTAAAATTTTCACTCCAAGTCTATGTAGAGACTTGAAACAAGAATCTCAATTCCACTTCGTGCGCGTGCGTGCCAGCTAATTTTCAAAAACTAGCAAAGTGTATAAATCAAATCCGACTTCAATTGGCGATTGTGGCTAAGCGAGTTCTTTTCGCTTTAGGCCTTCTTGAACCGACACTCAAGGGTCAGCCTAAGCGCTTAGGAATTTCAACTAAACAGGTGAAACTTTCAAATTCATGTGAAAAGCAAAGGTGTTTAAGAATGAAAACATGTGCACTTGACTCAAGCTTTTAAATGAACAAGTTTTGAAAAATAGAAAGTTTTGTTTTCAGATCTTATTTCCCGAATCCTTTTGGATACCTTTCAGACCTCCTAAAATCATCAAAATATTAGAGACAGAAGCCTTAGATGTGGATAGTCTGTAACATCTTTAAGATCATGATTCGGAGTTGTATTGGTGCAAAATTAAATCGAGAATTAGACCTGACACCACTGTTTTAAGATGTTCTGTGGTAGAAATATAGAGGCTCAAAGAATCCTCTATATCTCAGTGTACAAAACTCCAAATATTGTGATTTTAGTCTTTTCAGAAAGATAAGACTAATTTCATCCAATTAGGATTCTTACAGACAGAGATATGGGACTTTTACCCAACCCCTATCACAGAAAATCTGATTGTGTAGAAAACATAAATGGATTTGTCCGATCTTTCCCAATTTTATTCACGGTGTTGCACGATCTTAAAATTCTTATAAATTTTATTTTTAGTGGGATAGTGTGTGTAGGTGTTGTGCCTAAAATTTCAGTATATTCGGATTAAAGATTAGAGAATTAAAATTAAAACAATCAAAGTATGCAGATGTTGGAAAACTAGAATTTCATTTTTTAGAACATACATGCATGCATACTCACCCGAATTTAAAGTGCAACAACTCAGCAACACTAAGCAAATTACTGAAGGGAAATGAATGAAAATATGTATATTAGCTTAAGTATAGAGGGGGTTAGAGAATATAGAGTGTTTTATAGAATATATTGGGGTAGAATCACAAAACCAAATACATAAAGTATATAAATGAGAATGAAAATTGAGCACATCTACTTCTTATTACAACATGGGGGGAGACAAGGCTCCATTAATACAACCCCTTTTAAATTGAATTGAAGGAAGAGATGTATGAGAACCAAAGATTAGGAATACTTACAGACATCCTCCAAGAAACCGAACTTCCAAGATGAATTTCGACCAACCTTGATTCACTATCTCACTCACAATTTCACTAAGTGCAACTCTTAGCCTAGAACTACCCCAATTCCCCTCTCTTTCTTCACTCCCTGGCAGCCCACGACCAAAGCTAGGTGTAGCACTTCCTTGCTAAGCCCCAAAACCAGCCCAAAACGTGGAGTGCAGCCCCTCTCACAACTCTCCAAGCATTCAGAATACACCCCCCCCTTGGCCCTATTTATACTCCAAGGGGGTTGATTCTAGTGGCTTCCTTGGGGTGGACCTTGCATGGTCCATATCCAGCCCCATGATCCAAACCGAGTGGTCCCCTTGTGGTGCCATAGACCAGTCCCATGTGGGCTAGTTTTCAAGTCCTTGTTGGGCACATCTAGCCCTAGTCGGGTGCACCTATGTGGCCAGCTAGGCTTGATGTAGCTTGTCACCGTTTGGTTTGATTTAAATCGATGTGTTTGCTGGATGTAGCTTGGATAAGTCTTCAAAATCGACGCTTCCAAGTCCAATTCATTTTGTAAAACTGGTCCATTTGATTTGAAACGAACCATCCCATGATTTGAAGTGAACCGGCCCCTGGATTGGCAATGAACCAATCCTTCTTATCCACTTGGTATATTTGATATGTTTATATCCAACCTGATATGCTTTGATTTGTTTGGAGAAGATAAGCTTTTGACTCGGTTCGTCCTTCACTTTTTGACTGGATCTCGATCTTGAATTGGATTGGGTCTTCATCTGTTCGTCTGATTCGCTTTAATCATTTGGGCTTTTTTAACTGGATTTAAAACCTTTATTTTGGAGAGTTAAAAGATCAAAATCCTTGGTTTTTCCAAATTTTTACCAGGAGCTGGTATGTACATCATTTTGTTTTTGGAATTTTCTAATTTTTTGTTTTTTTTGGTTTTTTGCAAAGAAACGATATTTGGAGAAAGACATACTACAACTTTTTTAGATTTTTTGCAAATTTCCAATGTTTTTGGATTTTGAGATTTTTTCATTTGTTTTTGGATTTTGAAAATTTGTAATTTTTTTGGATTTTTGGTTAAGGAGGGATCTTCCATCATACCTACAAAGGAAAACACCATGAATTAGTCTCTAAATAAGAGGTCTAAATCATAGGTTTCTATTTTAATAGGTTTCAGGGCACCCTTGACCCAAGTGGTCACAGGTGGTGGTTCTGGGGGTATGGAGGAGATATATCCTATCCCATACCTACTTGGGTTTGCACTTGGTATTATGCGCTCGAGGCAACCTTGGTTTTGGGTCCCTAGGCTTTGGTAGCGCATGTAACCCATGTTCAATAGCATGTTCCAAGGCTTTTTAGTTTTGCAAATTCTTTGTACAAAGGGTGGCATTGAAACTTGCTATCGTCCATATCATGCTTGAATGGTTTTTTATTTAGGGCCTTTGGAAATAGTTGGCACTTGGTCTTTCCTAGGATAATTATGGTTTTGGGCGGGCAAGTTTTGGGTTGCCCCTTGATATGTAGGATTTTCCTAGGTTTTTGGAGGATGATCTTGGGCGTTTTGACCAAAGGTTTCCCAAGGTTGTCCTCATCGATTTGGTGACCTGATAAGAAAGGGAAGTTTTGTATTTCCTGAAGCTGAGGATAGTTTTCTCCTAGAATTACCACAATCTGGTTTTCATAGGGGATTTTCACACACCTATGGAAGGTGGATGGCACAGCTTGCAAGCTATGTATCCATGGTCTTCCAAGCAGTAGGTTGTAATGGGGTGTATGTCTAAGACATGGAACACCCCTGCGTGGGCTATGCCTCCTATTTCCATGGGTAACTCTATGGCTCCCAAAGGTCTAGATGCATTTCCATCGTATCCAGTGATTACGATGGTACTTGGGTTCATGGAAGTCAAGGTGACTCTGATTTGACATGCCACGTGGAGCGGAAGGATGTTGAGACCTCCTCCCCCATCAACTAAGCATTTGTCGAGAGGATAGTGATTCAATACTACCTCAATATGCAAAGCTTGGTTGTGAGTTTTGTAAACACCCCGAATTTTCCAAAAAATCAAAAACTCTCAAAAACACAAAAAGCTCGTTTGAGCCAAAGCGATAACCTATTTTAAAATGTGAAAACAGGTACAAAAGAAAAAAGGAGAGCCCTTGCAAGAAGAGAAATCAAGCTCGGAGTCTCAAAAGCCACCCCCTATTCAAAAACGGAAGAAAAAAGAGCCCGTTCGGAGAAAAGCCTGATAGAAGGGTAAAAATGTAATTTGGGTCAAAGAAAAAGCACAAAGCAGCTCCAAAATGCAGAAAGAAGCCCAGTACCTGAGAAAGTTGACAGAAGTCTGAGACACGTCCTGTCAGAATGAAGAACGAAATTCGTGCGGCAATCTGAGTTCGATATCAATAGGAACCGGCCAAAAGCCAAAATGGTGGACCGAAAAGAACGCCGAAAAAGTCCTGAAAAGCAGAACACCGGTTGGAAGAAAGACTTGGGGAAGACCCAGGCCAGAGTTGGGCGTCCGATGAATCGAAGCCCGCTCGAAACTGATGGTAAAAAGGACCAGAAAGGACCAGAAAACCAAGGAGTAGAAGAAAAGTCTGGATTGGGTTTGGAGCCAAAAATATCCAGATCCAGATCCAAATTGTGTTTGGATTGGATCTGGATCTCAAAATGTCCGAGATCTGAGATCCAAACCCAAATAAATATTTGGACTGGATCTGGATCTCAAAATATCCAAGATTCGTGATCCAGATCCACATAGGGTTTGGATTGGATCCGGATAGCTAGACCCAAATCCAAGACCCAATATCCAAGACCCACTTCAAACCTCTATAAATAGAGGTGCTAGGCTTGAAAAATGATTCACGAGTGAGGCTCTAGGGAAGCTCCTCACGTGAATAAAGGGGGGGGATGAGAGAGAAAAAGGCCCATAGGCCAAGTTCGTTTGTTTGAGTGCTTGGGATTGGCTCATGGAGCCAAGGGCTGCACCAACCAAGGAACGTCCCCTACAAGCTGGCTGGGAGCATGGCGTGGTGGAGCTTGGCGGCTTGAGCGGCGGCTTGGAGCGGTGCTGCAACTAGGTAAGCCCCTAAGACCTAAACTAGACACCTTCTTCCCTAACCACTCTAGACCACCCATCCTACCCAAACGTCCCCGAAAACCACCACCAAACCAGCCAAGTGCTAGCCGTTTTTCACCAAGTCTTCCACCCAAAACCACCACCTAGCTAAGCCCTACCTAGAACCAAAGAAAAACCTAACCTAGCTCGGCCACTTGCTGGCCGAGCCACCCATTTTACCCGGACTTCAACCTAGAAACAAGCCTAACTCGAGCCACCTTGGCTCGAGTCCTTTCTCCCCAAAAACCCACGGCCTGCACCAGCAGGCCGTGTCTCATTTTCTACCCAAAGTGGCCTGCCTTTAGGGCAGGCCAACTACCTAAAAACCAGCCCAACCTTTGGCTGGTTTCCCTTTCCCACACACCCAAAACAGCCCGGCCAAAGTTGGCCGGGCGTCCTTACTTTTTCACCAAGACTTGGCCTGCCATTCGGCAGGCCACCTAAACCTAACACATGGCCAAGCCAGGTCGTGTGCTATCCTCTTTGAAACCATACCAGGCCTGCCATAATGGCAGGCCATTCACCTTGAAACCACTCGGCCATACTGTCCGTGGTCCCTTACCTAACCTCACCTTGGCCCATCTTAGTTAGCCAGCCCTTAACCTAGTCGTGGTTTGCCTAGGATCAGCCCCAACCACACCCTAAAGTCACACCTTCTAGAGCCACCCTAGCCTAGACAAAACCTAGCTAGGACCACCCCCAAGGTCCCTTTAAACCAAGTTCACTCGAGCCACCTTTGGCTCGAGTCACACAAGCTAAACCCAAGGCCAAAGTGCTGGCCGTATTCCATACTAAAACCATGCCACTCGAGCCACCTTGGCTCGAGTCTCACAATACCAAACAAAGGTCATGAACCTTGGCCGAAATCTCAAAACTTTAGCCAACACCTAACCTAGGACCAACCAACTCAATCCTATACCTAAACCAAGGCCAAACGCTGGCCTAATACCAAGCCTAAACTATACCTAAACCAAGGCCAAGTGTTGGCCAAATCCCATACAAAAGCCCAATCACTCGAGCCAAGGTGACTCGAGTCATACCTTGCCCAAACCGGCCCCAAGTAGCCCCAAACCCATTGTAGCTTGCAGCTCCCGAAACTCCAAGTCTCTCCAAGCTCTCCGGCTTCGCTCCCACGTGCCCCGGACTCCATAAGAAGAAGGTGGATTCGTCCCTTGTACAATCCCAAATTAAGAACCTGGAAAAGTGTAAGTAGTTTGATATATATCAAGTTTCTTTTCCATTCAATTAAATTCATGATACGGGGTTGTAATAACGGAGCATCGTCTCCCCCCGGAATGTAATAACAGTGTTGGACACACGAGACACACACGTACACTCGAGCACCACGTACACAATTGGGCCTTTTCGCTCTTATCATATACATACGTATTTCAATTCAGCTGGGTTGTTATATTAAGTCATGTGGGTTTGTCTTTCAATTACACACTCGCACCCAAGAAACACCCGAGCGATTGCTCAAACACCTCACGCACATTTTGGCCTCAAAAGCCACTAAGATATAGCCATATCTATATATTTTCTGCTGCGTGAGTTTTCCTGGTTCAGTTGTGTACGCATTTCAATTCCGAGTTTTAAATTCAGTCGTGTGTGTTGTCTTTCAATTTATACACAAACACACACACCATAATTGAGCCTTTTTGCTCTTACATATATCTATATCTCCCTTCTGCTGCGTTTTACGGTTCAGTTGCATGTGTTGCATTTCAATTTATACACAACACCCATGCACACATTGAGCCTTTCCGCTCTTAAGATATAGATATATTTAAATTTCTGCAATTTACATTCAAGTCGTGTGAGTTGCATTCAATTTGGGTTTTCCCTTAAGCATTGTCTTTCAATTTCGGGTTTTAAGGTTCAGTTGTGTGAGTTGCATTGCATACTCGCCATACTCGAGCTAGAGTGCATACCTGCATCAAATAAAACCCGAACAAATCGTGCAAAAATGCCTAAGTGGATAAAATTGAAAGACTTAGGGTCGCCCAAAATAAAAAATCACCAAAAGTGCATGATTTCCAAAGTTTTCAAAACACTTCTTTATTCGAAATCGATTTTGAGTTTAACTTGTTTCAAAACTAAGTCTCTAAGCGTATAGACTGACCCTTGCGCGTCGGTGCGAGAAGGTCTACGACGAAAAGATCCCGCTTGCCTACAATCTCCTTTCAAAAGTCAAATATTTCAAAACTACTTCGCTAGTTTAAGTAAGCTAGCTGGCACGCCCTAAAAGCGAACGTAGATTGTGAAAAGATTTAATCCAGGCCTAAGAAACCCGGAGTCGAAGATTTTCCGTGTCTACAGATTTGGCACGCCCGGTGGGAGCCAGGACTTAAGTAGACTTCAAACAAACAAGTTACACTCAAATTTTCGAAAAAACAGTGTTTTTCCAAAAAAACAAAATCATGCATACTTTGGAAAATTGCAAGAAAAGGGATGAAAAGATACAATCCTCATTAAGTGAACTAAGAAAGACTTTGAAAACAGATAAAGCCCAAAGAGAGCTCGATGATATTCAAAAAATGTTTCAAAAGATGAATGCTTTAAAAGCCCATCGATCTCATATTAGCTCTTCTAGGGCACATAAAGATCGTGAAAAGAAAACCGATCTTAAACTCAGTGAAGGATGTGAGGTAAAAGGCCAAACCCTAGAAAAGGGCGAGTCCTCCACTCCCACACTTCCAAAATCCTCGTCGCGTAAATCAAAAGAGGTTTTCAAAACAGCCAAAGAACGAGAAATGCTAGTTGATATACGGGTGACTTTCAAAAAAATGGATGTTTTAAGCAAGGAGCTTAAAACCCATAAATCCCATAGCAACTCTTCTCAGGCGTACAAAGATTGTGAAAAGAAAACCAAATTCAAAATCGACAAAGGAATTGAGGTAAAAGGCCAAACCCCAGAAAAGGGCGAGTCCTCCACTCCCATATTTCCAAAATCCCACAAATCCAAAGGAAATTCGAAAACAAACTTTTCTATTTCAAAAAATCAAAAAAATCTTGAAAACTTTCAAAAAGACAAAAAAATTGAAAAATCAAACTTTGAAATTTCGAAAAATTCAAGTGAAATTCCTAAGTCTAGGCACACATACACAGTGGGACATAAAACCCACACCCCACAAAGAGACAAGAGTGAAAAATAGGTAGGTTTCGAAAAGGAACGCCTCGTGAAACCCCGGGGGCTCAAAACAGAGTTACCCGGGAAAACGGCCTGCTCTCACCCTGAAAAGGTAGACAAGCCACAAAGAGGTATGCCTGAAACTCATCCTTCTCAAAACTCTCTTCTTCATATAGGGTCATCAGATGCATTGGATAACCCCTCTGCACATACAAACCCACGAAATGTGCCTAAGTTAGAGAATTTTCAAGGTGCGCCAAATATCCCTCACCAGCCAAAAGAATTTCAAAAGCAAAAACAAAAAGAAGTTCAAAAAATGGTAGACATGGAGACCCCTAATGCATGCATCGACATCTTAGGAGCTCATAACCCTACCATGGAAAAACCCACTTCTTCGAGTCTAGTCTTGTACCTTGGAACCAAGACTATGGCTTTGAAACAAAAAAATCCATCCCTAAGGGCACCACAAGTTAAACCTAGGGAGCAAATCAAAAACTTCGAGGGAGCAAGCTTGTCTTCCCTTGAAGAAAAATTCTCCCAAAAACAGGTTGTATGGAAGCTCAAGTCTTCCATCACCCTGCAATATCCAAAGTTCCTCAAGGAACCAAGCATGGCTTTCCTTGAGGACAAAATCTCCCAATTCAGGGTTGTATGGAAGCACAAGTCTTCCATCACCCCAAAATATCCAAAGTCTATCGAGGGACCAAGCACGGTTTCCCATGAAAACAAAAACACCCCGAAATATCCAAAACTCCTCGAGGGACCAAGCACGGCTTTCCTTGAGAAACAAACCTCCCAAACCAGGGTTGCATGGAAGCCCAAGTCTTCTATCACCCCAGAAACCAAACTCCCAACATCCAAAAGGGTATATATCCCTGACATGGACGATTCTATGTTCCAAGGCCATGATTTATACAAAACTTTTCAAAAAACAAGAAGTCTTGGAACATGATTCTGAATATGGGATATAAACCCTACCAGGGCTTGGGAACCCAAAACCAAGATAGGCTCGAACCTGTCCTACCTCAGGCCAATCGACAAAAGTATGGATTGGGCTACAGCCCACCCATACCCCCAAAGCCGCCACCTAAGACCATATGGGTCAAGGGTGCCTTGTAGAACCTTTAAAACTGAAACCCATGTCTTAGACCTATCTGATTAGAGTCTGATTCATGAATGTTTTCTTTGTAGGTTCATGGGAAGATCCCTCCTTTTGAAAAAGCCAAAAAAAATCAGATATTTGCCAAAAACCAAAAAAATTGAAAACCCAAAACAAAATCTCAAAAACATTTGGAAAAATAAAAATTTCAAAAAGAAATTTGTTTTAAAGCCTTTGGCCATGTACAAAGTCCATTTTCGAAAATTGTAAAAATGTTTTTCGAAAATTGTATATAACTCCTAAAAACCAAAAAAACCAAAAAATCCAAAAAGCTTATCTTGAACACCCTTTTGTCTAGAGCTTTTTCAAAATGAAAAGCTAGAGAATCACCAAAGCCTGGAGGAATAAAAAACCTCCGAACTTCCTGAAATTCGCAAGATCCTTGACTTATGCACAGATTGGGGATTTTTAGAAACAAGCCTGACCCATAGTGTGTGCATAAGCATCATGCATCACACTCTGAAATCATTCATGTGCATCGAGTTTAGACATCATCTTAGAACTCGAATTCAGGGTTTTGCAAAACCAAAGGGGCAATGAAAGTCGCCCCCCTAAGTATCGAGCCTTCATAAGCAGGTCTCCATATGAATCAAATCCAACACCTTCAAGGCAAATTTCAAAAGAAATGAAAATCTCGAAAAAGGGTTAGCATTTCACAAAAGCCTTTTTCAAAATTCTTTTTGATAAAAACCTTCCATACATTGCAATTCATGCATTGTCTGCTTGACTTGATCAAATGAAGATGTTATTCATACTAAAATGTGCCATACATTTAGAAAACTCTATTGGCATGTGACAGGAATCACAAAGCCAAAAGAAAAATCGTGCTTAGCCTTGCTGTAAGCTTTCAAAATTCAAGACATCATCTCCCATGTCATGGAAAGGGGAATGATGTTCATTAAAGCACTCATTTTTAAAATCCTATCTCAACAGGTAGGCAAAATGGCAGCCCCTTTCAACAGAGTATGAGTTCAAAACTCAAGACTCAATTTAAGGGACAAGCCCTGTATCGTGTGGCTGAAGTGCCTCTGTGAGACACATTCCCCATACTTGATCAAATGCCCCATGAAGGCACGAATTTTCAAAATGAATTCCAAAAACTCTGCTTGACCAAAATCAAGTATAGGAAACATATTTAAAATCAAAAGGGCTGGTATGAAACCATCTTCATATAGAAAGGGAGGATTTCCCAAAATTACTTTCTCAAAAGGGATCAAAATTTTGAAAATTTAACCCTACATATACTTTGAAAAGAAAGATTTTTCAAAACTTCAGGTTTATATGAAAACCTTGATTGTGTTCGGATAAAGAACATGAATCTCACGATGAAATATGGAGACCATGTCAAAATCGAAACCTAATGGCCATGACGATCACTTAGGGCTGGTTATGTTTCCATCCTTGAGGAAAACAATATCATGATCATGTTAGAAAAAACATGGAAGTGCATGGACATGAACATACCATTGTCCATCCAAAATCCTTTTGAAAAGCCATGGCCCTTTACCATGTGGCCATGCGAAATTTCCCTCAAGCTAGGGGCATTTTTAAATATAGCCCCTAGACACTTTCCATGGAGAAAAGAATGCATCTCCTTCTTGACTTGCAAGATACATTTCATAGGTTCACTCTTTTATAAAATCGTGTATTTCCATTTTGAATCACATGGAGTGCATAGCATGCTACATATTCATATCATATCACCCCAAAGAAAGCCCAAGAGGTGGGCAAACCTGAGTAGGAATGTCCCCATGTCTTCAAAAGGGCAAGAAAATTTGAAAAATCTGTTGATATTGTGGGTAGAAATTAGCAAAACCTCAAAAATGCCCGAATATTCATAAGGGTTTATGTTAAATTCCTTTTTCAAAAAGATTTTGAAAAATTGAACTCCTTTGAAACTTCTTGAAAGAAGGATCGAAGTTCATTATATAACCCTGAATGGAGGAATTTATACTTTTCAAAAGGTAGAGTCTTCCAAAAACAAATTGGCGATATTTCAAAGAACCCTGGCTTATAAGATTAAGCCTTGTTCAAAATATCAAAATATTTTCAAATAGCAGATGCTATTAAGAAATAGGATGATCTCGTTTGAATCGAGTAACCAAAGGGATAAGCCTTCCCCCATTCTACTTTCTCTCCAAAAAAGGAAAATTGGCTATGTTCAAATACTTTTCTTGGAAAAATTTTCAAGAGTTTTGTTTTTTTTATCTAGGTTTTCTCAAGACCCGGGTCCCACCGGGTATGCCAAACCTGTAAGCACGAAAATTCTCACTTATGGCTTTTGAGACCTAAAATGAACCTTTTCGAGTTTACGTCACTTTTAAAAGGGCGTGCCAGCTAGCTTGCTCAAGCTAGTGAAGTTTTTGAAATATTTGACGTTTTGAAAGGCGATTGTGAGCAAGCGGGATCTTTTCGCTTGAAACCTTCTTGAACCAGTGCTCAAGGGTCAGTTTAAGCGCTTAAAAAACCTTTTATCTAAACAAATGTATACTTTTGAAAGAAAACTAAGTTTTTCGATGATTGTATGCCTAAATTGCAGTTTTTATTACGGGGCTTTGTACGATTCCAAGTCTTTGAGCTTTTAAGCTATTTAGGCCGGATGTGTGTGCTTCAAGTGGCCTAATTTCAGCGAGTTTGAGCGTAGATTCGGGGTTTCCTCTTTGAAAACGCGCGAATGCAAGGATGCACAAATATTTTTCGGGTTTGATATGATGATGTGAGCTAAGCTCGAATTGAAAGCAACTCACACACACAACTTAATGCAAATACCCAAATGGAATTTCAACTCACACGACTTGAATGTAAATTAAGGAAAACATACTTATATATTTAAGAGCGAAAAGGCTCAATGCACGCGTGTGTGTAGTGTAAAATTTAAATGACAAACTCACACGACATGAATTGAACTTGCCAAAATTGAAATATAAGTATATAGTAAGAGCGGAAAGGCTCAATTATGAGTGAGTGCTCTTGGTGTGTAAATGGAAAGACAACTCACACAACTGGAATTGAACCACCCAGAAATATCAGTGCGTACACGACTTGAATGTAAAACTCACGCAGCTTGAAAGTATATAAATACACTATATCTTATGAGCAACAAAGGCCCAAAAGGTGGGTGAGAGTGTAGAGCAAGTGCTCGAGTACTTTTGTGTGTAAGTGTGGAAACTTAAATGACAAACTCACACAGCTTTAATGTAAAACCCACGCAGCTTGAAAGTATATAGATATGCTATATCTTATGAGCAACAAAGGCCAAAAATGTGCGTGAAGGTGTAGAGCAAGTGCTCGAGTACTTCTTGGGTGCGAGTGTGAAATTTAAATGACAAACTCACACGACATGAATGTAACAACCCAAATTGAATTGCAACTCACACAGCTTTCACTAAAGTCTTTAGCTTAAGAGCGAAGGCTCAATGTGTGTGCAATAGTGTGCAATTAAGAGCGGAAAGGCTCAAGTGCACGTGGGTGTCTTGTGTACGTTTAAGAGCAATATGGCTCAAGTGTATGTGTGTGCTTCGTGTATGAAGCACCAATATTACATTTCTGGAGGAGACTACGCTCCATTATTACAACCCCGTATCAAATTGAATTAAATTTGAAATGAGTAAGGTAAAAACCGAATTTAAACACTTACATGTGGACGGCTTTTCCTCTCAATCATGCTTGGGCTTTTGTCCACCTTGGCAGCCAAGAGACGAGTCTCCCTATGTGGGCTTTTGACGTGAGTTTAGGCTTTTGGAGCAGCCGGGTGCATAGACTAGGAGGGGCTTAGATTCAGCCAAGAGGGATGGATATTGGCTAAGGTAAGTCACGGCCTAAGTGGGGATGACTAAGATAGGGCCTTAGGAGTGGGCTGGCTAAGATAGGTCACGGTCTAAGGTGTGTTAGGTTGGACCTAGGGAGAATGGGATGTGGCACGCTATGGCAGGGCGCTAGGTAGTGGGGTGCGACAGTGGCGCTAGGTAGTGGGGTGCGGCAGTGGCGCGCGGCAGAAGACAGGCGCTAGGCACGCCTAGCAGGTGCTGGGGTGAGGCGAGCTATGGAAATGGGGTGCTAGTGGGGGACAGGTATGGTGTGGTGCCAAGGAAGGTAAGGGATAAGGCCGGGACTGGTGGCAGGTAGGTGGTCTCGGCAGGCGGCTAGGAAAGGGAGCTGGTGTAGTGGGGCGCTAGGGTGATGATGGCAGGTGCGTGAAATGGGAGCCGGGTACTAGCAGGTGAGTGTCATGGGGTGTGAGCCGGTTGGGGTAAGAAAAGGGCAGGCGGTAGGACAGGTTGATGGGGTTTGAATTAGGTTCAAACCGAGTGCGGCTGCACTCGGTTAGGTTCACATTAGGTCAGTGGGGAAGTGGATTAGGTTAGGTCTAAGTCAAGTAGTTAGGGGCTGAGCTAGGTCGGTTAAGGTAGGTCGGTTTAGGTCGACTAGTGAGAGGTCGGTTGGGTTAGGTCTAGGTTAAAGGGAGTCGGTTGGGGTTAGATTTAGGGTGGTCCATGGGAGGTCGGTTTAGAGAAGTTTGGGTCGGTTTAGGTGAAGGGGGCTAGGTTTAGGCTAGTTTTGGGTTAGGTTTGGTGAGGTGGATTAGGCGGTTTAGGTAAGTTTAGGGTGAGGTTGAGAGACCTACCTCTTGGAGCCGGTCCACCATGTCTTGCCCATGATTTTACGCCCTTGTGCAGCCCTCCTTCAAGTTGGTGCAACCCCTTGATTTGAGCCTAGGTCCATACAAGGCTTGAACCCATGCCCTTGATCAAGCCCACAAGGCTAGCCCACTTGAAAATATCTAGCACACCAATCTTCTCTCACCTACTTTATGCAAGCTCTCCCCAAGCCCTCTTGGATTTCACGTGAACTTGTGGGCACCCCCTCACCTCTATTTATAGGCAAATGAGGTGGGTCTTGAGTATAGATCTTGGATTTGGATTTTGAGATCCAAATCCGATCCAAACACTATTTGGGTCTGGATATAGATATTTGGGTCCAGATCCAATCCAAATTCTCATTTCTTCAGTCCTTCTTGGCGTTTCGAGACGGATAGTTTCTGCGGGCCCTGGCTTCATCAGTGCTCCATCTTGGGTTGGGACTTCCCCAACCTTTTCGTCTGAACTCCTTCTCACCTTTCTGGACTCTGTTTTAGTTCATTTTTGTCGTTTAAGGCTTAGATTTATGCTATTTTGGTGGATGTTCTTGGCTTGGTATTTGATGCTCCGGGCTTGCAGTCTGCTTTTGGCCTGGGCTTTCCTTTTGTCTTTTGATCCTACTTTTGTTAGGCCAGGGTGCTTTATGGGCTTTTGAACCTGCTTTTGAGGCTACTTTTGATCAGGCTCCACCTGTTGTATTTGGGCTTTTACAAAATTGGGACTTGGCCCGAGCTTGAGATATTTGTATTTCGAACAGGGTTTAAAACAGAAGTTTAAAGCTTTTGCAACTCTTGGGTTTTTGAAAACTCAGAATCTAGTTTTGAAATGGATGTTTCAAACTAGGTGTTTGATTTTGGGGTGTTTACACCACGACCTGAGATGCTTTGGGAATGCATGATTTTGAAGGGCCAGGAATAATGACCACTTCTTTGGTAGCTTCTTTGGCTAGATGTGGGGGTTGATAGATCCTTCCAGACCAGGTCACCTCATCCACATCTTCCCTAGGGCTCGTTCCTATGTTGGCTCTAATTTTGCGCTTCGGAGCACCCCAAATTTTTAAAATGGCTCTAGCCGGGGGCGGGACTCTAAGCGCTCCCCGGATCACTACTTGCTTAGCGTTTTTGACTACGATGAGAGAAGGTGGTGTGTGACAAGTAGTGGAATCCGTATGCAATGCATGCTCCAAACCTTTTAAGGAAGCCGAGAAAACATATACCTCTTTTTCCTTCTCACTGGTGCTTGCATGGTTGGGGAAGGGTTCTTTAAGAATGGCTTGGGCAGGCTCCGGTTCCTCGGTGACCTAGAGCCAGCCCTACTCTATCAAGTCCTCGATTTTATTCAAAAGGGAGTAACATTTATTTGTATCATGGCCCTTGAGCCGATGATACTTGCAAAATTTGTTTAGAAATTTCCCTTTTGAAGGTATTCCCTCGGGAATCTCAGGGAGGGTTACCATTCCTTAGATGAGCAGGAGGTCGAGGACCTCCGAGATGGGCGGCCCCAGTAGAGTATACTCTCTCTTTTCAAATGTTTTTTGAATCTTTTTTTTGATTTTTGGTTCATTCTTCTTTGAAGTGTCGGTTGGGTTTGTTTCCACTTGGACATTAGCAATTTTTTTGGGTTTTGCCCCAATATCCATAGTGGGTAGCCCGTAAGTCCCGAGTTTTTCAAATCATGGTTTCTGAAGCATTTTTCCTTTCCACAAGTCATCGTAGACCCCCTTTTTCAGATTTGTTTCGAAGAGGGAAGCCTTTTATATTAATTTATGGAAAGTTAAAATTTTGTGCAAATAAAGAAGTGTTTTCAACTCCATTTTGAAATTGTCAAGTGTAAACACCCCGAAATCCCACGAATTTCTCAAAATTCATCTGGTTTTGTAAAAGCAGCCCCAAAGGGCCATTTTTGAGTCTGGAAACCCGGGAGCCTTCCAGACAACCCTGTATATATGTTTTAAACTTCATATTTCAAAAATATATAATATGGCTTTTGAAAACCTTTTAAAACACGTTTTTGAAACCCCAAAGCAGCTTGGCCTAATCAAGACAGGACCAGCGAAGTCAAAGAGAGCCCAGAACCGGAGCACATGTCGAGTCCGGCACAGCAACTCTCGTATCAAATCCATACCCCCAGGATCTCGAACGTCCAAGACCCTGTTATTATCAAAATGTCATTTGAAGTCATCTCCGGAAGCCAGAAACGGAGGCGGACGATTATGTTGGCGAAGACCCAACACAGACGGAGTGCTGATGTTGTCAAACCCCGCACAAATCGTCCGTTTCGAGCCCAGCTCGAAGGAGTCAGAGTTCAGTTTGGATCAGATCTGGACCATATATATCCAGATCCCAATCCAAACCCATATATGGACTTGGATTTCGATTCAAAAATCCAATCCAATATCCATATCCATGGCCCACATCACCTTCTCATAAATGGAGGTGGGGCCCACTTGAATTTCACGTGGGACCATGGGCATGAGAGAGAGTGGGGGTGGATAAGATCAAGTATGTTGTAATTAAGCTTGACTTGTGTGTCAAGTTTGGGGTTAATCATGTGGGTTAGCCTAATTGAGTGGGTTTAAGCTTGTAATTAGCCAAAACCTAACCTAGGGCTGCACCAACATGATGTAGTTAAGGTCTATGGGCCATGCAAAGGGAGCTCCTTCACCTAAACCTAACCCAAAATACCTAATCCTAGCCTTCCACCCTAATCCGCCCCTAATCTGAGCCTAATCACCTAACCTACTTCCCTAATCCCGGCCTAATCACCTAACCCACTTCCCTAATCCTTCCCTAAACCTAGGTTAGTTTCCCTAAACCTAGCCTAATCCTAGCCTAATCACCTAACCTAGCTCACTAAACCTCACCCTAGAACCCACCCACCTAACCAAACCCTAAACCCCTAAACCATCCCTAGCCCACAACCTACCCAAACCACTTGAATTTAAAATATTTGGCCCTACCCTTTCCAGCCCACCTTATCTTCATACCACCCTACCTAAACCACCTAACCACTACCCCAAACCCAGCCCTAACCGACCTACCCATCCCTATATAAACCCCCCCCTTGGGGGCGGGTTTTCCTATCTAGAAGCCTTCCCCAAGCCCAGTCGGGTCCTCTCCTTCCTCCACTCCCCCAAGCTCCACCTGCTCCACATCCCACCACCACCAGCACCACCACCGCCACCACCATTCTAGCCGAAGCCCCCTCCATCGTCATCCTCTTCACCCGACCGAACCAGCCGAGCCCCCACATCCGGCTGCTACTCAACCACCCGCCGCCTCTTCATCCGGTTAGTACCCCACACTCTATCTAGCTCCTTCTCCACTCCCTCTCCACTCCCAGCCAACCACCATACCACCACCTTACCCTAATATCAGCCACTTGCCGCCACCACTCCCACTCGGCCAAGCCTTAGTCACCCTAACTACCCGCCACTACCTAACCACCCTAGCTACACCCGGCCACCCTATCCGACTTCCTAAGACCTACCCATAACACTCCCTTACACCCACTACACCCACTACCACCTAGCCCCATCACCTAGCTAGCTTCCTTCCCATACTCCACCCATAGCCATCCTAGCAGCCCGCCACCACCACATTCCCCTAGTCGGCCACTCCAACCGACTATCCCTTCCATTCGGCCAGCCATCTCTTTTCCCCTAGGTGTCCCATTCGATCTTCCCTTAGGCTCCCCTTAGGGCCATACTCCCTAACACTATATCCTCTCCTAGTGACCCTATATACTCACCTTGCCCAGCCCCTTTAATCTCACACATCAAGGCGACACCATCCCTAGCATCTGGCCACTTTCAAGGGGCCTCTCCTGCGCCCCATTTGCAGCTGGCCAGCACCCCTTGTCGCTCACCCTCGCGGAGCTCCTGTTTGCAGCCCAAGGCGAAGGCCAAACCCACGCTCAAGCAAGGCCTCTACGGACCAGCTACTAGTAAGTGCCTAACTCGGTCTTTAGTTGTATACTTGCTTGAGATTCAATTCGATACGGGGTTGTAATAACGGAGCATAGTCTCCCCCTGCTTGTAATAACGTGGCTTGGCACACCCACACACGTGCACTCTCTTAGTTGTGCACGATTTTGAATACACACGGGCCTAATCAGCCCCTAATACATAAGTATATACATATACTTTCATTTTGAAGGGTTTTGATTAAGTTGGGTGCATTGTCTTTCAATTCAAGCACTCACACACATTGAGCTTCCGCTCTTATTTGAAAGACCCAAGTAAGGGCCGACCTATACTATTTGGGTTTCATTTCATGTCATGTGTGTAAGTCTTTCAATTCAAGCACTCTCACACACATTGAGCTTTCGCTCTTACTCCCAAGACCTTAGTAAAGGCCTTATTGCAGTTATATTTGGGTTTCATTTATGTCGTGTGCGTAGTACTTCAATTCAAGCACTCACACACATTGAGCTTTCGCTCTTATTCCCAAGACCTTAGTTAAGGCCATACTGCAATTTATATTTGGGTTTAATTTCATGTCATGTGTGTAAGTCTTTTCAATTCAAGCACGCACCCACATTGAGCCTTCGCTCTTATTTGCAAGACCCGAGTAAGGGCTCATATACATACTCTATATACATATCTCCCTTCGGCATTTATATTTCAAGTCATTTCCCTTCGGTTATTTCCCTTCGGTTATTTCCCTTCAGTATTGTCTTTACATTCGGGTTTTTCCTTTGGAGTAGCGTGAGTTTGCATTGCATCTACGCCACACCACGAGGTAGGACGCATATTGCATCAAAGCAAGCCCCGCTCGAATTCGCCCATGTAGTGGAGTGTTCATAACACACAAACTAGGTGGCCCGAAAAGGGATAAAAGAAAAGACTTAGGCACGTGCAAATCCATGTGATCTAAAACATGCAATCGCATCTAAAAGACCCGAATTAGACACCTCAAACTGCTTCGTAGACTTTCTCTCCCAAAACTCGATTTTTGCAAAGCGTACAGACTGACCCTTGCGTATCGGTGTAAGAAGGTCTGCGACGACAAGAGCTCACTTGCTCACAATCGCCACGATTAGAAGTCAGTGTTAAATATATCTTCGCTAGCTTAGGTAAGCTAGCTGGCACGCCCTGTTTGCATAAATAAGGCCTTAGACGCACGAGAGGATCCGCTCCGAGCCCTGAAAAGGTGAGAGGTGGGGATTTTTCACGCGTCTACAACAAGGATGAGCATTACTGTACATCCTTCGGAGATGGGCTCTCTCATTTGCCCGAGGAGGGACCTCCATCGAACGATGAATGCATGTACATCCTCGTTCGATGCTTGTTTTGTGTCCCTAAGGGTGTTCAAAGTTGGGGGTCACTTCTACGTTGTGGGAAAACCTTTGCATAAAGCTATTCACTAACTCTTCAAAAGTTGCAAACTGGATTAGGTCGTAGGAAGAAAGCCATTTTGAAGCAGTTCCCTTGAGGGAGAGGGGGAACAAATATATCCATTTGGCAGAGTCCTTTTTCTTTTTGTAGGCTCTGCGAGAAAAGAGTTGCAGGTAGGATCTATGATCCCCCATGCCATCATATCGATGAAAGTTCTGTATGTTGTCATCACTATCTGTTTAGTAATTTGAAGGAAGAATATCCGATAGTGCTTACGATCTTTTCTCTTTGTTTTGGCCTCTCAATAGTTGTTGGAGGGCTTTTTGATCCTTCAATGTGAAGGATTCATGATATTGGTCCCCCTCCATGATGGAGGTTTCTTTGGGCCTTTTTGACTTGCTAGGCATTTTCTTAGCCTTGGTAGGTTCGCCATGAGACGAGCAAGACTCAGCCGCCTTGGCCTCCTGGCTAAGGGCGATGATTCTTGCTTCGAATTTCTTTCTCAAGTCTTCGAGCTCTTCTTTTTTGCTTTTAAAAGTGGTTTTTGAAAATTTTTTTGAAAAGGGACTTAGCACGAGGCTCGGCTAGACACTTCATTGGAGTCTGAATTTGACATGATTCAGATTTTTTGGAAATCCAATAAGTGAAAAAAGGCAAAAGTTAAACACTTTTCTTGAAAATTTTTCGAAGTTTTGACTTGTTGAATCGAAGTTTGCTTAAGACCCGAGTCCCACCGGGTGTGCCAATCTTGTAAACATGAAAATTTCCACTCCCAAGTTATAAAACTCGAAGTGAACCTTTTCGTGCCTACGCTTGCGTGAGCGTGCCAACTAGCTTACTCAAACTAGCGAAGGTTTTTAAAACGATTTTCTGACTTTGGCGATTATAGAC
This sequence comes from Brasenia schreberi, assembly GCA_036023115.1. NCBI lineage: Eukaryota > Viridiplantae > Streptophyta > Magnoliopsida > Nymphaeales > Cabombaceae > Brasenia > Brasenia schreberi. The sequence continues at coordinate 14,728,317 of JAYKKT010000064.1, forward strand.
AAGCGGACTCTTTTCGCTTTAAACCTTCTTGAACCGACGCTCAAGGGTCAGTTTAAGCGCTTAGGAACTTCGATTTTCCAAATAAGTTTTTCTTCAAATGACAAGTGTTTTAAACGATTTCGGATTGTGCACTTTTGCCAATTTTATTACGAGGGTTAAATGACCCTAAGCTTCTTACAAGTTTTATTTATTTAGGCTTGATGTGTGTGTGGAATGTGTGGCCTGGTTTTAGCATGGTTGGGGTGAGCGTTCGAGCGATTTGCCACAACAAGTGGATACAGAGATGCTATAAATTTTGTTTTGGGTTTTTGAGAACGATGATGCGAACTCACCTGAATTCTGAAATTGCACCCACTCTACTTTCATGAAAGTAAAACTCACGCGAATTGAAGTGCTTTCACTCTACTTTCACGAAAGTAAAACTCACGCGAATTGAAGTGCTTTTACTCTACTTTCACGAAAGTAAAACTCACACGAATTGAAGTGCTTTCACTCTACTTTCACGAAAGTAAAACTCACACGAATTGAAGTGCTTTCACTCTACTTTCACGAAAGTAAAACTCACGCGAATTGAAGTACTTTCACTCTACTTTCACGAAAGTAAAACTCACGTGAATTAAAGTGCTTTCACTCTACTTTCATGAAAGTAAAACTCATGCGAATGAAATATGTATACTTGCTGTAAACACCTCAAAATCCCACGAATTTCTAAAATCCATCTGGTTTTGTAAAAGCAGCCCCAAAGGGCTACTTTGAGTCTGGAAACCCAGGAGCCTTCCAGACAACCCTGTACATATGTTTTGAACTCTGTATTTCAAAAATATATGATATAGCTTTTAAAACCTTTTTAAAACATGTTTTTGAAACCCCGAAGCAACTTGGCCTAATCTAGACAAGACCAGGAAAGCTAAGAAGAGCCCGGAATCAGAGCACATGTCGAGCCCGGCATAGCAACTCTCGTATCAAATCCACACCCCCAGGATCTCGAACGTCCAAGACCCTGTTATCATCAAAACATCATTTGAAGTCATCTTCGAAAGGCGAAAATAGAGGTGGACGATCATGTTGGCGAAGACCCAACGAAGACGGAGTACTGATGCTGTCAGGCCCCGCACAAACTGTTCGTGTCGAACACAGCTCGAAGGAGTCAGAGTTAAGTTTGGATCGGATCTGGACCATATATATCTAGATCCCAATCCAAACCCATGTATGGACTTGGATTTGGATTTGGATTCAAAAATCCAATCCAATATCCATATCCATGGCCCACATCACCTTCTCATAAATGGAGGTGGGGTCCACTTGAATTTCACGTGGGATTATGGGCATGAGAGAGAGTGGGGGGGGTGGATAAGATCAAGTGTGTGTTGTAATTAACCTTGACTTGTGTGTCAAGTTTGGGGTTAAGCATGTGGGTTAGCCTAATTAGGTGGGTTTAAGCTTGTAATTAGCCAAAACCTAACCTAGGGCTACACCAACATGATATGGTTAAGGTCTATGGGCCATGCAAAGGGAGCTCCTTCACCTAAACCTAACCAAAAACACCTAATCCTAGCCTTCCACCCTAATCTGAACCTAATCACCTAACCCACTTCCCTAATCCCGGCCTAATCCCAACCTAATCACCTAACCCACTTCCCTAATCCTTCCCTAAACCTAGGTTAATTTCCCTAAACCTAGCCTAATCCTAGCCTAATCACCTAACCTAACTCACTAAACCTCACCCTAGAACCAACCCACCTAACTAAACCCTAAACCTCTAAACCACCCCTAGCCCACAACCTACCCAAACCACTTGTATTTAAAATATGTGGCCCTACCCTTTCCAGCCCACCTTATCATCATACCACCCTACCTAAACCACCTAACCACTACCCCAAACCCAACCCTAACCGACCTAGCCCAGCCCTATATAAACCCCCCCCCCTTTGGGGGCGGGTTTGATCATCTAGCAGCCCACCCATCTTCAGTCGGGTCCTCCACTTCCCAGCCCAGCCGAATCTCCACCTGCTCCACCCGCTCCACATCCCGCCACCACCTGCTCCACATCCTGCCACCACCACCACCATCATCCGGCTGATCCCTTTCTACCCGCCACCATCTCTTCACCCGGTAAGTCCCCTACATCCTACCTTACTACTTCTTCACTCCCTCTCTACTCTCAGCCACCTAATCCACTCCCATAGCACCCTAACACTAGCCCTTCCACTTGCTGCCACCAGCCCCACTCAGCCGAACCCATAGCACCCTAACTGCCCGCCACCACCTAGACCTTTTAGCTCCATTCGGCCACCCTATCCGACTCCCTAAAACCTGCCCATATCATCCCAATACACCTACTACAACCACTACCACCTGGCCCCATCTCCTAGCTAGTTCCCCTACCTTACATCACTCCTAGCCACTTCCCCTACCTTACATCACTCCTAGCCACTCAAACTACCCGCCACCACTAAGCCCTCCTAGTCGGCCACTCCAACCGGCTGTCATTTCATTCGGCCACCATAGACCCCCGCCAACCTTAGGTGATCCGTTAGACCTTCCCTTAGGTTCACCCTTTTGCACAACCTACCTTAAAACTAAACCCTATCCTTAGTGACCCTACTTAGGTCCTTTAACCCAACACATCAAAAACGGCCCCTCCTTAGCAGCCGGCCATCTTCAAGGAGCCCTTCCCGGGCGCCCAAGGCATCCGGCCAGCACCTCCCCTTGCCGTTCAACCTCGCGGAGCTCCCTTTTACAGCCCAAGGCGAAGGCCAAGCCGACGCTCAAGCAAGGCATCTTCGGACCAGCTATTAGTAAGTGCCTAACTCGGTCTTTAGTTGTATACTTGCTTGAGATTCAATTCGATACGGGGTTGTAATAACGGAGCATAGTCTCCCTCCGCTTGTAATAACGTGGCTTGGCACACCCACACACGTGCACTCTCTTAGTTGTGCACGATTTTGAACACACACGGGCCTAATCAGCCCCTAATACATAAGTATATACATATACTTTCATTTTGTAGGGTTTTGCTTAAGTTGGGTGTGTAGTCTTTCAATTCAAGCACTCACACACATTGAGCCTTCGCTCTTATTTGAAAGACCCAAGTAAGGGCCGACCTATACTATTTGGGTTTCATTTCATGTCGTGTGTGTAAGTCTTTCAATTCAAGCACTCACACACATTGAGCCTTCGCTCTTATTTGAAAGACCCAAATAAGGGCCGACCTATACTATTTGGGTTTCATTTCATGTCGTGTGTGTAAGTCTTTCAATTCAAGCACTCACACACATTGAGCCTTCGCTCTTATTTGAAAGACCCAAGTAAGGGCCGACCTATACTATTTGGGTTTCATTTCATGTCGTGTGTGTAAGTCTTTCAATTCAAGCACTCACACACATTGAGCCTTCGCTCTTATTTGAAAGACCCAAGTAAGGGCCGAGCTATACTATTTGGGTTTAATTTCATGTCGTGTGTGTAAGTCTTTCAATTCAAGCACTCACACACATTGAGCCTTCGCTCTTATTTGCAAGACCCGAGTAAGGGCCCATATACATACTCTATATATATATCTCCCTTCGGCATTTACATTTCAAGTCATTTCCCTTCGGTTATTTCCCTTCGGTCATTTCCCTTCGGCATTGTCTTTACATTCGGGTTTTCTCTTTGGAGTAGCGTGAGTTTGCATTGCATCTACGCCATACCACGAGGTAGGACGCATATTGCATCAAAGCAAGCCCCGCTCAAAATCGCCCATGTAGTGGAGTGTTCATAACACACAAACTAGGTGGCCCGTAAAGGGATAAAAGGAAAGACTTAGGCACGTGCAAAATCTACGTGATCTAAAATATGCAATCGCATCTAAAAGACCCGAATTAGACACCTCGAACCGCAGCGTAGGCTTTCTATCCCAAAAACTCGATTTTTGCAAAGCGTATAGACTGACCCTTGCGCATCGGTGCAAGAAGGTCTGCGACGACAAGAGCTCACTTGCTCACAGTCGCCACGATTAGAAGTCAGTTTAAATATATCTTCGCTAGCTTAAGTAAGCTAGCTGGCACAACCTGTTTACAAAAATAGGCCTTAGATGCACGAGAGGATCCACTCCAAGCCCAGAAAAGGCAGGGAGGCGTGGGGATTTTCGCGCGTCTACAGAGATTGGCACGCTCGGTGGGACGTGAGCCTTTCAAAAATCGAGTTTTTAAGGTGAAAGTTTTGTGAAAATTTTGTTAAAAAGGTGTCATTTTAACTTGTTTTCTTTGCTTGTACTTAGGACATTTTGAAAAGCTTGAAAAGCATGTCAAAATCCAATCCAAGTGAAGTGTCGAGCCAAGGCTCATGCGCATCAAGTTCTCACTCTAGGAGGATTTTCAAAAACAAAATAAAACTAGATGAAATCGAGGACTTGAGAAGGGAGTTTGAGGCCAAAATCAATGCTCTCAGCCAAGAGGCTGAAGTAGGCGATTCATGTTCATCAAATGGTGAACAAAGGCCTAAAAAGAAATCTGAAAAACCTCGCAAGCACAAAGAGGCCTCCGTAATGGAAGGCAACCAATACCACGAGTCCTTCACACAAAAGAACCGTAAAGCCCTACAACAGTTGCTAAAAGGGCAGAATAAAGAGAAAAGAAGCTACGCCCTGTCTGATTTCCTTCCTATGGATTACGAAACAGATAGTGATGATGAAATACCGAACTTCCATCGATATGATGGCATGGGAGACCCTAGGTCTCACTTGCAGCTTTTCTCACATCGAGCCCATAAGAAGAAAAAGGACTCGATGAAATGGGTGTATTGGTTCCCTTTATCCCTTAAGGGCACAGCTGCCAAATGGCTGGCTTCCTACGACTTAAGCCAGTTCACTACTTTTGAAGAGTTAGCGAACTGCTTCATGCAAAGATTTGCACACAACGTAGAAGTCACGCCAACTCTGAATACCTTAAGGGATACAAAGCAAGGCATGAACGAAGACGTACATGCCTTCATTATAAGATGGTGGTCGCTTTTGGGCCAAGTGCGAGAGCCCATATCCGAAGGATGCGCGGTCATGCTCATCCTGGATAACTTTAAAAGCGAGTTAAAAACCCTTCTCTTGCTCCATGAGATCTCAACTTTCCATAAGTTGATCAAAAAGAACTCTCTTTTCGAAACCAACTTGCGAAAAGGGGCATACGATCACTTGTGGAAAGGAAGTGCCATTCCAAAAACTCGCTTGGAAAAGCCCATCGCATATGGGCTGCCCACGACAGACAAAGGGGCAAAGCCCCATAAAATCGCCAATGTCCGGGTGGATCCAGGCGTGGCGGGCACTTCCAAAAATTTTGAAAAGATAAAAAATAAGAGGAAGCGAAATTTTCAAAAACCGGTTGAAAAACGGGAGTACACTCCGCTGGGGCAACCTGTGTCGGAGGTCCTAGACCTCCTACTTGCCTAGGGCATGATAGAACTCCCTGAAATCCCCGAAGGAGTCACTTCCAAAGGGGGGTATTTAAACCGATTTTGTAAGTATCATCAGCTCAAAGGCCATGATACTAAACGCTGCTTCTCTCTCTTAAATAAAATCGAGAACTTGATAGCAGAAGGCCGGCTCTAGGTCACTACGGAACTTGAGCCACCTCAAGCTATCTTCAAAGAACCCTTTCCCAAACACGCCAGTGGCAGTGGGAAAGGAAAGGAGGTATGTACCCTCACCATTTCCAAGGAACTAGCGCAAAAACCAGAACTTGGTCGACCTACTTGTGCGCCCATTCTTGTACTATACAAGAAACCCACCCAAGTCGTCATTCGGGGACCACCAAAAGTGGAATCCCCGGCAAAACTAGTTTTGAAAATCCAAGGTTCTCCTCAGCTCATCCTTAGAGCCAAATTTAGCGCGAACCCTAGGCAGGTCGTGGGGGAAGTCACTAGATCCGAGAGGATCTATCAACCCCCGCACCTTCAAGGTGCTTAAAAGGTGGTCAGTGTGCCTGGCCCCTCAAAAGCATGTATCCCTAGTGTTCTGCCAAAAGCAGATAAGGACAAAGTCATCCTAAATCCTTATGACTTTGAAAACCACCTTTCAAAGATTCCTATTCACATGTCTATCTTAGAGCTTATAAAAACCTCGCCTAGGCATAGACTTGTATTAGAGAAAATTCTAGAAAGGGCCAAGGTTGATTCGAACATAAGTTCGGAATCCTTGTCTGCCCAAGTGGCTTTATTAGGAGCAAAATCGCCCATCACTTTCTCAAAAAATGATGTAGATAGACTCTACAAAACCCATAACCAGGCCCTGCATATCGAGGTGGTTCTAAACAACCACTCTCTAGACAGGTGCCTAGTCGATGGTGGAGGAGGGCTCAACATCCTTCCACTTCATGTGGCGTATAAAATCGGAGTCACCTTGACTTCAATGAACCCCAGCCCCATCGTTATCACTGGATACGATGGGAATGCGTCTAGACCTTTAGGATCCATCGAACTCCCAATGGAAACGAGAGGGATCGAACACACGGGGGTGTTCCATGTCTTGGACATCCACCCCCATTATAACCTGTTGTTGGGAAGGCCCTGGATATACAGTTTGTGCACTGTGCCATCCACCTTCCACAGGTGTGTCAAGATCCCTTTTAGGGACCAGGTCGTAGTGATCCTAGGTGAGAGTCACCCACAGCTTCAGGGGATCATAAACTCCCCTTGTCTATCGAGCTCCCATGCCCATGAGGCTAACCTGGGGCAAATTGTGATTGAGCCACCTCGACTCGTGTTAAACAACCCTAGGAAGGTTGTATATGTGAAGGGGCCGCCCAAAGTAGGCCCCCTCCTGATCTTAACCCTTCTAGGACGATCTAAGCGTTCCCTATTTCCAAAGCCCCTGGACAAGAGGCCATATGAGCACAATATGGACGATAGCATATTCCAGGACCACGACTTATATCAAAAATTTTCAAAAAACAAAAAGTCGTGGAACATGTTGTTGAACATGGGCTACACGCCCCACAAAAGTCTAGGGGCACAGAACCAGGGTCTCCTAGAGCCCATCCTTCCTAGGGCCAATCCAAGCCGATATGGGATAGGCTATACTCCCCGAATACCGCCGGAGCCACCCCCTGTGACCACCTGGGTCAAGGGTGCCCCAGAACCTGCCTTAGAAGAAACCTACGATTTAGATCTCCTATTCCGAGACTAACCCGTAGTGTTTTCCCTTTGTAGGTATGACGGAAGATCCCTTTTTCTAAAAATACAAAAACATTGGAAAAGCTTAAAATAAAAAAAATCGAAAAACAAGAAAAACCAAAAACAATAGAAAAACAAAAACTCAAAAATAGAGTGCTTTGTATAGTTCCAAAAGTTCTTGTTTTACAAAAACCCAAAAAAATTGAAAATTTGGAAAATACCAAAAAGATTTTGTACATAGCTGCTCCTAGTAGGACTTTGACAAAAGAAATGGATTTCGAAAGAAACGTCGTCTGCATAGCCAGACCAAAAGTTTTAAAATCACTTGAAAATCCAAGTACAAAACCAGGTCATTTTGAAAACCACGCATCAAATTCCCTTGGGTCTATAGCCCACGAGAATGATCAAAGCCCGGAAGTGGATCCCCTTGAGGAGGATCCCACTTCTGAGCTCCCCGAATTTCATAAGATTCTCGATTTTGAAAAACCTTCCCAATCAGTAGGAGAAGATTTCATAGAGGTGAACCTAGGGGATGATTCCAATTCCAAAACCATCAAAATAGGCGCATGCTTGCATGAAACTGAAAGGTTAGCATTCATTGCATTTCTACGAACCTATTTAGATGTGTTTGCATGGACGTATGAAGACATGCCGGGCATAGATCCCAGCATTGTCGAACATCGTCTTCCCTTAGATGCAGGTGTAAAACCCATAAAGCAGAAGCTTAGGAAAATACACCCGAATGTACACATGCAAGTTAAAGAGGGTTTAGAAGATCTGCTAAAAGCCGGATTTATAAAACCCATTGCGTATTCTGATTGGTTATCAAATATTGTTATAGTTCGAAAAGCCAATGGGAAAATTCGAATATGCATCGATTTCAGAAACCTGAATAAAGCCACTCCAAAGGATAATTATCCTTTACCAAAAATAGATTTGATAGTCAATAGTACTGCAAATCATGAAATGTTTTCATTTATGGATGGCTATTCAGGCTATAATCAAATCAAACTAAGTCCACGAGATCAGGGTAAGACCGCCTTCACAACCACTTGGGGCACGTATTGCTATACGGTCATGCCCTTTGGTTTGAAAAATGCCGGCACAACATACCAACGAGCCATGACCACGATCTTCCATGATCAAATTCATGAGCTTGTAGAAGTGTATGTAGATGATCTCTTAGCAAAATCCAAAACCCGATGCACCCATATCGAATGTTTACAAAAGATTTTCGAAAGGCTTAGGCTTTACAAAGTAAAGCTAAACCCTCAAAAATGTGTATTCGGGGTAGAATCAGGGAAGCTTCTGGGCTTTATGGTGAGCCAAAGGGGAATAAAAGTCGACCCCTCTAAGTGTCGAGCCATCATAGACATGGCTCCACCCTCCAATCTCACCCAAATCCGTAGCCTCCAAGGTCGTTTACAATCCGTTCGCCGATTCGTATCGAATCTGGCCACTAGATGCGAACCCTTCAACAAACTGTTGAGGAAGGGCACGAAATTCTTATGGGATGATGAATGCCAGAAGTCCTTCCAGAGACTAAAGGCATACTTGGTTAATCCCCCCGTTTTGAACCCTCCAAAGCAAGGAAAACCGCTTTTACTATACATCTCCGTGCATATGAATGCTTTAGGAGCCCTGTTGGCTCAATACGAGGATGACACCCATAAGGAGTATGCCATCTACTATATTTTGAAAACTCTCTTGGCTTATGAACGAAATTATCAAGCCATGGAGAAGACGTGCCTGGCCCTAGTCTGGGCCTACCAGAAATTCAGACACTATTTCCTAGATCATGAGATCTGGATAGTGTCCAAGCTTGATCCAATCAAGCACTTGTTCGAAAAACCCATTCTCACGGGTAGATTGGGCAAATGGCAACTCCTTCTAATGGAGTATGATCTGAAATACCATCACCAGATCTCCATTAAGGGGCAAGCCCTAGCAGATTACGTGGCTTAATTCCCCTTAGAGGACGCATATCCCACTCTTGTTGAAATGCCTGATTAAGGCATATTGCAAAACCATGTTCAAAACCACATTTTGGCAAATTCTTTCAAAAACCAAGTGTGGAAGATGCACTTCGATGGGGCACGAAACCAACGAGGGGCTGGTGCTGGGGTCATCCTAATCTCCCCTGAAAAGGGCGAGATTCCCATAGCAGTCTGCTTAGATTTCGAATGTTCCAACAACGTAGCTGAGTATGAAGCACTCATACAAGGCTTAAGAATTTCGAAAACTCTAGGGCATCATGCATCGAGGTCTTTGGAGATTCGCTCCTTGTCATAAACCAGGTTTTAAAATTTTAGCAAGTACGTAATGAGAAACTACTTCCATATCATGAGTTGGCCACTCGATTGGTCCAGTCCTTCCAATCGTGTAAACTCACACACGTAGGAAGAGAGGACAATGGTATCGCCGATGCCCTCTCCTCCTTGGGTTCAACCCTAAAGGTCGATCCCATTTCAGGGACCAGATCTTTGGAAATATGGCATGCGCCCCACCCATCCACACACGACTTGGATATTTGCCAAAATAACCCAGAGTCTATTGAAAAACCCTGGTTTTAGACATCAAACAGTTTTTAAAAAATGGGGGATTCGTCGAGGGTGCCACATCAAAGGATAAGGCATTCATCCATAAGATTTCGACCCGATACACCATTCTGGGTGGGGTTTTATACAAAAAAAGTTTTACCGGCATGCTGCTTAGGTGTATCGACCTAGAGGAGGCTAGGATAGTGATGCACGAGTTCCACGATGGAGAATGTGGAGGTCATGTTAATGCCAACATGATGGCAATGAAAATACTTATAGGAGGCTATTTTTTATCCACCCTGAAAAAGGATTGCCACGATCATGTTAGAAAGTGTCATCCATGTCAAGTGCATGGGCACGCCATTCATATCCCTTCATCTGCATTGCATTCCGTGGTCAGCCCCTGGCCATTTACCATGTGGGCGTTTGATATCATAGGCCCAATATTTCCAAAAGCCTCGAATGGGTATCGATTTATTTTAGCAGACACGGAGTATTTCTCCAAGTGGGTGGAAGCCATTTCCCTAACCAACATGATGGGGCAACATGTGGTGGCTTTCATCTGGAGGAATATCTTGGCTCGATTTGGGGTTCCACGAGACCTTGTGTCTGATAATGGCACCCCATTCAAAAATGAGCGGATGGTTAAGTTGTGCAACACGTATGGCATAACTCACCACTTCTCTTCGCCCTACTACCCTCAAGGCAACGGCCAAGCCGAAGCCACAAACAAGACTCTCATTAGCATAATTGAGAAAACCTTAGAGAAGGGTAGGACGTGGCACGAGAAGCTGGATGAAGCCTTATGGGCTTATAGGACTTCCATCTGGACTCCCACGAATGCCACACCATTCGAATTGGTCTATGGCACAAACGCCATTCTTCCCATTCATACTCAACTGCATTCATTCCATACATCCATAGCACTCGACCTCCCCCTAGAGACGCTTCAGTATGCTAGGATGGCCGAACTAGACTTGCTAGATGAGAGGCGACTCCTTGCCATGGATCATGCTCGTGCGTACTGGCAAAGGATAGCCCGACATTATAGCAAATACATGAGACCTCACCACTTTGAAGTGGGGGATCTGGTTTTAAAAACCATCCATCATCGTGGCCCACACCCCCTGGGCAAGTGGCGCCCCAACTGGGATGGACCCTATGTTGTGCGAGCAACCACTATGAACAATTCGTATTGGTTGATCGATGTAGAAGGTAGAAATTTAGCAGATCCTATCAATATTCAATACTTAAAGAAGTATCATGTGTAGGATTTGGATTAAATTCCAATTTTTGAAAATTTTAGGGATACCTGCCCTGAGACATGTGAATGAGGTGCAAAGGCAAAGTCGTGTGACCCTGAGTGAGAGAATTCGCACTTGTAAAAGAGTGGAGTCTTCAAAATCATGGTTACATTTCAAAATCCTTCTTCTTACAAAGAAACGCCTAGTTTAATATAGCAAGATACTTGCAAGTAGTATGTGCTATTTCTAAATAGGCTGATCTGGAATGGATCGAGTGTAGGCTTGGGATAAGTCCTCCCCTCTTCTCTTCTACTTCCAAAAGGAAAATAAAGGCCCAAACAAAAGGGAATTTCCCATTTAAAGTATCTTTCCAAAAGAAAGAAACCAGAATTCAAATGAAAAATCGATTCTCTTATGAAAAAGAGGGATTAAAGAAAAAATACTCCGAAAGGGAGACCCTCGATGAAAAAAAGGAAAAAGAGGCCAAAAAACTCAAAAAGAGCAGTTTTTTGCCTTCTATGCCTTAAACCACGGGACGCTTTAGAAGTGACCATGGTATCTCTTTCCCATCCCTGGCTTATCCCAAGCTAAAGCATGGTTCATTTTGAGGAATCCTAAAGTAAAAATGGGATTTACTTACTTGAATTTCATCTTGTTTGAGAATTCGACGTTTCAAGTAAGGCGTAGGAATTTGGAATATAACTCATTTTCTTATAAAACCTTCGCTAGATAAGCGAGTGTTAAGACTCAAACAAGGGCGAACACGAAGAGCTCGAGATCCTTAGGATCGAGACTCAAGACAGTTGTCCCTTTTGTAAATAGTTTTGTAAATAAGTTTTGAAAATCGAACATCAAACAGCATAGGATTTGCTCACTTGGAGCGACAGGCCTTGTAAGTCTCTAGAGTTCGACCACATCTGGTCTCTGGGAGGTCGCCACTCTTGGCACCACACCCATGTCATGCATCTGCATTCCACGCACGACACTTGCATAAACATGATCCCATTTAGGACCAGATTCCATAACATATCCCTTTGGCGTGATATCTCCTCCTACCAGAGTTTGTAAATTGAGATTTTGCTAAAAATTGGGACAATCCCATATTCTTCGTGGCTAGATCTAGGGAGACATTGAAAGGGGTGTTTGTCATCTTTGCCCTTATCCAAATCGATTTGGACAAGGCCAAAGAGGGGCATCTGTAAACACACCGAAATCCCATGAATTTCTAAAATCCATCTGGTTTTGGAAAAGCATCCCCAAAGGGCTACTTTGAGTCTAGAAACCCAGGAGCCTTCCAGACAACCCTCTACATATGTTTTGAACTCTGTATTTCAAAAATATACGATATGGCTTTTAAAACCTTTTTAAAACATGTTTTTGAAACCCCGAAGTAGCTTGGCCTAATCCAGACAGGACCAGGAAAGCTAAGAAGAGTCTGGAACCAAAGCACATGTCGAGCCCGGCACAGCAACTCTTGTATCAAACTGTAGACGCGCGAAAATCCCCGCCACTTTGCCTTTTTCAGGGCTCGGAGCGGATCCTCTCGTGTGTCTAAGGCCTATGTATGCAAACAGGGCATGCCAGCTAGCTTCCTTAAGCTAGCGAAGATATATTTAACACTGACTTCTAAACGTGGTGACTGTGAGCAAGTAAGCTCTTGTCGTCGCAGACCTTCTTGCACCGATGCGCAAGGGTCAGTCTGTATGCTTTGCAAAAATCGAGTTTTTGGAGAGAAAGTCTACGAAGCGGTTCGAGGTGTCTATTTCGGGACTTAAAAATGCGATTGCATGTTTTAGATCACGTGGATTTGCATGTGCCTAAGTCTTTTCTTTTATCCCTTTTCGGGCTACCTAGTTTGTGTGTTATGAACACTCCACTACGTGGGCGAATTCGAGCGGGGCTTGCTTTGATGCAATATGCGTCCTACCTCGTGGTATGGCGTAGATGCAATGCAAACTCACGCTACTCCAAAGGGAAAACCCGAAATGTAAAGACAATACTGAAGGGAAATAACCGAAGGGAAATAACCGAAGGGAGATATGTATATAGAATATGTATATGAGCCCTTACTCGGGTCTTGCAAATAAGAGCGAAGGTTCAATGTGGGTGCATGCTTGAATTGAAAAGACTTACACACACGACATGAAATTAAACCCAAATATAAATTGCAGTATGGCCTTAACTAAGGTCTTGGGAATAAGAGCGAAAGCTCAATGTGTGTGAGTGCTTGAATTGAAGTACTACGCACACGACATAAATGAAACCCAAATATAACTGCAATAAGGCCTTTACTAAGGTCTTGGGAGTAAGAGCGAAAGCTCAATGTGTGTGAGAGTGCTTGAATTGAAAGACTTACACATACGACATGAAATGAAACCCAAATAGAATAGGTCGGCCCTTACTTGGGTCTTTCAAATAAGAGCGGAAGCTCAATGTGTGTGAGTGCTTGAATTGAAAGACTTACCCACACGACATGAAATGAAACCCAAATAGTATAGGTCGGCCCTTACTTGGGTCTTTCAAATAAGAGCGGAAGCTCAATGTGTGTGAGTGCTTGAATTGAAAGACAACGCACCCAACTTAAACAAAACCCTTCAAAATGAAAGTATATGTATATACTTAAGTATTAGGGGCTGATTAGGCCCGTGTGTGTTCAAAATCGTGCACAACTAAGAGAGTGCACGTGTGTGGGTGTGCCAAGCCACGTTATTACAAGCGGGGGGAGACTATGCTCCGTTATTACAACCCCGTATCGAATTGAATCTCAAGCAAGTATACAACTAAAGACCGAGTCTAGGCACTTACGAGTAGCTGGTCCGTAGAGGCCTTGCTTGAGTGTGGGCTTGGCCTTCGTCTTGGGCTGCAAACGGGAGCTCCACGAGGGTGGATGACCAAGGGTGCTGGCCGAATGCAAGCGGGGCGCGGGATAGGCGCCTCGAAGGTGGCCCGCTGCAAATGGGTGTCGCCTTGATGCGGGGGATTAAAGGGGCTGGGCCAAGTGAGTGTGTAGGGTCACTAGGAGAGTCTAGAATGTTAGGGAGTATGGAACTAAAGGGACTTTAAGGGAAGGCCGAATGGGAGTCTTATAGGGTGGCCGGATGTAGATAGGATGGTTAGGTAGTGGCCGATAGTTTAGGTTGTGATAGGTTCGACTGAGTGAGAATGGTGGCAGCAAAGGGATGATGTGTAGGTAAGATGGTGGTAGGGTGGGTGGCTAGGAGTGGAGAGGGAGTAGAGAAGGAGCTAAGTAGAGTGGGGGGTACTTACCGAATGGGGAGAGGCGGTGGATGGAAGAAAGAAGCCGGGTGGTTGGGATGGAGAGCAAGTGGTGGCGTCCGGCTGGGAGATGGTGGTGGGATGGAGAGCAGGTGGCGGTGCAGGTGGAGCAGGTGGGAGATGGTGGGACTCGGCTGGACTTGGGGAAGGAAGGGGCCCGGCTGGAATGGGTGAAGCCACTAGCTCCAAAAACCCACCCCCAAGGGGGGGGGGGTTTATATAGGGATTGGTAGGTCGGTTAGGGCTGGGTTTGGGGTAGTGGTTAGGTGGTTTAGGTAGGGTGGTATGAAGATAAGGTGGGCTGAAAAGGGTAGGGCCAGATATTTTGAAAACTAGTGGTTTGGGTAGATTGTGGGCTAGTTGTGGTTTAGGGGTTTAGGGCTAGGTTAGGTGGTTGGGTTTTAGCGTGAGGTTTAGTGAGCTAGGTTAGGTGATTAGGCTAGGTTTAGGGAAATTAACCTAGGTTTAGGGAAGGATTAGGGAAGTGGGTTAGGTGATTAGGTTGGGATTAGGCCGAGATTAGGGAAGTGGGTTAGGTGATTAGGCTCAGATTAGGGGTGGATTAGGGGGGTAGGCTAGGATTAGGTGTTTTGGGTTAGGTTTAGGTGAAGGAGCTCCCTTAGCATGGCCCATAGACCTTAACCACCTCATGTTGGTGCAACCCTAGGTTAGGTTTTGGCTAATTACAAGCTTAAACCCACTCAATTAGGCTAACCCACATGATTAACCCCAAACTTGACACACAAGTCAAGCTTAATTACAACACTCTTGATATTTTCCATCCCCACTCTCTCTCATGCCCATAATCCCACGTGAATTTCAAGTGGGCCCCACCTCCATTTATGAGAAGGTGATGTGGGCCATGGATATGGATATTGGATTGGATCTCTGGATCCAAATCCAAATCCAAGTCCACATATGGGTTTGGATTGGGATCTGGATATATATGGTCCACATCCAATCCAAACTGAACTCTGACTCCTTCGAGCTGGGTTCGAAACGGACGATTTGTGCGGGGCCTGACAGCATCAGCACTACGTCTGCGTTGGGTCTTCGCCAACATGGTCGTCCGCCTCCGTTTCTGCCTTCCGGAGATGACTTCAAATGATATTTTGATAAGAACAGGGTCTTGGACGTTCGAGATCCTGGGGGTATGGATGTGATACAAGAGTTGCTGTGCCGGGCTCGACATGTGCTCCGGTTCCGGGCTCTTCTTAGCTCTCCTGGTCTTGTCTTGATCGGGCCAAGCCGCTTCGGGGTTTCAAAACGTGTTTTAAAAGGTTTTTAAAAGCTATATTATATATTTTTGAAATACAGAGTTTAAAACATATATACAGGGTTGTCTGGAAGGCTCCTGGGTTTCCAGACTCAAAATAGCCCTTTGGGGCTGCTTGTATAAAACCAGATGAATTTGATAAATTCGTGGGATTTCGGGGTGTTTACAGATGCCCCTCTTTGGCCTTGTACAAATGGATTTGGATAAGGGCAAAGATGACAAATACCCCTTTCAATGTCTCCCTAGATCTATCCACGAAGAACATGGGATCGTCCCAATTTTTAGCAAAAATCTCAATTTACAAACTCTGGTAGGAGGAGATATCATGCCAAAGGGTTCTACATGGAATCTGGTCCTAAATGGGATCATCTTCATGCAAGTACCATGCGTGGAATCCAAATGACATGGGTGTGGTGCCAAAAGTGGCGACCTCCCAGGGACCAGATGTGGTCGAACTCTAGAGACTTACAAGGCCTACTGCTCCAAGTCAGCAAATCCTATGCTGTTCGATGTTCGGTTTTCAAAACTTATTTACAAAAGCTATTTACAAAAGGGACAACTGTCTTGAGCCTCGATCGTAAGGATCTCGAGCTCTTCGTGCTTGCCCTTGTTTGAGTCTTAACACTCGCTTATCTAGCGGAGGTTTTATTAGAAAACAAGGCATATTTCAAATTCCTACGCCTTACTCGAAACATCGAATTCTCAAACAAGATGAAATTCAAGTAAGTAAATCCTATTTTTTTCTTTAGGATTCCTCGAAATGAACCATGTTTTAGCTTGGGATAAGCTAGGGATGGGAAAGAGATACCACGGTCCCTTTTGAAGCATCCCGTGGTTTGAGGCATAGAAGGCGGAAAACTGCTCTTTTTGAGCTTTTTGGCCTCTTTTTCCTTTTTTTCATCGAGGGTCTCCCTTTGGGAGTATTTTTTCTTTAATCCCTCTTTTTTATAAGAGAATCGATTTTTCTTTTAAATTCTGGTTTCTTTCTTTTGGAAAGAGACTTTGAATGGGAAATTCCCTTTTCTTTTGGGCCTTTGTTTTCCTTTTGGAAGGAGAAGAGAAGAGGGGAGGACTTATCCCAAGCCTACACTCGATCCATTCCAGATCAGCCTATTTAGAAATAGCATGTACTACTTGCAAGTATCTTGCTATGTTGAACTAGGCCTTTCTTTGTAAGAAGAGGATTTTGAAATGTAACCACGATTTTGAAAACTCCACTCTTTCACAAGTGCGAATTCTCTCACTCAGGGTCACACGAGTTTGCCTTTGCACCTTATTCACATGTCTCAGGGCAGCTATCCCTTAAAATTTTCGAAAACTGGAATTTAGTCCAGATCCTACACATGATACTTCTTTAAGTATTGAATATTGATAGGATCTGCTAAATTCCTACCTTCTACATCGATCAACCAATACGAATTGTTCGTAGTGGTTGCTCGTATAACATAGGGTCCATCCCAGTTGGGGCACCACTTGCCTAGGGGGTGTGGGCCACGATGGTGGATGGTTTTTAAGATTAGATCTCCCACTTCAAAGTGGCGAGGTCTCATGTGTTTGTATAATGTCGGGCTATCCTTTGCCGGTATGCACGAGCATGATCCATGGCAAGGAGTCGCCTCTCGTCCAGCAAATCTAGTTCGGCCATCCTAGCATGCTGAAGCGTCTCTAGGGGGAGGTCGAGTGCTATGGATGTATGAAATGAATGCAGTTGGGTATGAATGGGAAGAATGGCATTTGTACCATAGACCAACTCGAATGGTGTGGCATCCGTGGGAGTCCGGATGGAAGTCCTATAAGCCCATAAGGCTTCATCCAGCTTCTCGTGCCACGTCCTATCCTTCTCTAAGGTTTTCTCAATAATACTAATGAGAGTCTTGTTTGTGGCTTCGGCTTGGCCGTTGCCTTGAGGGTAGTAGGGCGAGGAGAAGTGGTGAGTTATGCCATACGTGTTGCACAACTTAACCATCCGCTCGTTCTTGAATGGGGTACCATTATCAGACACAAGGTCTCGTGGAACCCCAAATCGAGCCAAGATATTCCTCTGGATGAAAGCCACCACATGTTGCCCCATTACATTGGTTAGGGAAATGGCTTCCACCCACTTGGAGAAATACTCCGTGGCTGCTAAAATAAATCGATGCCCATTCGAGGCCTTTAGAAATATTGGGCCTACAATGTCAAACGCCCACATGGTAAATGGCCAGGGGCTGACCACGGAATGCAATGCAGATGATGGGATATGAATGGCGTGCCCATGCACTTGACACGGATGACACTTCCTAACATGATCGTGACAATCCTTTTTCAGGGTGGACCAAAAATAGCCCCCTCTAAGTATTTTCATTGCCATCATGTTGGCATTAACATGACCTCCACATTCTCCATCGTGGAACTCATGCATCACTATCCTAGCCTCCTCTAGGTCGATACATCTAAGTAGAATGCCGTTAAAACTTTTTTTGTATAAGACCCCACCCAAAATGGTGTATCGGGTCGAAATCTTACGAATGAATGCCTTATCTTTGAACGTGGCATCCTCGGTGAATCCCCCATTTTCTAAAAATTGTTTTATGTCATAAAACCAGGGTTTTTCAATAGACTCTGGGTTGTTTTGGCAAATATCCAAGTCGTGTGTGGATGGGTGGGGCGCATGCCATATTTCCAAAGATCTGGTCCCTGAAATGGGATCGACCTTCAGGGCTGAACCCAAGGAGGAGAGGGCATCGGCGATGCCATTGTCCTCTCTTCCTACGTGTGTGAGTTTACACGACAGGAAGGATTGGACCAATCGAGTGGCCAATTCGTGATATGGAAGTAGTTTCTCATTACGTACTTGCCAAATTTTTAAAACCTGGTTTATGACGAGGAGCGAATCTCCAAAGACCTCGATGCATGATGCCCCTAGAGTTTTCGAAATCCTTAAGCCTTGTATGAGTGCTTCATACTCAGCTACGTTGTTGGAACATTCGAAATCTAAGCGGACTGCTATGGGAATCTCACCCTTTTCAAGGGAGATTAGGATGACCCCAGCACCGGCCCCTCGCTGGTTTCGTGCCCCATCGAAGTGCATCTTCCACACTTGGTTTTTGAAAGAATTTGCCGAAATGTGGTTTTGAAAATGGTTTTGCAATATGCCTTCATCAGGCATTCCGACAAGAGTGGGATATGCGTCCTCTAAGGGGAATTCAGCCACGTAATCTGCTACGGCTTGCACCTTAATGGAGATCTGGTGATGGTATTTCAGATCATATTCCATTAGAAGGAGTTGCCATTTGCCCAATCTACCCGTGAGAATGGGTTTTTCGAACAAGTGCTTGATTGGATCAAGCTTGGACACTCTCCAGATCTCATGATCTAAGAAATAGTGTCTGAACTTCTGGCAGGCCCAGACTAGGGCCAAGCACGTCTTCTCCATGGCTTGATAATTTCGTTCATAAGCCAAGAGAGTTTTGGAAATGTAGTAGATGGCATACTCCTTATGGGTGTCATCCTCGTATTGAGCCAACAGGGCTCCTAAAGCATTTACATGCACGGAGATGTATAATAAAAGCGGTTTTCCTTGCTTTGGAGGATTTAAAACAGGGGGATTAACCAAGTATGCCTTCAGTCTCTCGAAGGACTTTTGGCATTCGTCATCCCATAAGAATTTCGTACCCTTCCTCAACAGTTTGTTGAAGGGTTCGCATCTAGTTGCCAGATTCGATATGAATCGGCGAACGGATTGTAATCGACCCTGGAGGCTACGGATTTGGGTGAGATTGGAGGGTGGAGCCATGTCTATGATGGCTCGACATTTAGAGGGGTCGACTTCTATTCCCCTTTGGCTCACCATAAAGCCTAGAAGCTTCCCTGATTCTACCCCGAACACACATTTTTGAGGGTTTAGCTTTACTTTGTAAAGCCTAAGCCTTTCGAAAATCTTTTGTAAACATTCGATATGGGTGCATCGGGTTTTGGATTTTGCCAAGAGATCATCTACATACACTTCTACAAGCTCATGAATTTGATCATGGAAGATCGTGGTCATGGCTCGTTGGTATGTTGCGCCGGCATTTTTCAAACCAAAGGGCATGACTGTATAGCAGTACGTGCCCCATGGGGTTGTGAAAGCGGTCTTACCCTGATCTCGTGGACTTAGTTTGATTTGATTATAGCCTGAATAGCCATCCATGAACGAAAACATTTCATGATTTGCAGTACTATCGACTATCAAATCTATGTTTGGTAAAGGATAATTATCCTTTGGAGTGGCTTTATTCAGGTTTTTGAAATCGATGCATATTTGAATTTTCCCATTGGTTTTTCGAACCACAACGATATTTGACAACCAATCAGAATACGCAATGGGTTTTATAAATCCGGCTTTTAGCAGATCTTCTAAACCCTCTTTGACTTGCGTGTGTACATTCGGGTGTATTTTCCTAAGCTTCTGCTTTATGGGTTTTACACCTGCATCTAAGGGAAGACGATGTTGGGATCTATGCCCGGCATGTCTTCATACGTCCATGCAAACACATCTAAATAGGTTCGTAGAAATGCAATGAATGCTAACTTTTCAGTTTCATGCAAGCATGCGCCTATTTTGATGGTTTTGGGATTGGAATCATCCCCTAGGTTCACCTCTATGAAATCTCCTCCTACTGATTGGGAAGGTCTTTCAAAATCGAGAATTCTATGAAATTCTGGGAGCTCAGAAGTGGGATCTTCCTCAAGGGGATCTACTTCTGGACTTTGATCATTCTCGTGGGCTATAGACCCGAGGGAACTTGATGCGTGGTTTTCAAAATGACCTGGTTTCGTACTTGGATTTTCAAGTGATTTCGAAATTTTTGGTCTGGCTATGCAGACGACGTTTCTTTCGAAATCCTTTTCTTTTGCCAAAGTCCTACCAGGAGCAGCTATGTACAAAATCTTTTTGGCATTTTCCACATTTTCAATTTTTTTGGGTTTTTGTAAAACAAGAACTTTGGGAACTATACAAAGCACTCTTTTTTCGAGTTTTTGTTTTTCCATTGTTTTTGGTTTTTCTTGTTGTTTGATTTTTTTGATTTTAAGTTTTTCAAATGTTTTTGGTATTTTTAGAAAAGGGATCTTCCGTCATACCTACAAAGGGAAAACACTACGGGTTAGACTCGAAATAGGAGATCCAAACCATAGGTCTCTTCTAAGACAGGCTCCGGGGCACCCTTGACCCAGGTGGTCACAGGGGGTGGCTCTGGCGGTATTCGGGGAGTATAGCCGATCCCATATCGGCTTGGGTTGGCCCTAGGAAGGATGGGCTCTAGGAGACCCTGGTTCTGCGCCCCTAGACTCTTGTAGGGCGTGTAGCCCATGTTCAACAACATGTTCCACAACTTTTTATTTTTTGAAAAAGTAGGATACAAGTCGTGCTCCTGGAACATGCTATCGTCCATATTAGGCTCGTATGGCCTCTTGTCCAGGGGCTTTGGAAATAGGGAACGCTTTGGTTTTCCTAGGAGTATTAAAGTCGGGAGGGAGCCAGCTTTGGGCGGCCCCTTCACACATACAACCTTCCTAGGGTTGTTCAACACGAGCCGAGGTAGCTCAACCATAATTTGCCCCAGGTTAGCCTCATGGGCCTAGGAGCTTGATAAACAAGGGGAGTTTATGATCCCCTGAAGCTGTGGGTGACTCTCACCTAGGATCACTACGACCTGGTCCCTAAAAGGGATCTTGACACACCTGTGGAAGGTGGATGGCACAGCGCACAAATTGTGTATCCAGGGCCTTCCCAGCAACAGGTTATAATGGGGGTGGATGTCCAAGACATGGAACACCCCCGTGTGTTCGATCCCTCCCGTTTCCATTGGGAGTTCGATGGATCCTAAAGGTCTAGACGCATTCCCATCGTATCCAGTGATAACGATGGGGCTTGGGTTCACTGAAGTCAAGGTGACTCCGATTTTGTACGCCACATGAAGTGGAAGGATGTTGAGCCCTCCTCCACCATCGACTAGGCACCTGTCCAGAGAGTGGTTGTTTAGAACCACCTCGATATGCAGAGCCTGGTTATGGGTTTCGTAGGGTCTATCTACATCATCTTCCGAGAAAGTGATGGGCGATTTTGCTCCTAATAAAGCCACTTGGGCAGACAAGGACTCCGGACTTATGTTCGAATCAACCTTGGCCCTTTCTAGAATTTTCTCTAATACAAGTCTATGCCTAGGCGAGGTTTTTATAAGCTCTAGGATAGACATGTGAATAGGAATCTTTGAAAGGTGGTTTTCGAAGTCATAAGGATTTAGGATGACTTTGTCCTTATCTGCTTTTGGCAGACCACTAGGGATACATGCTTTTGAGGGGCCAGGCACACTGACCACCTTTTGAGCACCTTGAAGGTGCGGGGGTTGGTAGATTCTCCCAGATCTAGTGACTTCCCCCACGACCAGCCTAGGGTTTGCTCTAAACTTGGCTCTAAGGATGAGCTGAGGAGAACCTTGGATTTTCAAAACTGGTTTTACCGGGGTTTCCACTTTTGGTGGTCCCCGAATGACGACTTGGGCGGGCCTCTTGTATAGTACAAGGATGGGCGCACAAGTAGGTCGACCAGGTTCAGGCTTTCGCGCTAGTTTCTTGGAAATGGTGAGGGTACATACCTTCTTTCCTTTCCCACTGCCACTGGCGTGTTTGGGAAAGGGTTCCTTGAAGATAGCTTGAGGTGGCTCAGGTTCCGCAGTGACCTGGAGCCGGCCTTCTGCTATCAAGTTCTTAATTTTATTTAAAAGAGAGAAGCAGTGTTTGGTATCATGGCCTTTGAGCCGATGATACTTACAAAATCGGTTTAAATACCCCCCTTTGGAAGTGACTCCTTCGGGGATTTCAGGGAGTTCTATCATGCCCTGGGCAAGTAAGAGTTCTATAATGGAGCGAGAGAAGGGTTTTTAACTCACTTTTAAAGTTATCCAGGATGAGCATTACTGTGCATCCTTCGGATATGGGCTCTCGCACTTGGCCCAAAAGTGACCTCCATCTTATAATGAAGGCATGTACGTCTTCGTTCATGCCTTGCTTTGTATCCCTTAAGGTATTCAGAGTCGGCGTGACTTCTACGTTGTGTGCAAATCTTTGCATGAAGCAGTTCGCTAACTCTTCAAAAGTAGCGAACTGGCTTAAGTCGTAGGAAGCCAGCCATTTGGCAGTTGTGCCTTTAAGGGATAAAGGGAACCAATACACCCATTTCATCGAGTCCTTTTTCTTCTTATGGGCTCGACGTGAGAAAAGCTACAAGTGAGACCTAGGGTCTCCCATGCCATCATACCGATGGAAGTTCGGTATTTCATCGTCACTATCTATTTCGTAATCCATAGGAAGGAAATCAGACAGGGCGTAGTTTCTTTTCTCTTTATTCTGCCATTTCAGCAACTGCTGTAGGGCTTTACGGTCCTTTTGTGTGAAGGACTCGTGGTATTGGTTGCCTTCTATTACGGAGGCCTCTTTTTGCTTACGAGGTTTTTCAGATTTCTTTTTAGGCCTTTGTTCACCGTTCGATGAACATGAATCGCCTACTTC
Organism: Brasenia schreberi; assembly: GCA_036023115.1. Classification (NCBI taxonomy): domain Eukaryota; kingdom Viridiplantae; phylum Streptophyta; class Magnoliopsida; order Nymphaeales; family Cabombaceae; genus Brasenia; species Brasenia schreberi. Next base: position 14,751,323 of record JAYKKT010000064.1, read on the forward strand.
AGCCTCTTGGCTGAGAGCATCGATTTTGGCCTCAAACTCCCTTCTCAAGTCCTCGATTTCATCTAGTTTTCTTTTGTTTTTGAAAATCCTCCTAGAGTGAGAACTTGATGCGCATGAGCCTTGGCTCGACACGTCACTTGGATTGGATTTTGACATGCTTTTCAAGCTTTTTCAAAATATCCTAAGTACAAGCAAAGAAAACAAGTTAAAACGACACCTTTTTACAAAATTTTTGCAAGACTTCTACTTACAAACTCGATTTTGAAAGGCTCACGTCCCACCGGGCGTGCCAATCTCTGTAGATGCGCGAAAATCCTCGCCACTTTGCCTTTTTCAGGGCTCGGAGCGGATCCTCTCGTGTGTCTAAGGCCTATGTATGCAAACAGGGCATGCCAGCTAGCTTCCTTAAGCTAGCGAAGATATATTTAACACTGAATTCTAAACGTGGCGACTGTGAGCAAGTAAGCTCTTGTCGTCGCTGACCTTCTTGCACCGATGTGCAAGGGTCAGTCTGTACGCTTTGCAAAAATCGAGTTTTTGGAGAGAAAGTCTACGAAGCGGTTCGAGGTGTCTATTTCGGGTCTTAAAAATGCGATTGCGTGTTTTAGATCACGTGGATTTGCACATGCCTAAGTCTTTTCTTTTATCCCTTTTCGAGCCACCTAGTTTGTGTGTTATGAACACTCCACTACGTGGGCGAATTCGAGCGGGGCTTGCTTTGATGCAATATGCGTCCTACCTCGTGGTATGGCGTAGATGCAATGCAAACTCACGCTATTCCAAAGGGAAAACCCGAAATGTAAAGACAATACTGAAGGGAAATAACCGAAGGGAAATAACCGAAGGGAAATAACCGAAGGGAAATAACCGAAGGGAGATATGTATATAGAATATGTATATGAGCCCTTACTCGGGTCTTGCAAATAAGAGCGAAGGCTCAATGTGGGTGCGTGCTTGAATGGAAAGACTTACACACATGACATGAAATTAAAACCCAAATATAAATTGCAGTATGGCCTTGACTAAGGTCTTGGGAGTAAGAGCGAAGGCTCAATGTGTGTGAGAGTGCTTGAATTGAAGTACTACACACACGACATAAATGAAACCCAAATATAACTGCAATAAGGCCTTTACTAAGGTCTTGGGAATAAGAGCGAAGGCTCAATGTGTGTGAGAGTGCTTGAATTGAAAGACTTACACACACGACATGAAATTAAACCCAAATAGTATAGGTCGGCCCTTACTTGGGTCTTTCAAATAAGAGCGAAAGCTCAATGTGTGTGAGAGTGCTTGAATTGAAAGACTTACTCACACGACATGAAATAAAACCCAAATAGTATAGGTCGGCCCTTACTTGGGTCTTTCAAATAAGAGCGAAAGCTCAATGTGTGTGAGTGCTTGAATTGAAAGACAACGCACCCAACTTAAGCAAAAACCCTTCGAAAATGAAAGTATATATATACACTTATGTATTAGGGGTTGATTAGGGCTGTGTGTGTTCAAAATCGTGTACAACTAAGAGAGTGCACGTGTGTGGGTGTGCCAAGCCACGTTATTACAAGCGGGGGGAGACTATGCTCCGTTATTACAACCCCGTATCAAATTGAATCTCAAGCAAGTATACAACTAAAGACCGAGTTTAGGCACTTACGAGTAGCTGGTCCGTAGAGGCCTTGCTTGAGCGTGGGCTTGGCCTTCGTCTTGGGCTGCAAACGGGAGCTCCACGAGGGTGGATGACCAAGGGTGCTGGCCGGATGCAAGCGGGGCGCGGGATAGGCGCCTCGAAGGTGGCCGGCTGCAAATGGGTGTCGCCTTGATGCGGGGGATTAAAGGGGCTGGGCCAAGTGAGTGTGTAGGGTCACTAGGAGAGTCTAGAATGTTAGGGAGTATGGAACTAAAGGGACTTTAAGGGAAGGCCGAATGGGAGTCTTATAGGGTGGCCGGATGTAGATAGGATGGTTAGGTAGTGGCCGATAGTTTAGGTTGTGATAGGTTCGGCTGAGTGAGAATGGTGGCAGCAAAGGGATGATGTGTAGGTAAGATGGTGGTAGGGTGGGTGGCTAGGAGTGGAGAGGGAGTAGAGAAGGAGCTAAGTAGAGTGGGGGGTACTTACCGAATGGGGAGAGGCGGTGGATGGAAGAAAGAAGCCGGGTGGTTGGGATGGAGAGCAAGTGGTGGCGTCCGGCTGGGAGATGGTGGTGGGATGGAGAGCAGGTGGCGGTGCAGGTGGAGCAGGTGGGAGATGGTGGGACTCGGCTGGACTTGGGGAAGGAAGGGGCCCGGCTGGAATGGGTGAAGCCACTAGCTCCGAAAAACCCACCCCCAAGGGGGGGGGGGGTTTATATAGGGATGGGTAGGTCGGTTAGGGCTGGGTTTGGGGTAGTGGTTAGGTGGTTTAGGTAGGGTGGTATAAAGATAAGGTGGGCTGGAAAGGGAAGGGCCAGATATTTTGAAAACTAGTGGTTTGGGTAGATTGTGGGCTAGGGGTGGTTTAGGGGTTTAGGGCTAGGTTAGGTGGTTGGGTTTTAGGGTGAGGTTTAGTGAGCTAGGTTAGGTGATTAGGCTAGGTTTAGGGAAATTAACCTAGGTTTAGGGAAGGATTAGGGAAGTGGGTTAGGTGATTAGGTTGGGATTAGGACGGGATTAGGGAAGTGGGTTAGGTGATTAGGCTCAGATTAGGGGTGGATTAGAGGGGTAGGCTAGGATTAGGTGTTTTGGGTTAGGTTTAGGTGAAGGAGCTCCCTTAGCATGGCCCATAGACCTTAACCACCTCATTTTGGTGCAACCCTAGGTTAGGTTTTGGCTAATTACAAGCTTAAACCCACTCAATTAGGCTAACCCACATGATTAACCCCAAACTTGACACACAAGTCAAGCTTAATTACAACACTCTTGATATTTTCCATCCCCACTCTCTCTCATGCCCATAATCCCACGTGAATTTCAAGTGGGCCCCACCTCCATTTATGAGAAGGTGATGTGGGCCATGGATATGGATATTGGATTGGATCTCTGGATCCAAATCCAAATCCAAGTCCACATATGGGTTTGGATTGGGATCTGGATATATATGGTCCAGATCCAATCCAAACTGAACTCTGACTCCTTCAAGCTGGGTTCGAAACGGACTATTTGTGTGGGGCCTGACAGCATCAGTACTCCGTCTGCGTTGGGTCTTCGCCAACATTGTCGTCCGCCTCCGTTTCTGCCTTCCGGAGATGACTTCAAATGATATTTTGATAAGAACAGGGTCTTGGACGTTCAAGATCCTGGGGGTATGGATGTGATACAAGAGTTGCTGTGCCGGGCTCGACATGTGATCCGGTTCCGGGCTCTTCTTAGCTCTCCTGGTCCTGTCTTGATCGGGCCAAGCCGCTTCGGGGTTTCAAAACGTGTTTTAAAAGGTTTTCAAAAGCTATATTATATATTTTTGAAATACAGAGTTTAAAACATATATACAGGGTTGTCTGGAAGGCTCCTGGGTTTCCAGACTCAAAATAGCCCTTTGGGGCTGCTTGTAAAAAACCAGATGAATTTGAGAAATTCGTGGGATTTCGAGGTGTTTACACAAATCCACACCCGCAGGATCTCGAACGTCCAAGACCCTATTATCATCAAAACATCATTTGAAGTCATCTCCGGAAGGCGAAAACAGAGGCGGACGATCATGTTGGCGAAGACCCAACGCAGACGGAGTACTGATGCTGTCAGGCTCCGCACAAACCGTTCATTTCGAACACAGCTCGAAGGAGTGAGAGTTCAATTTGGATCGGATCTGGACCATATATATCCAGATCCCAATCCAAACCCATGTATGGACTTGGATTTGGATTTGGATTCAAAAATCCAATCCAATATCTATATCCATGGCCCACATCACCTTCTCATAAATGGAGGTGGGGCCCACTTGAATTTCACGTGGGATTATGGGCATGAGAGAGAGTGGGGGGGGTGGATAAGATCAAGTGTGTGTTGTAATTAACCTTGACTTGTGTGTCAAGTTTGGGGTTAAGCATGTGGGTTAGCCTAATTAGGTAGGTTTAAGCTTGTAATTAGCCAAAACCTAACCTAGGGCTGCACCAACATGATATGGTTAAGGTCTATGGGCCATGCAAAGGGAGCTCCTTCACCTAAACCTAACCAAAAACACCTAATCCTAGCCTTCCACCCTAATCCGACCGTTATCTGAACCTAATCACCTAACCCACTTCCCTAATCCCGGCCTAATCCCAACCTAATCACCTAACCCACTTCTCTAATCCTTCCCTAAACCTAGGTTAATTTCCCTAAACCTAGCCTAATCCTAGCCTAATCACCTAACCTAACTCACTAAACCTCACCCTAGAACCAACCCACCTAACTAAACCCTAAACCTCTAAACCACCCCTAGCCCACAACCTACCCAAACCACTTGTATTTAAAATATCTGGCCCTACCCTTTCCAGCCCACCTTATCATCATACCACCCTACCTAAACTACCTAACCACTACCCCAAACCCAGCCCTAACCGACCTAGCCCAGCCCTATATAAACCCCCCCCCTTTGGGGGCGGGTTTGATCATCTAGCAGCCCACCCATCTTCAGCCGGGTACTCCACTTCCCAGCCCAACCGAATCTCCACCTGCTCCACCCGCTCCACATCCCTTTATTTTGAAATATTTTCCAAGAAGGTTAAAACTTCAAAATTTTGGGATTTTAAAGGTTCAGAAAGGCTGTTAGTGCATTTTTGAAGTTTAGGGGTTTTTGAAAATATCATAATTTTGGGGTGTTTACAAGGGGTTGCACCTTGGAGACACCTTGGGTTGCACCAAGTAGGGGACCCGACCGCACCAAACCTAGGGCCCAGCTGCACCAAGTGGAGGGCTCGGCAAGAGGGCTTCATCGAACCGAACCAAGAGCTCGATTGAAGGGAAAAATTATAAGTTTTTTTTAAGAAAACTTTGATTTCATACCGCTTTCTTCATTAAATTCAATTCGGAATGGGGTTGTATTAATGGAGCAAAGCCTTCCCCCATGTTGTAATATTGGTACATGAACGGTCGCACCCACGAGCACTTGAACCTTTTCGCTCTTTACACTCACGTGTACTTGAGCATTTCCGCTATTTGCCTCAATATACGTTATAAACATTCTATACTTCGAACCCCTTTTTTTTCTTAAGCAAGTATACGTATTTCATTTAGCGTGAGTTTTACTTTCGCGAACGTAGAATAAATGCACTTTCAATTCACGTGAGTTTTACTTTCGTTAAAGTAGAGTGAAATCACTTCAATTCGTGTGAGTTTTACTTTCGTAAAAGTAGAGTGAAAGCACTTTAAATTCGTGTGAGTTTTACTTTCGTGAAAGTAGAGTGAAAGCACTTCAATTCGCGTGAGTTTTACTTTCGTGAAAGTAGAGTGAAAGCACTTTCAATTCATGTGGATTTTACTTTCGTGAAAATAGAGTGAATGCACTTTAAATTCGCGTGAGTTTTACTTCGGATGTAGAGTGGGTGCAATTTCAATTCAGGTGAGTTCGCATCATCGTTCTCAAAAACCCAAAATAGAATTTATAGCATCCCTACATCCACTCATTACGGCAAATCGCTCGAACACTCGCTCCAACCACGCTAAAACTAGGCCACACATTCCACACACACATCAGGCCTAAATAAATAAAACTTTCAAGAAACTTAGGGTCGTCCAACACCTTAATAAAATTGGCAAAAGTGCACAAATCGAATTCTTTCAAAACACGGATCGTTTAGTTAGTTTGAAGTAAAAACTTATTTGAAAATCGAAGTTCCTAAGCACTTAAACCGACCCTTGAGCATCGGTTCAAGAAGGTTTAAAGCGAAAAGAGTTTGCTTGCCTACAATCGCCAAAGTCAGAAAATCATTTTAAAATCTTCGCTAGTTTGAGTAAGCTAGTTGGCACGCTCGCACAAGCGTAGGCACGAAAAGGTTCACTTTGAGTTTTATAACTTGGGAGTGGAAATTTTCATGTTTACATATACCATCTTCTTCCCCTCTCTTTTTCCTTCCCTTGCAGCTCACGACCCTCTTGTGCAGGCCCTCTTTCCCAGCCCCCAAGATCAGCCCCTAATTGATGAGAGAGAAAGTAATTCTATAATCAACCAAGCCTCTCCAAGCATAACTTCACCCGCCCCCCCCTTGGCCCTTTTTATAGGCCAAGGGGCTGGCTTCTAGCCCCTTCCTTGGGGCGGGTTGGACCAGCTCCTTAGCTCCACTTTGATCCACTCTAGGTGGTCCCCTTTTGTGGTGAATTGGGTTAGCCCCATGTGGGGTGGTCTTTGGTGTAGCCAACCGTAACTTACTTCACCCGGTCCTAGCTTGTCTTGATGATTCTTACAACTTGATACAAGATGTTTTGTATTGGCCATGTACACTTGCTAGGCCCTTTCTTAATTTGATAAGTTTAGCTCTATTTTGCATTTGAATTTGACTTGATCAACTCGGCCCCATCTTGAATTTGCACTTGATAAGGTAGATCCCCCATTTGAACTTGATTCCGTCTCGATAAGCCCCGTCCTTGAACTTGATCTTGATTGGATAAGCTCGACCCCATGATTCAATCTTGATTGGATAAGCTCGATCCTTGGACTTGATCTCCTCTTGATTTGATAAGCTCGATCCTCCACTTGATCTTATCTTGATTGGATAAGCTTGATCCTTGTAAACAATGAAAATTCTCACTCCCAGTTTATAAGACCAGAAATGAATCGTTTCATGCCTACGTCGTTTCTAAGGACGTGCCAGCTAGCTTACTCAAACTAGCAAAGATTTTTGAAAATATTAACTTTTGGCGATCGTGGGAAAGCGGGATCTTTTCGCTTAAACCTTCTTGAACCGATACTCAAGGGTTGGTTTAAATGCTTAGAAACTTCAATTCGAACAATTTCAACTTCAAAACTTTTTTGAGCACTAAGTGTTTTTGAAAGGTTTTGGTTTTGTGCACTTTGGCGATTTTTAACTTACGGAGGCTGGACGACCCTAAGTCTTTGAATCTTTTTAGCTATTTAGGCCTGATATGTGTGTGAATATGTGGCCTATTTTCAACGTGGATTGTGCAAGGATTCGGGGCTTCTTTGGAAGCGTACGAATGCAAAGATGCACAAATATTTTTGAGTTTTTGAGAGTGATGATGTGAGCTAGGCTCGAATTGAAAGCACAACTCACACGACTTAATGTAAATACCCGAAATTGAAGTGCAACTCACGCAACTTGAATGTAAAACCCCAAAATGTAAAGCAACTCACACGACTTAATGTAAATCCACACAAAGGGAAATGCAACTCGACGTGAAGTAAACTCACACAACTTGAACATATATAAGTATGTTATATCCTATGAGCAACAAAGGCTCAAAATGTGTGTGAGAGTGGAGAGCGGAAAGGCTCGAGTGCTTTTGTGTGTGTAAGTGTGAAATCTAAATGACAACTCACACGATTTTCACTAAAGTAAATACCCAAATGAAAATATATACTTTAGCTTAAGAGCGGAAAGGCTCAATGTGTGTGTAAGTGTGAAATTTAAATGACAAACTCACACGACTTGAATGTAACAACCCGAATTGAATTGCAACTCACACAACTTTCACTAAAGCAAATACCCAAAGGGAAATATATACTTTAGCTTAAGAGAGGAAAGGTTCAATGTGTGTGCAATAGTGTGCAATTAAGAGCGAAAAGGCTCAAGTGCACGTGGGTGTCCCTTGTGTACGATTAAGAGCGATAAGGCTCAAGTGTACGTATGTGTCTTGTGTATCAAGCACAAATATTACATTTTGGGGGGAGACTACGCTCCATTATTACAACCCCCTATCGAATTGAATTGAATAGGAAAAGCAACTTGATATATATTTTGGAAGACTTACACTTTTCCTAAGTTGAATTCTGGATTTTGCTAGGTCGTGTCCACCTTCTTTGTGTTGAGCCCGAATCAAGGCCTCTTCATGTTGCAGCAAAGGGGCAAGCTCCTTCAAATGGCGAGCCTTGGTGACGTGCAGCCAAGAGGTAAGCCAGTTGGGAGTGGGGCAACGTGAGAGTTGAGTTTGGGTTAGGTAGGGCCTTAGGTGAGTTAGGTAAGAGGGGGGGTGATTCACGGCAAGAGGCTTAGGTTAACTAAGTGGGTATGGTGCTAGTTAGGTCTAGGTTGGACTGGGCCGTGGGGCTTGTGTTGGGTCAAGTGGGATAGGTGGCTTAGGTGGGTCACGATTGGTGAGGGTGTTGATGTGGAAAGGGGCGCGAGACTAGGGTAGTGGAAAGCTTGCCGGGTGTGTGGCGCGCGGCAAGGTGGGTGGCACCTAGGAGGGTGCGCGGCAGGGTGTCTGGCGTGTAGGAGGGCGCACGGCAGGGTGTGTGGTGCGTAGGAGGGCGCGCGGCAGGGTGCGTGGCGCATAGGAGGGTGCGCGGCAGGGCTCGTGGTGCGTAGGAGGTTGTGTTGGGGCGTGCAGGGGGTGTAGCTGGGTGCAGCACGGGGTGTGTTTGGGCTGGGCTTAGGGGCTAGGTTTGGGTTAGGTTGGGTCGAACCTAGGCTAGGTTTGGGTTAGGTTGGGTCGAGCCTAGGCTAGGTTAGGGTTAGGTTTCGAAGGGCCTACCTCTTGGAGTTGGGTCCACCATGTGCATCCACGCCGAGCCCACCTTGGTTGCAGCCTCCTCCTCGGTCCAAGCCCACTTGGTGCATCCCTTTGGTTAGGTCTAGGTCCATACAAGGCTTGAACCCACACCCTTGATCAAGCCCACATAGCTAGGACCCATGGCTAAGACCCATGACTAACCCTCTCTCTCACTCTCTCTCCTCCCAAGATATTTCACGTGAACTTTTTATCCACCCCTCACCTCTATTTATAGGCAAGGGAATGGGTCTTGGGTTTGGATCTTGGAATCCATATCCGATCCAAATATTATTTGGGTTTGGATCTGGATCTTGGATTTGAGTTTTGAGATCCAGATCTGATTCAAATATATTTGGATTTGGATCTGGATCTCGGATCTGGATATTGGGATCTAGATCCGATTCAAATATTATTTGGGTTTGGATCTGGATATTTTGGTCTAGATCCAATCCAAATTTTTTTGCTCCTTCCTTTGAGTCCTTTTTGGCGCTTTCCACAGTCGGTTTTGAGCGGGCTCTGGTTCCTCGGTGACCCAATTTCGGCTTGGGTTTTCTCCAAGTTCTTTTTTCGATTGTGTAAACACCCCGAATTTTCCAAAAATCAAAAAACTCTCAAAAACACAAAAAGCTCGTTTGAGCCAAAACGATAACCTATTTTAAAATGTGAAAACAGGTACAAAAGGCAAAAGAAAAGCCCAGGCAAGAAGAGGATTCGAGTCCGGAGTCTCAAAAGCCACCCCCTGCTCAAAAACGAAAGAAAAAAGAGCCCATTTGGAGAAAAGCCCGACAAAAGGGTAAAAATGTAATTTGGGTCAAAGAAAAAGCACAAAGCAGCTCCAAAATGCAGAAAGAAGCTCAGTACCTGAGGAAGTCAAAAGAAATCCGAGACACGTCCCGTTAGAATGAAGAACGGAATCCGTGCGACAATCTGAGTTCGATATCAACAGGAACCGGCCAAAAACAAAATAGCGGACCGAAACGAACGCCGAAAAAGTCCTGAAAAGCAGAACATCGATTGGAAGAAAGACTTGGGGAAGACCCGGGCTAGAGTTGGGCATCCGATGAATCGAAGCCCGCTCGAAACCGACGGTGAAAAGCACTAGAAAACCAAGGAGCAGAAGAAAAATCTGGATTGGGTCTGGACCCAAAAATATCCAGATCCAGATCCAGATCCAAATTGTGTTTGGATTGGATCTGGATCTCATAAATCCAAGATTCGAGATCCGAGATCCAAACCCAAATAAATATTTGGACTGGATCTGGATCTCACAATATCCGAGATCCATGATCCAGATCCACATAGGGTTTGGATTAGATCCGGATAGCTAGACCCAAATCCAAGAACCAAGATCAATATCCAAGTTGAAAGTCTATAAAAAGATGTGAGAGGGCTGGCTTTAGAGGTTCACGATTTCCAGCATTTCAAGCCTCTTCACTTGGGGAAAAGAGAGAGAGAGAGAGAGAGAGAGAGAGAGAGAGAGAGAGAGGAAGGTCAACAAAAGGGGTTGGCCTTCCCCTCTTGTTTTGGTGAGATTGTGGGTTGAAGTTGTGGGTGGGCTGGAGCTCTTAGTTCACGTCTTGTACATGGCTGCAAATGAAGAAATCTGGCGGCATTGGATGGCCCTTGCTTGGTGAGGATTGGTTGCGTGGGAACCAAGAACGAAATGGCTGAAACGTTGTCAAGGTAAGTCCCCTAGTTCCTGCCCAAACCTCTTCTTTTCTCACCTCTCTAAACCACCTAGACCACTAACAAAAAATGCAGCAAAGTCCACTAACAAAAAATGCAGCAAAGTCCAGCCAAGGAGCTGGCCGAACTTCACTAAAGGAGCTGACCTAGTTCTACCTAAGACCACCCTAACCTAGGACCATACCCAGCTCGGCCATTGGCTGGCCGAGCTCACCTTAGATCTATCCTAACGAAACTCCTAACATCAAACCACTACCTAAGCTATTTCCTAACTCAAAACTACTCCCAAGGACCTGGCCAAACCGAGTGTCTAAAACACTCGGTTCCCTCCTCTTGTCGAACCCATCCTCACCCACTTAGCTCGGCCCATATTGGTCGAGCTCATCTTAGGTCTGTCCCTAACCTTAAACCACTACCTAAGTTAGATCCTAACTAAAAACCCACTCTAAACCTACCCAGCTCGGCCACCCTTTGGCCGAGCCACTCCCTTAGGATCTCACCCGAGATCAACCACCTAACATCAGCCAAAACTCGGCCACCAACTGGCTGAGCATCCCTTGAAAACCATTCCCTAGTTTCTACCTTGAACTAAATCCTAAAACTACCCAGCTCGGCCACCATCTGGCCGAGCTCTTTCCTTAGGATTCAACCTTAGATCCTACCTTATCCTTCTCCAAAAACCTGCCCAGCTCGGCCACCCTTTGGCCGAGCATTACCCTAGAGCTCACCTTAGGATCTCCCCTAAGACCATAAACTAATCCCCAACCAAGCTCGACCATTAGTTGGCCGAGCATTCCATAGTGTCTCACCTAAAACAATCCCTTAGACACCACCTAACTCGACCATTAGCTGGTCGGGTTTTTCCCTAAGGACCTTGGTCTAGCTTTCAACCAAAACAACCCGCCTAGACTTGACCTAGATCCATTAGTTCTCACCCTAGATCTGTCGTGTCTAAGTCCAAAACCCATAGCACCTTAGTGTGTCAACCTAGCCCAGGTCACGATCTAGGATCAACCTTCCACGCAGCTGGTCGTTTCGCAGAGAAAGGTCCATCCAACGGCTATATCCAACGTCAGATTTCACTGATAAAGGAAGTCCAAGCAAACGACGTGTAAGTGCTCGAACCTGGTTCTTTACGTTGTTTCAAATTCAATTAAATTTGATACGGGGTTGTAATAACGGAGCATCGTCTCCCCCCGGATGTAATATATGTGCAAAACACACACACGTACACTCGAGCCTTTCCGCTCCTATCTGCACACTTTTGCACACAAACGGGCCTCAACAACCCATAGGATATAGCCCGATTTATATACATTCAGTTGGGTTTTAAGGTTCAAGTCGTGTTAGTTGTCTTTCATTTTATACACTCAAAGCACTCACTCACATTGAGCCTTTCCGCTCTTACGTATATATACGTATTTCCCTTCCAGCTGGGTTTTAAATTCAAGTTGAGTGAGTTGCCTTTCAATTTATACACTCAAAGCACTCACGCCACAATTGAGCCTTCTCGCTCTTATATATATCTATATCTCCCTTCTACTGCATTTTATGGTTCAGTTGCGTGTGTTGCATTTCAATTTATACACAACACCCACACACACATTGAGCCTTTTCGCTCTTAAGATATAGATATGTTTAAATTTCTGTAATTTGCATTCAAGTCGTGTGAGTTGCATTCAATTTGGGTTTTCCCTTCTGCTAAGTCTTTCAATTTTGGGTTTTAAGGTTCAGTTGTGTGAGTTGCATTGCAAACGCGCCATACTCGAGCTAGAGTGCATACCTGCATTAAATAAAACGTGAACAAATCGTGCAAACACGCCTAAGTGGTTGAAACTGAAAGACTTAGGGTCGCCCAAAGCCCAGTAAAAGCAAAAACTCACCAAGTGCATGATTTCCAAAGTTTTCAAACACCTGATCATTCAAAAATCGAATTTGAGTTTAACTTGTTCAAACGAAGTCTCTAAGCGTACAGACTGACCCTTATGCACCGGTGGAAGAAGGTCTGCGACGTAAAGATCTCGCTTGCCTACAATCGCCTTTCAAAAGTCAGATATTTCAAAAACTACTTCGCTAGTTTGAGTAAGCTAGCTGGCACGCCCTAAAAGCGAACGTAGATTGCGAAAAGATTCGCTCCAGGCCTAAGAAACCTGGAGTCAAGGAATTTCTGTGTCTACAGATTTGGCACACCCGGTGGGACCCGGGACTTAAGTAGATTTCAAACAAACAAGTTACACTCAAATTTTCAAAAAAAAGGTGTTTTCCAAAACTCATACATACTTAGAAATTTTGCAAAAAATGGAGCAAAAGCCAAAATCCTCGTCGAGTAAATCAAAAGAGGTTTCTAAAAAAGCCAAAAAACGAGAAGCAATAGCTGATATACAGGCGATTTTCAAAGAAAAAATGGATGTTTTAAGCAAGGAGCTTAAAACCCATAAATCCCATAGTAGCTCTTCTCAGGCGCACAAAGATCGTGAAAAGAAAACCGATCTCAAACTCGACGAAGGATGTGAGGTAAAAGGCCAAAACCTAGAAAGGGGCAAGTCCTCCACTCCCGCACTTCCAAAATCCTCGTTGAGTAAATCAAAAGAGGTTTTCAAAACAGCCAAAGAATGAGAAATGCTAGCTGATATATGGGCAACTTTCAAAAAAATGGATGTTTTAAGCAAGGAGCTTAAAACCTGTAAATCCCATAGCAGCTCTTCTCGGGCGCACAAAGATTGTGAAAAGAAAACCAATCTCAAACTCGACGAAGGATGTGAGTTTAAAAGCCAAACCCTAGAAAAGGGCGAGACTTCCACTCCCACAAATCCAAAAATCAAAAATTCCAAAGAAAATTTGAAAAAAGTTGTTTCTATTTCAAAAAATCAAAAAAATCTTGAAAACTTTCAAAAAGACAAAAAAATTGAAAAATCAAACTTTAAAATTTCAAAAAATTCAAGTGCAATTCCTAAGTCTAGGCACACACACAGTGGGACATGAAACCCACACCCCACAAGGAGACGAGAGTGAAAAACAGGTAGGTTTCGAAAAGGAACGCCTCGTGAAACCCCGGGGGCTCAAAACAGAGTTACCTGGGAAAACGGCCTGCTCTCACCATGAAAAGGTAGACAAGCCACTGTAAACACCCCGAAATCCCACGAATTCCTCGAAACAACCTGGTCTTGTAAAAGCAACCCCAAGGGGCTATTTTGAGTCTGGAAACCCAGGAGCCTTCCAGGCAACCCTGTATATATTTTGAACTTTATATTTCAAAAATATATGATATGGCTTTTGAAAAACTTTTAAAACACGTTTTTGAAACCCCGAAGCAGCTTGGCCTAATCAAGACAGGACCAGAAAAGCAAAGGAGAGCCCGGAATCGGAGCACATGTCGAGCCCGACACAACAACTCTCGTACCGAATCCACCGTCAGGATCTTGAACGTCCAAGACACTGTTATCATCAAAACATCCTTTGAAGTCATCTCTGGAAAGCGAAAACAGAGGTGGACGATCATGTTGGCGAAGACCCAACGCAGACGGAGTACTGATGCTGTTAGGCCCCGCACAAACCGTTCGTTTCGAACATAGCTCGAAGGAGTCAGAATTCAGTTTGGATTGGATCTGGACCATATATATCCAGATTCCAATCTAAACCCATGTATGGACTTAGATTTGAATTTGGATTTAAAAATCCAATCCAATATCCATATCCATGACCCACATCACCTTCTCATAAATGGAGGTAGGGCCCACTTGAATTTCACATGGGATTATGGGCATGAGAGAGAGTGGGGGAGGATAAGATCAAGTGTGTGTTGTAATTAAGCTTGACTTGTGTGTCAAGTTTGGGGTTAATCATGTGGGTTAGCCTAATTAAGTGGGTTTAGCTTGTAATTAGCCAAAACCTAACCTAGGGCTGCACCAACATGATATGATTAGAGTCCATGGGTCATGCAAAGGGAGCTCCTTCACCTAAACCTAACCAAAAACACCTAATCCTAGCCTTCTACCCTAATTCGGTCCTAATCCTAGCCTAATCACCTAACCTACTTCCCTAATCCCGGCCTAATCCCAACCTAATCACCTAACCCACTTCCCTAATCCTTCCCTAAACCTAGGTTAATTTCCCTAAACCTAACCTATCCTAGCCTAATCACCTAACCCACCTCACTAAACCTTACCCCAAAACCAACCCACCTAGCTAAACCCTAAACCTCTAAACCACCCCACCTAAACCTAGCACACAATCTACCCAAAACCCCTTGTATCTAAAATATCTGGCCCTACCCTAATACCAGCCCACCTTACTATCTTACCACCATCCTTAGACCACCTAACCACTACCCCAAAACCAGCCCCACCGCCCTTCACAAAAGCTATAAAAACCCCCCCTACTGGGTGCGTTTTTCAGCTTTTGGGTCCTCCATTTCCAGCCGACCTTCCACCTCTTCTCCACTTCCACCTGCCCCACTCCCAGCCGGCTCCTCCACCTGCACCACCACCAGCCACCACCGTGCTCCACCTACTCCACCACTCCCCAGCCACCCATCGCCATCCTCTTCATCCAGCCGAACCAGCCACTCCACCACACCCAGCTGCTCCTCAATCACCCGCCGCCTCCCATCGTTCGGTTAGTACCCCACACTCCACCTTACTCCTTCTCCACTCCCTCTCTAGTCTCAGCCACCCACCATACCACCACCTTACCCTAATACCAGCCACTTACCGCCACCACTCCCATTCGGCCAGCCACCCGCCAACCTTAGGTGCTCCATTAGACACTCCCTTAGGCTCCCTTAGTGCCATACTCCCTAACCTTATTCTCTCTTAGTGACCCTACATACTCACCTTAGCCCCACCCGCCAAGGCAGCCCCTCCTCTAGTAGCCGGCCACCTTCAAGGCGTCTCTTCCACGCACCTAAGGCACCCGGCCAGCAGCCCCTTGTCGTTCAACTCCGCGAAGCTCCCTCTTGCAGCCCAAGGCAAAGCCCAAGCCCATGCTCAAGCAAGGCTTCTTCGGACCAGCTATTAGTAAGTGCCTAACTCGGTCCTTAGTTGTATACTTGCTTAAGATTTAATTCGATATGGGGTTGTAATAACGGAGCATAGTCTCCCCCCGCTTGTAATAACGTGGCTTGGCACACCCACACACACGTGCACTTTCTTAGTTGTGCACGATTTTGAACACACACGGGCCTAATCAGCCCCTAATCTATATATATATATATATATATATATATATATATATATATATACTTTAACTTTCGTAGGGTTTTGCTTAAGTTGGGTGTGTTGTCTTTCAATTCAAGCACTCACACACATTGAGCCTTCGCTCTTATTTGAAAGACCCAAGTAAGGGCCGAGCTATACTATTTGGGTTTTCATTTCATGTCGTGTGTGTAAGTCCTTCAATTCAAGCACTCACACACATTGAGCCTTCGCTCTTATTTGAAAGACCCAAGTAAGGGCCGAGCTATACTATTTGGGTTTTCATTTCATGTCGTGTGTGTAAGTCTTTCAATTCAAGCACTCACACACATTGAGCCTTCGCTCTTATTTGAAAGACCCAAGTAAGGGCCGTGTTATACTATTTGGGTTTAATTTCATGTTGTGTTCGTAGTACTTCAATTCAAGCACTCACACACATTGAGCTTTCGCTCTTATTCCCAAGACCTTAATCAAGGCCATATTGCAAGTTATATTTGGGTTTTATTTCATGTCGTGTGTGTAAGTCTTTCAATTCAAGCACGCACCCACATTGAGCCTTCGCTCTTAGTTTCAAGACCCAAGTAAGGGCACGTATATATCCTATATACATATCTCCCTTCGGCATTTACATTACAAGTCATTTCCCTTCGGTTATTTCCCTTCGGTTATTTCCCTTCGGCATTGTCTTTACATTCAGGTTTTCCCTTTTGGAGTAGCGTGAGTTTGCATTGCATCTACGCCATACCACGAGGTAGGACGCATGTTGCATCAAAGCAAGCCCCGCTCAAATTCGCCCATGTAGTGGAGTGTTCATAACACACAAACTAGGTGGCCCAAAAAGGGATAAAAGGAAAGACTTAGGTACGTGCAAATCCACGTGATCTAAAATCTGCCATCGTATTAAAGACCCGAATCAAAAACACCTCGAACCGCTTCGTAAGCTTTTTCTATCCCAAAACTCGATTTTTCAAATCTTACAAACTAACCCTTGCGCATTGGTGCAAGAAGGTCTGCGACGACAAGAGCTCACTTGCTCACAATCGCCACGTTAGAAGTCAGATTCAAATATATCTTCGCTAGCTTAGGTAAGCTAGCTGGCACGCCCTGTTTATATAAATAAGCCTTAAACACACGAGAGGATCTGCTCCAGGCCTTGAGAAAGCCAGATGAGCGGGGATTTTCCTACGTCTACAGCCACAAAGAGGTATGCCTGAAACTTATCCTTCTCAAAACTCTCTTCTTCATATAGGGTCATCAGATGCATTGGATAACCCCTCTGCACACACAAACCCACGAAATGTGCCTAAGTTAGAGAATTTTCAAGGTACGCCAAATATCCCTTACCAGCCAAAAGAATTTCAAAAACAAAAACAAAAAGAAGTTGAAAAAATGGTAGACATGGAGACCCCTAATGCATGCATTGACATCTTAGGAGCTCATAACCCTGCCATAGAAAAACCCACTTCTTCGAGCCTAGTCCTGTACCCTGGAACAAAGATTAGAGCTTTGAAACAAAAAAATCCATCCCTAGGGGCACCACGAGTTGAACCTAGGGAGCAAGTCAAAAAATTCGAGGGAGCAAGCTTGTCTTCCCTCGAAGAAAAATTCTCCCAAATACAGGTTGTGTGGAAGCTCAAGTCTTCCATCACCCTGCAATATCCAAAGTTCCTCAAGGAATCAAGCATGGCTTTCCTTGAGGACAAAATCTCCCAATTCGGGGTTGTATGGAAGCACGAGTCTTCCAACACCCCAAAATATCCAAAGTGTATCGAGGGACCAAGCACGGTTTCCCTTGAAGACAAAAACACCCCGAAATATCCAAAACTTCTCAAAAGACCAAGCACGGTTTACTTTGAGAAACAAACCTCCCAAACCAGGGTTGCATGGAAGTCCAAGTCTTCCATCGCCCCAGAATCCAAAATCCCAAAATCCAAAAAGGGTATATATCCCCTACATGGACGATTCCCTGTTCCAAGGCCATGATCTATACAAAAACTTTTCAAAAAACAAGAAGTCTTGGAACATGATTCTGAATATGGGATATAAGCTCTACCAGGGCCTGGGAACCCAAAACCAAGGTAGACTCGAACCTGTCCTACCTCAGGCCAATCGACAAAAGTATGGATTGGGCTGCAACCCACCCATACCCCCAGAGCCGCCACCTAAGACCATATGGGTCAAGGGTGCCTTGTAGAACCTCTAAAACCCAAAACCCATGTCTTAGACCTATTGATTAGGGTCTGATTCATGAATGTTTTCTTTGTAGGTTCATGGGAAGATCCCTCCTTTTCAAAAAGCCAAAAAAATAAGATATTTGCCAAAAACCAAAAAAAATGAAAACCCAAAACAAAATCTCAAAAACATTTGGAAAAATGAAAATTCCAAAAAGAAATTTGTTTTAAAGCCTTTGGCCATGTACAAAGTCCATTTTTGAAAATTGTAAAAATGCTTTTCGAAAATTGTATATAACTCCCAAAAACCAAAAAAATCCAAAAAGCTGATCTTCAACACCTTTTTGTCTAAAGCTTTTTCAAAAATGAAAAGCTTGAGAATCACCAAAGCCAAGAGGAATAAAAACCTCTGAACTTCCTGAAATTCGCAAGATCCTTGACTTATGCAAAGATTGGGGATTTTTAGAAATAAGCCTGACCCATAGTGTGTGCATAAAGCATCATGCATCACACTCTGAAATCATTCATGTGCATCGAGTCTAGACATCATCCTAGAACTCGAATTCTGGGTTTTGTGAAACCAAAAGGGGCAATGAAAGTCGACCCCCTAAGTATCGGGCCATCATAGACATGTCTCCATACTAATCAAATCCAACACCTTCAAGGAAAATTTCAAACGGAAATAAGAGTCTCGAAAAAAGGGTTATCATTTCACAAAAGCCTTTTCAAAATTCTTTTTGATAAAACCATCCATGCATTGTCTGCTTGACTTGATCAAATGAAGATGTTGTTCATACTAAATGTGCCATACATTTTCGAAAACTCTATTGGCATGTGAAAGAAATCACTAAGCCAAAAGAAAAATCGTGCTTAGCCTTGCTGTAGGCTTTCAAAATTCGAGACATCATCTCCCATGTCATGGAAAGGGGAATGATTCATTAAAGCACTCATTTGAAAAACCTATCTTAAACAGGTGGGCAAAATGGCAGCCCCTTTCAATAGAGTATGAGTTTCAAAACTCAAGACTCGATTAAGGGACAAGCCCTGTATCGTGTGGCTGAAGTGCCTCTGTGAGACACATTCCCCATACTTGATCAAATGCCCCATGAAGGCACGAATTTTCAAAATGAATTCCAAAAACCCTGCTTGACCAAAATCAAGTATAGGAAACATATTTCAAAACAAAAGGGCTGGTATAGAACCATCTTCATATAGAAAGGGAGGATTTCCCAAAATTGCTTTCTCAAAAGGGATCAAAATTTTGAAAATTTAACCCTACATATACTTTGAAAAGAAAGATTTTTCAAAACTTCAGGTTTATATGAAAACCTTGATTGTTGTAAACACCCCGAAATCCCACGAATTTCTTAAACAAACCTGGTTTTGTACAAGCAGCCCCAAAGGGCCATTTTGAGTCTGGAAACCCAGGAGCCTTCCAAACAACCCTGTACATACGTTTTAAACTTCATATTTCAAAAATATATAATATAGCTTTTGAAAACCTTTTAAAAACACGTTTTTGAAACCCCGAAGCGGCTTGGCCTAATCAAGACAGGACCAGCGAAGAGCTACAAAGAGCCCGGAACCGGAGCACATGTCGAGCCCGGCACAACAACTCTTGTATCACATCCATACCCCCAGGATCTCGAACGTCCAAGACCCTGTTATTATCAAAATGTCATTTGAAGTCATCTTCGGAAGGCAGAAACAGAGGCGGATGACCATGTTGGCGAAGACCCAACGCAGACGGAGTACTGATGCTGTCAGACCCCGCACAAATCGTCCGTTTCGAACCCAGCTCGAAGGAGTCAGAGTTCAGTTTGGATTGGATCTGGACCATATATATCCAGATCCCAATCCAAACCCATGTGTGGACTTGGATTTGGATTTGGATCCAGAGATCCAATCCAATATCCATATCCATGGCCCACATCACCTTCTCATAAATGGAGGTGGGGCCCACTTGAAATTCACGTGGGATTATGGGCATGAGAGAGAGTGGGGATGGATAATATCAAGAGTGTTGTAATTAAGCTTGACTTGTGTGTCAAGTTTGGGGTTAATCATGTGGGTTAGCCTAATTGAGTGGGTTTAAGCTTGTAATTAGCCAAAACCTAACCTAGGGCTGCACCAACATGAGGTGGTTAAGGTCTATGGGCCATGCAAAGGGAGCTCCTTCACCTAAACCTAACCCTAAACACCTAATCCTAGCCTTCCACCCTAATCCACCCCTAATCTGAGCCTAATCACCTAACCCACTTCCCTAATCCCGGCCTAATCCCAACCTAATCACCTAACCCACTTCCCTAATCCTTCCCTAAACCTATGTTAATTTCCCTAAACCTAGCCTAAACCTAGCCTAATCACCTAACCTAGCTCATTAAACCTCACCCTAAAACCCAACCACCTAACCAAGCCCTAAACCCCTAAACCATCCCTAGCCCACAATCTACCTAAACCACTAGTATTTAAAATATCTGGCCCTACCCTTTCCAGCCCACCTTATCTTCATACCACCCTACCTAAACCACCTAACCACTACCCCAAACCTAGCCCTAACCGACCTACCCATCCCTATATAAACCCCCCCCCCCCTTGGGGGCAGGTTTTCCTATCTAGTCGCCTTCCCCAAGCCCAGCCGGGACCCCACTTCCCAGCCCAGCCAAACCCAGCCACCTGCTCCACCACCTGCACCGCCACCTACACCACCACCTGTCACCACCCCTGCCCTTGGCCGAACCATTTGCTCCACCACACCCGGCCGCTTTCTTCCATCCACCGCCTCTCTTCAAGCACGGTTAGTACCCCCTCCTTCGTCTCACCTTCTTCACTCCCTCTCCACTCTCAGCCACCTAAACCCTACCACAACACCCTACCACCAGCCATTCCCCTTTGCTGCCACCATTCTCACTCAGCCGAACCTATCACACCCTAAACTACCTGCCACTACCTAACTACCCTAGCTACACCCGGCCACCCTATTAGACTCCCTAAGACCTGCTCATAACACTCCCTTACACCCACTATCCCCACTACCACCTAGCCCCATCACCGAGCTAGCCTCTTTCCCATACTCCACCCATAGCTATCCTAGCAGCCCGCCACCACCACATCTCCCTAGTCGGCCACTCCAACCGACTATCCCTTCCATTCGGCCAGCCACCCCTTTTCCCCTAGTTGTCCCATTTGACCTTCCCTTAAGCTCCCCTCATGTCCATACTCCCTAACACTCTATACTCTCCTAGTGACCCTACATACTCACTTGGCCCAGCCCCTTTAATCCCCCACACCAAGGCGACACCCTTGCTTGCAGCCGGCCACCATCAAGGCGCCTATCCCGCGCCCCATTTGCAGCCGGCCAGCACCCTTTGTCGTTCACCCTCGCGGAGCTCCCGTTTGCAGCCCAAGGCGAAGGCCAAGCCCACGCTCAAGCAAGGCCTCTACGGACCAGCTACTCGTAAGTGCCTAAACTCGGTCTGTAGTTGTATACTTGCTTGAGATTCAATTTGATACGGGGTTGTAATAACGGAGCATAGTCTCCCCCCGCTTGTAATAACGTGGTTTGGCACATCCACACACGTGCACTCTCCTAGTTGTGCACGATTTTGAACACACACGGGCCTAATCAGCCCCTAATACATAAGTATATACATATACTCTCGTTTTTGTAGGGTTTTTGCTTAAGTTGGGTGCGTTGTCTTTCAATTCAAGCACTCACACACATTGAGCCTTCGCTCTTATTTGAAAGACCCAAGTAAGGGCCGACCTATACTATTTGGGTTTCATTTCATGTCGTGTGTGTAAGTCTTTCAATTCAAGCACACTCACACACATTGAGCCTTCGCTCTTATTTGAAAGACCCAAGTAAGGGCCGACCTATACTATTTGGGTTTCATTTCCTGTCGTGTGTGTAAGTCTTTCAATTCAAGCACTCTCACACACATTGAGCCTTCGCTCTTACTCCCAAGACCTTAGTAAAGGCCTTATTGCAGTTATATTTGGGTTTCATTTATGTCGTATGCGTAGTACTTCAAATTCAAGCACTCTCACACACATTGAGCTTTCGCTCTTATTCCCAAGACCTTAGTTAAGGCCATACTGCAATTTATATTTGGGTTTAATTTCATGTCGTGTGTGTAAGTCTTTTCAATTCAAGCACGCACCCACATTGAGCCTTCGCTCTTATTTGCAAGACCCAAGTAAGGGCTCATATACATATTCTATATACATATCTCCCTTTGGCATTTATATTTCAAGTCATTTCCCTTCGGTTATTTCCCTTTAGTATTGTCTTTACATTCGGGTTTTCCCTTTGGAGTAGCGTGAGTTTGCATTGCATCTACGCCATACCACGAGGTAGGACGCATATTGCATCAAAGCAAGCCCCGCTCGAATTCGCCCATATAGTGGAGTGTTCATAACACACAAACTAGGTGGCCCGAAAAGGGATAAAAGGAAAGACTTAGGCACGTGCAAATGCACGTGATCTAAAACATGCAATCGCATCTAAAAGACCCGAATTAGACACCTCGAACCGCTTCGTAGACTTTCTCTCCAAAACTCGATTTTTGCAAAGCGTACAGACTGACCCTTGCGCATCGGTGCAAGAAGGTCTGCGACGACAAGAGCTTACTTGCTCACAATCGCCACGTTTAGAAGTCAGTGTTAAATATATCTTCGCTAGCTTAGGTAAGCTAGCTGGCACGGCCTGTTTGCATAAATAAGGCCTTAGACGCACGAGAGGATCCGCTCCGAGCCCTGAAAAGGTGAGAGGCGGGGATTTTTCGCGCGTCTACAATTGTGTTGGATAAGAACATGAATCTCACGATGAAATATGGAGACCATGCCAAAATCAAAGCCCGATGGCCATGATGATCACTTAGGATTGGTTGTGTTTTCCATCCTTGAGCAAAAAGTAGCATGATCATGTTAGAAAAACCATCGTCCATCCAAAAAAGTCTTTTGAAAAGCCATGGCCCTTCACCATGTGGCCATGCGAAATTTCCCTGAAGCTAGGGGCATTTTTAAATATAGCCCCTAGACACCTTCCATGAAGAACGAATTTCATAGAATGCATCTCCTTCTTGACTTGTGAAATACATTTCATATGTTCACTCTTGCATAAAATCGTGTATTTCCATTTTGAATCACATGGAGTGCATAGCATGCATCATATTCATATCATATCACCCCAAAGAAAGCCCAAGAGGTGGGCAAACTTGAGTAGGAATGTCCCCATGTCTTCAAAAAGGGCAACAAAAATCGAAAATTTGTTGATGTTGTGGGTAGAAATTAGCAAAACCCCGAAAATGCCCGAATATTCAAAAGAGTTTTATGTTAAATTCCTTTTTCAAAAAGATTTTGAAAAATCGAACTCCTTTGAAACTTCTTGAAAGAAGGATCGAAGTTAATTGTATAACCCTGAATGGAGGAATTTATACTTTTCGAAAGGTAGAGTATTCCAAAAACAAATTGACGATATTTCAAAGAACCCTGGCTTACAAGATTAAGCCTTGTTCAAAATATCAAAATATTTTCAAATAGCATATGCTATTAAGAAATAGGACGATCTCGTTTGAATCGAGTAACCAAAGGGATAAGCCTTCCCCCATTCTACTTTCTCTCTAAAAAGGAAAATTGGTTGTGTTCAAAAGAAAGAAAGAAAAAAATCAAGAATACAAAAACTCCTCCGAAAGTGGTCTTCTCTTCATAAACAGGGAATACAAAAACTCCTCCGAAAGAGGTCTTCTCGTTTCAAAAGAAAAAGGAGATATAAAAACAATCCTCCCAAAGAGGTCTTCCCTTCATAAACAGGGAATACAAAAACTCCTCCAAAGAGCTGCTCTCCTTTAAAGAAAAGAGGGATAATGAAAAAATACTCCCAAAGGGAGACCCTTTGTGAAAAGAAATAAAAAGCCAAAGCTCAAAGAGCGATTTTCCGACTCTTTGCCTAAAACCACGGGACACTTCAGAAAGGACCGTGGTATCTCTTTCCCATATCCCTACGGCTTATCCCCAAGGAAAAAGGTTCAAATTTGCTTATTTGGATTTCATTTTGTTTGAGAACTCGACTTTATTTTGTAGGAAATGGAACTTTGAAATGTTTTCCAAGTTTTCCTACTCAAAAAAACCTCTACTGAGTAGCAGGTATTGAAACCCGAATGAAGGGAAGTATGAAAAACGGAAGTCCTTTTCGATACAAGCTAAAAGGAGTTCATTTTCAAAAAGAAAATTAAAAAAAAAAAAAAACCCACGAATGTCAAAAAGACAAGGGTAGAACCTGCTTAGAGCAGACAGCCTCAAAAGGCTCTCTCCAAAGCTCGAAAACCCGAAAACGTCTACAAGACATGGGTAAAACCTACTCAAAGCAACCTGCCTCAAAAGGCACTCTTCGGGCTCAAAACCCCAAAAACAAAAACATTTTCCTCATGCATGCATCCAAAAATCATCCATGCATGATCATACATAGGGAAACCTAGGAAAAGTCCCCTTTTTGTTAAAAATCTCCACCAGTGGTAAAAGAAAACAAGGTTTTGCGAAATAAAAATGGTGTATTCTTGAGAAAATTTGAGAGGAAAACCAAAATGGGGTGTTATCTTCTTCGCCATTATCCAAATCAATTTGGATAATGCCAAAGAGGGGCATCTGTAAACACCCTGAATTTTCTAAAAATCAAAAAACTCTCAAAAACACAAAAAGCTCGTTTGAGCCAAAACGACAACCTGTTTTAAAATGTGAAAACAGGTACAAAAGGCAAAAGAAAAGCCCAGGCAAGAAGAGGATTCGAGTCCGGAGTCTCAAAAGCCACCCCCTGCTCAAAAACGGAAGAAAAAAGAGCCCATTTAGAGAAAAGCCCGACAAAAGGGTAAAAATGTAATTTGGGTCAAAGAAAAAGCACAAAGCAGCTCCAAAATGCAGAAAGAAGCTCAGTACCTGAGGAAGTCGATAGAAATCCGAGACACGTCCCGTCAGAATGAAGAACGGAATCCGTGCGGCAATCGTAGTTCGATATCAATGAAAAGTAGAACACCGATTGGAAGAAAGACTTGGGGAAGACCCGGGCCAGAGTTTGGTGTCCGATGAATCGAATCCCACTCGAAACCGACGGTGAAAAGCACCAGAAAACCAAGGAGCAGAAGAAAAATCTGGATTGGGTCTGGACCCAAAAATATCCAGATCCAAATTGTGTTTGGATTGGATCTGGATCTCAAAAATCCAAGATCCGAGATCCAAGATCCAAACCCAAATAAATATTTGGATTGGATCTGGATCTCAAAATATCCGAGATCCGTGATCCAGATCCACATAGGGTTTGGATTAGATCCGGATAGCCAGACCCAAATCCAAGACCCAAGATCCATATCCAAGTTGAAAGTCTATAAAAAGACGTGAGAGGGCTGGCTTTAGAGGTTCACGATTTCCAGCATTTCACGCCTCTTCACTTGGGGAAAAGAGAGAGAGAGAGAGAGAGAGAGAGAGAGAGAGAGAGGAAGGTCAACAAAAGGAGCTGGCCTTCCCCTCTTGTTTTGGTGAGATTGTGGGTTGAAGTTGTGGGTGGGCTGGAGCTCTTAGTTCACGTCTTGTACATGGCTGCAAATGAAGAAATCTGGCGGCATTGGATGGCCCTTGCTTGGTGAGGATTGGCTGCATGGGAACCAAGAACGAAATGGTTGAAACGTTGTCAAGGTAAGTCCCCTAGTTCCTGCCCAAACCTCTTCTTTTCTCACCTCTCTAAACCACCTAGACCACTAACAAAAAACGCAGCAAAGTCCAGCCAAGGAGTTGGCCGAACTTCACTAAAGGAGCTGACCTAGTTCTACCTAAGACCACCCTAACCTAGGACCATACCCAGCTCGGCCATTGGCTGGCCGAGCTCACCTTAGATCTGTCCTAACGAAACTCCTAACATCAAACCACTACCTAAGCTATTTCCTAACTCAAAACTACTCCCAAGGACCTGGCCAAACCGAGTGTCTAAAACACTCGGTTCCCTCCTCTTGTCGAACCCATCCTCACCCACTTAGCTCGGCCCATATTGGCCGAGCTCATCTTAGGTCTGTCCCTAACCTTAAACCACTACCTAAGTTAGATCCTAACTAAAAACCCACTCTAAACCTACCCAGCTCGGCCACCCTTTGGCCGAGCCACTCCCTTAGGATCTCACCCGAGATCAACCACCTAACATCAGCCAAAACTCGGCCACCAACTGGCTGAGCATCCCTTGAAAACCATTCCCTAGTTTCTACCTTGAACTAAATCCTAAAACTACCCAGCTCGGCCACCATCTGGCCGAGCTCTTTCCTTAGGATTCAACCTTAGATCCTACCTAATCCTTCTCCAAAAACCTGCCCA
Source organism: Brasenia schreberi (assembly GCA_036023115.1). NCBI lineage: Eukaryota > Viridiplantae > Streptophyta > Magnoliopsida > Nymphaeales > Cabombaceae > Brasenia > Brasenia schreberi. The sequence goes on from JAYKKT010000064.1 coordinate 14,777,340, forward strand.
GCTCGGCCACCCTTTGGCCGAGCACTACCCTAGAGCTCACCTTAGGATCTCCCCTAAGACCATTCACTAATCCCCAACCAAGCTCGGCCATTAGTTGGCCGAGCATTCCATAGTGTCTCACCTAAAACAATCCCTTAGACACCACCTAACTCGACCATTAGTTGGTCGGGTTTTTCCCTTAGGACCTTGGTCTAGCTTTCAACCAAAACAACCCGCCTAGACCTGACCTAGATCCATTAGTTCTCACCCTAGATCTGTCGTGTCTAAGTCCAAAACCCATAGCACCTTAGTGTGTCAACCTAGCCCAGGTCATGATCTAGGATCAACCTTCCACGCAGCTGGTCGTTTCGCAGAGAAAGGTCCATCCAACGGCTATATCCAAGGTCAAATTTCGCTGATAAAGGAAGTCTAAGCAAACGACGTGTAAGTGCTTGAACCTGGTTCTTTACGTTCTTTCAAATTCAATTAAATTTGATACGGGGTTGTAATAACGGAGCATCGTCTCCCCCCGGATGTAATATATGTGCAAAACACACACACGTACACTCGAGCCTTTCCGCTCTTATCTGCACACTTTTGCACACAAACGGGCCTCAACAGCCCATAGGATATAGCCCTATTTATATACATTCAGCTGGGTTTTAAGGTTCAAGTCGTGTGAGTTGTCTTTCATTTTATACACTCAAAGCACTCACTCACATTGAGCCTTTCCGCTCTTACGTATATATACGTATTTCCCTTCCAGCTGAGTTTTAAATTCAAGTTGCGTGAGTTGCCTTTCAATTTATACACTCAAAGCACTCACGCCACAATTGAGCCTTCTCGCTCTTATATATATCTATATCTCCCTTTTGCTGCGTTTTACGGTTCAGTTGCGTGTGTTGCATTTCAATTTATACACAACACCCACGCACACAATGAGCCTTTTCGCTCTTAAGATATAGATATATTTAAATTTCTGCAATTTACATTCAAGTCGTGTGAGTTGCATTCAATTTGGGTTTTCCCTTCTGCTAAGTCTTTCAATTTCGGGTTTTAAGGTTCAGTTGTGTGAGTTGCATTGCATACTCGCCATACTCGAGCTAGAGTGCATACCTGCATCAAATAAAACCCGAACAAATCGTGCAAACACGCCTAAGTGGTTGAAACTGAAAGACTTAGGGTCGCCCAAAGCCCAGTAAAAGCAAAAACTCGCCAAGTGCATGATTTCCAAAGTTTTCAAACACCTGATCATTCAAAAATCGAATTTGAGTTTAACTTGTTCAAACGAAGTCTCTAAGCGTATAGACTGACCCTTGCGCGCCGGTGCAAGAAGGTCTGCGACGTAAAGATCTCGCTTGCCTACAATCGCCTTTCAAAAGTCAGATATTTCAAAAACTACTTCGCTAGTTTGAGTAAGCTAGCTGGCATGCCCTAAAAGCGAACGTAGATTGCGAAAAGATTCGCTCTAGGCCTAAGAAACCCGGAGTCGTGGATTTTTCGTGTCTACAGACTGATATTCTGCTTCTTAGGACATTATGGTCGGTTTTTGGTGCTATCGATCTCAGATTTTCCCACGGATTCCGTTCTTCATTCTGACGGGCCGTGTCTTTGACTTCTATCAACTTCATCAGGTTCTTGGCCTCTTTATGCACTTTAGAGTTGCTTTTGCTTTTTGACCCAAATTACGATTTTGGCCTTCTGTTAAGCTTTTCTCCAAATGGGCTTGAAATTTTCTTCTTTCTCTTGCTTTGGCCTCGAGGTGATTTTTGAAGTTTTGGGAGTTTTGAAAATTAGAATTTTTTGGGTGTTTACAATCCTCCATTTGAATTTGAACTGGAACTTATCTTTGATTTGAACTTGATCTTCATAGGCTTCGATCTTATCTTCTTTGCTTTTAGGAGTTGATTTGGATCCAAGCTTGGATTGGGTCTCACCTGTTTATCTACTTCGAAACTCATGGGTTGTTTAACCTGAATTTAAAACCTTTATTTTGAAATGTTTTCCCTAAAAGACTTAAACTTTAAAAATTTGGAATTTGAATTTAAAGGTTCATAAAGGCTTTAGATTGACCTTCGAAATTTAGGAGTTTTGAAAATATTTTGAAATTTTGGGTGTTTACAGATGCCCCTCTTTGGCATTAATCTAAATTTATTTAGACAATGACAAAGAAGAAAACACCCTTTATGGATTTACTTCTCCAAATGTTTTTGAGAATATAAATCATCCTACATTTCGTAAACTCCTTTTTCTTGGATTATAGAAGAGGGATTTCAGCCAAAAGGGACTTGACTTACATGGGGTATATGTCCTAGACATGATCATGCATGAATGACTTTTGATTGCATGCATGGTATGCGTGATGTGAGGTGAGTTTTTAGAGACTCAATTGAAAGGTGAATGAGCTTGGGGAGAGCCTTTAAAGGCCGGCTACCCCAAGCAGAATGATCTCATGTCATTTTGACATTTCGGGTTTTCAAAGTCTATTTTCAAAAGGAACTCTTTTTATCTTCCATCAAAAGGGCTTCCAATTTTTATATTTCCCTTCATTCGGGTTTCAATACCTACTACTTGGTAGAGGTTTTTGTAGGAAATTTTGGAAAATATTTCAAAGTTCCATTTTCCACACAATAAAGTCTAATTCTCAAACAAAATGAAATCCAAATAAGTATATTGTATTTCTACTTTAGGATTTTCATGGATAAACCTTTTTCCATTGGGATAAGCTGTAGGGATATGGGATCCCTCTCAAAATCAACATATAGGGTTGAAATTTTTTGAGTCTTTTAAAGAAGCAAATTTGGGAAATCCTTCCTTTTCTGAAAGTTTTCATGTTTTGAAACCAAGTACTTCAATACAATTTTGGTCATTAAGCCATCCAAATCGTGAGTGCCAATTGTGCATGTTTTGAAAGAACTGACCACTCTAATGGCCAATTCTTGATGTGACATGATTTTTCATTCTTGACTTTGCCAAATTTTCAAAAGCTTGGTTTATAACAAGCATCTCCAAAGACTTCAATGCATGAGTTCCAAGATTTTCAAAATTTTTAGGCCTTGTATGAGTGCTTTATACTTGGCAACATCATTTGAACATGCAAAATCTAGTCGAATGGTACTTGGGATTTTTTTTTTCGAGAGATACGAGGATGATTTCCATACCTGCCCCTTGATCCTTTGTCCCATCAAAATACACTTTCCATACTTGATTCTCTTTAAAACAATTTGTTAAAGCATGGTTTTTGAAATTCATTTACAAAATATGCCTTCATCAGGCATTTGATCAAGTATGGAATATGTCTTCCCAAGAAGGAGTTTCGGCCATATGATCTAGGGCTTGTCCCTTAATGGAGTTTTGGCGATGAAATCTCACTCCATTAAGAGGAGCTACCATTTATCAAGCCTACCTGTTAGGATAGGTTTTTCAAACTAGTGCTTGCATGAATCAATCTTAGACATTATCCCTATTTCATGATATGGGGAATAATGTCTCAACTTTGGATGGCCAAGCACGATTTCTCTATGGCTTGAAAATTTCATATGCCAATAGAGTTTTCGAAATAAATGGCACACTTTCTATGGATATCATCTTCATATTGATCAAGTAAAGCACCCAATGCATTCACATGAATTGTAAAGCTTGCTTTGGAGGTTTTAAAAATTGGAGGATTTACCATAAAATTTTCAAAACTTTTTGGAAATCATCATTCAAATTTTAACCCTTTTTCTCAAAATTCTCATTGAGAGGTTTGCATCTTTTTGCTAGATTGGAATCAACCTTGGAGGCTTTGGATTTGACTCAAATTGGAGAGTGGAGGCATGTCTATGATGGCTCGACACTTAGAGGGTCGACTCCCATTGGCTTAACACAAACCCTTTTCCTAAGCTTGATGTCTAAACCCGGTATGGTTTATACAAATATAAGATTTCAAAATGCAATGTATGATGCTCATGCAAACATGCACATACTATGGGTTAGACTCACTCTAAAATCCCTAATATTTCCAAGCCAAGGATTCTATGAATTTCGGGAAGCTTGGAGGTATGATCTTCCTCATGGATGAGGTGATCTTCCTACTTGCTTTAATGATTCTCAAGCATTAAATTCTAGGGAAGTGCTAGGCAAGAGAGATCTATAACAAGCTTGGACGATTTTGACTTGGGATTATATACATTCTTCGAAAGTATTTGGAAATTAGCTTTGTACATGGCCATTTTTTTGGAATTTTCGTGTTTTTCGATTTTTTTGTCTTTTTCAAAACTCAATTTCAAAGATCAATATAAGAGACTTTCTTTTTGAGGCTTTTTTCAAATAAAGAATAGGAGAATGAATGAAACAAATTTTTTTTTGAGATTTTCAGATTTTTCAAATACTTTGGGATTTTGAAGGTTTTTCATTTTGATTTTTGAGAATATCTAATTTTTTTGCATTTTTGGATAAGGAGGGATATTCCATAAAACCTACAAAGAAAACTCCATGAATTAGACTCAAACAATAGGTCTAAGCCATGGGTCTCGGTTTTAGTGGGTTCTAGGGGCACCCTTGACCCAAGTGGTCTTAGGTGGTGGCTCAGGGGGTATAGATGGGATATAGCCCAATCCATATCGACTCGGGTTTGATTTAGGTAGGACGGGCTCTAGCCTACCTTGGTTTTTAGCTCCTAGGCCCTGGTATGGTGTATACCCCATGTTTAAGATCATATTCTAAGACTTTTTTATTTTTGAAAAAGTTTTATAAAGTGAATGGCCTTGGAATCGAGTGTCATCAATATCATGGATGTACACACGATTTCTTTTAGGTAGGAGCTGGGTTATATGGGTTGTGGAAGACTTGGGCTTAGGCTTAGGTTCAGGTTTATGATACAAGACTCGACTTAAGGAGATCGGTTCATGCATGGTAGGGTTAGGTGTACCTAGGATGTCGATGCATGCCTTAGAAGTCATCATGTCTACCATATTTTGAACTTTATTTTGTTTTTGTTTTTGAAATTCTTTTTCTTGGTGCGGGATATTTGGCGCACCTTGAAAATCCTCATTTTTTGGCATGTTTGGTGGGTATGTGGGTGCATGAGTGTGATTCAATGCATCCGATGACCCTATATTAAGAAAAGGAGGATCGAGAGGGGAGTTCAAAAGGGGATGAGTTTCGAACATACTTCTTTCTAGCTCGTCTACCTTTTCATGGTGAGAGCGGGCCTTGTCCTCGAGTGACTCTGCTTCGAGCTCCCGTTGTCTTTCGAGGTGTTCCTTTTCCAATCCTATGTGACTCTCATCCTCTCATGACCCTTGTGGGGTGTGTGGAGTGTGGACCTCATGCCCCATTCTGTGTGTGTCCCGAATCGTGGACTTCATTTCTAACTTCGGGAATTTCAAATTTTTATTTTTCAATCTTTTTGTGTTTTTGAAAATTTCCCAAATTTTTTTGGTTTTCCCTTGGGGCTTGGGGTACTTAGATGCTTGGAATTGAATGATTTGATCTGCCTTCGAGCTTCATCTCCAGCCTCATATCCTTCATCGAGTTTTGGATCAATTTTCCTTGTATGATCTTTTTCTCTATGTGCCCGAGATGAGCTGTTATGTGATCGATGTGCCTTAGCCTCATGGCTTAGAGCATCGATCTTTCTAAAGATTTCTTTTATAGCAGTTATCTCTTCTTGGGCTTTAGAGGATTTGAAAAACCACTTTGAGATACTCGATGAGGATTTCCTCGGCTTGTTTTCATCCATGGTTTTTGAAATTTTTTGTGCACAAGTTTGAAAATGTTAAACACGTTTTTGAAAAATTTTCTTAAAGCTTACTTGTTTGAAATGAAGTTTCTCAAGACCCGAGTCCCACGGGGCGTGCCAAATCTGTAGACATGAAAATTTTCACTCCGGAGTTATGAAAAACTCGAAGTGAAGCTTTTCCTATCTACGCTTGCACGAGTGTGCCAGCTAGTTTGCAAAAACTAGCAAAGATTTAAAAGATTTTTGACTCATTTTGATGATTGTAGATAAGCGGACTCTTTTCACTTAAACCTTCTTGAACCAATGCTCAAGGGTTGATTTAAGTGCTTAGAAACTTCAATTCTGAAACAAGTGTAACTCCATTTCACGTGAATAACAAGTGTTTTGAAAGGATTTTGATTGTGTACTTTGATTCAATACTCGAAATGAACAAGTCTTGAAAAACAGAGTATTCTGTTTTCAGGGCTTGTTTGTAAAATAGATCTGGACGTGCTATAGGTCTTCAAAATCCTCAAAATTTTACCACACCAAGTCTATAGTGTGGAGAACTTATGGCCTTGTACAGATCTGAATTTGGAAATGTATTGAATAAAAATTAAATCTGGAAAGAGGACTGACTCACAAGCCTAGAACTGCTCTGTCATAGAAATACACAGGCTCAAAAATGAGCATGTATCTCAGCAACCTGAATTCCAAATTTCATGATTTTGATGTTGTTGGAAAATCTATGGATGTTATCTTTCCAATGCATCAAAAAACAAGTGATTTGGACCCCTATGGATGGAGATATTGGACTTTTACCCAACCTCTATTTCAGGAAATTCGACTGTGCAGAAAGTGTTTAGATTTTAATTCGATCTTTGTACAATTTTATTACGGGGTTGCACAGTCCTAAAATTCTTGAAAATTTTATTTCTAAGACCCTTGTGTGTGAAATGATGCTCCTAAAATTTTAGCTCGTTTGGACCACAAAGTAAAGAATTAAAATTACAGCAATCAGATATGCAAATATAGAAAACGAGTTTTCAGTTTTGTAGAGAATACGTACAAATGCAAACTCATACCAAAGCAAATTGCAACAACTCTACTACGAATTTAAACTCACGTAAAGGGAAATTGCAGCAACTCTACATCCCAAATTAAACTCATACGAAGGGAAATACACATATTAGCTTAAGCATAGAGGGGATTAGAAGTATAGAGTGTCTATAGCATATATTGAGGTAGGAGCATAATCAAACAATTAGAGTGCAAGTGTGTGTTAATGGTGATTCATCCATCAAATAAAATTTGCAGCAACTCTAAATTATTACAACTTGGGGGGAGATGAAACTCCATTAATACAACCCCATTCAATGAATTAAAAGGAAGAAAACGCGATTTGAATTAAGTAAGAAATGACACACAAATTTTGAAACCAAATGGCCAGGGATTCAAGAATGAATTTGGCCAGGATTCAATATCTCCCACAACTCTCACCTAGCTCCCTCTTCTTCACCCCACATGGATGTGCACGACTCCATCTTGCTGGAATTTTCTTCCCTCAGCTAGCACCCACCCTAATGTGGTAGCCTCTCTCCAAGATCTTTGTGAATTTCCCCAAGTTATCAAGCATGAAGAACCCGCCCCACCCTTGGCCCCTTTTTATAGGCCAAGGGGGGCTGGTTCTAGCCCTTTCCATGGGGCGGGTTGGACCAGCTCCATGGCTTCTATCTTGATCTATTTAATCCTCTTTGAATGGTCCCCTTGTTGACTTGGTCCAGCCCATGTGGGCTGGGCCTAGGTGCAGCCGAATTGGACATGGTACAGTCGGTCCTAGCATGATGCTTTACCTTGATGTTTTGTCCTAGCCATATATTTCATAGCTAGGTTCTTTTCCTTTAGGCTTTGCTGCTCCCATTTCTTTAATTTGAATTTGATACATTTCTCTTATCCTCATCTTGGATCAAACTTCATTTTGTTTTGAGAGGTTCGGCTGCAACATGATCTTGGGCATGTCTTGATCTTCAGCTCAATTCTTGATTTAATTCCATTCCACTTTGATGTTGAGTTCACACGGCTTGACCTTTTCTTGATGATCGCAGCCTCAAGTCCAACTCTAGCTTGATCTTGAATTGATGAGTTTGATTGGGTCTTTGGCAAGCTCGATTCTCCCTTGATTTCATGTGGAATTGGGCTTGGTCTTGATGAGATTCAAATTTGCTTGAGCTTGATCCCGTATCTCGATTGATGCTTTTCAATTTTATCTTTTTGTAGGAATCGAGGTTCGGATTTGGTCTTTGCCTGCTTCGAAACTCATGGACTGTTTAACTCAAATTTAAAACCTTTATTTTAAAGTATTTCCCAAAAGGTTTAAACTTTAAAAGGTTAGGGTTTTTGAATTTAAAGGTTTACAAAGGCTTTAAATTGACTTTCGAAATCTAGGAGTTTTAAAAACATTTTAAATTTTGGGTGTTTACATCTAGGTAAGACTATAATTGTTCTAGGATGCATGATGCATCGAAGTACTATATTGTTGAAACAATAAGTGATGATTGGATACTCATAAAACTGAAGTCTTGAAATTTTTGAGGTTGATCCCTCAAGTGGCTGTGTTATAGTAAAAGATGTTTTCAATGAATTTTCGTTTAATTCATAAAATTTAGGCAAGTCTTCTTAATGCTTATGTAGAAAAGTTGCCCGAACTCACTGGTGTGATATAATATTATTGTAGACCGATACCTGGATCTATACTCACCATATTGTACTCTATTATGATACAATACTATTCCCTGAAGTGTACAGTCTTACCTCCGTGCATGTGCTTTATTAGTGATTCAATTTATTTGATCCCAGGAGTATCAGGGACAGATTCGATTTGTTTTATCCCATGAGTATCAGGAAGAAAAACTTCAATAAGCTTATCGATTTTTGTTTCGGTGGGTACACTCTTTGATTGACCTAAACTGCAGAAATATTAAAAAAACTTGCCTTCAGATTTTTCTTGCGAGCCAGACTGCTGATTCTTGGAGAAGTTTGACGTGGAGATTGATGGAACCTTCTTGGATATGACAAATTCAGGATGTTGGGTGGGATATGGGTTAAATTCCTCCTTTTTCCAGTTATAGGGTTAGGAAACTTTTCCTTGTTAAGTAAAAGAAGTGATGAAGAACTCTATCCTTGTATACGCAGACCACTCATGTTGCGTCAATGCGTGATTTCTTTGAATTGCATGTATGTGTAATGTATTACATTTTCAGGCTTTCTATTGAAAACTCAACTCCAATTTGTGAACATTAGGTTGGGTGAGCGTCTTCAGGAATGCAACAGTGATGAGACCCAAAACCGAAAGTACTGCCAAAGTCCAGAAATTCATAGTCGTCTCTGAAATGTATTAGCTTTCATTCCCGTAATTCTGGAGACGGAAACATGTTGCAGCATTTGAAATTCCGATACAGCTATCCGCATTCAAGACATTCTTAGAATGTCTGGTGATCGACTGTGACAATGAAGAACCTTTCTGAGGCGTTGATGCTGCGTGCTTTCCTCTTATTCTGCTTTCCGGTGCTATATTGATCCTTGTTGGGTTTCTGGGATAGCATCAGTAGGCAACTCAGAGTGTTCTTGGATTGCTGATAAATTGGGCTGCTGACAATGTCCGACAGTGTTTTCTTGAAGCACCTTCGTTTGGAAGCACTGAGCTTATTCGCATTCTCCTGCAGGTAATGTGGTGTATTATGATGTCAAACCCTTAATTACTACTACCTTACGCAGAGCAATTCTTTGATTTGATTTCTTCTCTACTATAGATTTTCTTGCTGTTCTCTCCCTTTTCTTTCTTTATATTCATGAAGTGTCGAACTTGCAGGTTTATAGTAAGTAGAAACTTACTCGTAACTAGTTCGACTCCAAGTTTGAGCAATCGTGTTAAAATCTGTAGCTTCTCCTTCCACAATCTTGAAACCAGAAGCTTTGGAAGGCAAGAATTATATTTTCCTTTTCAGTTGCATGTGTTGAAACTGCGACCAGAACACTAGCATGATTGGGACAATTCCGCCAAGATGTAAGATTTGAACTGTATAGGAAGAATAACGTTGGTCCAAATGAGAAAGGGAGCACATTTGAAAATTCATTGTTGCCAAGCGTGGATGTGCATAGCGGGCTCATGCATTACTTTGAGAGAGGATTTTGGAGAAAGGAACACTTGCCAATGGTGGAGCTCCACGTGGTAATAACACTGAAAGTGAAGTAAAGACAGGATTTGAGTTGTGATTTGAGTGACTTGCCTTTACCGTTGGTAATAAAAAACCAATATAGCTTAGAGTAACAGTAAAGAGGAAAAGATCTTCTAGAGATCGTTATTCTGAAAGTAGATGGTGAATGCGTAGATGACAGTGATCATTCTTTAAAAGATTGAGTGCCTAAAAATGGAAGCATTTCATGTAATTTTGTCCCTTGTTATTATGTTGCATAAAGAAGAAGGAATTCTAAAAATGAATGAGTTAGTAATGCTACTTCAGTACAGATTTTTATGAGGAAATTCCAGAAGCCACTCAGTGAAGTTGAATCTAGTGGCTTCCTTTTATTCCTTAGTTCTTCTCTCATATAATAACTGAGTGCTTCATATCATATGAAGCTCATTACCTATACATTGGTAAGTTCCTAGAGATTGTTTTCTTAAACGATACTATGCTTTCAGATCGCTCAGCAGAATAGCCTAGATATTGACGTTGACCTCGCCCTGGGATCCCCATCTCATTTCTGTAAGATGAGCACCACGGAACGTTTGGTGCAGTTTGGGCCTTTGCATTCTTGGGGCCTCTCATGCGAGGTACCGAAAGGGGATGCATGAAGGTTGTCCATTGGTTCATCACGAAAGGTTGCAAGGATATGGAACTGTGTCTTGCCCTTACAGCGGCTACCTCCAGCTACCGAATCGAAATAGCTGAGTATCTATTAAAGTATGTTCCCCATAATCTTCTCTTGATGCTGGAAGTAGAGATCATAAAGGCAACGGGAGAACGGAGCTCCAAATCCCAATCAGGTGTACTTTCTCATGCAATAAAACTTTCCAAAGAATGCAGAGGCAACATATGAAGTCGCAGACCGCATTGCTAAATCTTGTGACACCAGAGATAAAGGCCTTCCAGTTGAAGATGTGGATTAAGGATGCTTTTCTTTTGCGGCAGAAGCTCGCTGAAGATCATTATCTGAATATTGCGAGAATTACAATGAAAGGGTCATCGTTTAGCGTTTCACTTTTGCCTTTGGAATTCCAGGTAAAATTTGAGCTTGATTCTGTGTATGATCAGTATATCCTTTCTAAATTCTGGGATTTGCTCCATCTCTGCATAGAATGGTCCTGAGGCAATGAAAAGATTGCAGGTAGAAATTGCACTGTTGACTATACCTCGAATGTCTAGGATCTTGAGTTCAAATCAAAATAAGAGTGCTTCTAGTATCCCTTACGGAAACCTGAAGGGTATACGAAGCATTATGTTCACATCTCGAACACATTCTATTTAAAAAAGCAGCTCCCACATGCAGTAGCACTCCCCTATCTCAGTTAAGAGAACCCACTCAGTAAGCTGAAGGATCTTCAGTTCAAATCAAAATAAGAGCGTTTCTAGTATCCCTTGGGCATATAAAAGAAAATCATGAGCACGCTCGGGCATGCAAGCACACACACACAATTTGGTGTCATATATAACGACTACATTAAGAACATATTAAAAGCTGGAAAGAGAGCATATTACGTGAGGAAGGTACTCGTGCCCAAATGGGTCGGTTACATGCATTCTTGCTCATTGTTCTGCTCTACTTTGTATCAACATAACCTGATAAAACAAAATTGAAATCCTTAAGTAAAGATTCATAGGCCTATTTGTCTTTGTACTCCAAAACTCCATAATACCAGAATGGGAAGAAGAAGAAGTCGCACCCAAACAAGAAAGCATCCTCTCTACAAATTCATACAGTAGCAGCCTGAAGGAAGGCGAAGAACCTAGCTTAACTTAGAGGGTCTGAAATCTGAATCAATCTGTTATTTAGCAGTTTTAGTGGATGGCTGCTTCATTTGAAGAAGGCAACAGAGGCCAGCGATCACATGTAACCTACTATGAGGAACACCAGTCTTTGCCAACGCCTTGCCGTATTTGTCCAACAATACAAAACAAGGCACGTACTTGATATCGTAATGGAGCAACTGCCATTAGTCCACAATCAATGATTTAGTTGTTGAGTGTCAAACAACTAAAAAAGAGTGTTAGCTCAACAGCATGGTGCTCTAGCGCCGCCACTGCTGGTGAGGAGTTCGACTCCTAGAGGGTGCATGTGTGGGTGGGTGTTAAGCTTCCGCCTCCTCTTGTAACCAAAGAAAAAACAACTCAAAATCATACAGGACAACTCAATTCGGTCCTCGCTGGTTCTGGGTAAATTGAGACCTCTCGCTCCAAACCGGCAATTCCAATACCACCAAAACCTGGAACCAGAACCAGACTGGCTCCCTCCAGTCTGGATCTGCTTCTACCGTCAATTGATTCTGCTTTGGTTTTGGTTTCATTTCAACTTTTTATCAAACAAAAGTTAAAACTTGAAAAACACAAATATTGAAAACAGGTGTAATTGAAGACGAGATAAATTCGGGATTAGTTATTATTAATTGATAAGTTGGTTATTAATTCACAACGATTAATGGCTACGAGTTCAAACCGCGTATCACTGTTTTACGGACAAACCTTAGACACATATCGCATTTATAGACATTATAATTTCTCTCCATTTTCCCAACATTTCTTCTATTAGTGACAAAGTTGGTATAGATCCGCTTCAAAATCTGAAAAGTATAATGTAACTTAAAAAAATACTTAAACATAACAACCAGACGTAGTATTAGATAATCAATTGATGACTGAAATTAAGAAATTGATTGATGTTTATTACAAATCTTATAATGCTCATTAATTGTATAATTGATTGATATATAGGTAAGTTAAGTTGATGGTCATAGGTTAATAATCATGTCATGATTAATTAGATGATTATGTATCCTCCATCTATGATGCTATTAATGCTATATGCAGTGCATAGAAAATGATTAATGGTTATTAGCAATAGAAAGAATTTAATCTCGTTCAAATTGATTACTTTAGTAAGATTTGTTTTTAAAACATAATAGTGTGTATATAGTAAATATTATCATTCCCAAGCTCAAATTTGAAAATGTTACAAACTTTATGATGCAAATATCGAAAAGGATTAAACATAGTAAAAAATTGAATCAAATATTTGAAAGTTATAGGTCGTCTTAAATTTTAATTTGTAGACCTTTTAAAATATCAATTATTATGCAAAAAATATTTAAATTGGTCCTCTATTCAATCAATGAGCTTTGGTGGAATTTTATATACTATCAAGCGTGGTGATTGTGCATGATTTTCTATAAAGTTTAGCTCATTGGATATTATTCTTGGCCCCACAAATAATTAGTGTATTCAATTTGATAGAAGGATAATTTTGACAATAAGCTAAGTCAACTAATTAGATGTCCAAATACGAAATTATAGGTTTTATCCCATGCATTATCGTAAAATTTCATCAATTAAAAAATTCAATTATCAATTGACTTTTGAACTGATCATGAATTATGAATTACTATTATTATTATTATTATTATTATTATTATTATTATTATTATTATTATTATTATTATTATTATTACCTTTTAAGGAATCAACCCATGAATTAAAGTGGTCATTGTGTTTTATAAGAAAAAATAGATCTTTAGAGTTTTAAATTTGGTAAAATATGGTCATTGAAATGGTGACCAATCCTTACTAAGTATGTGTATTAGGCCGATATACAACGGTGTCTGCAAGCGTGTTTATGTTATGAATAGGCCTATTAAGGTAATTTTAAAAATTTTTTTGTTCTCCATATGAATTGTACAAAGAAAAGAAACCCAATATGTGTTACATGTTTTTGTGTCGAGATGGATGTTAAGTTTAACTTTGTCATCTTGAATAACAGAGAAAGATATCTTAGGGAATATTAAAAGACTTGCAAAAAAATCGACTTGAGAGAATATGTAAGGATTGGATTATTTTATTTTCTGCATAGTAGACAACTAGTATCCTACTCTGTCATGAACTGTCTGACCATGAAGAGTCCTGCCACATGTTGCGCAAACCTTTCATAATTACTAATTTCAATCTTTATTGGTAGATTTATGCAGCTTGTTAGAATGATGTTCATAGATGCAATTTTATGAAAACCAGTGTTTTAGGTTTGGAAGTTTTCAAGAAGAAAACGTCAAAAAAATGAAGATTTCAAAAAATTGTGAATCTCACCCAAGGATTCTTGACATTAACTTTATTTGTCATCTCTATGACAATTTTTATTCTTTTCATGTATCAAAGGGTAGTGCTCAAGCCTCCATTACATATATATTTCTTCTAATTTCACAGCTTTTCCATGTCTCTCGAGTTGAACCTAAAGGATATTTAATTTTACCCATTTTAATTTTTGTCATTGGATGTTGTGGCATTGCAAGAAAAGCATTCAATGGTAAGTTCTGAGAAGAAATCAAGTTTGAAATTAGTTCCAAGGCCTCAACGATGATCATCAATAATTGGCATTTCAACCTAGGTGTTTGAGAACGATTTTTGAGGATATGAGCTTCAATACATAACAAGGTGCACTCAGAACTTAGTATAGCTAATAGGTAATGTGACATCTGAAATGCTTCATCATAGACTATGAAGAAACTTGTGTGAGTCCTTGTGCTTTAGGTTATTTAAGTCATTAGAATGTTACTGTGTATATGTAATAGGCATCATGGATTTCAAACTCTATCAAATGAATGTGAAAAGTGACTACTTTAAAGTAAGGAAATATGCTGTGAAGATGAACACCATAAGAGCTGTAATGTGGATGGATATGAACTCTGGTTTTGAAAATTTTTGAATTGCCCAACCATGTTTTAAGCGAAAAAAAGGCCTTATATTTTTACAAGTTTAAATATCATATGCTCCTAAAATTAGAATTATAGACAATCAAATGTCATGTAATCATTTAACAGTTTAGAAAAAGATCTTCTTAATGTTCTTAATTTAGCCTGACCACTTTTCATAAAACATAAAATGCATTACGTAATTCTTAGTTAGCAAATTTATGTTAAAGAAAAATATATTTACTTCACCTAGCTACCCATATGTCTTAGGTAAACAATTTTTCAAATTGTAATAATGCAACCAATCGGACTTTGAGATGTAATTTATTACCCAGATGAACAACTTCTTACTTGGGATCTCCAAATGCAAGCAATTAATCCCGCAAAGTTTGTAGACTTTAAATCCTAAACCCAAACTTTGCATTAAGTTTTAGCGTCATTTACTTGAATGTTTCTTGATTTGAAGAACAAGCATTTCTAGTGTATGGAGGCACGTTTATGTATTATAATTAAAATTTTTTTTTTTTTTTTTTTTTTTTTTTTTTTGTTTGGTCTAGCAATCAATATTACTGTTATCATCTACCTTTTTAATTTACTTGCTTCTAAATTATTAAGGAAATTGCATACCAACTGATCTTTGTAAATTAAAGCATTTTTAATCTCTGATAACTCACTAAAATGGAAATCCTGGATCTCCCCCCCCCTCTATAGATTGTATTTTATTTGAGGCTAATTTTATTTATGTTGATTATTTAGTAGAATGGTTTAATCTGGTATTGTTGATCAAAAATCGATCCGGCCATTTATAAAGTAGACATGCCTGAATAAACTTGTAGTGTATTGATTTTGAGAATTAAATTATTACAATTGCCGAGATTACATGAAAATGGGAATCAGTGCATTGATGAACATATATTGCAAAACTCACAATGAAATGTATATGATGTGGAATGTCTTACACCCGAACAAATGGGACTACAAATACGCATATAAAATTACAGGCTCACAGGTTCAACACTAAGGTTAAAGTAATTATGAATTTCGAATTATCCCACAAATGCAGAATATGATGCTAAATTCACAATGCCATGTATCATCAGGTTACTTGAAAAGCATCATTAAGCCATTATACGTTAATTTTAAAGATCATCAAACAATAGCAATACTTGTTTTTCGATTTGCATTTTATACCATGTTTATAATTTGAATGATATCAACTAAGTTAAAGTAATATAGCTTTACCACAAATGAATCGAAATACTTCTGATTAAACCAACTAAATCATTTGATTAGCCTAATCCTTGGGGATGACGGTTTAGTCATGAAGTAATTTATTAAAATAGCCTAGACTTTACCAAATAAATTGGCAAAGAGGTGATCACCAAAAAATTGAATTCAATCCTTCACCACCAAGTAGAATCAACCGTAATGTTTGGTTATTCAAACGAGTTCTAATAGATGACTTTGAGTCTAATACACTTGAAGTGACAACAATCAATTTTATTGACTTGAAAAAAATCAAATATTGAATCACTAGCCAGCATTTGATTTCGAGACATTTCTTACATTAGATTAAAACACAATGACGATAATACTCATACTATAAATCACACCAAATCAAATCGCAAATTCATGAGTTTCTAATAATTTTAACATTTATACAATATGATCAAGATAATCAAGTCAATTACGCGATTAGACATTAAATCGTCTATATGGGGATAATTATAATGTAAATGGATTAGTTAATCACCTTTTCACTATAAATTCTAAAGACCTCACCGAGCTTTTTGGGTACCTCGCTAAGCACCAGAAGTTTCAAGGTGATCCATCATTAAGGAAAAAGATTAAAGGCGAAATTCAATGTATACAATGCATTTTGATAGAATTAGACAACTGATTGCTTCAATCATTCCACGCAACTGAAATTATCTTCTCAAAATGGGACAACAGAATTCGATAATATAATTTTCGTGATATGATCAGCCCAATGAAGCGACTCCACTGGAACATTTACCACTAGGAGTTACAAGTTTGAATGTAATTAACTTCAAGGTCCAGAGATCATATCATCATCAAATCGTTAGTAAGGTGAGGAAATTTTCATGGATTGAATAAGAGTATTTATGTTTTTACTGCCTTCCTTGCATCTCTGTATGGCAAATCGGAATGGAGTTTTAAATTGTCCTTTACATTTGTTTCATATACGCCTATAAACATAATTACTTATTATGCAAACTTTTGGGCCAGGAATGTTTCGATGGCCAAATTGTCTATACTGATCCAATTGAACACACATTCATTACCAAAAATTATTTTCTTCAATGGTGAAGTAACTTTTAGATTTTTTGAATCGCTACCAAATTTTGTTGTGTACGTGAACTAAAATCCAAAGTATATGCTGATGCAAGGTTTATTGCATTAGACATTTTTCAGGTCAATTTCTTCTTTCACTATTTATGTTGTTTAAATCGATACTGTCTCTCGGTTCTAGTTGGGGGAAATGGGTAAAAACGAATATTAGAAATCTTCACTTGTCTGAAAGTGTGTTTATTAACTATATTTGTTGTGTCTTAAATGCTTGTAAGAGTTAAGCAACTAATGTAACCCAATTAAGAATTAAGCTCTCGAGCCCAAACTGAAATGTATGGAATATTTACTCACAGCGACACGCCTCAAAAACTTAGTGGGTCTATGTCAAATCAGTTAAAATAGGCTTATGTTGTCAGTATAAAGTAATTCAAATTAGTGCTGAACAATTTGCATGATATAAATTCAATAATGCTTTTTTCGACAGGCAAGATTCACTAAAGCTTAGTTATAAGGAGTCAATCTTGGGTTGAGAAATACAACACCTAATAAGAGATTTTAGCAGTTATTGATGAATGGATAACAACAACATACTTGTACCATTCATCTTGTTTCATATGTGAATAATTAGAGGACGAAGTAAGAATCATCATCATCATCAACATCATTATCTGATGATTGAACTTTTCAGACTATCGTTTCCAGGTAAAGCACTCAAATCATGATTGAGGAGATAAATTTAACCAAAGAAATAGCTACTTAAATCAAATAGGTATGCCGCGTTAAATAAATGAGATTATCTAGAATTGGATGAATGGACATCTCTTTCAAAGCAAAGACATTCTCAGAAATTCATACTTCTTATATCACTAGTTCAATTAAGACGTGTCAAATCCCGTCTAAAGTTAATTTCTTCAGATTGGAACCATTGACTTACGTTCACTTTTAGAGATCAGACTAAAATTTCCACACTACATTGCTTAGCAATTTTGTTTTCAATTGTATCGAGTTTATTGAGGAATGAATTCCTATGAAGATTCTCTTAATAATGAAGCCACACTGAAACCTTTCATTTAAGACATTGTTGGTAAGTCAATTTACATTAGAAAAAACATTACAAAATTCGGTCATGTATTTTACCGTGCATGTCATGCAACGTATTCATTTTTAACCATTAAGATCTCTTTATACGGTAAGAATTAAAAAAGGTGGTTTCTAATGAACATATGCTTTGCATTTATCATGATTTCAAACTTGGATTAAAATACTTCTCTCATTTCACATACAAAGACTAGATTTCTGACTAGTCATGTGAAAACGTGATTATGCTTTAGTCTACATGTCATCCATGATAATCACGAAATCCTCAAGCAATGCTGAAACATCTTGAAGATATGAGTTAAAGTGAGTAGTGTCACTCAAAGTAAACTTGGCTACATAATTAGAAATGCAAGTTTTAACCAAAATTCACAAATGCTTTTAAACTTAAGCGATACAAATCGGGCTAGCATAGGCCAAACCCATTTGAAAATTTTGTTCCAGTCTTATTTGAAATCCGAAGAGAAATTGAGCCACAATACTAAACACCTTAATTCCATAAGATCCTATGAGTTAATCGATTTAATGCAAGCTTTGGACTATGGTAAAGTGAGAAAACATGGATCACACTTTATGATGGTATCAATAGCTCTTACAATTGAAAGGACCAATCACGATCCGAGCTACTAATTGGATTTGGAATTGACGCGCTCTGCTCAAAATGGATCTTAAGATTAATACAAATGCTCAAGGAGAGTACGCAGTGGAATCTTAGCTAATCCGTCATATGCTCACTCAAAAACAATCTATTGACTAGTTGAAGCTATTAGAATCAATATCTCTCGATTGCAGGCCTAAATGAAACTCTTTACGTATTTAACATGCATACCAATTTGTGATCCATCACCTCAAAGTTTAATATTGACTTCAAATCGACTATTAATAGAATGTATATATACATGCAACCATTAAGAACATATCTCAACAAGCACCCTTTTTGTAGTTTATTTGAAATACCAGAATCAAGCTGACATTAATTCAAATCATTTAGGAGTTTAACAAGCACTAAGCATAGATTTGTGTCAAATGTCTCCCTTTTTGTATTGAAAGTGATACCTGGTTTTCAACTATATTTTCCAATGTTTTTTTAAATGATATTTTCAAGAATGACTAATTGAATGTAATCCCCATTCAGAAATTCAAGAACATAGTTAACATGTGGCTGAAAGGGATGGACATCCAAGCTCAAACCGAAAGAAAATTTGATCCCTCTTATAGAATTGTTACTTTGTTTTATATCAAGAAGGTAACTTTGAGGGATAGAAGGTGTAATATATAAATATCGAATCTATATTGAGCTGAAGTGTTGGAGGCCAAGTAGCATCTAACAAATATTCTACTGGTCTTACCAAATCAAGGATGGGTTCCTAATCTGCGAGATTGAGAAAATCTAGGGATTAATGTTTGCTGGGTCCTCATGACATGTTTCCCGGTTATGTTTCCAAGAAAGCTCAGATCAAAGCGTCGGTTGGTTGAAGGACTGGTTTTCTCCGACTCCATATATTTCACAAAGATTACTGCTATATATTATAAAACGGCGTTAAACAGTGTGCCCATAGGCATGGCTTCTGGCTTAGGCGTGATGTCTCCGTTTCGTGCACCCTCAAAACCTTCATATGTTTTGCGTTGGAAAGGACGGAATTCAGCCTTGGTATGAGATGACTATTTACGGTAAATCACATGCTTGAATTTTTCAAGGAATACCAGGAAATTTTGCATCATTTTGCTTTTGTTTGAGATAGAGATACTTATTGAGATTCCCTATTAGCTTTTCATGTTACATACGCTTCATTGTACAATGTTTATCTTAGGAATGGAAATTTCTTAAAGAAAGATCCTCATAATTCCGTTCCATTCATTTGAAGTTAAATGCTCTTTACAATCATTAAAGTATGCATGGATTGGTTTTGGCTCATAAAACTTAATGATTAGCATGCTTTAATATGAGGTATCTTAATGTACTAAATTTGACATCTGCCATGTGAAATATACATTGAGAGAGGGGTGCACAAAATTTTAACTTTTGATTTTGAAAACCAGTTGTCTAAGTACATAGGTAATGTTTGAATTTAAAATGGAATACAGCATGTAGAATGAGATAATTTATGAAGATTAGTTAAACTAGATAATTATCATGTTTTCACAATTGCATGCATATATTATTTCTAATTAAGAATGCATGAAGCTCAGATAGCCACTTGAATCAAACAAGAGGCTAGAATGCATTTAAGACATAAATATAAGTCTGAAGTTCAAAAATGAGCGTATGATTCAATGATTTCTCACAAACTCAGGAAGTTCTTAAAATATATCATTAGTAATGGTATGTATAATGTGAAAGTTAAGCTAATGCAGAATGCATCTTTACATGGGTTGTCTTTCCAAACCTTTGAACCAGTTCACTAATCCCGGCAACAATTAAAAGAAAATCAAAAAATGTGTTGTCTTTAAGCTTTTACATGAGGTAAATGGTAATGGTTAATTGGGAAGGAATTAAAATTTAAATGACTCAAACTTGTTATAATCATCACTTTTCCAAGGTTGATTTGATGAAAAAAAAGCCATGAGTGCGAATAGATTGCTTTGCACCCTTTTGCAAAAGTTGAAATACTGAAAACTTTGGCAGCTTCCTTCATTAAGTTTTCACTTATTCCTGAAAACATACATCTGCAACCTTAAATCCTTTATGTGGGTTATCAAGATATTCAACTATATTATTTCACTCTCACACTTTTTCTTTCTTTTCTTTTCGATCCATAGAGGTTAGTCATTAGCATGCGATCATAAGCGAATAAGCATTCAAAATAATAAAATAACAAATGAGTTCACAAGGGCAAAGATATTTCATTGATCAATTAAGCAATTACATATATTCATCAAAAAGAATAGTGAATTACTTTCCTCATTTCGTCGTTAGCGGTCCTTCCATTCTGATTTCAGTATGAAAGAACTATTGCACTTCATGTTTCTCTGAACCTTATATGATCTGTAACTATCGAAGAACTAACTTCAGAAGTGTTATTGTGGGTAGCTTTATGCGGAATCCTTAGCACGCTTTCAGGGAGGATCACCATATATCTATCCATTGTATGGACTAGGAGAACTTCCGCAGGTTTCTATTGATATTCAATGTCAACATTTTTGAGACTTCGACTGTTACTCTTCCTCCACACTGAAACATCAAAATTTCCAGGCATTTGCTCGTTTAAGTGCCGTATATGGTGGAACCTACATGTTGAACAAGCCTGAATGCAAGGTACTCAATCTGCCTTCTTTCCATGTTTGAAACCCTGAAGTTTTGATTGAAGGTCATATTCAATAACATCTCTCTCTCTCTCTCTCTCTCTCTCTCTCTCTCTCTCTCTCTCTCTCTCTCTCTCTCTCTCTCTCTCTCTCTCTCTCTCTCTCTCTCTCTCTCTCTCTATATATATATATATATATATATATATATATATATACACACACACACACATACACATACAAATATATATGTATGTGTTTGTAAACCATACTAGAGAGTTGACTTTCTTAGCAATTCAGTCAGTTTATGCTGCCAAGAAGGTGCAATGTGGTCTCTTTGTGAAACGTAACTGGTATTTCGACCTTTTTGCAGGTGGAATTCGATCAAAGTGGAAAAGCTTATGGTGTAACATCTGAAGGAGAAACTGCCAAGTGCAAGAAAGTTGTATGTGATCCATCCTATTTGCCTAACAAGGTAACTTCATCAAACCTCTGTGACTGATTTTAGTTTGTGGTAAGACTTTCGTTACTATTTGTCGAGCACAACAGGTGAAAAACGTTGGGAAGGTTGCTCGGGCTATTTGTATAATGAATCATCCCATCCCAGACACAAATGATTCACACTCGGTGCAGATTATTCTGCCCCAGAAGCAGCTAGGACGCAAATCAGATATGTATGATATGACTTTTCCAGTGCTTTTAGTATGCGTGTTTGAGTGTGTGCACATAGCGTGTCTTGTGCTTAATTTATTGAAGCAGCCATGACGCAAATCAGATATGTATGCTTATGACCTTTCAATTGCTTAATTTTCTGTTGGTCACAGGTATCTGTTCTGCTGTTCCTACTCTCATAATACAGCTCCAAAGGGCAAATATATTGCCTTTGTCGCGATAGAAGCCGAGACTGACAATCCAGAGATAGAACTGAAGCCTGGTATTGATCTCCTTGGCTCAGTTGAAGAGAAATTTTTTGAAACCTGTGACAGATGCGAACCTACAAATGACCCCTCTAGTGATCATTGCTTCATATCCACAGTAAGTGATTCTCTTTCGTAAAACATATTCATTTGAGGAAAAATTTGTAGTTGAGCTGGCTTGAGCTTTTCGAGGATGCATGAGATTCCTTGGAATTTGATAGAGGCTTTTGTTTTATGCAGAGCTATGATCCAACGACGCATTTTGAATCAACTGTTCAAGACGTACTCAAGATGTATTCTCAAATTACCGGAAAGGTATCTTACTGAAATTAAGGTCACTATGCATGCTTTTGTGGGATTAACAGTTCCTTTTTATGCTTAAAATTACCATATTCTCATACTGTAAAGGCGTCTACAAAAATGAAGTCGCCGTGCATGCTTTGTCGAACTTGGAATTGTCAAATCTGCTCAGGTTTCTATAAAAATTAAGCATCTTCGTCTATGTAGCTTATGTCAGGGACTTCCAGGACAAACACCTTGGTCATTGTTTCAGCCATGCATGAAACTTTAGTGCCTAGAATCCCCATGCTCCGGTCAAATTGCAAATTAATTGGCACATAGGATATAGCAGGATCGAGAGATATGCTTAATCATTTACACCCGCTTAGCCCAGCCTAGTAGAGGTGGTTTGCACCCAGCACTCTTGCAGTATATATATATATATATATATATATATATATATATATATATATATGCATGTACTTTTACTTTTTGAATTTAAATGTGAACTACTTAGTTGAGAATAAACCAGGTTCCGGTTCTCTCTTTCTATAATGATGGTTTTTGTATACATGCATCTCTTTAGAAGCAAAGGTAAAACAATCATTTACAAGTTTGAAATGATATTAAAATGTGCAAAGGAAGTGGAGGTAAAACCATCATTTACAAGTTGGGAAAGGTATACGAAAAGTGAAAAAGAATGGTGTAGGTAGTAACGATTAACAGTGCAACACAACACCCCCTCTCTCTCTCTCTCTCTCTCTCTCTCTCTCTCTCTCTCTCTCTCTCTCTCTCTCTCTCTCTCTCTCTCTCTCTCTCTCTCTCTCTCTCTCTATATATATATATATATATATATATATATATATATATATATATATATATATATATATATTATGGATAGAGAGATAGTGCTAAATGCATTTTTTTGCATAAACATCTCCATTGTTCGATTTTTATGGTCAATAGTTGAGGTGATATAGCACTTTGCATTTAATATATATTATATACTAAATGCAAGGTACAAAAGTATAAAGGTACTTTTAATTTAAATTTTATTGTTGATCTCAAAAATAAAATGATAAAAATGTCTATGCAAGATTATATACCAAAAACTATATATATATATATATATAGGTAGGTAGGTAGGTAGTGGTAAGTCTCAATTTTCAAATCTACTTTATCATCTCAAATTTTCGAACAATTCAGATGATAAAGTAAAAATCATTTAATGTGCTTAAAATATAATATATTTTTAATTAAAATATCTACCAATGATCTAGCATATGGTAAAGACTTTTGAGTAGATTTGAGAACAATAGGGTTTGAGCATTTACCACTACCCCTCTCTTTACGTAAGTATAGGGAGAGGGAGAGAGAAAGGGTGTGGTTTGTGGACACACACAAAACAGTGATCCCCACGACAATGATTTGCGTGTGACCCACCTATGTGTAACCTGTGCACAAAGTGTGCGTTGCGCACCTTTGACACCATATATATTATATGTATATGTACATTTATATTTATATTAGTATATGTGTATGGCAAGTAATTTGTTTTCCTTTTGCGTGATGATACTCGGTCACACTAAACAGCCGCTAAAGCGTCGATACATCAGTCTGATGAAAGCTCTTCTCAATGGTTTCAGGCTCTTGATCTAAGCGTGGATCTGAGTGCTGCCAGTGCTGCTACTGAAGAGTAAGTTTGCGATGACCAACCGTCTTCTATATATATTTTTGCAGTGAGTTAATTCACAAGATGTCCATGACACTTTAAACGTTTATATGCAGCTGTCTGTCTTGATATTAGTTTTCCAGGTTCTTGGTCTAATAATAACTGCATTCATATTCCTGTATTACTGGTATGAACTTTGAGGAAGTAAAGAAGACCGTATACGGCTGCTTCCACTGATTTTGTATTCTTTTCGTGAGAGTTTGCAATAAAAGTTAGATTCTCTCTCTCTCTCTCTCTCTCTCTCTCTCTCCCGGTGTTTGATTTATATATATTGATTTATACACACGCTCTTGTGTATAAATCATGTGCGTCTTGAAAGTCAAGAAGAAATGTGTACGGACATATTATTCGGACGGTGCATATCAAGGTTGCATGGAAACGGCCCCTTTTCGACACCATAACAACGATATTCGCCAACCAAATGTTTTCAGAAATGTTTACGCTTTATGGATTTCTTTATAAAGATCCACCATCACAACCCATAGTGCGAATGATTGGTTGTCGTGCTTTGTATGCACTGAGTTCCTTGCTCGAATTTGAGTGACAGTTGCCATTTAACTTTCTTTTAGTTATTTGTTTTCTATTCTTTTATGGATATATACTTTTATTTATATATATGTGTGTGATTGAATTTGTCCATTACGAATGCTTTTCACTCATGTCTTATTTTTGGGGGCATAACAGTTCTACGTACTTTTCAAAAACTTTTTAGATTATACTCGTCCGTACAATAGGACCCAGGACCCAATTTCCGTTGTTGATGAGTCTATTTCGACTGTCAAAAATAACCGGAATTCCTAATTCTAATTGTTCTCGTTGTTCCGACAGTTGAAAAGAGATTGTTGAAAATGCTTTTGTCAGAACAATCTTTTTTCCGCTGTCGCGACAGTCGATGTTGTTGAAGCAACAATTGGAATATGTTATTTATTTCATAATATAATCTATTACAATAGTCGGAATTGACTTTTATTGTGGCTGCATAGAATCGTCAGAACAAGTACTACAATAGTCGGAATTTAGCATCCTCAAATGAATCGGAGGAATAGTCGCAATTCGCTTATTCTGATTCTTCTTATTCATGTTCTAACTGTTCAATAGCTTAAGATACAAGCTTCCTTTTTTATTTTGTTCAAAATTTTAGAATTTGTATAATGATTAGTATAACTTAGATAAGTATAATATATAACAATAATCAATTAAACATGTATAACACGTAAAGATAGAAATTAAAGCATGCAATTACTAAGTATGAATACTATATTGTTTTGTTTAAAAGTTTACGAATTACAAAGAAGAAAAATTTATATATACTCATTACAAAGACAATTCTTAAGAGTCTAAGGATTCAACCGATCTTTCTCGTGATTACCCTCAAGGCTCCCTATGATTCTATGGTTTCTTAAAAATTGAAAATCAAAAGAACAACTAAACAACTAAGTTACGAATAGTATAAGCAAATGATATATAAAATATATTTTTAATATATGTGTTTGTTGTGAACCAAATGTCTGTCTTACAAGCTCAACCAATCCTCAATGTGATTCTCAATTCTTGAAATCTATATCAATCACACTTCAAAATTAATTGCTTCCGAAGCAGGATCACTAGTTAAATCTAACTTATATCTAACAAATAATTGACGTCCATAATGTTCACTTATTATATTGACACAATCACAAGAAATTGAATGTGCAAAATATTAAATCAAGACTTTATTGAAACAATCAAAAATAATCAATGCTTATGACATGTGGGGGGCGCCGGCCTATAGTCCCGGCTCCCTTATCGCCCCATGGGGAGCCTCCCCTACTCCTATAGTGGTAGTGGGTAGCCGGTTGCTCTACCACCACAGAGTGGGCTCCTGCCCGGTCAGCCAAGGTACATATAGGGCCCTTCATTCTACTTTCGATATATTAATTCTGGCATAGGAGATTAAGATAATAATGTTAGAGAAACTTTACTCCATTTTTGAACTAATTATATAATCTCAAAAGAGAAATTGTGTAAGGTATCATATGTACTCTATTAGCAACCATTGTGGATAATGAAAAGATATATGATATGAGATATATCTCTTAGAGAGAAATTAGCTTTTTTATACTTAGCATAAACGTTCAGACCTAAAGTACCTCTTCTTACTCCTCTTCGGCTTCCAGTAGCATAATGCAGGCCCGACCTGGCCTTGACCTTTGACGTAGTCGTCATCTGTCTCCCACGGGATGTTGTCCTAAGAAACTTTCCACCGATGAGTTCTTTAGAGCAGCCGAACGAGTATTACAATATATAAACAATAATCAGTCTAAAGCAACATGAAGAATATAAGAATACACCAAAATTATCAAAAGTGTCAAGACAAACATATTCATCATAAAATATAATCAAACAAAGCTATGAAATAAAAAAAGTATACATGAATTAAAAAGTTCAGCAAAGACAAAAAAATGATTATATCAATGAGAAGATCAAAAGTATCAAATATATGAAAGAGTGCGCATATAAAACAATTCAATCATAGCATAGGCATGAAATAAAATCATTGAGAATACGTATTAAATCAAAGTAAATGAGTATATCTAAGATAAATTTACCGATGGAAGAGTAGAAAAGCAACTCTACCGATATTGGTGAAAACCATTATGCAAGCAACGATTGGAGATAAAATTGAAGATTCGGATCTATCCCATAAAGATAGAGAGAGAAATAGGAAAAAATGAGAGAGAGAAGTCAACGGCAAATATATGAGAGAGAAAGAAAGAGGGAAAATTATTCTCGCGTGGGTGATATAATTTGGTTTTTTTACTTAAGTCCTTCCGATTGTTAAACTAGATGAAAACAGTTGCTATTAGTAACTACATATTCTGACTATTAACTGATTTCTAAAGATTTCTAACTATTATTCTGAACAGTTGGAATATGTTATAGCTCTATTTTTTAGTAGTCACTTATGCCATCAAAAAGTAGTGGAAGGCATGTCAATAGTGATCAGAATCTCATTTTATACACATATATACATACATAAAAATAAATGTTTAAATGTATTTTACACTATATATTCTACATATAAATACATATAATGTATAGAAAGAGAGAGGTCATAGTAGGTATCCAATCCCTGTTTTGTATGGTTCCACTGCATAAAGCACTATCTATCACCTTTCACTATTTTACTTTGTTCACATATTTGATTTTTTTTTCCAAAGGATAATTGAACAAAATTAGAGCATATATAGTCAATCCATATGCAAATCTACTTAAACATCTCTATTATTTAATCGGTATGATCAATAGTGAATATACACATTATGCATTAAATGAAATATACAAAAGTATATTGTATTTTTGCTTTTTTAATTCAAAGTTTCACTATTATCAATCAGTTGGAGATATTTAAGTAGATTTGAACATGGGTGTGCAAATTTACTTCGCCAAGCAAGATCCATATTTAGGAAATGATAATATCACATATATATATATATACTTTTTAATGTATGGCAAATAAATGCATGCAGTTGTATAACCCTTAGTCCTATCTTGACAACATGCAAATGAATGCATGCAGTATTAACTGACATACTATAGAAGTTGTATAACCCTTAGTCCTCTATCTTGACATGTTATAAACAAGAAAATCATTAATCATTCTTATCATGGTTACATGCATTTAAAACACTTCTTACTTATTTGAATCATTTCTCATAATACCCATTTCAAAATACTTTAAGCTCATCAATTAATGATTGAAAATACGCATTAGTATTATGCAAGGTGACTTCAACCTATATATAGCAAGGGCATTATAGTAAATAGTTGTTTTATAGTCATTCAGGATGACAAATATTAATGTGAACTCTGACTATCTTGGTATAAAATCTAAATGGACTAAACCTATCACTTGGAAGGTCAAGTCGCATATTTTGGGTGTTGATGCAAATAATGGATGTACCTCATTAAAGTATATTCATACTTCTAAATCTCTAGGATTATCTTACCGAATACACATTATTAGTGAGAAGTATCAAAATATCTTAAAAGACACATCGTACCCATATTCACAATTTGCATTATGGGTTATGGCACCTATCTACATGCTCATAGTTGCCTCTACATAAGACACATTCATTCCTACATGCATATATTTTGACATAGTCCAAACCAAAATTTATTACCAACTTCCTACCATCATACCAACATTTAAAAACCAAATTATCTTCTAGGATTAGACCCGTAAACACTTCTAACAAGACATCAAATGCCATATTTGAAATCTTATGCATACATTTGATTTGAAACAAACATATCACAAATGATATCAGTTAGCACTTTTTATATTCTAACCATAGCAGCTTGGTTGTATTTTCAAATATTTTTTAATCATAGTTGATTTCATATCATACATATTTGCATCTCCATTATACTATGTTTATCATATCTTCAATATCATTTCTAAGCAAAATATTGGGTCTTTCTTACTTACTATAAAGAAACATTTAGTATGGTTCCGAATAAACCATAATGAATATGGTAAAATTTTAATCATTCTAGTCCTTCAAAACCTCTCTTGTAGTATTTCGAACATAGACAAAGATCCTCCCACCATCTCTACCTTAACTATTTATCAAAGCATAAGGAACAAATACACTCTCACTTGACAACCACTAACATATATAGTTGACTTCTAATTGTATATAATGCAATACTTATATAGTTATATTACATAATACATTACATATGTCATATATGTAATATGCTATATACTTACATAGTTATGTTATTACATTATGTATAGTAACATATACTTACATGGTTACATTACTACTAAATAGTCTACATATATTTTATAATATAATATATCATGTATACATAAATCAATTAATTAATGTAATACTTATAAGTTATAACTTGTAAGAACTTATATAATGTAATGTATCCTTTTTAATGTGATATATCATATATGTATGTGTAATGTAATACATGATACACTAATGCTTATAATAGTTATAAATTTGTATAGTCATATATATAACTTATAGTCTTATAGTCTTATATAGTGTAAATTGTTTAATAGTTATATAACTAAATCAGATCTGAAACCATCTCAAAACCGAATTCAAAACCATCCAAAAATTATATTTGGATCCGTATTCGAAACCATTAAAAAATAGACCTAAAACAGCCCCAAAACCGGATTCAAAATTGTCCAAAACTAGATCCAGAACCGTCATAAAACCAGAACCATTATGAAACCGAAACCAAACCCAGAACCGTCTGCTAGATAGTTTAATTACGGTTCCTAGTTATGGTTTATCCGAAACAGAACATGTCTAGCCCTAGGTATGAAACTCATGACCTGTGACACCCTTCCGGAGTGAGCTAGCGCTCTTCGTGCAAGTTGATGTCACCTTTATTGCATTCGCCACTTATTGATGTGTATCGAGCAGTATTATGTGATGCTTTACAACATTATCAATTGGAGTATACAATGTCACTGAATTTTCTAAATAAGTTCTATTTTACTTATTTCTTTGGCATGTGAAAATTAAAGTGCAAATTAGGGATGTCCATGGGGCACGGTAGGGCCGGAGAACAAAGTCCCGCCTTCATCCCCATTTCAGAACCATGTCTTCACCCCATCCCACAACGGGGACCAAGAAGGCTCCCATCTCCATCACCGTGTCCTTACGGGATGCTCAAACACGTTGGAACTTACTTTTACATATGAAATGAAATCTTAATCTAAATTCAGACTTATTATTATAGATGAAATATAGGAAACTACAATGAGTTTATAAATTCAAAAAATATATAACACTTTCTTTTATTTATTTTCTCTCAGTTTATTTTATTTTTGATGGGTCTAACTTTTTAAAATAAATGGGAAGAGAATTTGGGATTGAATCCGCAGGGTAGAGACATGCTATCCCCATTCCCTCCCGATCCCATCGGAGATTTCCTTACTCTCCCCATATCCACCCTGTTCGGAATGGAGGGAGGGGGTTGGATCCCCATGAACATCCCTGGTGCAAATGCCAATAGGATACGGTAACTACTATATGATAAACATTATATATATAACACATAGTGGGTAAGCAGGCGAGAGGAGAGGAGTGACGCAAAGTGTGTACTATGTATGTATCTATGCATCTATATATGTGTGTATATATATATATATATATATATATATATATATATATATATATATATATATCATAAAAAGTACAATATGGTCAAACATGATAATTACGATATCTGGCACATTTTCAAACTACAAGAGAGGTTTCAATGTCTTAATTCTGATCAGCTTCCCTAGTGCCCACAATATTTCAGAGCCAAGCCAAACAAAGAGCCGTATGAATTCTACTTAGCGTGAGACGCACCTAGAATCTACTCCCAAAAGATTTATCTCTTGGGAAATGAAGAGCAAATGGAATG
Organism: Brasenia schreberi; assembly: GCA_036023115.1. NCBI lineage: Eukaryota > Viridiplantae > Streptophyta > Magnoliopsida > Nymphaeales > Cabombaceae > Brasenia > Brasenia schreberi. The sequence goes on from JAYKKT010000064.1 coordinate 14,807,978, forward strand.
ATCAAACACAATAGCTAGAATCTATTCTTAAAAGATTCATCTCTTTGGGAATGAAGAGCAAACGGAACGATCAAACACATAAACCATCACAAAACCACAGACACAAGATTTACATGATTGGGAGAGAGCTATTTCTTGCCTCCTATTCCACATATGCCACAAGACGAATTTCATTATAAGTTGAAATCGTCAATTACAAGATAAGAGCCAGTTTAATATTTAGGACATCCATCAAAGACTCAGAAAATTATAATATGGAAGAGTAAATCAGGCTCCACATTAAGCACCAATATCATCAACCCACTGTTGAAGCAATAGTTACAGGGTAGTTATCAGAGGACAGCTGCTGTTTTCACCCATTTGTGTCTTTCTAGAGAGCGATCAATAAATTCTTCAAGATGACAAGGTTTATTGCTTTGTTGTGGATTCGAGATGAAAAGAGAACAATCAAAAAATAAGATCCTAGAGTATACTTCGATGGAAACTGATGGCAAGAAGGATAGGGAAATGTATAATTAAATAGAATTAAGTAGAGAACTCAAGTCTAGGATTACAACACATGCATTTCACTACAAAGTCATGTAGTCAATTCAATACAAAATCAACGAAAGCTTAACAAACTCTAGCAAATCTAAGTACACCATAAAATACGAGCGATCTGCGGAGAGATTATTAAAACACGTCTTGATGGTACATGGCCGAACATTTGGTTTCTCAGTCCCTTTTAGACTTCGCAAGAGCCCTCTTCCTTTGCCCGAGCATGTATGTGTACATGTGTGGACTCCCTGGAAGATAACATGGCAACCAGGCACAGAATCAGTGAACCTTGTAAAATTTATGATCAATGATGTTTTCAGTGTAGGGAAGTGTATGCTTGCCTGGTACGTAGATTCCAAGAACTGCAATTGAAGCGTAGAAATAATCGAATGAGAAGTTCCACTTGTTTGGCAACCTTAAACAGTACTTCTCAGAGCTCTGCAACCATTTCCAATATGTCAAGTCATTTATAATCAATTAAGATACATTAAAAAAAATCCATGAATTAACTAATGCAGAATATTTTTTTGAGATATTTACACATGTGGACAGCACTTATTCAAGAAGGAAAATCTTTTAGTACATCTCCAATTTAGATTCACTAGATTGTCAGAAGATAGACCGCAACAATGGTGCAGAGGCACTGTTTCAGAACATTTTACATCTCTAAATGGCAGTCTTCTAGATAGAGAAGCTTCACTTTATGCAAAAATGAACCCAAACCACCACCCTCCCCCGCCCCAGCCAAGCCTTTTCCGGCAGCAAGTGAAATTGGCTGTGTGTGTTTCTAATCACCATTGAGCTCAATGTCGTCATATTAGCATAATAGCATTTAACTCCAAAGAAGCGAAAACATATTTTATTGCTTCCTTCCAACACTACAGACCTTCCTCTCCTTGTTTTTAAATGTAACCGTCCAAATTCCAGCACCTTCTCACTGGAGCTTCATGTAGCTGACTTTCCGAATATCCAAACCACCTTAAGCCTGTCTTTGATTTTTGACACTATAAAAATATGTAGCTTTGACAAAAGAAATATATTGTTACAGAGCTGATGCACTTCAACAGTGACACTCCACTACCATCCCCCTCCACCAGCGGCAGACTTATAAAAAAGGTCTAGTTTGAGGCAAAGTTCAATTGGGTGAAATTCGGTGAGACTGTATAATTTTTTGAAAAGTTCACACTGCTCATATTGTTATTTTTGAATTGGTAGTTATCCTCATCTCGCCCATGAATAAGGCCCATCACTAGTTTTAAAATAACATAAGTTTTCCTAAACACACCGTTCATGGCTAGAAGCATTCTTTCCTTATCCCAGCGTCACAAAACATAGCCTTGCACAACAGTATGCCACCAAAAAAAAATAAGAAAAGCTCTTAAATGTTGATTCTTTAAAGCATTAACAATTCAAATAGTGGGATATTGTTCTAACAATGTAAAGCTTAAGTGCTTCATGGCCTGTTACCTTGATGTATGGAAGAGCAAGGTATATAAGCCCAACCTCACTGGTGATGCCACTTGGATACAGAACCAAGAAGGTGCTATATCTGCAAAAATCCATTTTGGCAAGATCTAAGTTCTGAAAAAGACAGATCATCGAGAAACAAAGAAAATTAAAGAACTACCTTAGCCATAAAAGCCAGGAAGGTGCAAAACCAATGGCCTCCTTCATGCCAAAAAATGAATATCGAATAATCTGTACCACAAAAGACCTTTTTCTCAAACAAACACAATACATATGACTTTCTGCCAGACACCATAATCTAAGAACTGCACCACTTTTATGGTTTTCAATGAAGTGTTGTCTAAACGTTTGCTAATGGTAACTGCATCAAACAAATCTCACAGTAAAACATAAGGCAAAGTCAGTAAACAGAATAGAACAAAAGCAGGGAAAACCATAAAAAGGATCAGAAACAGAATCATGCATCAGTATCACTTAAAATCTAGATTTAGGTTAGGTATCGAGGCCATCAGGTAAAATTATCCATATCAATTGCAAAAATTGGTCACAGTCAAATGAGTTTGATAAACCAACAGACTAGATTGCTGGCAGTGTACAACAGATTGAGAGTTGATTCTCTAAGTTACCGATGAAATGGAAACTAAAAGCCCCTTGCAATCAAGTATGTTTGCAAAAATGATTCAGGATATTTGCCCCAAAACACGTGAGTGTATGTCATAGTTGTTTGTACCGTATTGTATCGTGTATCATTTTTCTCTATGAAAGTATTAAAAGAGGTAGAGGATGACTACAAAAGTGTTGGAAAGAAACAATAAAGAATGATCTAGCTTATTGTGAGTTAACTGCTAACATGGCACATGATAGGGCTCTATGGAAACAAAGAATCCAAGTAGCCAACCCCGTCTAGTATGGGAAAAGGCTTTGTTGTTGTTGTTGTTGTTGTAGATAGGTGTATCGTATCATATCGTAAATCTTTTAAAAATATTTTTAAAATCAAGAAAAATATAAAAAAAAAAGTAAAAATAAATAATTATTCTAAGTTGGACTAGTTTCCTAATTCGTAGTACCAACTATCAATACTAGACATGGTCATATTTTATGATTGTTATTTGAGAGGTCACCTTTTAAGGTAAAATAGTTGTGTTGTGCAACCTACTAATGTTGGATGTTGTTATAAATGGTAAGTTATTAATACTCGACATTATCATAATTAGTAAGTTATTGAAGGAAATTAAGTGTTCTATTCTTAAAAACTTTAAGGTACAACTTACTAACATTGGACATGGTCATAATTGGTAAGTTACCAATAGTGAACGTGATCATGATTAGTTATCGAAGGAATTTGTCTTTTTCATTCTTGAGCAATGTTGTTTGTATCGTATCGTATCGTGTATCGTTTTGATCTACGATACAAGTGTATCATATCATAAAATTTTTAAAAATAGTTTTAAAATTACCAAAAATAGAAAAAAATCACAAAAATCAAAACAATTCTAAACAATTCCTATAATTCAAAAGTTGAGTAAACATTCATTATTCACCATTCAAATTTCAATATATAAGCATTTAAGAAATATATCTTTATATTTAAACAAGTATTAAAATTATAACTTTCATAATTGAAAAAGAATTACATATTGTAATTCAGATCATCAGCTAAATCTTCTTCTCCTCCTTGTTCAAGATTTTCACCACCTTCAGTAGCAAGATCTATACCATCATCTCCTTCCTGATATTGTTGTACTCCTTCCAAATTGATCCATTGAACATCTTCTTCAGTTAAGAGTGTATTTTTTTCACCATCTTCCATAATCTACTCTTCTAAAATATCAAAATTATCAAGGGTTATTGGATCAAATTGGTTCTCATACCTACGTGAGTTTAACTTTCTTAATTGCCTGCAATAATGAATTATGTTATAATTAGTGTATTGGTGCCTATATTGTATAGGGCACCGATATGCGATAATCATATACCATATCGTGCGATATGGTATATGAAAATATTGGATAATCAAAAAATCATTAAAAAATAAAAAATTATTAAAAAATCATGTTGTATCGCAATACAGCATATCATATGATAGTTGTATCACACTGTGTCATACGATACGTTACTATTTGAGTGAAATTAATGTCTATTGCAATACGTGTATCTTAATCGTATCGATTCGGGTACCGATACACCCATATCGCATATTGTATCGTATGATATGATATGATATTTATAACATTAAGAATGATAAGTAAATAAAAATTAAAGTTAAAAATTTCAAGAATAAAAAGTTAATAAATTGAAACATTGAATTGAATACTTAATTACTTTAATTACTAAGTAATCATTAATTACCTTTATTAAAGTTGCATGTTGCAACAAATGAAAACTAAGTCACTAAGTTGGTGATGTTCCAACCTGTTGTAATTTTTTGTGTGGATATGCTCAAAGACACTCTAATTTCTTTCACAACCAGTTCCACTAAAGGTTTGACTCATAATATTATTGCAAAATCTCTAAGTTTGGGCAATCACTTCCAAACCTGGTTCACGAAACATCTAACATAAAGATTTGTTTCACTGTAAATATAAGATTTAAGAAACTTAAATATTAAGATAAACAATTTACTTGAGTGTATATTAGTACAGTTGCAAATGGCTATAAGCAAGCCCATTAAGTTAAGAGTATTATCGTAGATCTCTATCTCTCGATGTATAGCATCTACTCTACTCTCTTTAGAGACCAATCTATCAATATAATCAATGATACTTCTATTAAACTCACCATCCCTTTTAAAAGTTGCAGAATACCTAAACGCTAGATTGAAGTAGTAAGTTGGTGCATCAATAGACTAACGGTTTGTTTCATCTATTATCAATAATCCTCCACACAGGTACATAATCACTCTTTCTTTCATTAAAATTGCTCCTAATAGCTTCTTTAGCATTATCCATAGCTTCATAAAAATAGCCCACAGATTGCTTCTCCTCAATGTTATCTAATCTCAAAACTTTAACCAAAGAGAATGCAATCTTTAATAATCTAATATAGGAGTTCCAAAATGTAGTCCTAAATACTGTCTCTGAAATCTCATTTAGTTTTTTATTTCTCTTATTTTGAGGTAACTCTGTAAACTATTGCCACTTATCCTATGTAAACATTCTTTATAAGGTTTACTTTTATTTAATAATGCTCCATACTAACAAGAAAATAGTTGCAAACTGAGTAGTTAGAAATAGAGGTATGAATTAAACTTTATTAAATAATCAAATAATCCATACAGTCAACTATATAAGGCTTAGTGTTTATTGAATACAGAGTAAGTATTTATAAATAGAAAGAGAGGAGTGAAAGCTAGTAGCATTCATCTGTTGGTTGCGGAAGATAGTCAACGGCTAGTAAAATAGTTGTTGGGGCCCCTTAGTGGCCCTGGTGCTAGGTGGCTATGGTGCTAGTTGTCTGGTCCTAGTGGCCTAGGTTTGTTGGGACCTGACTACAAACATAAACTTATGGGCCCTATTGGCCCAACCCTATTATATTTTAGCACCCCTCCTCAAAGTTATAGTGTGTATACCGAAAGTTTGTTTCAATCTTTCATGTGTGAACTCACACTGGTTGTTTCAAAAGGATAATATTCGATTAGAGAAATATTTTATGTTCAACCTTGTGATCTACCTTAGGACATACCTACAACAAAACTTATAAAATTAATCTCTAATGAAAGTATTAAGATCCCATAATTACAAACTTGAAAACCTATGTTTTCAAAAAAAATATTAATAAAAAATATTGATCATCTAAATAGTATTGTCAAATATAACAAATAATTTCATAAATCATCACAAACTCGTGATATTATAAAAAGGCTTTGGTATATCAAATAAGGTTTAAGGCTAAGCTCAAACTCGAGTTTTAAGGACAAACTCAAACCCAAACAAGCTTTTAAGGCTAAGCTCAAACCATCCAAATCAATCAAAAAGGCTCTTAAATAACTCACAACCTCAAACATGATTCTATGATTCCAAAAATAAGATAATTTACCAAAAAAATTAAATATATATAAAAAGATTTATATATATTGTCTCCCACTTTATAGAGTTGTCACAAATAAAATTAAAAGATATCAATTTATTAAGAATCACAGGATTAGACAAAGGAGAACAACATGAAGACCTCCAATGGAGGGTTGGCCCTCCATTAGAGGGTCGCCCTCCTTCTCATTGTTTCTATTCCATAACCCTAATTTATTACACTGAATTAAGTCCTTATATAATGGACTTTACATCTTCAAAGACAAGATTGCCTTTAATAAAGAAAAACAACTTTATTTGTATCCTCCATGCTCTTAAGTCACTCGGCACCTCCTAGCTAATATTGTGTTCAACACCCCTAGTTGAGAGTGGGATACGAGTAATTCCTAACTTGTCAAAAAATAGTTAATAAACCCATAAGCACCATGATCTTCTGAGAGTGCATATTCCAACTCTCATTGTGAAACAAAATGAGTTACTTCTAGCAATCGGTTCTGCTTCACCACACTCACAGTGGCAGACTCTTTGTGGCTTCTAGTTTCTTCTCTTCATATAATGACTAGGCAGCAATACTACCACCCCCTTCTGGCAACACTACCAAAGTAATGTTCTCATGTTCATCAACCTTCTTGGCTGTGTTGTTTTCATGCATAAAATCACGTTTACTAGGGTTGAAATCAAGTGACACAAAGGCCTTTTGAATTTGGGTTGTCGTCACCACACTTCTGGCCGCAGACACCCTCTTCTATTTTATTCAATCCATCATTAACGTAAATCAATCTCTATATGTTTGGTTCGTTCATGGAAGACAGATTGAAGCAATATGAAGTGCTGCTTGATTATCACAAATTAACATCATAGGTCCTATCTCGCAAAACTTCAACTCTTTCAAGAGTTGTTTTAACCATATGAGTTCACATGTAGTGAGAGCCATAGCTTCGATACTCCGCTTCTAGAAGCACTCGATCTAGCAACAACATTATGCTTCTTGCTTTTCCATGAGATAAGGTTTCCTCCAATAAGAACACAATATCCAAGTTGATCTTCTATCACCGGGAGACCGGCCCAGCTCAAGCATCCGTAAGCAACTACATTCGTATGTCCTCTATTTGTATACACTAACCCTTTCCAAGAGAGCCCTTAATATACCTCAAAATCCAAACAATTGCGTCCCAATGATCAACACAAGGAGAGTTAAGAAATTGGCTTACAACACTAATAGCAAAAGATATGTCCGGGTCCGGTCACAAAGGAGATAATTAAGTTTTCCCACCAATCTCCGATACCTTCCCGGATCCGAAAAGGGTTCCCTTGATCCGGTAGGAGTTTAACATTCGGAGTCCATAGGAGTATCAACGGTTTGCAACTTAGCATTCTAGTTTCTTCTAAAATGTCAAGAGCATACTTCCTTTGTGAGATAGCAATACCATCCTTTGATTGAGCTACCTCAATCCCAAGAAAGTATCTTAGTCGACCCAAATCTTTAGTTTCAAAATGACGAAACAAGTGTTGCTTCGCCTTTGAATTCCTTCATGATCATTTCTGTGATAATGATATCATCCACAGCAAATGTTTCTGTGTAGTCAATGCCATATGACTTACTGTAACCTTTAGCCACTAATCTGACTTTGTATCTTTCAACATTATCATCAGCTTTATAGTTTACACAGAACACGCATTTGCAACCTATTGTCTTCCTAAAGGTAAGTCAACCAGTTCTCAAGTTTTATTTCTAACTAGTGCAACAATTTCTTCTTCCATTGCTTTCTTCCATTCTGGTTTTTGTTCTGCTTCTTCGAATGTTTTTGGAATAAGAGTGGAGTCAATATTCATCACAAATAACTGATATTCTTGAGGATAGTTGGAGTATGACACAAATTTCTGCAGTGAGTATTTTGCTACTTCTCTCTTCCCTTTTCGGACTGCAATGAGAAGATCAAGATCCGAAGTATGAGACGTTACCTGAAATGGAGATGAATCTGAACTTGAATGAGTATCTAGATCTGGTAGAAAAACCTCTCTGTCTCCTCTCGAATATACTTGCCAATCTTTCTTCTGAGTAGGTATTATCTCTTCATTTTCCCTCTCATGATGTGGCTGATTTTCAATCGGAGGAATAGGTATCACATTTGGAGAGACTTTCAGATGAAGAATCTTCCTGGATATTATAAAATGGTATATCTTCATGAAATGTAGCATCCAAAGTAACATATAATTTTCTTCTGATAGGGTCATAACACTTATAACCTTTCTAAGTAGAGGAATAACCCACAAAAATACATTTGATTGATCTTGCATCTAATTTGTCTTTCAAACTATGATGAAGATGAATAAAATAGGTGCATCCAAAAATTCTGGGAAGTAAATGAAATTGCTTCTGATGAGGACATAGTGAGTGAAAGGGAGTATTACCATTGAGGACTCTTCTCGGCATGCGGTTTATGAGAAAAATTATTGTCAACATTGCTTCACCCCAATAGTATTTGGGGGCATTACATCCAATCAATAAGGTCCTAGCAACTTCCAGAATATGTCTGTTCTTTCTTTCAAAAACTCTATTTTATTGAGGAGAATAAGCACATGAAGTCTGATGTAACATCCCATTTTCTAAGAAGTATGAGTGAAGAGATTGAGACATGAACTCTCTACCATTATCACTACGAATTATCTTGATAGTACTCTGAAATTGAGTATGTACAAATTGACAGTAGATAGGTAGAATATTCTTTACTTCATCTCTAGTTTTCATGAGGTATATCATTGTAAACCTAGTGCAATCATCTATGAAAGATATAAATTATTTAAATCCATGCAGAAAAGTAATAGCACAAGGACCTCAAACATCATAATGAACAATTTCAAAAGGAACAGATGACTTTTCTTCACTCAAAGGAAATGAAATATGATAATGCTTTGACTTCTGGCAAGTCTCATAGTTTAAATTCAAATTATTAATAAATTGAATTCTGGCAATAGTATTCTAAGTTTAGATAAAGGTAAATGCCCCAATCTTTGATGCCAGCAGGGTATATCTTTTTGTTTTTCTGTAATACTGGTAGACTGCATAGCCGCTTCATTACTCTCTTCGCAGAAATAGAAGCCTTTCCTCACTTTACCCTGACCACAAATCTTCTCCATCCTCAGATGGATCACATACCCCTATAGAAGCCTCTCGATATTTCTGATCTTGGGTTAATGCAAAGACTGATAATAAATTAACTGATAGACTGGGAATATGTAAAATATTTTTCAGTACACCAAAGAAGTAGTAATGTTTCCTTTTCCCACTATAGGGGTATGTGATCCATCAGCCAATCTGATGTTAACTTGTCTTGAGTCTGCTCATAACTATCAAAAAACTCTTTCTTACTGACCATATGATCGGTTGCACCTAAATCAATAACCCATATATGAGAATAAGAAGTGTTTAGATTACCCTTAGCCAAGAATGAGAAGGGGTACGTCATGGTCGCCTGAGATTTATTACTGGAGGAAGTAGATGGAGCCTGTGAATTAACCAATCGAGCCTTGAGTAACACAATTTCCTTCTTCATGTCTGCTCGTGAACTTGCACTGCTTTCATTATTCTGTTTATCAATCTGATCACTTGTAAAGTAAGCATTGTTTGGTTTATTCTGAAATTGAGGTCTTCCAACTAATTCCCAACATGTCTCCTTTGTGTGTCGAATTTTTCCACAGTGAGAACATGTTAATTTGGCTCTCTCATCCGGAGTATGTGCAAATCTATCTCTACCACGTCCATAATTTCCTCTATCATGAGAAATAGAAGAATTCAATGTATTTCTTCCCACAAATGCAGTAGTTTCTGTATTAATTTTTGCCTCCTTTTCCAAGTATTTTCTATCTTCCTCCCGAAGTAAAAGCGAATATACATTACTCAATGATAGTAGTTCTTTTCTGTTCATAATGTTGTTTTTTACTGCTTCATATTCCGAAGAAATACCCCATAGAAGATCAAATATTTTTCTTTCTTCGTATTCTTTATTTCTTTCTTGAGTGCAATTTTGACATTTTGTCTTGGAATAAAGTTGTAGCTCTTCCCAGAAACCTCGGAGTTCTGCATAATACTCACTAACAGATCTGTTTCCTTGTCTGTATCTTCTAATCTTTTCAATTGGGTCATATTTCTTGATGATATTTTTTCGCTGAGCATAAGCATCATGAACTGCTAACCAAATGTCCTTGGCAATCTCTAGAAACATAAAAGTACTAGAAATAGGTGGAGTCATTGATTGGAGTAGCGAGACACTAACCAGTGCATTTTCTCTACACCATTTTGCGTATAAAGGATCATTCATTTGAGGTTGTACTACATCACCAGTCAAATAATCCCAGCGCCCCCTTGTCATTACTGCTAACTATATAGATTTGGCCCGCTGAAGGAAATTTTTCTCATCTAATTTTAGGTTGGTTATATGAAATCCTTCACTTTTATCTGAAGAACAATTTTCATTTGCATCACCCATCTTAATTCCTTCCATTAATAGGTACAACAGTTGATTGTAGTCAAGCACTCCTTGAATAAGTTGCACAAAGGACACCACATAAAAGAATCTTAATCGTATGTGATCAATTTTCGGTAGGAACAGAAATTTCACGCCCAAATGAGACTGTTGAATTCCTCAATAATACAATGCCATAAGATATTAATGAAAAACTTCTTCAATATTACCTGATTTCTGCAAACTGAACCACCTCTGAAGGACCAACCACCTGTGAAGGACTAGCCGATTTCTTCAAACTGCACCAACTGTGAATAACAACCGATTTCTTCTTTTGTGAATCTAACAAATTTAATTGAATCCCTTCCAACAGCAAACACATGATTTCCCTTTTTCTGTGAACGTAATCAATAAGAAAGAATCCCTCCTTATCTATGGATTCTTTTGTTTTTCCAGAATGAAATACTAAGCCAAATGATTGAATCAACTTACAATTTGTGACTGAATCGCCATAATCAGCCTGCTAATATTCCACGATTGCCGAAACGTCAAGTTTAGGCTCTGATACCATGTTATTTTCATGCATAAAATCACGTTTACTAGGGTTGAAATCAAGTGACACAAAGGCCTTTTGAATTTGGGCTGCCGTCACCACACTTCTGGCCACAAACACCCTCTTCTGTTTTATTCAATCCATCATTAACGTACCACAACCCTAATTACAGAATTTATACTTAACCTTTTCTAACTTAAAAGACGACAATGCCCTTACTTAAAGGACACGGATCCTAATGAATCTGATTCGATTCATTAGGATCCAAACTCTTAATTAATGGACCCAAACACTTAATTACACTTAGACTACATAGGATACTAAAACATAAAAAACTTGACAAGACGAGACTTGATCTCCAACAGGCTGCATGCATTCATCATTATTTCCAGCTGAACACATTTTCAGCAACATTTTTAGTTGTATACTTTCATCAGCCTTCTTAGATGTAAACATTTTCAACAACCTTACTGGCTGCACACTTTCATCAGCCCTCCTGGCTACACACTTTCAGTAGCTTTCTTGGCTACACACATTCGACAGCCCTCCTACATGCACACATTTAGCAGCCCTTCTGACTATACACATTAAGCGGCCTTCCTGGCTACACACTTTCAGTAACCTTTCTGACTGCACACATTCTACAGCCTCCTATTACTATAGCTTAGGAACAATCCAGAATTACTCTCTTGCAACTCATTTATATTTTGCATCAACTTGGTCCATGCAGCCTCTGTTATGGACCTCTCCTTGCAGCAACAGTCCCTCCACATTGAGGGGCTTATCAGCATTAAAGGCCGCTTGGGGATGCCCTTCGTCAACAACAAATTCACTACAAAATGTCAGCAACCAGTTGGGAAAGTTTTGGCACAGCAATCCACTATTGCCGCTAGTTTTCTACTAACACCAACGGATTCTTCGCTCAATACAAGCACTCCCATGGCTCTACTTAGACAATATGAACTAACTAGGTTGCACCCAACTGAAAATGACTATACACAATTTACAGAAACTTTCTGCACTCACACTGCAGACCCCAAATTTTGACCACTCTTATAGACAAATTCGCAACATTTTTGCTTGTCCGAAGACATGATAAACATCACTAATAATTATAGGTAACAACCCACAAAATTTCTAACCAATCCGATGTAATGAAGATGATGCTTCAATGTGACAGCGAAAGGTTGATGAATATCACTTCAAAGTATCACTCGCAAAAGCCTTAGAAAATAAGGTTATAATAAAACGTATGCAACAAAGGCACAATATTAAAAAGAACATTATTTAGCCACAATCGGATCTAAAAGTCTTGATTTCGAAATCAAATTGATTTTTTACAAGATTATGAAAGATAACGAAATTCTGAAAGGCATCGTATTTTGCTTTTAAAAGATAAACCCATGTATACCTAGTAAAATCATCTATGAAAATGATATAGGAGGAAATGCCTCTTTTAGACAAAATGAGTGTCGGTCTCCATACATCTGAATGAACTATTTCGAAGGGTCTTGTGGTAACATGTGTTTTATTTAGAAATGAAAGATTTTGCATTTTACCATGAACACAATCTTTCCAAGAAAAATATTCTTTAGACTTTATTCCAAGAGAACACTGATACAATTTTTGATCATTGAGATATCCTAGTGTATTGTGCCATAAAAGAGTATCATTTGTCAAAATATTAACATATCCTATACTATACAAATAGTCTATAATGTAAAGTCTGGTCACGATCAATCACCTTTTTCGACAGGCGATCTTATACAATACATCCAGTTGATGAAAAGATTACAACATAAATTTTATCTGAAATGTGAGATATAGAGAGTAAGTTTAAATTTAGTTTTAGAACAACACTAATTTTAGAGATTTCAAAAATTTTATTTTGCAAATAACCAATTTTATCTACATCTAATTTTGTTCCATCCACGTGTAAACATACGATAAAGATTTTTTAACACATGAGTTTAAAATTCTTTCATTAGAAGTCATATCAAACGAAGCACCCAAATCAAGAATCCAAGAGGCCATACCTTGAATTTCATTTGATGAACAAGAGCAAACCGTACCAATTGTTGCTTTCTCCTTTATTTGAGCTTCAAGTTGCTTCACTTTTTCTTCAAGTACAAGGATGGAAGATGAAGCGTGTTCTTCCACTAAGGCCACCTTCTTTTTCAATTTAGGGCAATTTGGCTTTATGTGCACGGCTTCTCTACAATGATGGCAAATGACCTCATTTCTTGCTTCACTTGATCCTTTGTTTTTAAAATGAGGAGGATCACATTTGCTCCGAGTTTAGATGCAGCAAGTGCAGTATCTCTTTGAAGCATAGCTGCATTCATTCTTGTTTCCACCATTTGAAGATCGGTAAGTACCTCTTCTTTGGTAGGAAACGGCTTCCGATGAATAAGAGATGACCTAAGACCTTCAAATTCTTCTTGAAGACATCGTAGAAATTGATATACAAAATCTTCATTGTCTTCCCATTGCCTCTCATTAAGACATTGTGTACATTTCTTTCTATAGCCATATAGTCGGTTCCAAATATTAGAATATTCACCAAAGAAATCGTTTACCCTTTTATCTCTTTGTCTAAGAGAGACCAATTAGTCTATTAATGTCATTCTATGATCAACATCACTTTGAACATGAGAGTTTTTTAAATATTCCCAGGCTTCTCTTACATTAGTGAAGTCGGTCAAAGTGTCCCTAGTATGCTCTTTTACATTATTCATGAGTACCCATGGGACCATTCGATGGCCTTCATATTCTTCCTTTTGCTCACGCGTAGCATTAATGGAGGGTTTTAACTTCGAATCACTTACATAACCCCATAATTTTTTGAAATATAGATAATTTTTCATAGTTTGGACTCATGTTTTATAGTTTGAAGGTGTTAAACATAAATTAAATCCTCCTTTTCCATCCATATTTCAAGTACAAAAATAATTATAAAGAGGTAAACTTACAACAAAATCAAGAGCACTATCAACACGCTTCCCGATGCGATAATCGGCATTTCTACGATAAGAAATGATTCTGATACCATGTAATGAAGACGATGCTTCAATGTGGCAGCGAAAGGTTGATGAATATCACCTCAAAGTATCACTCGCAAATGCTTTAAAAAAGAAGGCTATAATAAAGCATATACAACAAAGGCACAATATTAAAAAAAATATTATTTAGCCACAAAAGGCTTGAAAAAACCCATTACATGAAAACCATATTTATAGAGTACATGAGGCATAGGAGAGGAGAAGAAGAGAAGAGAGAAGGGGGAAGAGAAGAGAAGTGAAAGGAAGGTTAGCTAGCCCCCAACGGCTAGTGGCCCTATAGGCCCTAGCCCTGATGGCCCGGGCCTATCGAGCCACTTGGGCCCATTTTCTAACATCCGATCACCTTAACCCACTCAAACTAACTAGCGATGGTACACTCCAGAGAGTCGCCCGCAAATGTTAAGTAAGCGACTAGCAGCTCCCTCCTAAAGTCGTGGAGATTACCCTCATCTTGATCTCCTTCCTTTGATCAGCTACCTTTCTATGGATCAAGAAAAAAATTTCTTGATTCAAGAATTTCGAAAAACTCACAGATTTACACATCTTTGTAAGTCTCTTTTTCTGGTTAGTTTATCTACAAAATCAGGAAAATGAATTTTCCACAACCCCATGTAACGAAGATCAGCCTCACCCAATCTTGATAGCCACACGAAATGCCTCAAGCACTTTACTAAGAATCAGTCCAAATTTGCCTTGTGTTAGAGGTGTTATAGGTTGATACAGAATAACTATTATGGGTTTAAGTCTTGTTATGGGTCTCGTTATGGGTCTTAGTGTAGATTAGGTCCACTTAGTAGTAGTTAAGTATGATTAGGGATAGTATTGTCATTCAAGTTAGATTAAGTATAAATAGGGTTTAGGGTTAAATCGTGTGATTAAGAAAGAGTTAGAGGTGCAGTCGTCTGTCATCCATTTTGGGGCAGATTGGAGGAATGCCTCCAATCTGCTATATCAAATTTTCAGTCAATGAAATTGTTGGATTTTGTAATATGGTATCAGAGCCTATAAGGCGTTTAAATCGATTATTTCGGAAGAAGAAAATCAGTGATTTGAGTTAAATTTATGCGTGAAGCAAAAGTGGTTTCTGTGTGTGGAAAAAAAAATTAGATTGGAGTGCAGATTGGAGACGAGATAAGAAATCAGCCTGTGTACCATTAAGAATGGAATATTCATATATGTCTTTGGAGATCCAGGGCATACATGACCTGAACATCGGTGCAGATCTCTTCCAAGGCATTTAAAGTGAAATCTTCTTCATCCCAGACTCCTCCGATATCGGCGCAGATCTCTTGGCATCTGTCACGACTATACCTGTCCTGGATACACCAATATTTTTTTGTCTTTTGTAATCCCTTTCACAGTTATCAATACAGAAATCGGTTGATTGAACACGTCAGATTCTTGACTAAAGAGAAGTGAATCCAAATCTGATTCTCATTACATACTTGCAAGAAAGAACACTTT
The DNA here is from genome assembly GCA_036023115.1 of Brasenia schreberi. Lineage (NCBI taxonomy): Eukaryota > Viridiplantae > Streptophyta > Magnoliopsida > Nymphaeales > Cabombaceae > Brasenia > Brasenia schreberi. Next base: position 14,823,549 of record JAYKKT010000064.1, read on the forward strand.
GCATAAAGGCAGACCAGCTGCAGTTTGTTTTAGACGTGAAGAGTGTCGTAAGGTCGACAGAAAACTAAACAAGGTATGTTATACTTCTTGATATGTGAATATCCTTTTTCATTAGAAAAAACAGAAAATTTTCAGATTACAACTACCAAGTTAGATGACAGAAATTACTTGGAGTGATCTAGGTCTGTGAAACTGGTTGTTATAGCAAGGGGGAGATGGGCTCACCTAATGGGTCAAATATCGATCCTAGAGACTCATGATACACAATATCCTGCTTGGAGAAGAGAAGATGCATTAATATCATCTTGGTTACTTCAGTCAATGATCCCATCAATTGCAAAAACTTTTATGTTTCTTGAATATGCTCATAAAATTTGGTGTGGAGTCTCTGAAGCCTATTTCAGAAAGAAAAATGTTGCAAAGGAATACGAGATACTGGAAAATATCAGAAAATATAAACAAGGCACACGTTCTATCAGTGAGTACTATGCAGATCTACGAGGACTTTGGGATGAACTTCTTTACTTTACTAATATAAAGTGCTCTTCTTGTTATACCGAAAGAAATGTTGAAATTGAAAAGAAGAAAGTATTTGACTTATTATGGGGTGTAAATTCAAAGTTTGAGTCAATAAAACTCAATATCTTCGGCAGAGAAGAACTCCCTTCACTTGGCATACTATATTCTTTATTAATTAGGGAAGAAGATCGCAGAGATCTTGAGAGGGATAACATCTCTGTTACAGATCAACATGCACTTCAAACACGAATAGAAAACACATATTATCATGGAAGAGGTGGACAACAAAGTTGCGGACGCGAACGTGGTAGATTTAATTATGATGATAAGGATAAACTTGTATGCTCTCATTGTGGCAAATCGAGACATTATTCATCAAACTTCTTGTCCCTATACTCCTCAGCAAAATGGTATCGCTGAACGAAAAAATCGTCATATTCTGGAGGTAGCCAGAACTTTATTACTCCAAAACAATGTTCTTAAATTTTATTAGGGAGAAGCCGTCCTTACTGTTGTTCACTTGATTAATAGGATGCTTAGTAGTGTTCTCAAAGGTGAAAGTCCAATGAAATGCCTCGATAAGGAATCAAAACCTTTTCATATAGTCCCTTGAATCATTGGTTGCTCATGTTTTGTATATATTCATTTACCTAATCGTGATAAACTTGATCCTAGATCTATAAAGTGTATTTTTCTTGGCTATTCAAATTCTCAAAAGAGCTATAAATGCTATGATCCCCTTCTTAAGAAACTATATATATCCATGGATGTTACCTTCACTGAGTCTACTCCATATTATTCTTTCCAGGAGGAGCCAATTATACCTCAGCATAATTCTCCATATATTCTTTCTCTATTTCCTAGTGAGGCAGAAAATGTTGCAGATGATTATGAAGAAGAGGCTGATAAAACAAAAGAGACTTTAATGTATAAGAGAGGATCAAGAAAAATTGTTTATCCCCAAGAAAAACCAATTCAACATCAAATTACCAAAGAGATTTCCCTTGACTCAGATCCTCAATTGCAAGTGACAGAAGACCTAGAAATTCCTATTGCTATTCGCAAAGGTAAGCGTACTTGTGTACGTTATCTTATTTCTGATTATGTCTCATATGCTAATATTTTTGAGAATTATCGAAACTTTGTTATGAATGCCGAGAAACATAAAATTCCTTCGAAGTTTAAAGAAGCAATCAAGTGTCCTTTATGAAAAGCCGCAATTAAAGAGGAATTGAATGCTCCTAACAGAAATATTGTAGGATGCAAGTGGGTATTCACCATTAAATATAAGGCAGATAGAACCATTGAAAGATATAAAGCAAGATTAGTTGCTAAAGGATATAGTCAGTCATATGGTATTGATTATACAAAAACATTCGCACCTGTGGCTAAACTTACTTCAATACGAATACTTCTCAGTATGACAGTAAACTTTAGATGGGATCTATGACAACTAGATGTAAAAAATGCTTTCTTATAAGGAGATTTAAATAAAGAGGTCTACATGGAACTACCTCCAGGAATGAATATAAAAACATTTGATAATAGAGTGTGCAAACTAAATAAAGCGATTTATGGGTTGAAGCAGTCTCCAAGAGCTTGGTTTGAGAAATTCAATAAGGCAGTTTGCAATCTGGGATATAGCAAAAGTCTCAATGATCATACAATTTTCTTCAAGAAATGAACAAAATTATCTATTCTTGTTGTCTATGTTGATGACATCATTGTTACAAGAGATGACTTTGAGGAAATATCCAAGTTAAAAATGAATCTTCACAGATTATTTGGCCTTAAAGATTTGGGTCGACTCCACTATTTTTTGGGCATAGAAGTGCTTTATTCCAACCGAGGTATCTTCCCAACTCAGCAGAAATATTTAATGGATCTTCTTAAAGAAACACATATGCTAGAATGTAAACTAAGTGGCACTCCTATAGAGGTAAATCATAAATTGCTCAGTGGTGATAGTGAAGAGTTCAGAGACATTCACAAATATCAGAAGTTAGTCGGCAAGCTTATATACTTGACTATTACTCGTCCAGATATTACTTATACAGTTGGCATTGATAGCAGATATATGCATTCTCCTACTAATAATCATATGGATGCAGTGTATAGAATTCTTAGATATCTCAAATCAATATCTGGTATGGGCCTACTTTATTCCAAATCCTCAAATCAACATCTTGTTATTGAACTTTATTCCGATGCAGACTGGGCTCGATCTCAAGATGACCACAAATCAACTACGGGATATGTTACATTACTTTGTGGAAATATTATATCATGAAAAAGCAAAAAACAGACAATTGTTGCCAAATCTATAGCTGAAGCAGAATGCAAAGCGATAGCTCAAGCCATGTGTGAAGGAAAATGGGTGTCTTCGTTAATCAGTGAACTTGGATTTACTTCTATTCATCCTATACCACTATATTGTGACAGCAGTGCAGCAATTCGGATGGCTTCCAACCCGGTATATCATGAAAAAGCTAAACATATAGAAATTTATTGTCACTTCATTAGAGAGAAGATATCTCATCAAGAGTTCAAATTAGAGTATGTTAAATCAACAAATCCGAGGGCTGATTTTTTTACTAAAGCTATTGCTAGAAGACAACTCAAAGGCATGTTATCCAAGTTGGGTGTTCTCAATATCTTTCACCCAACTTGAGGGGGAGTGTTAGAGGTGTTATAGGTTGATACAGAATAACCGTTATGAGTTTAAGTCTTGTTATGGGTCTCGTTATAGGTCTTAGTGTAGATTAGGTCCACTTAGTAGTAGTTAAGTATGATTAGGGGTAGTATTGTCATTCAAGTTAGATTAAGTATAAATAAGGTTTAGGGTTAAATCCTGTGATTAAGAAAGAGTGAGGGCAGCAGCCAGAGGTGCAGCCGTCTGTCATCCATTTTGGGGCAGATTGGAGGAATGCCTCCAATCTGTCAAAATCTGTAAGTATATCATATTTTCAGTCAATGAAATTGTTGGATTTTGTAATATTAAGCACCAAATTTCATAACAAAAACACTTTGAACAAACACTTTATAATCAAAGCACAGCCCCACGACTTATGTTATAAGAGAGAAGAGGAGGTATTTATAGACAAGACTAGGAAGTAGGAAGGAGAGAGAAAGAAGAAGGATCACCACCCAAACGGCTAGTGTGTTGGCCGTTGGATGGTGGCATGGCCCAACGGCTAGCTGCTTACTGTTGGTTGGCCTCATGTCTAGTTGTTTGGCTGCAAGCGGTAGCAAATGGTAGCGACAAGTGGTGATGACAGGTGGCGGCAGGTGATAGCGGTAGTTCTTGTTGAAATTCAGAGTAGCATCGCAGAAGATTAAAACAAGAAATATGATTAATATTAAGGAGGAAACACGAGAGGCTAAAGGGAAGGGCGGACCTCCAATGGAGGCCGCCTCTCCTCTTTCTCTCTCTTTCTTACATACAATCTTTTTTCCTAATACAACCTACCAGCCCTTATATAAGGAGCTGTAAAACGAAAATTGACCAAAATACCCTTAATACAAAAAATTACTGAAATGCCCCTAGTATTTCGGGCAAGTACAATAATACCTAAAAACATCAAAAATTATAAAACTAACACAAATAACACTATCTTCAACACCCCTCAAGTTGGGAGAGACTTCGAACTCCAAACTTGTCAAAAATCTTCATGTCTGTTTAGAACATTCTTCGTCTGTTTTCATTACTGATCTAATCTTCCACAGTTTCTTTGGCTGCAACAACTTCAACTTAACCTTTCTGGCTGATCATCTTAAGTAGCTACACTCCAAAAGTCATGTTTTCTAATTCTTAAGAAATCTGATCTTTTATGGTAAAAATATGATCTTTTTTGTAGAAGGTACCATCTCCACCATACACACTAGCTGAAACACTTGTTTTTACTTCACCATACTTATGGATCATTATGATGATCAAACCACCAACCAAACACTGATAGAAGATGGAATTGGATAGGTTGATAATTCTAATGCAGTCGCCCCTCTCTTTCACTTTCTTCTTTCAACTATAAAGTATGTTTTCCAAATAGATAGAAGATAACCAAACTCTTAGAAGATGGAATTGGATAGGCTGACTATTCTGATGCAGTAGCCCCTCTCTCACTTTCTTCTTTCAATCATAAAGTATGGTCTCCAAATACATAGAAGATGGAATTAGGCCGTCTCTCACTTTCTTTTTATCAATCACTAGAAGATGGAATAAGACTGCCTTTCTCTCTTTCTTCTTTTCAAACTTTTCAGTCTCCAAATAGTTAGAAGATGGAACTAGGCCGCCCTCTTTCACTTTCTTCTTGTCAATCATTAGAAGATGGAATATGATTGTCTTTCTCTATTTCTTTTTTTCAAACTTTTCACTTTTGTGGTTGTTGTTGGTGCTTACACAACATAATCTAGAAGATGGAATTTGGCATTGCATCCCCCATAGGAGCCACCGCCATCTCTTTCTTCTTTATATTTTTCTGGGCTTTCTAACATGATATAATATAGAAGATGGAATTTGGCATGTGCAGTCCCCCTTTGGAGCCCTACCCTCTCTTTCTTCTTTATATTTTTCTGCGCTTTCTTGGCTGCAATATTTTCAACAACTTTTTTGGCTGCAAAACACATTTCATCATACCTCATAACTACAATCTTCACAAGAATTTTCTAGTTCTCTTAAACATTTCAGCAAACACTTGATATGCAGACAAATCTCTTTCTTGAGCATTTCATCGAACATTTCATGTGCAAGTAAACTTTTCTCTTGAATATTTCATCAAACACCTCATATGCATCATTCATCTGCTTACACGCTTTTTCACACAGGCTTTATTTCCAACAGGACTTCTTCATCATTAGTCTGCAAATCAAACAAGCATCTTTCACATCATACCATAGTAGTAGCAAGACTCTCAATATCAATGTCATCTCTAAATGCAGCAGCATGACCATCCATATAGCAAACCATCTTCAATATATTATAAAGTAATGATATCATACTCATCATCTGCATAACCTGATATGGACATGTATGTGGCCCAACTTGGGCCATCATCATATATTGCCTCTGCAGCAATTCTTCTCAGTTCAACATTCTTATACATTCTGCAACTGCCTAGTAAAGATCCCAATGAACTCGCAGTTCCTTTGATAAACATATTTAGTATGGATTTGTATATTTCATCAAGGAGAAAACAACTGAGTATGTCAATCATGCAAGCATCAGCCACCTTCTTTCATGCTCTGTCCACACCCTTATCTTTATGAATTTTTCCTCCTTGTGGTGTATATTTTTACTGATTGTATGATCACGCGGCGATAAGACTCGCGTAAACCTTAGCTTCACTGTCGCAACTCCTTATCATGTCTCATTAGACTATAATACTGAGCAAGAAGGCGAGCATCTTCTAAAGGGGCACACTATTGGTGCAAGCTTCAGCATACACTGAAGATGCTTTCGCAAGCAGTACACTATCAGTTCCCTAAAACTCCATATTTCAAGCATTCTGCTTACAACTTTGATTCTATTTCATTTTTAAGAGCTTTAGTAGCCTGAACAACTTCGCTTTGGAAATCCCTACTACTTCTTCGTCTTCTTCTTGTTAGTTTCCTTTGTTTGGCTGAGGATAGCAGGAAAGGGACTTAAGTCTAATGGATTTTTCGCAGCTTCAGAGTTCAGCTCTCTTTAGGACCTGTGAATAAACCCACTGCATGTATTCAGGATTATCTGGATCGAAGGCTTTTCCACTATGCTAAAACATAAAATCGTGCACTCAAAGCATGGCATAATTCTTGGCACGATAACTCGAGCATGCCCTTGAATCCTTCAGTTCTGTTGAAATTTCTTGCTGAGATTCAGATAGGGACTGTTTTTCTTGAATCTCATTGAGCTTCTCATCTTTTCTTGAGTCAACATACCCTTTAATCTTTGAGGCAAATGTGTCAAGTGTCCCACCTTCCTGTTGAAAACTTCTTAAATGCTTCAGCCTTATCATTCATCTCGCACTCAAATTAATTTACTAGACGCTTGCAGCATGCCATCTCCTATGTAAATTTGACAAATCATCATTCATGTATCTTTGTTCTTCTTAAAGGTTCTCCAGTTGGTGGTTCAAGTTGTCTCTTGTCTCCTGCAACTTACTCAGCTCTATTTGAATTTCTTCCAAAGATTTGACCCCTTGAGATCTCACATCAAGTTTATACTCCAAATCATCAACCTAACGTTGCAAACTCTGTATTTCTTACCACAAACGATATGCATTTTCAACTGAATGAACCAAACTTTCTACCAAGTTTCTGATATTCTCCATAAACTGTATGAAGGTTGTCCAATTGCTGGAAATGTGCATCAGCATCTGACAAAATTGAACGCAAAAACTTTATACTCTCCACATAACCGGCACTTTTTACTCTTTACTTCTTAACAAACTCATCCTCCTCTTCCGTTGCAATTCTCCTTCCAAATAAAGTCAAGATCGCTTTGATACCATGTTGAAATTTGGAGTAGCATCGCAGAAGATTAAAACAAGAAATATGATTAATATTAAGGAGGAAACACGATAGACTAAAGGAAAGGAGCGGACCTCCAATGGAGGCCGCCCCCCTCTTTCTCTCTCTTTCTTACACACAATCTTTCTTCCTAATACAACCTAACAGCCCTTATATAAGGAGCTGTAAAACGAAAATTGACCAAAATACCCTTAATACAGAAAATTACCAAAATACCCCTAGTATTTTGGGCAAGTACAATAATACCTAAAAACATCAGAAATTATGAAACTAACACAAAGAACACTATCTTCAACAGTCCTAACACCCCCTCAAACTGACAGAGGAACAACTGACAGTTTGCACTTAAGTTCTTAAAATCGAGGTGTTAGAAGAGCTTTAGTGAATATATCTGCAAGTTTATACCCTATGTGAACATACTTAAGTTCAAGATTTTCTTGTAAATATTCTTTACGAATATAGTGGCAATCCATTTGAATGTGTTTTGTTTGCTCATGGAAGATAGGATTTGGAGATATTTATTGCATTCAGTTGTTATCACATCTTATCGATGTGATCAACCTAAGATCAGAGTCTAAGAGTTGCTGTTTCATCCAAAGGATTTGAGCGAAGAATCATTGCAACATATTCAAATTTCGCTAGTAGATGCTTTCACACTGCTTTGTTTACTACGCTAAGAAACTAAAGAACTACCAAGGTGTTAAGTATGTCCTAATTAGTACTTGTCCAATTGCACCCAAAGAAAGTCGAATTTTAATAGCTCATCGTGCTACAAAGAGGCACTTTAGGATACCACAAGCCTCATTTGTGAAGTGCCTACTAGGTATTTCATTACGTTTGACAAAGACTTGCTAGAGATTCCTCAGGTTTGCTTGATATCTAAAGACACATTTATACACTAAACATAATATCTAGGCCTACTAGCAAGTAAGATACGTATAGATTCCGATCATACCACCCGTCAGATTGAGAGTTATCATCATATGACTTACCATCCAATAATATCATCAACATACATTTGCACAAGAAGAATATCATGCTTTTTATTTTTAATAAAAGAGTAGTATCAACTTTCCTCTAGAAAAGCCATTTTCAAAAAGGAACTTACTCAAACCTTTCATACCAAGCTCTAGGAGCTTATTTTAAACCATATAAAGCCTTTTTAAGTTTAAAAACATGGTTGGGTAGTTCATGATTTTCAAAACCGGGAGGTTGTTCAACGTATACACTCTTCTTGAATAAAACCATTTAGAAAAGCACTTTTGACATCCATTTGATATAATTTGAAAATGATGATGCAAGCATAAGCAAGTAACATTCTAATAGCTTCTAATCTAGCTACAGTGCATAGGTTTCTTCATAATCTATACCTTCTTCTTGATTATATCCTTTAGCAACCAATCTAGCTTTGTTTCTAGTTATTAACCCATTTTCATCAAGTTTGTTTCTAAAAACCCATTTAGTGCCAATTATGGGGTGATTATTAGGTCTAGCAACTAATTCCCAAACTTGATTTCTTTCAAACTGATTTAATTCCTCATGCATAGCTAAGATCCAATGTTCATCATCAAAAGCTTCAATTAAATCCTTAGGTTCAATTTGAGAAACAAAAGCTAAGTGATTACAAGTATTTCTAAGAGAATTACGAGTACTTACACCTTTAGATACATCACCGATTATTTGATCAAGGGAATGATATTTTGAAGTTCGCCATTCTTTGGGAAGTTCCAAAGCTTGCGAATCTTCTTGTCTTTGTTTATCCTCTTGCTCCTTGATTTTTTTTCTTTGCTATCCAAATGTGTTTCCGCAAGACTTCGCAACATCATCAATTAACAAGATCCTTTCTCGATCCATTGGGTCAGTTTCATCAAATGCAACATGTATAGATTCTTCAATAGTCATAGTTCTTTTATTATATATACGAAAAAGCCTTTACTATGATTTGAATAACCAAGAAATATACCTTCATCGACTTAGCATCAAACTTGCCTAAGTTATCTTTTCCATTATTTAAAACAAAACATTTGCATCTATTAATCATTACAAAACATTTAAAATTGATTTTTACTAAATTTCAATTCAAGGTACTGTAGCTTTGGGAATGCTTTAAAGGTCACTTTTAAATTAAATATATCCAAGTGAAATGTTAATACGTCATAAATGAAAATCAATCTACCCCCGTGTCTAGAGAAATTATTAATAAAGGTGATAAAGTACTTAAACCACCAATAGTGAGTACGAGCCTATAAATATCCGTATAAATTAATTGTAATATTCCTTTCACTCCCGGTAACCCCACTCCTCCCGGCTCCAATCCGTAAGTTTTCCTTTTATACAATCGCACAAAATATCAAAATCGATAAGTCCAAATCATAGAAGAATATTTTTAGGTAAACCATTATATTGTCCAAGATTTTGATCATGCAAATAGCCTATTACATATAGTCCTTCTCTATGATCATATCAAATCACCATGTTTGTTAGGCGATCTTGTATAATGGAACCATTTGATGAGAAGCTAACTACACAACTACTATCAGAAATTTGTGAAACTAAAAAAAGGTTTAAATTTAATTTTGGAATCAAACTTTTTTTAAACAGAAAAAAATTTATTTTAAAGATCTCTGATTTTATCAACATTCAGTTTTGTTTCATCGGCTGTAAACACATATGAATCATGTTTCTTTTGAGTGTAATTTCTTAAAAGGTTTTCTTTATATGTCATGAAAAGAAGCTCTGGAATCGAGTAACCAAGGTTTCGTACCTATAGTTCTGTTAGAGCTAGTAGAACAAGTTGCTCCAATCGATGTGTTTGCTTTCATTTGTTCTTCAAATTGCTTTATTTTGTTTTGGAGTTCAGAGAGAGTAAGAGTTTCTTTTTCTTTTCCCTCGACCTTAGCAACTTTGTTCTTTAATTTTGGATAAAATTTAAACACACGACTTGGTTCCTTACAATAAAAGCAAATTACCATAATCTCTGTGTTTTTTATTCTCTTAGCCTGGTTTCTGCCATTTGTAAATCAGTAATAACTTCTTCTTTTTAAGAAAATGGTTTTCTATGAATGAGACAGGCTCTCACTCCTTCAAATTCTTCTCTCAAACTTCTAAGAAATTGATAGACAAAGTACTCATTTTATTCGCATTACCTTATATCAAGACAATGTGTGCACTTTTTCTCATATCCACGAAGTTAATTCTAAATATTAAAAAACTCCATGTAAAATTCACTGATGTTCTTATTTTCTTGTATTAAGGTCATAAGTTTATCTATGAGAGTCATTTTGTGAGCTACATCACTTTTTATATGGCTTCTTTTGAGATAATCCCACGCTTCTCTAGCATTTGTAAAATCTGCTAAAGTGACTCTTATGTGCTTATTAACATTGTTCATGAGGATCCATAGAACGGTTTTATGTCCTCTCTCATATTCTTCCATTTGTTCTAAATTTGAATCAATGGAAGGTTTTGTTTTTTATCCGCTAACATAACCCAATTGTTTCTTGAAATATAGATAATTTTCTATGGTTTGTGCCCATGTCTTATAGTTGGTGTTTGTTAGGCAAAAATAAAATATTTTATCTTCCATTATCACAAACAAATAATCAAAAAATGTCTTACTTGAAGAGACGAGTAATCCACTATATTAAGGCCTTAGCATGCTTCCCGAGATCACCTCAATAGTGCGCTATAGAGGCTGCTATAGCGTTACAGTGAAACAGAATCGCTATAATATGTTTGCTATAGTGGGCATCCCTCCAGGACGCGCTATGGCATTATAGCATAACAAGAACTGCTATAGCATGTTTGCTATAGTGGGCATCCCTCTAGGGCGCTATTAGCGTACAACTAATTGTTTGGGTCGAGTCGATCCAATATCCATTGGATCGACCGGAACTAAAATTCCTAAAAAGTTAAACCTAACGTGAACCATGTCTGCTCTTACCTCTCACCTCTCATGTCTGCATTTGTGTTTACTCTCTCTCTTTCTGCTGCCTTCCTCTGCCGTGGGTAAGATCTCTCCATTTTTCTCTTCTCTCTTTCTTCGCCTATGCCTTCTACCGCCTTCTCTTTCTCGTGGATTCTCTCTCTTTCTCCGCCTCTACATTTCGATGCCTTCTCTCTCTCATGCATTCCTTAGATGGCTATAGTTTACATTAGTGCGAGATACTTTTTAGTATGTTGGCATCCTTCGCTATCTTCAAGTTATCATATTCTTGATGGAATCCTAGAGTCTATCATGCTCTTAGAATTTATGGATGTCTTGTTTAACTATATTTTAGTGTTTGGTTTGTAGACTGGAGTTTAAGTGTTGTTTGTGTACTTGATGATGAGCCAAGAATAGGGGCAGCATTATGGGCCACTTGATCCAAGCGTGTGTGAAACTCTAAAGGTCACCTTCTTCGTTTCGGTCATGATCCAACCTGAATTTGGTCATGTGTGTCTTCAGGGAGTTGAATTATAAAAGAAAGTTTGCTGGGAAATCCTTATTGGTGATTCATAATAAGGAATAGAGGTTGGATAAGTTGGCCTTCGAATAGTCACCAAAGGTGGCAGGCAAACTATTGTAGCCAAAGAGTGGTATATTGGTGCTTCCAAGTATTGCAGATGGAAGGTCTATGTTCTTTTTCACATGATTCTTTTACCGTAATTTGATATCTACTTGTGAATTTTTTTCCAAATTGGGTTGAAGCAATAAAACATGCTCTTAGACATATTTGGCTAAGCACTGTCCTTATATAACTTTATGGTTTATGACCGCCAACAGACTTGGATGCTTTTAGAAGATCATACAGTGAAGGTGTTAAAGCTAAGATGCACCATAATAGACTCTTTATGGTTCCATGTTCTCCATACTCCAGATTACAATTTGATCTACTTTTGAGATGATGGTTAAAGAAAAATGTCCTTTCTAGTCACAGGTTTGTAATTAGTATTATTTGCGTGCAATTATTTGTTTGCACTAGCACTCATTCAGTTGAAAGAGGTCTACCGAAACTTGAGGTATATCAAACTCTAGCAATTTAAACCATACTATGAGAATCGCTCTCAAACAAAATATATATTCTTTGCCATGTTTTCGTTGATGAAGCACCGTATTCCACTTAGATCATAAGATTATATGGTGCTTTCCCAGCAGCAAAGGGCATTCATACAAATGAGAACCAAACTAAAGGTTGTGGACAATTGTGAAGCAAAATGTGTAATGTGCATACATGCTCCGAAGAGTAAAAAGGGGTCAGGCTTAACGAAACCATATTCACCATATTTGAGCACATAAGTAATTATATATTTGTTTCTTTTAATTTCTTTGTTTAATACATAGAATAACTTTGTTATATTTATGTTTTTGTTTTCTAATTTAAGGTTAACATTTCAATATGCATGAGCTACATAAAATTTATTATTTGTTTCTTAAAAGTTAGAAGTAGAGTTTGTTTATTTAGTTTGATTCATATTTATGAAAGTGGTTGTGTTGTGTTTCTTCGTATTTCTTAGAAATTAGAGAATCCATTATATATAATTTCTTAATCATAAATAAAAGTGTACTGCTAAATCTGCTATATCCCCACTACCACTATATCAAGGTCGACCGCTAACAACCCATTAATCGCTATTGATAACATAGTTCGGCACCTCCTAGCTAATATTGTATTCAACACCACTCACTTTATATATTATCATTAAAAAAATAATAATAAATAACACCATAAGATACAAAATACACATAGAAAAAGAGTACCACAACCACCGGATTGCCCTTATTGTCGCCATCGGAGTGATGATGTTGTTGAAATGGAGACTGTGAGATGCATCTCCCTAACCGGAAATCATTATGGAGCAGATAGAGCCTGGAGCACTCTCAAATACAAGCCAAACACCACAAAATGTGGGGTTTTATTCGGGTGGGAGAGGAGCATTTAAAAGGAATAGGGTGTATTCCCCATCTTGAGATCCTGAAAAACACAACCAATAGAATGAAAGATTACACAACAGTTCAGAGATTGAGTAATGGAGCTAACTGAAAGAAGATTTATGGGGAAACTAGGAACATAGTAAATTGATTTTAGGAGAGCTATGCTTTTGTGTATATTTTCTTGTCCAATCATGTAAGATTGAGATCCATCTGTCAACTTGATATGTTCTTGTCTGGAAAGTTGTCTATAATCAATAAAGTAGGATGTCTTGCCTACCATATGATTGATAGCACCAGAGTCAATAATTCATGCTTTAGGCTGAAAGGAAAAAGAAATGTTACCCTTGATAGAGTGTGTGGCTTGTGCCACGGAAACTTGAGATGAAGAGGCTTGATCACTTTCACGTAGTTTGCTTTCAAGATCTGCAATTCGCTTCATTAATTCGTGAAGACTATCTGAAGAGGATGTTGCACTTTCAGAGATGAGTTGTTGTGGTATGATAGCATAGATGTTCTGGTTTACCGATTAATTCCCAATATTATTCTTTTGTATGTCTTGTTTTGCACAATGCGAGCATATAATCTTGTCTTTATCATATGAGTAAGGTCTGCCACGACCTCTACCGTGCATGTTCTGTCCACCATGACCACGACAATGTTGAAAATATGTCTTCCCATGAAGAGCATGCTGGTCAGTGGAAATAGTAGTGTCCTCTAGGTTTCTATAATCTTTTTCTCTTAGAAGTAATGAATATACATTTCCAAGTGAAGGTAGTTCCTCACGACCCAATATATTTATTTTTACACCTTTATATTAAGAATTAATACCTATAACAAATCAAAAACTTTTTTCTTTTCAAATTCAACTAGTATTTACAAAGCACAACTCAAGCACTTTATGGTGGTATAGAAATGGAGTTCATCCCACAAACCCCTAAGGTCAGCATAATAATTATTGATCGATCTTATACCTTGCCTTCATTTTCATTTTTTTTTTTAGTATCTCATATTTTTTAGCAACATTCTTTTTTCAAGAATATGCTTCAGATATGCATGCCATATTTCAGTAGCTAAATCCAAATACATTCAAGTTTTGACTATTGAGGGTTGCATAGATTATAGTAGCCATGAAGAAATTAGGGCATCCTCTCTCCACCAAGCATGATATTGAATATTATGTGTGGGTGGGCAAGGAATTTGGCTGATGAGATGTGGCCATCTCCCCCTAGCCAACACTGCTAACTCCAGTGATCTTGACCATTCTAAAAAAATTCTTTCATCCAACCGAGTGTTGGTGATTTGGAATGATTCAATCTTGTTATGAAGAGAGATTTCGGGGGAAGATTATGGAATGGGGACAGATTTAACTTTGTCAATCATATTTAAGAACGTTTGAGAGTGAAAAAAGAAGAAAATTTAGCGACCTGATTTTGCATGACTTGCAATAGGGAATGCACGATGATTGATGGCTGGTACTGTTCACGATTTTTCCTTTCTAAGCTCTGATACCATGATAAAGTGTGATATTCTTTATTAAATAACAAGAAGGAACTTAGAGAATGGGGCAGAATATAGACATCTGCCCCTTATGGAATTGGCACAACCTCTCCTTCCTGGCAGCAGCTTCCTTATTCTTTTAAACAAAATCCTAACTCTAATTTATAACTCTAATCTAACTTGAATGACCAAAATACCCTTAATGAAAAACAAAGATACAAATGGAACATAAAAAGTTTTACGGGTCCAGTTTGTACATTAAATTGTGACATGATTTCTATTAAATGCTCTAACATTGAAAACTTCATGCATATGCATAATTTTGTATCTTTTTATACTAACACCACTTTGTTTGTAAAAAAATCCGATACAGGTATTGTTATATTACTTTTGTACGTGGATGATATGCTCATCATTGAAAGTAATGAAAAAGGCATTACACAGGTTAAATATGACCTTTATATGTATTGTTATATTACTTTTGTATGTTGATGACATGATCATTACTAAAAGTGATGAAAAAGGCATTACACAGGTTAAACATGATCTTTATAGGTATTGTTATATTACTTCTGCATGTGGATGATATGATCATCACTCGAAGTGATAAAAAAAGCATTACATAGGTTAAACATGATCTTCATCGAGAGTTTGAGATGAAAGATCTTGTCCTTCTTAGATACTTTTTGGGCATAGAAATTGTTAGAAATAATAAAGGGTATTTTATGTCACAAACTAAGTTTTCAAATAAAATAATTGATAGGTGAGGGATAACTGACAACAAACAAGTTAATACTCCCAAGGTCCTTGGCACAAAGTTAAGAGGTACGGATGGAGAAAAATTGGATGACTAACTCCCTACAAGAACTAATAGGTACACTAACCTATCTTACTATAACCCGACCTGATATTTCTCATGCAGTACATACATCTAGTCAATTTTAACAAGCACCTACCACAATACATATGAGTTGTTATGAGAATTATTCACTATGTAAGGAGTTATATGAACAAGGAGGTACTTTTGACTTCTTTTTTATCTTTTGAACTATTTGTTTATGTTGATGTTGATTAGGGTAGAGATATAAATCACTTATTTCCTATAAGTGTAAGAAACAACAAAAGGTTTCGCTTTACTCTACATAATCTGAGTACAAGTCATGATTACTACTGCTAAAGAAATCTCTTAGGTCACCGAAGTACTCAAGGATATGGCCATATGGGTGCCACTCTATAACAACCAGCCACTATCTTATGTGATAACAAGAGCGCCATATGCATCGCCTCCAACAATACCTTCTATGAACAAACGAAGCACATTAAAATGGACTGCTATTTTGTTCGAAAAGAATGTTCAAAAAAGAAGATTACTCTATGTTATGTATCATTTGAGATGCAGATGGCATACTTTTTCACTAAATCTTTGTCATTAACCTAATTTATCTTTTTGTTAGACAAACTTTCAGTATATACACAGTAAGTTTGAAGAGGGTGTTAAGAAGGATATAATAGGACCACGGGCCACTAGGGCCATGCGTGTTTGTATCACGGGCCAAGTAGAACCGTGGTGAGCAGATAGTCGTTGGGCATCCCCAATGGCTAAGTAGACTCTAATGGCTAGTCTCTTGGCCCTCTCCCCTTTCCACCTCCTCTCTCTTTTCTCTTGTAAATGGTTGTACATTGTTGTATAAATAGAGTCTCACCACATGGACTTTGACTTGTGATTTTGGCTTGTTCTTGACTCGAAACACCTATTCTCGGGTGTGTTTGTATTTGACTTTTGGTTTGACACTTATGATACGTGATTGGGCTGCTTTCAAATACGAATATCAACAATTATTTACAATATTATCATTCACAATATAGGTCCTTGTACGATACAGGTTCCTGTATGATACGGGATGACGTTGCCTATTGCGATACACTAAAATGCATCATATCGTGGTTTCCCATGATACGATACGTATCACCCCATATCATATGATACAGGGCGATATGAAAAACAATGGTGTATGTCACTAATTTGAGTGTGCAATCATGTCAGTCCTCGGTAGCATTGGGATAAGAAAACGATGAATGAGTAACAGAAACAGAAATTTTGTTGGCACCCCATCGTAGAAGCATGAATCTAAACACTATTCTATATACCAATTGAATAGTTACACGGAAAACCTAGAGGTTGTACCTCTGTTATTGACCAGCTAATCACGAGACTGCTCACAAGCATATGGGTCCTTGTCTGCACGTGAACCCCAAATCATTATGAAATACTTTGGACTTAAAAAGCACCGTCAACCATACCTCAGGAACACTCCACAAAATGCCCCAAGTTATAAACAACCTCGAACCAATCTGTGGTAGTGTAGCTGAAATTGGGGATCTTACTAGACCTGATAAGAGTGTCAATGGTTATTCAATTTTCATTGAAAGCTCTTACAAACATGAACACATGGATGGTACGAATATAAGCACATGGACAACTTGCTTACCGATAAGGCCATGGAAAATCTGTCCATTATGTGAATCCATGCATGACACCAAAGCAACAAAATCAGTAACCAGACAAACTAATCCCCAAAGGACAAAAGAACTGAACCATTTTCTTTACTTCCAAGATGGCTGCAGTTTGGGCAAGCTGGAGAGGCTTTTCCACTGCATCATATACTTTTGTGTGACCGGATTCATTTAATGTTCTCAATGCTAAATATAAAACTTGAAGCCTGCAGAGATGAAGAAATGCTAGTTATATGCACCAAAATTGGATCCCTTCAAAAAAAACAACCAGAACGCATTGGAGAATAGAAATGAATAACCTTGTTACTACAAAATATAAAGCATGATTTGGCAAAATTTTCAACAAAATGTGCAATCGACGAACATTAGCATGTTTGAATGTCAGGATAATGAGCAGACAGCCAGAATGTGGCGGGCGCAATTCAGGTTCTCGCAAACAGGTAGGTAACACATTGCCATAGTTTCGCATTATCTTATTCAACACAAAAACAATAAAGCATGGCACCATTAAGGTTGACGATATCAACAGGCAGAACTTTCCTGATGTCAGGGCATTCCGTACACCCTTAATGCAGTTCAACCATAAAATAAGTACGTGCAACCTATAACCATCTACTCCTTATCAGATGTACTAACAATCGACAACCATCTATTACCACATACAAACGCAATGGTTCATACTTCTGTTGCAACCTTTGATTAACTGTTGGATAATCATGAACATTGTGTCTACCATGTAGAGAAAGAGAACACTTCCCTAACATGATAACATCTGACTTGGCGTTCAGGGATTGGCTCAAAAACCAACAGAATTATTTGTTCTTTCATTAGCAACATCCCTTCACAAAAAAAAAAAGACATTATAAGTCAGTAGCGCATTTCCATCTCAGAGATGCAAAACTTGGGGTGCAAGATTATCACATAATGTGATTCCGTGGGCTCCAGTTATGAACTACACCCCAAAATAAAATCTCCAGTGTTTGAGTATTTAAGAACCGCTTTACAAAATGGAACTTATGTATCCATAGAGTGACAGGTTTCTCTATGTTCAGGAATTCCGCAGCAGCTAACAGTCGCCATTGAATCGGTAGATCTTATACGCAGTTCAATATAACAGTAGTTCAAACAGTTTCGTCTATGGCATCACCTTGTTGTTTATTTCACAAGATCATCCCGCAGGGAAATACAAGACATTGCCGAAATAGTGAGCGTCAATGAATGAAGACGCACGGACCGCTGATTGAACTTAAAACCAGCTAGTCTAACGCAAAACCGTAGATCTCTCAATCAGGATGAATCTGATTTAGCACAATCAGATACACCCGAGCTTCCTTGTTTTACACCAATCACCTCCCATGGATCAGCTGAAAATCATGCAGAAAAGCAGGGAAAGTGCTGATCTAACTGAACTCAAATTGAACTTGATCTAAAGGCCCATGAAGCATATTTATTACAACCAGGTAAATCTGAGCTAATAACTTCCGGTGAAATAGCAGAGTATTACAAACAAACACAGGATTAAAATGCAGATTTGATCGAACTCGAATCGAACTTGATCTGAAGGCCCATGAAGCATATTTATCATAAACAGATAAGTCCGAGCACATTTACACAAGTAACGCCCTCCGAAACAGCAAAAACCTTATAAAAATACAAGATAATTGCAGATCCGGGCACTTGATCCATAAGAACAAGGAAGATCATAAAACTTAGAGATTCAAGCGAAGAAAGTGAAGGACAATGAAGAGCTTACCATCCGGCAAAAACAGACCAATTGTATATAGAAAGGTACAGTCGCCGGATAGCCGAAGCGAAGCCCGCCATCACCGGAGATTTCTCCGATAGGAACGGTCGAATCAGCCAAGGATAGGATAGCCAAAAGAAGGCGGATCTAGGGTTTCGGGAAGATGGAGAGTCCACCGGAGCGACCGATGACAGCAAGATCTTTTAGGGCGTTTAAGGAGCGAAGAAGAAGAGAGGAGAGCGCATCATTATGGAGGACAGTTGAGCGGATCAACAAACTGCAGCTGAAACTTGAATGGCGTAAACTTTTATGGACAACGGTCCCAACCAAACGAGAGATTCCGACTTAGCTCACGTTCACGTGGACTCGATCTAAAGGACGCGTGACAGGCCACCACTAATGTCCAAGCAGAACGCGTTTTTCGGACACGATACGTTAGTGGTATCTGCAGTGCCCATGTGTAAGCGATCCCTCGCGTGGAACCCTACGTACTGTCGCTTATCTCGATTATGGCTGTCATTTTAGACACGACACGGTAACCCGACATGAACACGACCTGAAAGTATGTATTTTCATCCCCTTCATGGCGAGAAAGGAAAGAATTTTGTTTTGTATAAAATAACACGAAATAACATGACACAAACATGACTTAGAAAACTTCCCATTATATGCATGCGTACGTGTGTTAGGTTCTGAACCCTCTTTATAACAAAAAACTTCACAATCTTTTTGTTCATCAAAAGATTGCTTTTTCTAATAAAAAAATCTCCTTCCGTACAAAACACAATTTGAAGAAAAGAAAAGAACCATCTACTTATGGAATACCTTGAAAGTGTATGCATGCGGATTACTTTGTGCATACTCTTTTTACTATCCACACACTTTACACTTTTAAAATATCAAAAATATCTTTACACTAATTTCTCTCTCCTCTCCACACCAATTTCGGTAATCTTTTTGGTAATCTTTTTTTTACTCCAGCGATCGGTATTTCGTCCGTTGAGAACTATTGCTGCTTTATTCGCAACAACGAGTACCTGATTATTTTCTTATGAACCTCACCAGAATCAAACGAAAGAGAAAGAAGAAAAGAAAGAAAGAAATAATTGATCGAGTCGATTTTTTATTTTTTTTGTTTTGAAAGGTTGATTTTTAGTAATATCTTCATATTTTTGTACGTTTGTCTTGTTTTTTGAGTTTTTTTCTATTTTGAATGGTGTTTCATAATTTTGGATCCAAGATTAACTCACGAAAATTTCAATTCGAAATGTGGTCCAGTCGCATCTCTTCCTTAAGGGAGAACGCCCTTGTCCCGCATCTCCGTTAAGTTATTATCAATCGAACCATACGTTGTTATACTTTGAACCTTATATCCCTTAATATATTAAAGAATAACAAACAACTCAAGCAAAAGCACTTTTGATAAAATCAATTTGAAGAAGACGATGTTTGATCAAAGTACTTATTATACCAAGACTAAAAAGAGTAGAAGTTATTGTAGTGCACTAGATGATGTTGTTATCCGGTTGACCAATAAGGTAAAAGAACAATTTGTTGGTTGCGAGGGTGATGAACTTGACTGTTCACTTGTGTTTGCGACAAACGATATGTTTAAGAGTCGTAATTTACTTAATGATAATGTAAGAAATGTTGAGAGAAAACATAATATTGTTATTGTAGAAAATAGTAAGTGGACGAGTGTGAAAAGAGTGAAAGGATAATATAATATGTATGTGAAAGCATAATAACTAAGTTATGGCTTGGGTATGAAAGGAGTTACAAATACAAGCAGAATACAAATATTAATGATGAAAATGGTAGGTGGACAGATACTAAGAAGGTAGACCGTCTATTTTTATTGAGAGGAGAGGATGCAATCGCTGATTATTGAAAGTTAATTTACATTAGATGTATAATCATCTTTTAGACTTGTATCTTAAAAGACATGCTTTTACAAGGAGATTGATTGACTCTAAGTATAGTATGATAAAGGACCTTACAAAAATATATTACAAATCAAAGCATATTTTAATACATTTGAAGTGGGTTGATGAGAGAAATATGAATGTAGCAAAACATATTTATAATGCATGGATAAAAAATAGGAAGAAAGATAAGAGTCATTTAAGTGTTATACAATAACTATTACATGATCTAAACACTCACCAATATTATGCATGGCATCGTAAAATCCTCGATACAGATATTGTCAATAATATTGTACTTATATATCCTCATTTCGTGCAACTATTACATGCATTTTCATAGATATTGGAATTTAATAACACTTATAAGACAAATATATAAGTGTTTCATTTTATTTTCCAATGTTCACTCATATATAGTGTCTAACGGTTATATATACTTTATATTTTGTAGGTATAAGATGTTTTTCCTTAAAGTTGTCAGGTTCACATAAATCTCCAAGAGCTTCTTTGGATGCCAATGCTCGATAAAAGCAGTCAACAATGCAAGGTCTATAACTTCATATAGCAAACTTGCTTACCCAATCAACCCACTCATATCTATAATCTTAACCCAATTACCAAACTTTACCTCCATCCTCTTTACTATCCATGTTGTGCTAATAGTAAACATTAAATAAGTTATTATCACTTTTTATATTGTTTGTAAATTTATATTTATATCATCATTTTGAATAGTGAATATTGATATTGAATTTTAAAATTTTACTAAAGTTATAAATTACCTGTTTCTATATGATCTTATAAGTAGTGTGACCTTTAAAGCTAAGGAGTAATCCCAATATATTAAGGGATTCCTCATATTCACTCTCTCACTCTTCAAGGTTGATATATCCTCCTCATAACGTGAAGGATATGCTTCTGGCATAATGTTTTCTTTATATTGTCATCTGTGGGGTCATTTTCCATATGATATGGCATTGCATCTCTTATTCCCTTGTACTTATGTCCTATGAGCTATATCTGTATAGCAAAAAAAGTAAAATTAATTAATCAAATTGAAATAAGAGAGATTCACGTCCAAAATGTATCTTCCGTATAGGAGAGACACGTCCCCAAAACCTGAGAAATTAATCAAAAATCAATCAAAACAACAAAAAAATTAAAATATCAAAACCAAATTAGTGATACACCTCAATAAATCGATGAATCCCTCTTCAAATAAGCTTTTCTAATCTTCTTTTTTCCTATTTCTTCTTCTTTTCTAACGGATTTTGATCTTTTTTTGGTTAGAAATGAATATAGATTGAGTAATAAGCGGCTGGAATAAGTTGGAAGCAAAGAATGGATAGAGGAATGAACAACAGACACTCGTTTGTGCAGGAGAAGAGAGAAAGAACATGAATTTTCTAGTGAAGAGTATATTGATAATTAGTTAAAATTATGAGAGGTGTTTTGGGAAATGCAGAAGAAAGATGTGTGCATGATGCCAATCATGTTAGGCATTGATAATGAAAGCTCAACAACTAAGGAAGTCAATAATAAATTTGATGTAGTTGGGTTATCGAACCTCTCATGACAAAGTTAAAATGATACACACTTGGTTGATTCAAGTGGTTCAACACTGTTTCCCTTTAAGCAAGGTAAGTTTGAGTGTTTTTGAATGAAGAAACCAGCGTTGGGAGAGCTTTACCCTCTAAAGGGCCCAACTAAACTCGAACCAAATTGTGAGGGTCCTTGAATTAGTGGCATATCATCATTAACAGAGAAGTTAGAGCATGACTCATATGAAGTTCAGGAAATAGGGGCTTATTTAGATTAGAGAGACCTAGGAGTAAGCGCAAACAATTTCCTCTCAATACTAAGAAGTTGGAGCTCAAGAACCATCTCTCTCGCTCATTGTTCGAAGATGGGCTGAAAAGGAAAGGAGTCGCGTCACGTGGTCACATGCAAAACCAATCAAACCTTTTATCATAGATTTTCTTCTTTATAATCAACTTTATCTAACGAATTCCAAAAAATAAAATAAAAAGTTTTATATTGCAGTTTTCAAGAATCAAGCACCACTTTAAGTGTTATTTCCTTCCTTCATTTCCTATCGATGTTACACTAACTTCGTTTTTTACTAGTCCACTTCGTTCTTTCTGTGACCATACTCAGTATCAGAAAACTTCTGCTTTTTGTACAGTGAAGAGGCTGAAGCCAGATGCATGCCCCAGGTATGGAACTCGTGACTTTAACCAGATCCGCTAAGAAAAGATTTTTTGTGTGATCTTCTCAAGAAACCCGAGGTTTACAAATTTGTCTGCTAATAAGTGGCTAATCTTTTCTTTCTTTCTTTTTCATTTACAATGAGGAGGCCGAGGCCAGATTACGCCCCCTACGAACCGATGACTTTTATTAACATGTGAGTCGTACCCCTAACCAGGAGAACTATATATGTTGCTCGTTTTGCGATAAATGGCTAAATGTCAATCTAGTTATAAAAGCCAAACTAGTGGCCTGGAGAAAATTTATACAAAGCTAATATCCTGGATGGTTATTCTCACAGCTCGGTGGTCAATCTATCGGTGATGCTATTTACTTCTTACCACCTGTGACTGTCTTTCTCTCAGTTCATTTCAATTCCAACGTCAAACACGCTTTCTCTTTGGATCGGTTCTTTGTGTGGGGTGGGGGCCGTGTGCCCGTAAAATTCCAGAGGGCTGTGTTTCTCTGAGATCGATCAGTGCCCATTGACTTGATGCGAATCTGACGAGGGCGACCACCTTACCTCATCAAAACATAAACGGGAATGATGGGATTCCATGAAGTTTAGAGTGAGGGCCAATATTGCAGAGTTTTCTCGAGTGGGTTCTAAAATGGCTTATGGCAGGTATCAAAGTCAGGGTCCAGCCTTTGTTGGTCTTCTAGTTATCTTGCTTCCCGTTTTCTGCCCGCAACTCTTCT
The DNA here is from genome assembly GCA_036023115.1 of Brasenia schreberi. NCBI lineage: Eukaryota > Viridiplantae > Streptophyta > Magnoliopsida > Nymphaeales > Cabombaceae > Brasenia > Brasenia schreberi. The sequence continues at coordinate 14,847,118 of JAYKKT010000064.1, forward strand.
CTCCGTTAGGCTACGCATAGCCTTCAATCTTTTCGGTCAGTTGATGTCTCTTTCTTCTCTTATTAATCGCTATTTTTCTTCGTTTCTTGCGGTTTCAATCGTGTGTATTCTTTTTTCCCCATGAAATAGTGAAGTTACGGTGGTCCATATGACCGAGTTCTCTTTTTGGGCGTTGCGTTGTTTGCCTTAAGCACGGCCTCTGTGCCTGCTATCAGCATGATCGAAGTTATTTAATGTTTATAGGTTAGTGGTAGTTCCTGTGTCTTTCATGGAATTTCGTAGTTTCATCTGGAAATGATATTACCCGCATTCGAAGTCAGTCAACTCATCTGACGTATAAGATGAGATGATTGTAAGCTTGATCTTTAGCATCAACCAGTATATAAAGTTGAGCTTATTGTTGCTTTATCTAGTAGCAAAAAGCTTATGGAGACACGATTTATGTGCTTTTATATGTTTACATATATTGGTAAATAAAAAAGCCGTCAAAATATGGGAAATTGTACCCTGAATTTCAGCACTTGATCAACTGGGATCACGTGATCTCTTGGATATGCTGAAATTCCTACGGTACTCAATCGTATATATAACAAATAGCCATTTTATTCTCCGAGATTTTTGATAGGCTTCACGCCTTACCTTTTTCTAAATTTTTATCACTGTTTGAAGGACAATATAGTGGGCTAGGTGTGTTGGCATCTCTAACATCAGTGCTATCTACAGGAATGGAGAGCGCCAAAGACAGAGTACCTACATTTGATAAGAGATGCTTCGGAACGACCATCAGTAAGTAAATGAACTCTTCTCCTTCCTTCGATGATTAACAGAAGCACATTATGCAAGAATACATGCCAAACATTTGGTTCTTCCGAATCAAAGTTTAGAACTGCTTTGAACATTCCTTCAGCATTAGGCTTGTTATCTGAATCATTTTGTTTGGATATATCTGCTGCTTTCTTCTGTGGGCTCATCTCTACCATGTGCATTAGTTTCCATCCCATCCAGTCGGATGGAGAGCTGTCTGATCTCTGGTCCCCGCTGCCTAACCAGGGATGGAGACATTGCAACGAATCTTCAACTGCCCAATGTAAGTCCTGTACTTTGTTTGATAATAACATATGATTTTTTTAGAAAACTTGGTTTAGATGGAGATGTACTCAAATCGCACTCAAGTTATCTTCTGTTTGATATATGTAGCCTTGCCCATAAAATCACAAGGATATATCCAGGTTTTCCTTGATGGAGGTCTGAACCAACAGAGAATGGGGGTAAGTTATTCATGTTAGAAGTATTCTAACTGCAAGATGTATGGTTGATGAAGACATTTAAGTGTGTTAGGCACTTGAATTATCACCTTGAAACTGAATCTTCTTTTCATTCAACAGACTTGTGATGCGGTTGCCGTTGCCAAAATTTTGGATGCAACTCTCGTACTCCCATATCTTGAAGTGAATCCTGTTTGGAAAGATTCAAGGCAATCATATAACTCTGTTTGCTGTTTCTCCTCTCTTGCCATAGGACCGTGTGCAAATCTTGTAACATAAGCATGCAACGTCTTCCTTTAACTTTTGGAGCACTTTTGCTGACATATTTGATGTGGATCACTTCGTTGATGTCCTGAAGGACGACATCCATATAGTAACAGAATTACCAAAAGAATTTTCCTGGAGCACAAGAGAGTATTATGCCACAGGAATTCGAGAGACACGGGTTAAGTCAGCTCCACCTCATGCTTCTTCAAGTTGGTATTTGGAGAATGTCTTGCCCATACTTCAGAGGTAAGTGTATTGCATATTCATTGGAGTTTGAACCTTGATCATGCTTCCTACCATTTATTTTACTTTATAATGGAAATTCCTTTATCATTTCTAAATTGGTCTGCATATGTAAATGAAGTGATTATTGTCTTTGTGTATGTGTCTGCATGGATTCTGATTCTGATGGATCACATTTTGCTCATGAGACTAGTATAAATGGTCATGCATGTGTGCGCATCAGTGTAGAGGATGTTTTGGCTGTATTATGTATGTGATATATCTAACAGATTCTTTTCTCTCAGTCTGTTGTTTGAACTGACCGTGTACAAGGTTGATTAGAGAATGTGGTAGGTATATATAGGAGGTTTAATCTCTGTCTCTGTCTCTGTCTCTCTCTATACTTTGAAGGTGCAATGTACAAGCTAATTAAAAAATCTATACTCATTCCATGTGGCTCTGTCATCCTCCTATCTATGTCTACTTTGAGGATACCGTTCCTTTGTCATATTTTAAGCAAAAGTCATTTATAGGATAAGATTTTTATGTATCTTCTTTGGGTTAGTTCAAGCTGATGACCTTATTCACTTTCAAAGTTTGTATTTTAGAACTAGGATGGCAAACGCCACTGAATGTTTACGTAAACCTCATCTGACTACTAAATGTGTGACAGTTTCATTCTCTAAATTTTACTGGATATCTAAAATTTGGATTATCAATTATTTTTGTTTCAGTCATGGTATTGCTGCCATTTCTCCTTTCTCACATCGGCTTGCTTTTGATAACATGCCCGCAAACATTCAGCGTTTACGTTGTAAAGTCAACTTTCAAGCCCTGACGTTTGTCCCTCATATCATTGCTTTGGGGGATTCCCTTGTTCAGCGCCTTAAGTACCACACACACAAAAATGAAGGGGGAGAGTATCTAAGAGAAATAGCGGATAAGGTGGTGGATGCAGGTAGAGGGAAATTCATTGTTTTACACCTTCGGTTTGATAAGGTACTGTACGTATTTTTCCACTTGCAGTTGATAATTAATCAAATCATTGGTATTTTTCTGTTTTGTATGAAAATCTAAGTTGGTGAAAAATGATTGTGTGGAAGTTTGGATTGTGGTGATAATCATGAGGAAAACAAAGAGAGTAATCTTTGAGGAGATGTACTTTGAAAGATTCAGGAGACATCATCATTGTTACCATCAAGGCTTGCCCCATCTGTTGGGATTGCATCTTATGTCTTCAACCCTTTCTATTGAATGTATTATCAGACTGTCAAGAACTGTCTTTCATATCTACACTCATGATGTATCTGCCAATCTAATTGCAAAAACGATCTACTTATCTACTTTACTTCTTTTTCCTGAATTTGGGGAATTGGAGTTTGAGAGAAACCAATGGCTTTCTGATGATTCCTCATCAAAACGATGTATTAGTTAAAAACCAACTTGCCAAAGAAAAATTTTGGTGATACCAGCAGTAGTAGTGCTTAGGCTCCAATATTCCAATATTCATTTTCTCAGTACCATCTAATTTCAATAGACTAGAAGAGAGCGAGTATTTGTTGGATGTTTTCTAATTTTGTTGCATAAACAGGATATGGCAGCTCATTCTGCTTGTGATTTTGGAGGTGGTAAAGCTGAAAAGCTGGCCCTCGTGAAGTATCGTCAGGTGATTTGGCATGGCAGAGTCTTGAATTCCCAGTACACAGATGAGGAACTGAGGAAAAAAGGACGTTGTCCATTGACACCAGAAGAGATCGGCTTGCTGCTTGCTGCTTTAGGCCTTGACAACAGCACACGTCTCTATCTTGCCTCCTACAAGGTGACACCATCTTTTGTTCCTATGTCACACGGGTGTGGGTGCGGGTGCAGGATACGGCTACAATAGCGAGTACACAACTTTATATTAAAGCAAAACACATAAATGGTAAGTAAACTACTAATTTCATCATACCCATTTATCTGTAAAAAGAAAAAATTGCATTTTTTTTTGCCATGCCGCACCGTGTTTCGGTGTCGCACCAGTGTCGAGGTCGACACTCCACCACTTAGAAGTGTCTGTGTGACTTAGTTTTGTTCATAATATCTTCCCCTTCCCTTCAAAGGACAAATTTGAAAGGATTATTTTACAGGTATATGGTGGAGAAGCAAGAATTGCAGCACTGCGCAAGCTTTTTCCTTTGATGGAGGATAAGAAGAGCCTGGCATCCAAAGAAGAACTGGTGAAAGTCAAAGGGAAAGCTTCTTTACTAGCAGCAGTTGATTATTATGTGAGCATGCAGAGCGATATATTCGTTTCGGCTTCTCCAGGGAATATGCACAATGCACTGGTGATCACATTCTTACATTTTTTGGATGATTTGGTTTTTTCTCTTTGAGATTTATATCTGGCGTCCAATCATGTCTTCTGAGTGTTCTGCGTAATTGTTATTCTGCTTTATAATGGCCATCCACTATTATCATGAGGGCTCAAAGGACCCCAAACTAAAGTAGGCCATGGGTTGATTACCTCTACCATAGGACTCCTTGTGGTCCAACGAAGGGGTACCCAAGTTTCAAGCCATTTTCTGCACTATACGTACTTAGATACGTACATATATATATGTGCATATATTAAATATACATACATACACACATATACATGGAACAATCCGCTCCATCTTAGAAAGAATGGCAAGTGGAGAGACAAGGAAAACCATTTAGTTAGAATGAAGTCGATGTTTAATTTATGGTATTCACTAGAAGTTGCTTGTTTCTGTGATAGGTGGGATATCGTTCTTATGAGAACTTGAAGACGTTACAACCAAACATGGCGTCGTTGGGTCAACTGTTTCTGAATAAGAGATTGAGATGGACTGGGTTCCAAAAGGCTGTCATCAAAGGACACAAGAACAGGCAAGGAGAGATCAGGTTGCGCAAACCAACTCAGTCAATCTACACCTACCCCATTCCTGATTGCATGTGCAGCAGCATGTAGCATGTATGCGATTCATATAGCTTTAGCAAATTATCATTCTGTCTTCACCTTTTGAATCTAATATGCACTACATAGTAAATCAGATTCTCTTTCTCTCTGACACACTCACGCTCATGCACCCACAACACTGGGAATATATAATATGATTTCTGTGGACATCTTTGATTATGTTCACTAAATGCTGTTATGAATACTAAGAAAGCGGACTCCCCATCATGAATATAAGAACATAATATCAGGGAAATTCAATCCATTTTAACAGACAGGAAGGTTTGCATCATAAAATGAAGTATGTGTATGACAGCGTGCCCATGCCTTGAAGTTCTCAATCACAAAACCATGCTGCTTGTTCTCAACAGAACTGATCAATTCTAAGACGAACCCATCGGCATCAAAATCTTCTTGGTGCTTCAGAAGCTCATCTTGAGTATGAGAGGCCGGTGGTTCACTTGCTGGGAATTGGTTTTCGCTTTAGATCCTTTCACCTTCCTTGCAGCAGCCTCTTCGGCTGTGTCAAAGGTGCTGAGCCAATGCCTTTTCTTGCTGCCAGAATCTCGTATCTCCGCGGAGAACCTTCCCCATGGCTGCCTCCCCACACCTCTGTAGCCGGTGCTGTTTCTCCGTACTTTCTTAGCTTCCATTTTCTTGTAGAAATCGAGCAGCTGAGAGCAGATAAATGACAGTGTGATTAGTAACGCCGCATCGGTCTATCATTATTCTCAGTCAGTTATTAGTGCTGATGGTTGGGAACGTATGCATGCTAGTGAGGCAATCAATACGCAGTCTAGCATTTAATCCTAAAAATACTCCGTTGCTTGTTTTGAGAAGCTACAATATGTCATGCGTTTGTGGTTTCCCACTCACTTGGATGGCTCGACTTCTTATCGTGTCGTGGTGTCCATCTTTTTCTTGTAGGGTAGAGCCAGTGTATACCCGAGATACCGAAATCATCACCTTTAACTTGCGAGCCGAACCCTAGGCAGGTCAGCTATTAATTTGTATAAGAAAATGCACAACAGTTAAAGTGTCTTGACGTAACACATTACATAGTTGCTGACACGAGTCCGAGCAATGAGGTGACAAAAATATGTGGGATTAGATAGTCCTTTTTGTCGAGACGAATCACTAGGATGGACAATAGTAAGCAACAAAATACTTTTCAAAGAGAAAAAGGCTCTGTTATGGATCCCATATCACATGTCCTCACAGTGGATCATCTACATTGAGTTGAGGTGAGGCATGCTATAATACATATTTCGTACTATCCTAACAAATTTGTGTCATATTTTCTCACCCTAAAAAACTTCTAGATCCTCTCTAAAGCTCTTATTAGGTTCTTGAATTTGGAGAGAATTTCAACACATAGCTGAATTGTAAGAGCACTTAAACTAGGACCACTCAGTCCGTATCAACAGGTTCCAAGTATACACTTTGCGGACTAAGAAAGTGGCACTGCTAGATGCCGCATATTAGAACTTATTATAGCTCGAGTCTCATCATTATGCTCGATAAAAGGACAAGATGTGTGTCCTTTATCCTTTTCCTTTTAATAAATTTAAGGCTAAGCAAATGCTTAGAAATTAAAAAAATATACAGTGATGGAGATGAAGGCTTTGGGTGTTTTGGGCGTACTGGGGAAATGGACGGGTTTTATACCCAAATGCTGTGAAGATATGTGCATGCAACCGAAGATAGCATTAACCAGCTATATGAGATCAACAAAGGGTCAGGCGTTAAGTTGCATTATTGCCATAGGTGAACATGGTGATATCATTATGGTGGCGGTGTTAAAGTTATTCCACAATCAAGTTGAAGGTCATGAGTTTAATACCCGGAGCATGAATCTGGCTTCAGCCTTCTCATTTTACCAAAAGAGAAGGTTATGGAAAAGATCTTGACACCAATGGGTCTGCGTAGAGGCCGAAGATGGAACCCAAAGAATTTTTCTTTGATCATAAATCACTGGCTTCGCCAGGAGCACTTAGTTTGGGTTTTTGATATGTTTCAGGCAAGAACCCGAGCCAACCATTGGACAATCAAACCATCAAATAGCAAAAACAGACAGTCCAAACTGAAACATAAAACCTGCAACTGATACAGTTATAGAGCTGTCAATATGGGCCGCCAAGCGTGGCCCGGACCAGCCCAGCCAAGGGGATTGTTTGTGTGAGCAGCTTTACACGGAACTCAACTTGTAGGGCCATGCATTCTCCTCCGGTTCAAATGTGAGGTCACTTGTTCCTAGAGACAAGCAGCTTCACATATTATTTAAAAGAACAGCCCTTTTGTTCCGCCTCAAGTGGAAGGGAAGCGTGTGGAAATGTCGCCATGTACGTCGAGTTTATGAGCGGTCACGTAGTCAAGCATGTCCGAGAGTGTGTTTGATTTATGGTGCAAGGCTCGTGGTACTAAAACCGCAGGCTTAGACTCACATGAGTTTGTAACTATCGTTCTTAAAAACCATGACTATGCGTTTGATAACTAATGATTGTAATTTCATGCAAGGTAAGGTAGTAACATGAGAGTGAAGAAGGTACTTGAGTTTTCATGCAAAATCCATGGTCCAGCCCCTCATGGTACCAATGTTTTTGGTTCAAATTAGGCCATACAACTATAGCTCCACACCAACGAATGCACAACATAACTTAAAAACATCGAGCACCAAAAATAGAGGTCCAATTTTTTCAGAGGATTGTATCAAAACAACACACCTAAAGGGTCTCTACCATCTCTCTCTCACACCCACATGTGTGTGTCCGCACTGGCTATTTGTCCGTTTGCACGAGGTGTTGGTTAAGATGTTTTTGGCCCAGCCCCCTACTTTTGGGCAGGCCAGCCCGGCTCCACGAGCCAGAACCATTTTGACAGCTCTAGTAACCGAACTGAGTTATGAACTGATCGGTCTCACTTTGCGATTTACGCAGAGACACTTCTTACAAGGGGGAGGCCGGAATCAGATGCGCACCCCCCAGTTCGGAACTCTTAACTTATCAGCTTTTATGAGTCAACTCCGTAGCCATCAGCAACCAGTCATCTTTGTGCACTTCCGCAAAGACTGACAATAACAAAAGGAAAAGGAATAGTCTAATACTCTAGAAGTCAAGTGGAGTTTTCTATTGGTTTGTCTCCCCTTAAGTAACGCGGCTTGACAGTCACAACCAAAAGTTGCTAACACAGCTTACTTTCTCTAACACGAAAGGGCAGCAGATCTCACTAGATGTACGGTTGAGGAGTGGGGCTGCACCTTGTCCTTGTAATCTGTGTCTTTCTTGGTCAATGGGAGGGAGAAAGGCACCCCTCCACGTGACTGAATTGAGGAATAAGCTCTTCTCTGGATTTGGTATCTTCGATTTTGATCCACCAACCTCTATCTTCCTCTTCCAAAAGAGGATCTAAAGACCAAGAAAGCGGCTTATAGGTGTTTGCATGGGGGTGTTGTGGGCTTGTAGAATCATGGCGTCTATGTGATGTAACGCATGTATATCTATTGAAGAGGGCATTCTTCAGTAGTTTGAGAGGAGGGTCGATATTGATTTCTCGTATTGTTCATCAGTGAGTTGGTTTGGTTGAGTGGAGGGATGGCACAGGTGATTGAATTGCTGAGGGCAGATCTGCCTTTGCAGGAGGAGACGTTGTTGCTTGATGGAGAGAGGAAATTTGGCCTGGTTCTAGTTGATATTGTCAATGGTTTCTGTACTCCTGGAGCTGGAAATCTGGTCGGTCGAAATCCACCCTCTCGCTCTTTCTACATACTGTTATTTCATTTTCGGATGTTGGATATCTTGATTGTTGGAAGATGTTAGTTCGTTTTGTTCGTGATTTGATGTGTGCGTCTCTCTCTCTCTCTCTCTCCCCCCCTCCCTCTGTGCCTTTGCGTATTGGTATTCTTTTGGTTGTGGATTTCTGGCTTTTTGAATGATGGTAATTGGTTTTGTACAGGATTTCATCTGTGATAACGTTTATTTTGATAGCCTGGTTATTTCTTGTTGCCTTCAAGTTTAAAGATGAGTTGAACCTTTTGCGTATTACATCTATAAAAATGGCTTTTATTGTTGGGTTCTATTTATCAGCTGAAGGTTTTGTGATCTATGCTGATCATAGAAAGAGAAGCTTTAGGTCCTTGTTTGAAAGCAGCAACAGCTTTTGTTGCACTCTTCTTGCTTTTCTGCAGGACGGTGATCAAAATGGATTGCCTTTCTAAGATTCCATTGTGATTTCTCCCCTTTTTGGTTTCTTCTTTAGTCATTCACCAGTTTCTGAACGTCTGATTCTCAGGCCCCATCAGAACCCAATGATCACATATTGCGCATGGTGGATGAATCAACCAAACTGGCTAGGATCTTCAGTGAGAGACAGTGGCCAATTTTTGCTTTTCTTGACACTCATCATCCAGACAAGCCTGAGCCACCTTATCCTCCCCACTGTATCATTGGAACAGGGGAGGAAAAATTAGTGACTGGTATATATCCTCTTCCTCTTCACATAAAATTTCAGTGAGTAAATAGTTTGCATTGATAAGAAGATTATTGATTTGCCGTTCGGTACTTATCACCTTTTTCATGGGTAGGAGGTCATAGACATGATCTTGGTCTTTCGGATTTTAATGTGAGAATAACACATATTTGAATCGCACTAATCCATCCATGACCTGGCCCTGCCTGGCCCTGTCTAGTATAGGAAAGAACTTGGTTTTGGTTCTTGTATTACCTTTTTTCCGTGGTACAATGCAATTGCTGAGTTCTGAGGGCTTCTAGGCTTGTCTGCATGCCCCGAATTTGTAATCTACAGTTGAAAAGGGTTGCTATCAATGTGAGAATGGGAATAATTTACATACTTTTATTCAATTACAGGTTTGCTATGGCTGGAGAATGATGCAAATGTAGCAATCAAACGCAAAGACTGCATTAATGGCTTTGTCGGGTCAATTGAGGAAGATGGTTCGAACACATTCATTAATTGGGTGAACAACAAGAAGCCTCAAGCTGTATGTATAACCTGAGTAAATCCTTTTCTTCCAATTGTCTTAAAACGAAGCTAACAAGATCATTGTTAATTTCTGTATATTAATTAATTCAAATTAGGTTATCTATTGATTTGCTTCTAAAATCTCTTAAACTGTACACAGTTGTTGGTTGTAGGAATATGCACAGATATATGTGTCTTAGACTTTGTGGCTACCGCATTATCTGCAAGAAATCGTGGTTTGCTTTCTCCATTGGAGGATATATTCATGTATTCACAGGGATGTGCAACTTATGATCTTCCTGCTGATGTTGCTCAGAATATTAAGGAAGCCTTTCCGCATCCTCAGGTATTACTACTGTTTCCAGATTGATCCTTTCTTAGTTATGGGCTTCATGGTGTGAAGAGCTGATAAATATGTCTGAACACAATGTTATTTTATTTAATGGTGCCTAGAAGCATGAAGGCAAGACTTAATCACACAGCAGGCATATATTTACTTTGTTCTGTATTAGAGTTCTTTTGAGAAATTTGCTTGTTTGTAATAATGAATCATATATTTGCAACCCATCAAATGAGAAAGCAAGAAGCACAATCTGTTGATTTTCCTTAAAAATAATATTGTGGCAAAATATAGGGAATACAAGAGGAGATTGAAGAGGAAGGGGAGCTCGGCTGTTTCTTGGCTGTCGGCTTCTCTCTCTCTCTCATCAACAACAACAACTAATCCTTTTCCCATACTAGACGGGGTCGGCTACATGGATTCTTTGTTTCCACATAGCCTTATCATGTGCTATGTTAGCAGTTAATTCATAATAAGCTAGATCATTCTTTATTGTTTCTTTCTAACACTTTTGTGGTTGTCCTCTACCTCTTTTAATACTTTCAAAATCTAGTTTTTCATACCTTCTTAATTCTTCTTTTGATCTTCTTTCTATATGTCCAAACCATCTTAAATGATATTCTTTCATTTGATCCTCTATTGGTATCACTCCTAATTTATTTCTAATAACCTCATTATGTATATGGTCTTTTCTTGTATGACCACTCATCCATTTCAACATTTTCATTTCTGTCACAGACATCTTTTGTACATGTTGATCATTAACTGCCCAACACTGAGAACCATAAAACATGGCACGTCTAATTGCTGCTTTATAATATTTACCTTTTAACTTTAATGGTATCTTCTTATTATAAAGAATACCTGATGCTCTTTTTATTTTAACCAACCAACATTAATTCTATACATAACATCTCCATCAATTCTTCCATCACTTTGAAAAATTGACCCTCGGTATTTAAAACTTTCCTTTTGGGGGATGCAATGTGTGCCAATTTTAATTTCTATGTCCTTTGAAGTAACCAAATGATCAAACTTACATTTTATATATTTTGTCTTTATTCTATTAAGTCAGAAGCCTTTACTTTCTAATGTTTCTCTCCATAGTTCCAATTTTCTATTAACTTTTTCCTTACACTCCTCCACTAACACAATGTCATCTACAAATAATATACACCAAGGTACTTCATCTTGAATATATTTTGTTAACTCATTAATCACCATTATAAATAAGTATGGACTTAAAGTTAATCCTCGATGTAACCCAATATTAACTTTAAAGAAGTCTGTAATTCCTTCATGAGTCCTCACACATGTTTTTTCACCATCGTACATGTCTCTTATAAGGTTTATGTATGTCAATGGGATACCTTTTTTTTTCAGGGTTCTCCAAAGAACCTCCCTCTGTACCCTATCGTAACTTTTTCTAGATAAATAAATATCATGTGAAAGTCTTTCTTTTTTGCTCTAAAATGTTTCATAAGATGTCTCAAAAGGTGAATCGCTTCAGCAGTAGATCTACCTGGCATAAATCCAAATTGGTTCTCTATTGTACTCGATACTTGTCTTAACCTACGTTTGATAATTCTTTCTCATGATTATAGTATGACTCATTAACTTGAGACACCGATAATTCACACAATTCTGAATGTGTCCTTTGTTATTGTATATGTGTATAAGTGTACTCGCTCTCCATTCCTTGAGAATCTTTTGGTTTCTCTATATTTCATTAAATAGTCTTGTGAGCCAAGTGATTTCGGTTTCTCCTAGGATTTTCCAAACTTATATAGGAATATTGTCTGGTCCTATTGATTTACCACCTTTCATATGTTTAAGAGATTCTTTGACTTTATTCTTTTGAATATGTCAGTAGAAATTTTGGTTTATATACTTTTCTGATTTGGCTAACTCTCCTAAGTTAATACTAACATCTTTATTTTCATTAAAAAGCTTATAAAAATAGTTTTTTCATATATTTTTTATATCATCATTTGCTACTAGAATTTTCTCATCCTCGTCTTTGATGCATCTAACAAAACTAAGATCCTTAGTTTTCTTATCTCTAGCCACAACTATCCTAAAAATATCTCTTTCACCCTCTTTTGAGTTGAGTTTTTTATATAAATCCTCTCAAATTTTAGCTTTTTTTCACTTACGGCCTTTTTCGCTTCTTTCTTTGCTTTCTTATAAGCCTCTAAAGTTTCACTAATTTTTTTAGCATAATGTAATTTATAACAAACTCTCTTTGCCTTGATTTTATTTGCACTACTTCATTCCAACACCAAACTTATTTTTGTGCCAGTACACCTCCCTTAGATTCACCTAACACATCTTTTGCCACTTTCCTAATATGTATAGCCATATTGTTTCACATATAACAAGGTATACCAACATAATTCCAAGCATCTCCTTGAAGGACTTTCTGTTTAAATATACCGTCTTTCTCGCTTTTGAGGTTCCACCATTTAGTCCGAATAGCTCGATGCACACTTTTCTTCTTTGTCCACCTTTTTTATGTGTAAATCCTTAACTAAAAGTCGATGTTGGGTGGTTAAGTTTTCTTCTGGAATTACCTTATAATCTTTAGAACACGCTCTATCTTTTTTCCTACAAATAAATAATCAATTTGTGTTTGTGATAAGTCACTCTTATAAGTAATCCTCCATTATCGTACCGGACAATGTTTTGATATTCCAAGAACCAATACAAATCTACCAACCCTCATATATTTCAGAACCTCTTTCACTTCATTTTTTTGAATATGCCGATAGAAATTGCAGTTTATATACTTTTATAATTTGGCTAACTCTCTTAAGTTAATACTACCATATGTATTTTCATTAAAAAGCTTATGGAAATAAAATTTTCATCTATTTTTGATATCATCATTTGCCACTGGAATCTTCTCATCCTTATCTTTAATGCATCTAACAAAACTAAGTTCCTTAGTTTTCTTATCTATAGCCTTACCTATCCCAAAAATATCCCTTTCACCTTCTTTTGAGTAAGCTTTTTATATAAATTCTTTGAATTTTTGGCTTTTGCTTAACTAACGACCTTTTTTGATAATACAATTCGTAACATGCCTTTTTTGCTTTGATTTTATCTTGCACTACTTCACTCCACCACCAAGCTTCTTTTTGTACTGGTACGCCTCTCTCAGGTTTGCCTAACACATCTTTTGCCACTTCTCTAATATGTATAGTCATATTGTTACACATATCAGAAGGTGTGCCTACATAATTTCAAACATCTCCTTGAAGAATTTTTTTTTAAATATATTTTCTTTCTCACATTTGAGGTTTAACCATCTACTCTGAATAGCTCTATGCACTGTATTATTCTTTGTTCACTTTTTTACTTGAAAATCCATTATTAAAAGTCGATGTTGAGTAGTTAAGTTTTTTTCTGGAATTACCTTGCAATCTTTCCAGCACAATCTATTTCCTACAAACAAAATAATCAATTTGCATTGTAACAAGCCACTTTTATAAGTAATTAAATGTGCATCTTGTTTTTTGAAAATTTTATTGGCTATAAGGGGATCAAAAGTTATAGCAAAATTTAAAATCTTCCTACCCTCATTTATATCTTCAAAACCATAGTTTCCATGAATACCTTGATAACCTAATGCATCTTTACCGACATGTCCATTTAAGTCTCCTCCGAAACAAATCTATCTCCCTTTGTGGAATTCTTTGAATTACCTTATTTAACTCCTCTAAAAAAGCCTTCTTTATACTATGTTCAAAGTCTCTACTCCTAAGACTAATTTCACTATCATAATTCGGTCACCATATTATTGTATGTCTATTACACTATCCTTTAAATCTTTATTTATAATAATACTAACTCTATTTTAAGCCTTTTACTTTCATGAGTACCATAATTTAAAACTTGTATTCTCAATATCCTTTGCTTTTTCTTTAACCCACTTTATATCTTGTAAACATAGAATGTGAATCTTTCTCTGAATCATAGTATCTACCATCTTCATTAACTTAGCGATCAATGTTTCGATATTCTAAGAATCAACACAAATCTTATTATGTAGGACTAGCTTCCTTATCCCCTGCATTCATCCACGATGAAAATGCGGAGACCCTCGCTTTAACTTGTTCACTATATTTGAACGACAATGTAGCGGGACTAACTTTTTTATCCAAGCCCGTCTATGATGTGAAAATCCTCTCTGCAATTGATTCACTATATCCGTGCGAAGATATAGAGGCCCTTGCTTACTTTTCACAGCATCCGGGCTCTACAGCGTATCGCTAAGAGGGAACGCTACAACGCAATGCTCATAATTTGTAGAATCCATAATAGATAAGTTCGTCAAAGTTTTACGCTGACTGTTGGAAGTCTAATACAACCCTCTTCCTTTATTCGGGCTTATGACCAACCATGCAAGGGTAATCCCTTACATTGTCATAGTTTTCTACTACAATCAAACCTTTAAAATAATTCACTCTAATGTTTGGGGTCTCACACTCATCATATCGAAAAGAAGAGTTTCTTATTATGTAATTTTTATTGATGATTTTACTAGATATATACATGGGCATACCTCTTAAAAGCTAAATCTGATGTATTTAAAAAATTTGTAATTTTCCACAATATCATCAAGAATCAATTTGATTCTAATGTTAAGTGTTTAAGTCCAATTCTAGAGGTGAGTTTACCTTAAAAGAATTTGAAAATTATCTTTGAAGTATTAGAATTCTTCATCAAACATCTTGTACTAGAACCGGTGTTATTTGTATTGGGGACCTGTATCATAGATGAAAGAGTATCGGCTTGTATCGCAACAACATATTGATAACAAATAAATTAACATAATTCACTAATGAAAATTACACAAAATAATAGTTAACCCTATTGATAATGTCCCTATATCACTTTGTGCACTAACATAGTAACTATATTAGTGTACAAATCATTTGATAGGCAGTTTTCAAGAATAAAAAAAGGTAATTTACTTCATTAATAAGAACTATAAAAATAAGTTTGATTTTTTATTTTAAAAATATTTTTAAAAGAATTACTAAACATTATAATATACTGCTTAAACGCTTTACAAATTGAAAATTGAATGGTGATTAATGAATATTTACTCAACTTATGAATTATATGAATTGTTTAGAATTATTGTGATTTTTTTGAGTTTTTAGATTTGTTTTTAATTTTTTAGTATTAAAAAATAGTATGATGCGATATGATACGTATCATATCGTGGACCAAAACGATACATGATATGATATGAATAACACTAACCAAAACTCTCCAGTAAAATGGTATTATTGAACGAAAGCATCAACATATAGTTAAAACCGCTAGAACTTTATTACTGTCTAGTGGAGTTCCTAATAATCTATGGGCAGAAGCTGTCATGACATCCATATATCTTATAAATAAAATGTCTTCTTCTGTCTTACAAAATGTTTTACGTGTTAGAAACTTTTTAGAACTACTTTAAATTACCTTCACTTAAAAGTTTTCGGATATTTGTTTTGTTCTCAACAATAGAGAGAAGATAAATTATCTCGAATGACTATTGAATGTATTTTCTTAGGATATGGTATAAACAAAAAGGAGTACAGGTATTATGATCCCAAAAATGATAAACTTTATGTTTTTAGAAATGTTCAATTCTTTGAAAAAGAGTACTTTAAAAAGGATGTCTTAAATTCAGTTGATAACACTGGATACTTGTTCATGATTGATGTTGTTGATGATAATGTAGATCAAGAAGAGGATCAAGAAATTCATCATGATGAATCTCTCTGTTCAAGAAATTTTGTTACACCATTTGAAAGATATTACACTAGACGAACTGTAGAACTTTCCTTAAGAAGATCTAGTAGAGAATTAAGTCCCCCTCAAAGATTTATTTCTTATGAAAATTTTTCACTATAACATAGATTTCTAGTGATCACATTGTCTAGCATTAGTGAACCTAAAACATTCAAGGAAGTTAAAGTTTCTCAAAATTGGATTGATGTTATGAATGAGGAATTGAATGCCTTAAACAAAGCTCAAACCTGGGAAATAGTTAGCAGACTTACGACCAAAAAGCCTATAGAATGTAGGGGGTTTACAAAATTAAGACAAAGAGTAATGACACCTTAGAAAGATATAAAGCCCAATTAGTTGCAAAGGGATATTCAAAAGAATATGGCATAAACTATGAAGAAACTTTTGCTCCACTAGCAAGAATCATTATAGTTAGAACCCTTATCACCATTAGTACAATTAAGAATTCGAAGATCTTTCAAATAGATGTTAAGAATGAGTTCTTGAATGGATGGTTAAAAGAAGAGGTCTATATGGAACCTCCACCTAGTTTGTTTGTTCCAAACAATAAAGTTTTTCGTCTTAGAAAAGTTTTATATGGTCGTAAACAAGTACACAGGGCTTGGTTTGATAAAATAAGTGAGTTTGGTTAGACATTGTTTTACTTCATGTTATACTGACGCTGCATTGTTCATAAGAAAGACTGCTAAAGGTACTGTGATGTCATCACAGGAGATTAGGAAATTAGTGAACTGCATAACATAAGCACAAACTCCTAACTGCAAATTAAAGAAATTAAAAACGAAATTTCATATAAAAGAATAACTCAAAAATACGAAGAAAGCAACCCAAAGAGACATAAACCTAATTAAAATAAAAAAGTCCTTATTAAAATTTAAAACTTTTATTTGGTTGCTGTCAGTGAAAGCGGTATGTAAGAAAGAGAGGGGAGGAGGGACAGAGAGAGAGGCAGTTGCTGCTGTTAGGTTTTACGTGTTTTTTTTTAATAAACTCTTGAATTGGATTGGGTTGACCCATGTCTATGTAGATCAACCCACTTGTATGCAATTAAAATAGCACCAATATTGGCGCTATTAGTGTTTTTCAGGGTCAGCCGCTAAGCACCCAGTGCTATTACGGCCACCAAGCCACTAAAAAACCCTATAGCACGCTATTGCGTCCTCTATATCGCACTATTAACTACATAGATAAATGCATTAACAGAAAATACTCTCTCAATTACATTTAAGTTGAAAATTGATAATAATTCAAATTGAGGAAAGAGATCAAAGTTACCTGCTAATGCAAATTCTCATGTTTGCATTTCACTTCACTATGATATTTGACTTCTTGGTCACTCAAATTCTCTGTTGACATTTCGGTTCCTACCTCCTCTGGCGGAAACTCCAAATCCTGAACTCCAATTCCCATGCTAGGTACAAGAAGCTTCATTGAGATAATTCCAAGAACTGGAGACGTGAAAAGCTGAACCCGTTACTATGTTCGGAGTCTATGCTTAAAAATTCTTAGTATGAGGAGTTCTGTTTGTCAAGTGAATTCTTGAGAATTTGGCCATCAGGCGGGTGAATCACATTCAGCGGTTGCTACTGGGGTGATCTTCGTTTTGATTGGTTTTGTTGTAGCCCATAACCCTTGTCTAGGCATTAGAAATTTGTTTGAAACTACTTGAGGGTGGTCAACCCCCATAGTTTCATAGCCCCCCACCGTGAAACTGCCCTAGAAATGCCACATTTTCTCGTACACCATCTACACAAAGGAATTCGCCACTAACAAGTGGACAGAATCATCTTATTCATCCTTGTCTAAATAGCCTCGTACTATTAGAAATGTGGAGCTTGTTTTTCATGATTAGACTGATTTTAGTGTCCTACTGAACTTCTGTATGTCTAGATGTCTCTTTTTTGCCACTGTGGTTCTATTTTTATCTCTTTTCCCTTAATGAAGCTTAGGAAGATAAAAAGTTAAAATGTGCTTTTCCAGGTTGATTTGGCATGATAATTCTGTAGAGTATAGCCTTTCTGAAATATTTCTGCACTACAATGTTCAGATTTTCGCCTGTCTCTGTTTGATCCCATTGACGGTTAACCAAAATTGGATAAGACGATTGCTGGTCTTGGACTCGAACACCGCACTACATTAAAAGTCATAACTATTTGCATCAGGGTTCTAGTATGCCTTAATGCCGCAACCCTTGGCTTCAGGGATTTGCATTTGATGTTGCTTGTTGGGTCATCTTATGTTCTTTTACAGGAAAGTTCTTTTTGCTTTTAGCGTACTTTATGCTTCTGCAAGTTAAATGTAGGAGAAAAGATAAAATAACAGATCGCAGAAATACAAAAGGATTATGAAATCTAATTAAAAATCAGCTTGGCTGACTGAGTTAATCCAAGAGATGGTTCACGCATTGATTCACTTCGGTTCTGATATTGGTTGCTAGAATTGGACCTTAAGGATCATATTTGGACATATGCCAAAGTCCTCTTAGAGCATCCTTTCATGCTTCCTTAGTTTGTAGGTTTTTGCTTTTGCTGTGGTTTTGTTCATTCAGCGAACTTAATTGCAGACTGATTTTCTTTATCTTCCCAGGAAACTATGCATCATGTGGGCCTTTATTTAGCCCAGGGAAGAGGTGCGAAAATTGTGCACCAGGTATGCACCCAATCTCTTGAACCAACTAGTGACTGATGATTATGGCAATGATGCGACAGTGTCCAAGAGAAATTCATGCTTTCTTTACTGGAATTGTGGATAAACTTGGATTCCATAAGCCATACATGATTTACTTTTGCCTTGGTTTGATGTCTTATACAAATTCGGCTTCCAAATGAAGTTAAATGGGTCTTAGCCTTGTATAGGGTATGTTGTTTTACTGGTTCACAAAATAATGGAATGGAACAGTGCATTCATGAATTAAGTTATGGGCTGTATGATCCTATGTTATCAATAGTGGTTAGTGGTTGACCCTAATATAGCAGTAGCGGTGATATAGCGAATTTAGCGGTATACTTTCATTTATGATTAAAAAAAATATATATATATATATATATATATATATATATATATATATATATATATATATATATATATATATATATATATATATATATATATATATATATATAATAGTTTCTCTAATTTTTAAGAAATATCAAGAAACATATAACCACCACCTTCATAAATATGAATCAAACTAAATAAACAAATTTTAAGAAGACACAATAAATATTATGTGGAATATATAGATTGTTAAAGTGAATTTGGATTAGGAAAACGAATTTGTAAAACAAAATAGTCTCGTGATTTTACTCCATTGAAGCAAATTTTTGGAAATAAATAGAGAATAGAATAAGGAAAATGAATGATGTTGTATGCATTTAATGATATTTTCACATACCCGAAAGAATCAAAGAGAGAATATCTTCCCAAGTTCATGTTTGCATTTAATGAATCATGTTATATATATATAGAGAGAAAGAGATACACACGTCGGGGACACATATAGATGCATGCTTCCAAACTGTAATATAGTGTTATGCTCACCTACCATTTGGACCAGCATATTGTTTCTCAAGTAAAACAAGAATGTGGTTGTTAAACCAATACATGCCATGACGAGGTATTTCATAGAAAGGCCTAACAGAAGCACAAATACAATACTCGGTTTACAAATTAGAAAATTAGTGAACTGCATAACAGTAGCACAAACTCCTAACTGCAAATTAAAGAAATAAAAAAAAATCACATAAAGAAATAACTCAAAAATATGAAGAAAGCAATCCAAAGAGACATAAACCTAATTAAAATAAAAAAAACTCTTTATTAAAATTAAAAACCCTTCATTTCTCCTTGAAACTATATTTAAGCTCTTGAGAGAGAGAGAGACTTACCATTGCCGTCACTGGTGGTTGTTGCTACTGCTGGTAGAAGCGGTATGCAAGAAAGAGAGGGAAGGGGGGAGAGAGAGAGAGACAGTTGCTGCTGCTAGCTTTTACGTCTTGGTTTTTAATAAACTCTTGAATTGGATCAGGTCGACCCATGTCCATATAGATCGACCCACTTGTATGCGATTAAAGACTTAACGGACCACTATAGCAGTCCGCAAGAGCGCAAATATCAGCACTATTAGCATTTTTCAGGGTCAGCCACTAAGCACCCGGTGCTATAGCTTAACTACATAGGTATGATCTTCAATTATTAATTAATGAAGTGGATTTGAACAAGAATCTCGGTAGATTCGGTTGTGTCCTAATAGATAGGTACTGTGCTCGAAAACTAGTGATAGATCTACATCAAGGCATGGTGACTCATCAGCCTTGTGCCAGTGATGTACCCGGCAATAGACATGACTGGTTGGGAACTGGTCCGTTGGTTTGAAAGGGAAACTTGCCTTATATGCACAACCTCCATTATTGAACCCATGACCCAAAGGTTCTTCTACTCGACTCCCTTTCATGAGAATTGTAGCTCCTTTCGCTACATTCCAATTTATTATGATCATAAAATGACATGTTTCTTTCATAAGACACAAAGAACCGAGTCTCTAGAGAGAGAGAGAGGTAGCATAATTAGGTATTTGTACATTTGAATAAATTTTAACCATTCATCTTTGAAGGTAGATGAATGAGATTTAATTTCAAAAAGCAAAAGTGTACATAAATCACTTAATTAAACCTCAATCATCAATGTCTTAAAATAGATGATTGAGATTTATTTGAATATACTACCGCCTAAGTGTGTTATATATATTGATTGAATCATTTTGAACTCATGTTCGACTATTGTTTTTCGAAAGCAGTGTAATAATATTTTCTTTCATATTTTTCGAAAACCATTATTTTTTTTTTAAATTACATTGATGCCACCGAAAAGCATGGGTGGGTATGATCCAATTGTCCTATATAATGAAATGATTAATTTATTGTTATATTTTTCAATCGTGTTGGTGTCATGTTTCTGTGGCAAATCTTAATTTGACACATTTGGTATGCATGTTATTTGAAAATCGGAGCATATGCCCAAATGACATTCACTTATGCTTGATGGTTTCTTAAACAATAGCAAAATCACCTGGCTAGAGACTGGATTCACAACTTGCAGGTCATGCTTTCGATACCGGGGCGTGCAATCTCGCTTCAGCTTCCCCATTATTTTCCTATCTTTTGTTTTTATCATTTTAGTCCACGGAAGCACTATTGGTTCAAACATTTTTATAAGACATTTTATTTTAAATAAAAGCAATAACTTTTTATTTTTTAAATATTACAATTTAAAATTTTCTTAACGTTTCATATACTTTTAGATTTTCTTTGTTATGAATCTTATGATCAGGAAAGAGAAAAAGGACTTCAAAGTACGAAAAGAAGGATATCTTTTGGAGACATCAATGATGGGAGCGTACAAAGGATTCTTCACGTTGCCGAAAAGTCAAAACTCTTTGCTTAAAGATAAGATTACCACAGATTCTCTCTCTCTCCCACACACAATTTCCTGAATGGACAAATCAGGCTCGTTCAAAGGTCAAGGTCAGCATTCTTGAACCGCCACGTCCACCACTTGGAAGCGAAATTCACTAAAACACCCCCTACGATATCATATTCACGTACTTGAGCTACGTTCTTATTACCGTCTCGTCTTCATGCCGCAGAAAACGGTGATTAAGTAAACCGGGTCGGTTTATTTATTTTTCAGTCCATTTGATCAATGAATTACTTAAATGAGACACAGGCGCACACATATATTTATAATAATTTTGTGCCACATTGTGCGTTTATCCGTTTCTTTCACCTTTTGAAAGTACGAGTTAAAAACTTGAAAGTTGTTGGAGAGATAAGGGCAACTATATTATACTGATGCTTCAAAAAGTAAAAAAAGGACATGAGAAAACACTTTAAACAGAATATAAACCAGTCCCCCATCTCTCTTTTATATTTAAGTTTATATGTATAGGAATGTTGGAGTATACAAAATCATACATATGCAGACTTCATCCTAACTAATCTTAATTATATGATCATGAGCGTAATTAAGATTGGAAACAAAAAAGTAAAAAATATACATATACTTTTTTGTTAAGTATTTTATTATCCGTTATTTACTTTTTACTTTTTTGCTTTTCAATTTTAGTCATTTATGCTCCTCATTTAAATGGTTGACATTGGTTTATATATATATGAGAAAGAGAGAGATAACAATGTTGCTAAACATAAAATGGAAAAGAAGAACTGTTTTAGATAGCTGACAACTGGTGCAAACCTCTGTTAAATCTTTTTTTTTAGTACAATGGGAGGTTGAAAGCAAAGATGCACAATTCGGGTAAAAATCGAACTCAATATTTTCAACTTGTTAGTTAATCTCCTAGCAGGATGAACTACTATAGTCTTCTAGGGCCGATTGGTCATTTGATTGAACTCCGTTTGCTTTCTATTCACCATGATAAGTCCAAATATCCTAGATATTGCAGCTCTCACTAGAGGGCTGCAATATGTTAATACCAAAAAAAATTGCATAGTCATGAGCTTTAGCTTATTATGGAAACTGGAAAGATGAAAACAATGACCTATTAACAGTTATAAGTAATCACCTTTTATTATTAAGCACATAATTTATAAGCAAGAATTTATATGGTCATTATCACACCATTTATGAGTCACTGTTATAAGAGTCTGAGAAGCCGATGAGTCGTATAGAGAAATGGAGCCATCAATAATAATTTAGAAATCGACTTTTCGTGATCTATAGAAGGAGGGTAGCTGCTCAACTTCAAGGAGACCAGTTGAAGAATCAGCCAACCCTTACTTTTCATTCCTAGTAGCTTTTAGTTGCAACCCTTTCCTTTCTAATTCAAAAAAAAATTCTTCATTCTTGTAGACGTAGAAAATTTCCGCTTCCTGGTTCTTAGGCCTGAAGCGAACCTTTTCGTGTGTCTAAGTCCTATTTAAACAAACAGGGCGTGCCAGCTAGCTTACTTAAGCTAGCGAAGATATATTTTAAAACCTGACTTCTAACGTGGCGACTGTGAGCAAGCAAGCTCTTGTCGTCGCAGACCTTCTTGCACCGATGCACAAGGGTCAGTCTGTACGCTTTTAAAATCGAGTTTTTGGAGTGTAAGAACCTACGAAAGCGGTTCGAGGTGTTTGATTCGGGTCTTTTTGGTATGATTTCAGATTTTAGATCACGTGGATTTGCACGTGCCTAAGTCTTTCTTTTTATCCCTTTTAGGGCTACCTAGGTGTGTGTTATGAATACTCCACTAAAATGTGGCGACTTTGAGCGGGAGTATGGGGTTTGCTTTGATGCAATATGCGTCCTAACTCGTGGTATGACGTATATGCAATGCGAACTCACGCTACTCCAACAGGAAAACTCGAATTTAATAGACAATGCCGAAGGGAAATGACTTGTAATAGAAATTGCCGAAGGGAAATGACTTGTAATGTAAAATGCCGAAGGGAAATTGCAAAAGGGAAATATGGCTATATCTTAAGAGCGGAAAGGCTCAATAGTGCAAGTGTGTGCCGTGTATATATTGAAAGACTACGCACACTGCTGAACCTTAAAACCCAAATTGAAAAGACATAGCCAAAAGAGAAATATGTATATAGTATATATGAGTCCTTACTTGGGTCTTGCAAATAAGAGCGAAGGCTCAATGTGGGTGTGTGTGAAAATGTAAAGACAACACACACGACTTCAAATGAAACCCAAATATAAATTGCAATACGGCCTTAACTAAGGTCTTGGGAATAAGAGCGAAAGCTCAATGTGTGTGAGTGCTAGAATTGAAGTACTACGTACACAACATGAAATTAAACCCAAATATAAATTGCAATATGGCCTTGACTAAGGTCTTGGGAGTAAGAGCAAAAGCTCAATGTGTGTGAGTGCTAGAATTGGAGTACTACGCACACAACATGAAATTAAACCCAAATATAAATTGCAATATGGCCTTGACTAAGGTCTTGGGAGTAAGAGCGAAAGCTCAATGTGTGTGAGTGCTAGAATTGAAGTACTACGCACAAGATATGAAATTAAACCCAAGGATAGTATAACACGACCCTTACTTGGGTCTTGCAAATAAGAGCAGAAGCTCAATGTGTATGAGTGCGAGAATTTAAAGACAACACACCCAACTCAAACAAAACCCTACGCAACTTAGAGTATATACCTAAACTTATATATAAAGGGCTGATTAGGCCCGTGTGTGTTCAAAATCGTGCACAACTAAGAGCGAGGTAGGCTCAAGTGCACGTGTATGTGGGTGTGCCAAGCCACGTTATTACAAGCAGGGGGAGACTATGCTCCGTTATTATAACCCCGTATCAAATTTAATTTAATTTAAGCAAGTCTACAACTAAGGACCGAGTTAGGCACTTACTTATAGCTGGTCCGAAGGTGACTTGCTTGAGCGTGGGCTTGGCTTCGCCTTAGGCTGCAAGAGGGAGCTCCTCGGGGTGGCACGGCAAGGATGTGTGGCCGGGTGACAAGGAAGCACGGGTAAGGCATCTTGGTGCTTGCCGACTGCTAGGGGAGTGCTGTGGTGTCAAGGGCTGAGTTGTCTAAGGAAGGTCACTAAGGTAGGGAAGGCTCTATGGAAGGTGGCGCTAAAGGGGAACCTAAAGGGAATGTCTAAGGATATGGGTGTGGCTGGCCGGGAGGACTTGGGTGCAGTCGGCTAGGGATGGCCGACTAAGGGGTGGTTTAGTGGTGGCCGGCTGCTAGGATAGTTAGGATGTTATGGATGGGAAGGGAGCTAGCTAGGTTGCCGTGGAAGGTGGAACTAAGGGCTGGTGGAAAGTGGAAGGGGCAGGTCTTAGGGAGCAAGGTAGGGTGGCCGGGTATTACTAGGGGAGAAGGTAAAGGGTCGGATGGTGTAAGTGGTTTAGGTCTGGCCGAATGGGTAAGGGTGGCGGGTGGCTGTGATGGGGTGATGTGGTGGTGGTATGGGTGGTGTGAGAGTGGAGGGGGAGTGAAGAGGAGATAGAGTTAGGTTGAGGTACTAACCGAATGGTGAAGGAGTTGGTGCGTGGAAGAAGGGCAGCCGGGTGGTGAAGGAAGATGGAGTTCGGCCGGGCAGTGGTGACGACGTGGTGTGGAGTAGGCTGGGAGGTAGTGGTGGCGCGAGGTGGAGCTTGGTCGGATGGAGGTGGTGCAGGTGGAACAAGGTGGAAGGCTCAGCTGGCCAAGATGGGAGAGGAGAAGCTCGGCCAAATGGGGCTGGAAGAAGATTTCAAAACCCGCCCCTTAGGGGGGGGTTTATATAGGTTTTTGAAGGGCGGTTGGGGCTGGTTCTTGGAAGGTGGTAAGGTGGTTTAAGTGGTGGTGGTGTGGTGATAAGGTGGGCTGGTTTTAAGGAGGGGCCAGATATTTTACTTTAAGGGGTTTTAGGTATATGGTGTGCTAGGTTTAGGTGGGGTGGTTTAGGGGTTTAGGGCTTAGCTAGGTGGGTTGGTTTTGGGGTGAGGTTTAGTGAGGTGGGTTAGGTGATTAGGCTAGGATTAGGTTAGGTTTAAGGAAATTAGGCTAGGTTTAGGGAAGGATTAGGGAGGTGGGTTAGGTGATTAGGTTGGGATTAAGCCGAGATTAGGGAAGTGGGTTAGGTGATTAGGCTAGGTTTAGGCCAGGATTAGGGTAAAAGCTAGGATTAGGGTTTTTTTATTAGGATTGGGTTAGGGAGCTCCCTTTGCATAACCCATAGACCTTATTGCATCATGTTGGTGCAACCCTAGGTTAGGTTTCGGCTAATACAAGCTTAAACCCATGCTAATTAGGCTAACCCACATGATTAACCCCAAACTTGACACACAAGTCAAGCTTAATTACAATTACCCTCAAGTCTTATCCTCTCCCACTCTCTCTCATGCCCATAATCCCACGTGATTTTCAAGTGGGCCCCACCTCCATTTATGAGAAGGTGATGTGGGCCATGGATGTGGATATTGGATTGGATCTCTGGATCCAAATCCAAATCCAAATCCACACATAGGTTTGGATTGGGATCTGGATATATATGGTCCAGATCCAATCCAAATTGAATTCTGACTCCTTCAGGCTGTGTTCGAAACGAACGGTTTATGCGGGGTCTGACAACATCAATACTCCGTCTGCATTGGGTCTTCGCAAACATGATCGTCCGCTTCTGTTTTCACCTTCCGGAGATGACTTCAAAAGATGTTTGCTGATAAGAGGGTCTTGGATGTTCGAGATCCTGGGGGTGGATTCAACACGAGAGTTGCTGTGCCGGGCTCGACATATGCTCCGGTTTCGGGCTCTCTTTAGCTCTTCTGGTCCTGCTTTGATCAGGCCAAGCTTGCTTTGTGGGGTTTCAAAACATATTTTAACAGTTTTTAAAACATATTATACATATTTAAAACATATAAAAGTTTAAAACATCTGTTCAGGGTTGCCTAGAAGGCTCCTGGGTTTTCAGACTCAAAATAGCCCTTTGGGGCTGCTTTTACAAAACCAGGTTGGTTTAAGAAATTCGTGAGATTTCGGGGTGTTTACAGATACCCCTCTTTGGCATTGTCCAAATCGATTTAGATAATGGCAAAGATGACAAACACCCCTTTTCATGTCTCCCTAGATCTAACCACGAAAATATGGGATCGTCCCAATTTTTAGTAAAAATCTCACTTTTAAAAACCCTGGTAGGAGGAGATATTACACCAAAGGGATATGTATGAAATCTGGTCCTAAAATGGGATTATGTTTATGCAAGTGCCATGCGTGGAATGCATATGCATGACATGGGTGTGGTGCCAAGAGTGGCGACCTCCCAGAGACCAGATGTGGTCGAACTCTAGAGACTTACAAGGCCTGCTGCTCCAAGTGAGCAAATCCTATGCTGTTCGATGTTTGACTTTTCAAAACTTATTTACAAAAGCTATTTATAAAAGGGACAACTGTCTTGAGTCTCAATCCTAAGGATCTCGAGCTCTTCGTGTTTGCCCTTGTTTGAGTCTAGACACTCGCTTATCTAGTAGAGGTTTTATAAGAAAACATGCTATATTTCAAATTCCTACGCCTTACTCGAAACGTCGAATTCTCAAACAAGATGAAATTCAAGTAAATCCTATTTTTACTTTAGGATTCCTCGAAATAAACCATGCTTTAGCTTGGGATAAGCCAGGGATGGGAAAGAGATACCACGGTCCCTTCTGAAGCGTCCCGTGGTTTAAGACATAGAAGGCGGAAAACTGCTCTTTTTGAGCTTTTTGGCCTCTTTTTCCTTTTTTTTTTTCGTAGAGGGTCTCTCTTTGGGAGTATTTTTTCTTTAATCCCTCTTTTTCCCAAGGGAATCGATTTTTCTTTTTGAATTCTGGTTTCTTTCTTTTGGAAAGAGACTTTGGATGGGAAATTCCCTTTATTTGGGCCTTTGTTTTCCTTTTAGAAGGAGAAGAGAAGAGGGGAGGACTTATCCCAAGCTCACACTCGATCCATTCCATATCAGCCTATTTAGAAATAGTACGTACTACTTGCAAGTATCTTGCTATATTGAACTAGGCCTTTCTTTGTAAGAAGAAGAATTTTGAAATGTAACCACGATTTTGAAGACAACACTCTTTCACAAGTGTGAATTCTCTCACTCAGGGTCACACGATTTTGCCTTTGCACCTTATTTTCAGGTCTCAGGGCAGTTATCCCTAAAATTTTTGAAAATGGGGAATTTACTACAAATCCTACACATAATACTTCTTTAAGTATTGAATATTGATAGGATCTGCTAATTTCCTACCTTCTACATCGATCAACCAATATGAGTTGTTCGTGGTGGTTGCACGTACAACATAGGATGCATCCCACTTGGGGCGCCACTTTCCAAGGGGATGTGAGCCACGATAGTGGATGATTTTCAAAACCAGATCTCCCACTTCAAAGTGGCGAGGTCTCATGTGATTTTCAAAACCAGATCTCCCATTCCATATCTCATGTTTTTGTTTTTCCATTATTTTTGGTTTTTCCTCTTTTTCGATTTTTTTTATTTTAAGTTTTCCAAATGTTTTTGTATTTTTATGAAAGGGATCTTCCATCATACCTACAAAGGGAAAACGCTACGGGTTAGACTCGGAATAGGAGATCTAAATCGTAGGTCTCTTCTAGGATAGGCTCCAGGGCACCCTTGACCCAGGTGGTCACAGGGGGTGGCTCTGGCGGTATTTTGGGAGTGTAGCCGATCCCATATCGGCTTGGGTTGGCCCTAGGAAGGATGGAATCTAGGAGACCCTGGTTTTGTGCTCCTAGACTTTTGTAGGGCGTATAGCCCATATTTAACATGTTCCATGATTTTTTGTTTTTTGAAAATTGATGATATAAATCGTGGTCCTGGAACTTGCTGTCGTCCATATTGTGCTCGTATGACCTTTTGTCCAGGAGCTTTAGAAATAGGGGATGCTTGGGTCTTCCTAGAAGGGTTAGGATCGGGAGGGGGCTTGCTTTGGGCGGCCCCTTCACATACACAACCTTCCTAGGGTTGTTTAACACGAGCCTTGGCGGCTCAATCATAGTCTGCCCCAGGTTAGCCTCATGGGCCTGGGAGCTCGACAAACAAGGAGAGTTTATGATCCCCTGAAGTTGTGGGTGACTCTCACCTAGGATCACCACGACCTGGTCCCTAAAAGGGATCTTGACACACCTGTGGAAGGTGGATGGCACAGCGCACAAGTTGTGTATCCAGGGCCTTCCCAGCAATAGGTTATAATGGGGGTGGATGTCCAAGACATGAAATACCCCCGTATGCGTGATCCCTCCCGTTTCTATCGGGAGTTCGATTGATCCTAATGGCCTAGACGCATTCCCATCGTATCCAGTGATGATGATGGGACTTGGGTTCACAGAAGTCAAGGTGACTCCGATTTGATACGCCACATGAAGTGGAAGGATGTTGAGCCCTCCTCCCCCATCGACTAGGTACCTATCCAGAGAGTGGTTATTCAGAACCACCTCGATATGCAGGGCCTGGTTGTGGGACTCGTAGGGTCTATCTACATCATCTTCCAAGAAAGTGATGGGCGATTTTACTCCTATTAAGGCCACTTGGTCAGACATGGATTCTGGACTTATGTTCGAATCAACCTTGGCTCTTTCTAGAATTTTCTCTAGCACGAGTCTATGCCTAGGCGAAGTTTGTATAAGCTCTAGGATAGACATGTAGATAGGAATCTTTGAAAGATGGTTTTCGAAATCATAAGGATTTAGGACGACTTTTCCCTTGTCTGTTTTTGGCAAAACTCCAAGAATACATGCTTTTGAGGGGCCAAGCACACTGACCACCTTTTTAGCACTTTGTAGGTGCGGGGGTTGATAGATCCTCCTGGATCTAGTCACTTCTCCCACGACCAACCTAGGGTTCACACTTAAATTGGCTCTAATTATGAGTTGAGGAGCACCTTGAAGTTTCAAAACTGGTTTAGCCGGGGATTCAGCTCTTGGTGGCCCTTGGATGACGACTTGGGCGGGCTTCTTGTACAGTACAAGAGTGGGTGCACAAGTGGGTCGACCAGACTCAGAATTTTGCGCTAGTTCCTTTGAAAATGTGAGGGTACATACCTCCTTTCCTTTCCCACTGCTACTGGCGTGCTTAGGAAAGGGTTCTTTGAAGATAGCTTGAGGTGGCTCAGGTTCCGCAGTGACCTGGAGCCGGCCCTCCGCTATCAAGTTCTCGATTTTATTCAAAAGGGAGAAACAACGCTTTGTATCATGGCCTTTGAGCTGATGATACTTACAAAAATGATTTAAATACCCCCCTTTGGAAGTGACTCCTTCGGGGATTTCGATCATACCTTGGGCAAGTAGGAGGTCTAGGACCTCCGACACAGGTTGCCCCAGCGGCGTGTACTCCCGTTTTTCAATCGGCTTTTGAAAAGTCCTCTCTCTATTATTTTCTAGCTTTTCAAAATTTTTGGAAGTGCCCGCCACGCCTGGATCTACCCGAACATTGGCGATTTTATGGGGCTTTGCCCCTTTGTCCATCGTGGGTAGCCCATAAGTGATGGGCTTTTCTAAGTGGGTTTTAGAAATGGCACTTCTTTTTTATAAGTGATCGTATATCCCCTTTTTCAAGTTTGTTTCGAAAAGGGATGCTTTTTTGATCAACTTATGGAAAGTTGAGATCTCATGGAGCGAGAGAAGGGTCTTTAACTCGCTTTTAAAATTATCTAGGATGAGCATGACTACGCATCCTTCGGATATGGGCTCTCGCACTTGGCCCAAAAGTGACCTCCATCGAATAATGAAGGCATGTACGTCTTCGTTCATGCCTTGCTTCGTATCCCTTAAAGTGTTAAGAGTCGGCGTGACTTCTACGTTGTGTGCAAATCTTTGCATGAAGCAGTTCGCTAACTCTTCAAAAGTAGCGAACTGTTTTAAATCGTAGGAAGCTAGCCATTTGGCAGCTGTGCCTTTAAGGGATAAAGGGAACCAATACACCCATTTCATCGAGTCCTTTTTCTTCTTATGGGCTCGACGTGAGAAAAGTTGCAAGTGAGACCTAGGGTCTCCCATGCCATCATACCAGTGGAAGTTCGGTATTTCATCGTCACTGTCTGTTTCGTAATCCATAGGAAGGAAATCAGACAGGGCGTAACTCATTTTCTCTTTATTTTGCCCTTTCAGCAGCTGCTGTAGGGCTTTACCGTCCTTTTGTGTGAAGGACTCGTGGTATTGGTTGCCTTCCATTACGGAGGCCTCTTTGTGCTTGCGAGGATTTTCAGATTTTTTCTTGGCCCTTTGTTCACCATTCGATGAACATGAATCGCCTACTTCAGCCTCTTGGCTGAGAGCATCGATTTTGGCCTCGAATTCCCTTCTCAAGTCCTCTATCTCGTCTAGTTTGATCTTGTTTTTCAAAATCCTCCTAGAGTGAGAACTTGATGCGCATGAACCTTGGCTCGACACTTCACTTGGGTTGGATTTTGACATGCTTTCAAGCCTTTTTCAAAATTCCTAAGTAAAGTAAAGAAAAAAGAGTTAAAACAACACTTTTTTTGAAAAAATTTCGTAAGGTTCCTAGAGTAACTCGATTTTTGAAAGACTCACGTTCCACCGGGCGTGCCAAACTACTGTAAACGCAGAAAATTTCCGCTTCCTGGTTCTTAGGCCTGAAGTGAACCTTTTCGTGTGTCTAAGTCCTATTTAAACAAACAAGGCGTGCCAGCTAGTTTACATAAGCTAGCGAAGATATATTTTAAAACCCTGTGAGCAAGCAAGCTCTTGTCGTCGCAGACCTTCTTGCACCGATGCGCAAGGGTCAGTCTGTACGCTTTTAAAATCGAGTTTTTGGAGTGTAAGAACCTATGAAAGCGGTTCGAGGTGTTTGATTCGGGTCTTTTTGGTATGATTTCAGATTTTAGATCACGTGGATTTGCACGTGCCTAAGTCTTTCTTTTTATCCCTTTTAGGGCCACCTAGGTGTGTGTTATGAACACTCTACTAAAATGTGGCGACTTTGAGCGGGAGTATGGGGTTTTCTTTGATGCAATATGCGTCCTAACTCGTGGTATGGCGTATATGCAATGCGAACTCACGCTACTCCAAAGGGAAAACTCGAATTTAAAAGACAATGCCGAAGGGAAATGACTTGTAATAGAAATTGCCGAAGGGAAATGACTTGTAATGTAAAATGCCGAAGGAAAATTGCAAAAGAGAAATATGGCTATATCTTAAGAGCGGAAAGGCTCAATAGTGCAAGTGTGTGCCGTGTATATATTGAAAGACTACGCACACTGCTGAACCTTAAAACCCAAATTGAAAAGACATAGCAAAAAGGGAAATATGTATATAGTATATATGAGCCCTTATTTGGGTCTTGCAAATAAGAGCGAAGGCTCAATGTGGGTGCGTGTGAAAATGTAAAGACAACACACACGACTTCAAATGAAACCCAAATATAAATTGCAATACGGCCTTAACTAAGGTCTTGGGAATAAGAGCGAAAGCTCAATGTGTGTGAGTGCTAGAATTGAAGTACTACGTACATAACATGAAATTAAACCCAAATATAAATTGCAATATGGCCTTGACTAAGGTCTTGGGAGTAAGAGCAAAAGCTCAATGTGTGTGAGTGCTAGAATTGGAGTACTACGCACACAACATGAAATTAAACCCAAATATAAATTGTAATATGGCCTTGACTAAGGTCTTGGGAGTAAGAGCGAAAGCTCAATGTGTGTGAGTGCTAGAATTGAAGTACTACGCACACGACATGAAATTAAACCCAAGGATAGTATAACACGGCCCTTACTTGGGTCTTGCAAATAAGAGCGGAAGGTCAATGTGTGTGAGTGCGAGAATTTAAAGACAACACACCCAACTCAAACAAAACCCTACGCAACTTAGAGTATATACCTAAACTTATATATAAAGGGCTTATTAGGCCCGTGTGTGTTCAAAATTGTGCACAACTAAGAGCGAGGTAGGCTCAAGTGCACGTGTATGTGGGTGTGCCAAGCCACATTATTACAAGCGGGAGGAGACTATGCTCCGTTATTACAACCCCGTATCAAATTTAATTTAATTTAAGCAAGTCTACAACTAAGGACCGAGTTAGGCACTTACTTATAGCTGGTCCGAAGGTGACTTGCTTGAGCGTGGGCTTGGCTTCGCCTTGGGCTGCAAGAGGGAGCTCCTCGGGGTGGCACGGCAAGGATGTGTGGCCGGGTGACAAGGAAGCACGGGTAAGGCATCTTGGTGCTTGCCGACTGCTAGGGGAGTGCTGTGGTGTCAAGGGCCGAGTTGTCTAAGGAAGGTCACTAAGGTAGGGAAGGCTCTATGGAAGGTGGCGCTAAAGGGGAACCTAAAGGGAATGTCTAAGGATATGGGTGTGGCTGGCCGGGAGGACTTGGGTGCAGTCGGCTAGGGATGGCCGACTAAGGGGTGGTTTAGTGGTGGCCGGCTGCTAGGATAGTTAGGATGTTATGGATGGGAAGGGAGCTAGCTAGGTTGCCGTGGAAGGTGGAACTAAGGGCTGGTGGAAAGTGGAAGGGGCAGGTCTTAGGGAGCAAGGTAGGGTGGCCGGGTATCACTAGGGGAGAAGGTAAAGGGTCGGATGGTGTAAGTGGTTTAGGTTTGGCCGAATGGGTAAGGGTGGCGGGTGGCTGTGATGGGGTGATGTGGTGGTGGTATGGTGGTGTGAGAGTGGAGGGGGAGTGAAGAGGAGATAGAGTTAGGTTGAGGTACTAACCGAATGGTGAAGGAGTTGGTGCGTGGAAGAAGGGCAGCCGGTTGGTGAAGGAAGATGGAGTTCTGCCGGGCAGTGGTGGCGACGTGGTGTGGAGTAGGCTGGGAGGTAGTGGTGGCGCGAGGTGGAGCTTGGCCGGATGGAGGTGGTGCAGGTGGAACAAGGCGGAAGGCTCGGCTGGCCAAGATGGGAGAGGAGAAGCTCGGCCAAATGGGGCTGGAAAAATATTTCAAAACCCGCCCCTTAGGGGGGGGTTTATATAGGTTTTTGAAGGGCGGTTGGGGCTGGTTCTTGGAAGGTGGTAAGGTGGTTTAAGTGGTGGTGGTGTGGTGATAAGGTGGGCTGGTTTTGAGGAGGGGCCAGATATTTTACTTTAAGGGGTTTTAGGTATATGGTGTGCTAGGTTTAGGTGGGGTGGTTTAGGGGTTTAGGGCTTAGCTAGGTGGGTTGGTTTTGGGGTGAGGTTTAGTGAGGTGGGTTAGGTGATTAGGCTAGGATTAGGTTAGGTTTAAGGAAATTAGGCTAGGTTTAGGGAAGGATTAGGGAGGTGGGTTAGGTGATTAGGTTGGGATTAGGCCGGGATTAGGGAAGTGGGTTAGATGATTAGGCTAGGTTTAGGTCGGGATTAGGATAAAAGGCTAGGATTAGGGTTTTTTTATTAGGATTGGGTTAGGGAGCTCCCTTTGCATAACCCATAGACCTTATTGCATCATGTTGGTGCAGCCTTAGGTTAGGTTTCGACTAATATAAGCTTAAACCCATGCTAATTAGGCTAACCCACATGATTAACCCCAAACTTGACACACAAGTCAAGCTTAATTACAATTACCCTCAAGTCTTATCCTCCCCCACTCTCTCTCATGCCCATAATCCCACGTGATTTTCAAGTGGGTCCCACCTCCATTTATGAGAAGGTGATGTGGGCCATAGATGTGGATATTGGATTGGATCCAAATCCAAATCCACACATAGGTTTGGATTGGGATCTGGATATATATGGTCTAGATCCAATTCAAACTGAATTCTGACTCCTTCAGGTTGTGTTCGAAACGAACAGTTTGTGCAGGGTCTGACAGCATCAGTACTCCGTCTGCGTTGGGTCTTCGCCAACATGGTCGTCCGCTTTTGTTTTCACCTTCCGGAGATGACTTCATATGATTTCTGATTATAACAGGGTCTTGGACGTTCGAGATCCTGGGGTGGATTCAACACGAGAGTTGCTGTGCCAGGCTCGGCATGTGCTCTGGTTCCGGGCTCTCTTTAGCTCTTCTGGTCCTGCTTTGATCAGGCCAAGCTTGCTTTGTGGGGTTTCAAAACATATTTTAATAGTTTTTAAAACATATTATACATATTTAAAACATATAAAAGTTTAAAACATCTGTACAGGGTTGCCTGGAAGGCTCCTGGGTTTCCAGACTCAAAATAACCCTTTGAGGCTGCTTTTACAAAACCAGGTTGGTTTGAGAAATTCGTGGGATTTCGGAGTGTTTACAATTCTTTTATGCTTCCCTTGTGTTTTGGGTTCTTTCTTTCAATTACACAACCAAACTTATAACTATTGACCCATCTTGAGTTAAAAGTTCATAAAAAATACATCCCTAAGTGGATTTTCCTGATTCTTAACTTTCTAAAAGCTCGTCTCGTGTACTTTTCAACGGATTAAGAATCACTTTAATCGAAGTTCAAATAACCGAGATGCAGAAGAAACAATCTAACCCTCATAACAACATTTAAAGTCTTAGTCAATGGGGATCGCAGCTCACTATTGTGACTATTCTCTCTAGACTACTTGGCAAAAAGGTATTGTCACTTGAAAGAAGACCTTCAAATGACATAGTGAACCCACATTTGAAGTCTTAGTCTAATCAAGGTTAGTTGCATTATAACTTCCCGATGAGAGGGTTAGATTGTTTCTTCTGCATCTCTATCATGACTATTCTCTCTAGACTACTTAGCTCAAGGAGTCATAAGGATCACAACTTACTTATCCTAAATGAACTTAATGTTCTCTCTCGAGGATGGAGTTTAGCACCTTATGACAAACTCTTGAACCTATGAATAAAGCGAGTTCACTATGTCATTTAAAGTGCTTTTTTCGAGTGACAATACCTTTTTGGTATGCCCAATGAGACCGTTGGATTTGTTATGATGAATTATTATTATTGTGCACAAGGTTGATGACCTACTACCTTGACCGATTGTCAATATCCGTAGACTTACAAGATAAGTGTTCCACAAATTGGTTATTGGGTTGGTGGAGAACGAACACCTCCACAAGCCATATACTTTATTAGTTATCCTTCTGCCCTAGTTCACATACTACTGCAATAAATAACAATTCATCATGATCCTCGTATCTATTAAATTGATGAGCTGGCTAGTTGTTTTCCTCTTCCGATAGTCACCGCCACCATGTGAACCATAGTTCCCTAAATACTCTATTTTAGCAGTTGAATGTAGTTTAAATGACTATTATAGACTAACAACCAAGCATTTTCCCTTACTTGATGGGATGGGCTATATAAATTATTTGTTTCTATAGAGCTTGATTATGTTTCATGATAATAGTTAACTCAACAAAAGCTAGTTATTATTTATTGTTTTCTTTCAATACTTTGGGGTGTTCCTTTTTCTCTTTTAACATTTACTTGTAGTTTCTCACACCTTTTTATCGGAGCTTCCTTATGATTGCATAATTAAGTTTTTTTATTCTTTTTATAGTTCAGGCTAACAACAAGTTTAAAAAGACGTTACATGTTGCTATTGCTTGTTTTTTGGATGAATTTGATTCTATATTATCAAATGTATCTATTGAAGAATCAATTGTTGAAGAATTTGTAATTGATGAAACCATCAACTTGACTAGTGCTTTGTGTTAACAGAGTCAGCAAGCAACTATAGAGGTTTTATCTTATGTGGATTGGTAGATGCAAATATGGTTGATCACAATAAATCCATTATCAAATCGATTATTAACACAATGTTGACTATTCATGTGAAGTTGGCTATTAATGTCGAATCATATATAATCAAGAATCAATTACCAATGTATCTATTAGTGATTTTGAATCTACATCTAACTATTTTGCATAATCTAAAATTGATGAGGTCATCGATCCTTTAGTGATGATAAATTAGTCACCAGCGAGTTTGATTTTGAATCATTCATCGATGAAGCAATGGATTTCTCATGGAAACCGATGATGGTGAACAATCTCTCATTGGTTCCCAATGGTTGTTGATAGTGGCATACAATCGACTAATAATTATTTATTTGTCAATTTACCCATCATTGTTGTTGGTGTGGCCTGATTGACTAAAAAACAATTAGTTGACAAATTGTTGCTCTATAAACCACTTACTTGGATGGTTGCTCGAATCTATTCTCTTGGGGCATTCAATGGTGATTGTTTATATCAACTCATTTCATGAGCAACTATTTCACAAAATAATTTGACCTATTGCTCGTACTTGTTGGATCATGGTATAATCGCCCTTTTACTAATTTGATGTACCCAAGCAAACTAATTTGGGGGATAATTGCCTCATAATATTGTGTGGTTGGTCACCCTCATATATTAGTTTTATGGGTTACTGTAGATATGAAAATTTTCACTCCAAGCCTATGTAGAGACTTGAAGAAAACTTTCCAACACTACTTCGTGTGGGATCTTTTTGACTTGGCGATTGTGGTTAAGCGGGATCTTTTTGCTTTAGGCCTTCTTGAACCGATGCTCAAGGGTCAGCCTAAGCGCTTTAAGGATTCCAAATTAGCTGGTGATGTTTCAAATTCATGTAAAAATAGGGTATTAAAAATGATAAACTAGTGCACTTGGTTTTCAAGTCCAAAACTCATAAGTTCTGAAAAACAAAAACTGGTGATGCAGAATTAATTCGACAAAGTGCCTCTAATTAGACACCTAAAACTGTTCTATCACAGAAATACAGAGACCCAAAGATAGGCTTATATCTCGGTGCTTAGAGCTTCAAATTTAGTGTACTTGGTCTTCTTGGAAATTTATAGATGTTAGTTCCAATGAAACAAGAATCACCAATTTTGGACACCTGCAGACAGAGTTATGGGATGAATACATGGGCTCTGTTGTAGGAAAATAGAGTTGACAGACAGTTTTCAGAAATTATCCTCATCTTGCATAGCTTTAATTACGTGGTTGCACGACCCTAAAATTCTTGAACATTTTATTGTAAGTGGGCTTGTGTGTGTAGATACAATGTGCAAAATTTTCAAAGTGATTGGATTAGGGGTTCAACAATGAAAAATCAAACAATCATCGTATGCAGTGATGCTGAAAATCAAATTTAACGTTTTTATAACATACATGATGCAAAACTCACACGAATTAAAGTGCAACAACACAATATCCCAAATTAAATTGCTGAAGAAAAATGAATTGAAATATATCTAATAGCTTAAGCATAGAGGGGATTAGAAGATATAGAGTGTTTATAGCATATAGAGAGGTAGAGTCAAGAACACAAACATATAGAGTGCATAAGTAAAAGAAAGGTAAATTTCAGCACATCTACTTCTATTACATCATGGGAGGAGACAAAGCTCCATTAATACAACCCCTTTTGAATTGAATATGAAGAAGAGATGGAGATAAATCAAGTTATAGCAATACTTACACGGATTCCCAAGAAGCCGGCTTCTAATGGTGGTACACAGCCCTCACCTTCCCTCTTTTCACTCTTCTTTCTCACTCAAACCTAAGTGGCAGTACTTGCCTTTATCCTAGCACTCTCTTCCCTCTCTAAACCTCTCCCTAGCGGCCCTCAATTCTCCACAAAGCAGTCCAAGGAGCAACACTTTTCAAAACATTCCAAGATTTCAATCCCCAAGGGTCTTGTATTCACGTGGATGTGTGGTCCCCCTTGGTCAAATATGGACCAACCCCATGTGGGCTGGTTCTTGGTTCAAACCATGTACACCTAGCCATGGTCGATTAGGTCCTAGACGTCTCCAAGTGCAACCGACTGCCTTTAACTTGATGTGGCCCGTCCCATTTGATCAAGGCTAGGTATTGAGGTTCAATTGATGTTTAGCAAAATGATGTATGGTGGACATGGCTTGGAAAATTCAACTTGGTCGTGTTAAGGTCGTTCACGAGTCATGG
Organism: Brasenia schreberi; assembly: GCA_036023115.1. NCBI lineage: Eukaryota > Viridiplantae > Streptophyta > Magnoliopsida > Nymphaeales > Cabombaceae > Brasenia > Brasenia schreberi. The sequence continues at coordinate 14,885,276 of JAYKKT010000064.1, forward strand.
TTAGCTTTGGTGAATCAAGTCTAGGTGAATCAAGTCTAGGTCTTAGTCAAATTTAAGTAGGTTAGGTTTGGTGATGCTATCCACTTGACTTGATCTTTGATGAAGAAGCGCCTTGACTCAACGTGATCCACCTCCTTTCCCCACGACTTGACTTTCGCTAGCTCGATCCCAACTTGAAGCGGACTCCAACCGTCGCCTTGATTTTCGCCTGATTTACTCAAATCTTCTGGGCCTTATCTTTTTAGCTTTAATTTGATACCTTTTAAAATCTTTATTTTAAAGATTTAAAACTTTCATTTTAAAGCAAAGGTTTTAAAATAAGTCGGTTTTCGAAGTTGGGAGTGTTTTCAGAAAAATTTATTTAGGTTGTTTACAGATGCCCCTCTTTGGCATTAATTCAAATTCATTTGGATAATGTCAAAGAATAAAACACTCTTTTTTATTTACTTCCCAAATTATCTTAAGAATATAAATCGTCCTTAATTTCATAAAACCCTTTTCTTGGATCAGAGAGGAGGGGATTTTAGCCAAAGGAGACTTGATCCATGTTGAGTGTTAGTCCTAAACATAGTCATCCATGGCTGACCTTGGATGTATGCATGCATGGGGTGTGTGATGCAAATGAAGTGTGAGGTTTAGAGACTCTTTTATAAAATGGATGAGTTTGAGGAGAAGCCTATGATGACCGCCTGTCCCAAGTAAGACAATCTCATATCGTTTGACATTTCGGGTTTTCAATTTTTTTTTTTCAACGGGAACTCCTTTTTGTTTCTATCAAAAGAACTTCCAATTTTTCATATTTCCCCTCATTCGGGTTTCAATACCTACTACTTAGTAGAGGTTTTGTAGGAAATTTTGGAAAAATATTTCAAAATTATATTTCTCACGTAACAAAGTCTAATTCTCAAACAAAATGAAATCCAAATAAGTAGATTCTATTCCTACTTTAGGATTTTCATGGATAAACCTTTCTCCATTGGGATAAGTTGTAGGGATTTGGAAAAGAGTTACCACGGTCCCTTCTGGAACGTACTGTGGTTTAAGGCAAAGATATGGAAAATTGCTTTTTTTGGGCTTTGGTTTTTTCTTTTTTATCTTTTTCTTTTTCTCATTCAAAGAGAAGACCTCTTTCGGAGGAATTTTTGTATTCTCTCTTTCTATTTGAAGGGAAGACATCTTTTTGGAGGAGTTTTTGTATTATCTTTTCTTTTCTTTTTTCATTCAAAGAGAAAACATCTTTTGGAGGAATTTTTGTATTCCTTCTTTGTATTCGAAAGGAAGATCTCTTTATGGAGGAGTTTTTGTATTTCCTTTTTCTTTTGAATTTTGTCAATTTTTCTTTTTGAGAGAGAAGTAAAATGGGGGGAAAGCTTATCCGTTTGGCTACTCGATTCAACCAAGATCATCCCATTTCCTAATAGTATCTACCATTTGAAAATATTTTGCTATATTGAACAAGGCTTCATTTTGTAAGCCAAAGATTTTTGAAATGTTACCAAAGGATTTTGAAAACTCTACTTTTCATAAAGCATTAATTCCCTCATTAAGGGTCATACAATCAATCTTGATCCTTCTTTCAAGAAGTTCAAAAGAGACCCATTTTAAAATCTTTTCAAAAGAATTTAACATAGACCCTATACATAATATTTTTTCAAGTATTGGGCATTTATAGGGTCTACTAAATTTCTACCCTCAACATCAATCAACCAAATGCATTATTCGTGGTTGTTTTCCTTACAACATAGGGACCATCCCACTTGGGTGACCATTTTTCAGTGTGGGCTTCTTATGAGTGAATGACATGCATGTGATGCATGACATGTAAAAATGTATTCCATATGATATGATTGAGATACATGCTTTATGAGATGATGAATATATTCAGTCTCCATGAAAAGATTTTTAGGAAATACATGCTAAATGCCCCTAGTTTGGAGGGAATTATATGAGCATTCATACACTATGGTCGACCTTATTGTGGCATGTGTTGCATGAATGATTCATACATGCACTGTCATTGTACATCTTGTTTTTGATGTGAACTAGGGAAATGCATGATATGTAGAATATATTCCCATACAAGATGATGGAGATACATGAAATGATGTATGTTTCCATTAAAGATATTTTGGAGAATGCATTATAATGCTCCTAGTTCAAATGATACGAGTATCAACACCATGGCCGACCCTATTGTGGCATGTATTGCATGAATGATTCATACATGCACTATGTCATTGGACATCTTGTTTTTTATGTGAACTAGGGAGATGCATGATATGTAGAATATATCCCCATACGAGATGATGGAGATACATGAAATGATGTATGTTTCCATGAAAGATATTTTGGGGAATGCATTATAATGCCCCTAGTTCAAATGATACGAGTATCAACATTATGGCCGACCCTATTGTGGCATGTAATGATTTCCAATATGATGCATGAAGGACATGCACAATTTAAATTAATTCTAGGCATTGCATGATATGATCCTAGCCTTTGATGTATTTTGGGTTAGGTTCACTCCCTAAATTGACTTCTACAAAATCTCCTCCTACGGAATTGGAAGGTTTTTCCAAGTCAAGGATTCTATGAAATTCGGGAAGCTCGGAGACTTGATCTTTCTCATGGATGAGAGGATCTTCCTCCTTGCTGTGATCATTCTCAAGCACTTTAATTTTTAAGGAAGTGTTAGACAAGAAAGTGGGGTTGTTAATGACAAGCTTGGACGATTTTTGTTTGAGAATATATACAAGCTTGGAAGAACTCGAAAATGAGCTTTGTACATGGTCAATATTTTTGAAATTTTGGAATTTTTCAATTTTTTGATCTTTTTCAAAACAAATACTAGAAGGATGAATGTATAAGACTTTCTTTTTGAAATTTTCAGATTTTTCATTTTTTTTGGATTTTTCCAAACAAAGACTAGGAGAATGAACATAAACAACTTTTTTTTTAAAATTTTCAAAATTTTTAAATGTTTTTAAATTTTGAAAGTTTTCCAAATATATAATTTTTTTAGATTTTTTTAAAGAAAAGGGATCTTCCATCAAACCTACAGAGAAAACACCATGAATTAGACTCTAAACAAGAGGTCTAAGTCATAGGTTTCGGTTTTAGTGGGTTCTAGGACACCCTTGACCCAATTAGTCTTAGGTGGTGGCTTAGGGGCTATGGATGGGGTGTATCCCAATCTATGTCGATTTGGGTTTGGAAGTGGTATGATGAGCTCTAACCTACCTTGGTTATGGTCTCCTAGACCTTGGTAAGGTGTGTATCCCATGTTCAATATCATATTCCAAGGCTTCTTGAGTTTTGAAAAAATTTTGTAAAGTGGATGGCCTTGGAATCGAGTGTCGTCAATATCATGGTTATATACTCGATTTATTTTAAGTTTATCCAAGAGATGTAGGTTTGAGATGGTGGAAGAGTTGGACTTCCCTAGGAGACACACGACCCTAGGTTTGGATGGCTTGGGCTTTAACTTGAGTTCCTCTAGGAGATGGACGACCTTGGCCGGGTGTGGCTCGGTTTCTCCTTGTAGGTGGATGATATGGGGATGTATCCTAGGTGCAACCAAGTATGCTCCTACAGGTGGACGGTTTGAGTATATGCAAAGGGAGAGTATGTTTCATCCCTTGCAAATTGTGAAGGTATGGATTCCAAGAGAAACCATGGTCGGTCCCTTGGTTGGTTTAAGGATATTGGGGGAAATCATGGCCGTAGGTTTGGGTTCATGATACAAACCTAGGCTCAAAGGAACACTTTTTTTCATGGTAGGGTTAGGTGTACCTAGGATGTCGATGCATGTCTTGGGAGTAACCATGTCTACCATATTTTAAACTTTATTTTGATCTTGTTTTCCTTTTTGAAATTCTTTTTCTTGGTACAGGATATTCGGCGCACCTTGAAAATCCACATCTTTGGGCACATTTTGTGGGTCTATGGGTGCATGAGTGTGATTCGATGCATCCAATGTATATGAATGATCTACCAATCCTACATTAAGAAGGAGAGGATCAAGTAGGGAGTTTATGGGGGAATGAGTTTCGGACATACCTTTTTCAAGCTTGTCTACCTTTTCGTAGTGAGAGCAAGCATCCTTGCAGGCGTCCTGAGGTTGCTGTAGATCATGCATGACTTCGAACTCCTGTTGTTTTTCAAGGTCTTGGTTTTCATCCTCCAAACTTGTGTGTGCAACACTCATTCTCCCTCGTGTTTTTAGAAATGTGTGAAGTGGTGCTCATGGGATTGGAACTCATCGGTGCTAATATTTGTGGAAAATTTCGAGTGACTTGAGTGAAGTGATTTCATGCCCCATTCCGCTTATGTGGTTAGAAACGTGGACTTCACTTTCAACTTTTTTATTTTCAAATGTTTTTTATTTTTAAAGATTTTTCAATTTTTTTGATCTTTTCAAACGTAAAAAACTTTTTTTTTGGTTTTTCGATGTAAAATGGGGTGCTTGGAGGATTGTCAAGTTTAGATGCTTGAATCTCAACACTTGCTGCATTTGTAGTCTCATTTCCTTCATCAGATTTTGGGATCAATTTGATTTTTCAGGTATGCTTTTTCTCTTTATGTACTCGAAATGAATTTTCATGGGATTGATGTACCTTCGCCTTTTGGTTTAGGGTAGCGATCATTTTCTTCATTTCCTTCATTATTTTCCTTTTAAGTTGTCTTGCTATTTCCTTAAAAGAGGCAAGCTCTTCATGTCGAATTCTAGAGGATTTTCTTGAGCTTTTAGAAAACTGATTCGAGAAATGTGATGAGGCTTTCCTTAGCTTGTTTTCAAAGGAATCATATGAACATGACATAGTTTTTGAAAAAAAATTGACCTGTGCACAAAAAATGTATTAACACCCAAGTTTTGAAGAATTGGAGTTTAAAAAGTCACCTAAGCTTGAAATCCTAAAAAACTCGAGTCCCACTGAGCGTGCCAATTCTGTAGATATGAATTTTTTCACTCCAAGCCTATATAGAGACTTCAAGAAAACTTTTCAACATTACTTCATACACGAGCGTGCCAGCTAGTTTTCAAAAACTAGTAAAATTGTGATTCTGACTTTGCGATTGTGGCTAAGTGAGATCTTTTCACTTTAAGCCTTCTTGAACCGATGCTCAAGGGTTAGCCTAAGCGCTTTAAGGATTCCAAATGAGTTGGTGATGTTTCAAATTTACATAAAAATAAGGTATTGAAAATTATAAATTAGTGCACTTGGTTTTCAAGTCCAAAACTCACAAGTTTTGAAAAACAGAAACTGGTTTTGTTTTTAAGACTTGTTTCCCGAATTGTTGTGAGTGACTTAGAGACTTACAAAATTCATCAAAAATTTACAGGACAGAGCCTGAAATATGGAGATTCTAGGACACCTTTTGATTTTGAATTCGGGATTGGGATGATGCAGAATTAATTCAGCAAAGTGTCTCTAATTAGACACCCATGACTGTTCTATCACAAAAATACAAAGACCCAAAGATAGGCCTATATGTCGGTGCTTAGAGCTTCAAATTTAGTGTACTTGGTCTTCTTAGAAATCTATAGATGTTAGTTCCAATGAAACAAGAATCACCGATTTTGGACACCTATAGATAGAGTTATAGGATGAATACCCAGGCTCTGTTGTAGGAAAACAGAGTTGACAGACAATTTTCAGAAATTACCCTCATATTGCACAACTTTAATTACGTGGTTGCACGACCCTAAAATTCTTGAAAATTTTATTGTAAGTGGGCTTGTATGTGTAGATACAATGTGCAAAATTTTTAGAGTAATTGGAGGAGGTGTTCGATAATGAAAAATCAAACAATCATCATATGCAGTGATGCTGAAAATCAAATTTCACGTTTTTATAACATACATGATGCAAAACTCACACGAATTAAAGTGTAACAACACAACATTCCGAATTAAATTGCTGAAGAAAAATGAATTGAAATATATCTAATAGTTTAAGCATAGAGGGGATTAGAAGATATAGAGTGTTTATAGCATATAGAGAGGTAGAGTCAAGAACACAAACATATAGAGTGCATAAGTAAAGGAAAGGTAAATTTCAGCACATCTACTTCTATTACATCATGGGGGGAGACAAAGCTCCATTAATACAACCCCTTTTGAATTGAATATGAAGAAGAGATGGAGATAAATCAAGTTATAGCAATACTTACATGGATTCCCAAGAAGCCGGCTTCCAATGGTAGTACACGGCCCTCACCTTCCCTCTTTTCACTCTTCTTTCTCACTCAAACCTAAGTGGCAATACTTGCCTTTATCCTAGCACTCTCTTCCCTCTCTAAACCTCTCCCTGGCAACCCTCAATTCTCCACAAAGCAGTTCAAGGAGCAGCACTTCTCAAAACATTCCAAGATTCCAATCTCCAAGATGATGCAACTCCCCCCCCCCCCCTTTGGCCTCTATTTATAGGCCAAGGGGGGCACTTCTAGGCCCTTCCTTGGGGTAGGTGGTCCAAAATCTAAACCCAGCCCTAAGGGTCTTATATTTACGTGGATGTGTGGTTCCCCTTGGTCAAATATGGACCAACCCCATGTGGGCTGGTTCATGGTTCAAACCATGTACACCTAGCCATGGTCGACTAGGTCCTAGACGTCTCTAAGTGCAACCGGCTGTCTTCAACTTGATGTGGCCCGTCCCATTTGATCAAGGCTAGGTATTGAGCTTCAATTGATGTTTAGCAAAAGGATGTAGGGTGGACATGGCTAGGAAAATTCGGCTTGGTCAGGTCAAGGTCGTTTGATTAGGACTAGCCCATGAGTCATGGTTAGTCTAGGTGAATCAAGTCTAGGTCTTAGTCAAAATTAAGTAGGTTAGGTTTGGTGATGCTATCTACTTGACTTGATCTTTAATGAAGAAGCGCCTTGACTCGACGTAGTCCACCTCCTTGCCTCACAACTTGACTTTCGCTAGCTCGATCCCAACTTGAAGTGGGCTCCAACCATCGCCTTCATCTTCGCCTGATTTGCTCAAATCTTCTGGGCCTTATCCTTTTAGTTTTAATTTGAAACCTTTTAAAATCTTTATTTTAAAGATTTAAAACTTTCATTTTAAAGCAAAGGTTTTAAAATAAGTCGGCTTTCAAAGTTGGGAGTGTTTTCAAAAAAAATTATTTAGGGTGTTTACAGTTACTCATATCCACTAATGACCGCCCAACAAGCAAATGACTCAACTAGTCATTTATCTTATTTTATGAACTCGGTGATTCGGAAGGACCACATCACGTATAGATGAGTGAGAACTTGTTAATTATGAGTTAGTTACTAACAATAGCATACAACCTATAAACAGTTTACAAGAGAACGATAACCAACGACCATTTGACAATTTTATCTCTGGTACGACTATTCACAGAGTTACAACAACAATAGCAAATGGTGCAACAATAACTCAATGGTCAATGATGTTGAAGTGCAATAAATCAATGTCTACTTGACTTGATACGATTGTTCCAGAGGCTACAACAATGAAATCAACTTGAACTATATAAACTCAATCTGTAAAAAATTGGGTTAGTTGATAAGATCAACCACATTTTCAGCTTCACGACTATAGAATTTTCTTATTGTGAAGTTGATATAAAGAAAAAAGAGACAACGTAGATCCTACCTTACACTGACGCCGACTCGTTATAGGGCCGACTCAAGGCCTACTCTTTCAGTTACTGGTATGATCTTAAAGTAACTCAAAACCTTCTAAACCTATTGAACTTGTACATGGCTGGCTTAAGAAAAAAAAGGAGGTGCCCTAACTAAGCTTCGAGGAGTAAGAAATGGTATGATCATTTAATAGAATCTGCCTTTAAAGAAAAGGATGTATAAGGTCATTATTGCGAGATTTATGAGACATTGTTATAAGAGTTGGAGAAGAATTTAACAAAAGTTCATCTTCCAACATATTTTCATGATGGTTAACTCTTTAGTTAACTTGCTTTATCTACCTTTTGATGTACCAAAAATCACTCGAATCGCAATTCAGACCTCTAAGGTACTAAAGAAGCAATCCAACCCTTTCAAAGGCATCTAAGGCCTCAATCAATTGGATATGCCCTTTTATCAAAAAGCCATAATGCAGATGATTCTCATTGAAATCAGTCAATTTGTATTCTTTGGAATGGTTTCCATGTCTTTTTTTGAAAAGGTCAAGAATCAAGCAAATTCGAAGTTAAAACGGTGAGAGTTATAACAAAATCAAGCAAAGGTTGTCACATGATTGAATATCAAGCTGCAAGAAGAGTCCTAATAGTATTAAAAAAATCAACAAAAATTTAGTTTTTATCATAATCACCCTATTTTTAGTTTATTAAATAGTTCTAAGTATATACTTTTTCATACATTAAGAATCGCATCAATCACAACCCCATCAAAAAAGATATAGCTAAAATTATGTAACCCTATCATGTTGCTTATGTGCAACCTCATTTATATCAAATTTTGACCAGAAATCAACAATCTCTTTGATTTTTTACCCAATTTTAACCCGAAATTGCAAAGACTCCACAAAGTCACCAATACAAACAACAACAACAACAACAACTAAGCCTTTTCCCATACTAGACGGGGTTGGCTACATGGATTCTTTGTTTCCATAGATCCCTATCTTTTGCCATGTTAGCAGTTAACTCCCAATAAGCTAGATCGTTCTTTATTGGTTGTTTCCAACACTTTTGTGGTCGTCCTCTACCTCTTTTAATACTTTCCAAATTTAGTTTTTCTAACCTTCTTACAGGTTCTTCTTTTGATCTTCTTTCTATATGTCCAAACCATCTTAAACGATGTTCTCTCATTTTATCCTCTATTGGTGCCACTCCTACTTTGTTTCGAATAACCTCATTATGTATTCGGTCTTTTCTTGTATGACCACTCATCCATCTCAACATCTTCATTTCTGTCACAGACATCTTTTGTACATGTTGATGATTAACTGCCCAACACTCAGAACCATAAAACATGGCAGGCCTAATTGTTGCTCTATAATATTTACCTTTTAATTTTAATGGTATCTTTTTATCACAAAGAATACCTGATGCTCCTCTCAATTTTAACCAACCATCATTAATTCTATGCGTAACATCTCCATCAATTCTTCCATCACTCTAAAAAATTGACCCTAGGTATTTAAAACTTTCCTTCTGAGGAATGCAATATGTGCCTATTTTAATTTCTATGTCCTCTGAAGTAACCAAATGATCAAACTTACATTCCATATATTTTGTCTTTGTTCTACTAAGTCGGAGGCCTTTGCTTTCTAATGTTTCTCTCCATAGTTCTAATTTTCTATTAACTTTTTTCTTAGACTCCTCCACTAATACAATGTCATCTGCAAATAACATACACCAAAGTACTTCATCTTGAATATGTTTTGTTAACATACACCAATGTCACCATTATAAATAAGTATGGGCTTAAAGTTGATCCTTGATGTAACCCAATATTAACTTCAAAAAAGTCTGTCATTCCTTCATGAGTCCTCACACATGTTTTTGCACCATCATACATGTCTCTTATAAGGTTAATATATGTTAATGGGATACCTCTTTTTTCCAAAGTTCTCCAAAGAACCTCCCTCGGTACCCTATCATAAGCTTTTTCTAGATCAATAAATATCATGTGAAGGTCTTTCTTTTTTGCTCTAAAATGTTTCATAAGACGTCTCAAAAGGTGAATCGTTTCAATAGTAGATCTCCCTTGCATGAACCCAAATTGGTTCTCTGTTGTACTTGATACTTGTCTTAACCTACGTTCGATAATTCTTTCCCATAATTTCATAGTATGACTCATTAACTTGATACATCAATAATTCGCACAATTTTGAATGTCTCCCTTGTTCTTATATATGGGTATAAGTGTACTTACTCTCCATTCCTTGGGCATCTTTTGGTTTTTCCATATTTCATTAAATAGTCTTGTGAGCCAAGTGATTCCTATTTCTCCTAGTATTTTCCAAACTTCTATAGGAATATTATCTGGTCCTACCGATTTACCACCCTTCATATGTTTAAGAGCCTCTTTGACTTCATTCTTTTGAATACGTCGGTAGAAATTGTGGTTTATATACTTTTTTGACTTTGCTAAATCTCCTAAACTAATACTAACATCTTTATTTTCATTAAAAAGATTATAAAAATAGTTTTTCCATCTATTTCTTATATCATCATTTGCCACTAGAATTTTTTCATCCTCGTCTTTTATGCATCTAACATAATTAAGATATTTAGTTTTCTTATCTTTAGCCCTAGCTATCCTAAAAATATCTCTTTCACCCTCTTTTGAGTTGAGTTTTTTATATAGTCCTCCCAAATCTTAGCTTTTGCTTCACTAATGACCTTTTTTGCTTTCTTATAAGCTTCTAAAGTTTCACTAGTTTTCTTAGCATAATGTAATTTGTAACATGCCCTCTTTGCCTTGATTTTATTTTGTACTACTTCACTCCACCACCAAGCTTCTTTTTGTGCCAGTACACCTCCCTTAGATACTCCTAATACATCTTTCGCAACTTTCCTAATATGTATAGCCATATTGTTTCACATATCACAGGGTGTGCCAACATAATTCCAAACATCTCCTTGCAGGACTTTCTGTTTAAATATATCTTCTTTCTCGCTTTTGAGGTTCCACCATTTAGTCTGAATAGCTTGATGCACTCTTTTCTTCTTTGTCCACTTTTTTATTTGTAAATCCATAACTAAAAGTCGATGTTGGGTGGTTAAGCTTTCTCCTGGAATTACCTTACAATCTTTACAACACGCTCTATCTTTTTTTCTACAAATAAAGTAATCAATTTGTGTTTGTGATAAGCCATTCTTATAAGTAATTAAATGTTCATCTCGTTTTTTGAAGATTGTATTGACTATAAAGAGATCAAATGCCATAGCAAAATTTAAAATCTCCCTACCTTCCTCATTTATATCCCCAAAACCAAAGTTTCCATAAATCCCTTGATATCCTCTTTACCGACATGTCCATTTAAATCTCATCCTAAACAAATCATCTCCCTTTGTGGAATCTTTTGAAACACCTTATCTAATTCTTCCCAAAAACTGTCTTTATACTATCTTCTAGTTCTACTTGGGGTGCGTAAGCACAAACTATATTCAAAACCTCTGCACCTAACACTAATTTCAATGTTATGATTCGGTCACCATATCGTTGTATGTCTACTACACTCTCCTTTAAATCTTTATTTATGATAATACCAACTCCGTTTCGAGCCTTTTCTTTACCTGAGTATCATAATTTAAAACCTGTATCCTCTATCTCCTTTGCTTTTTCTCCAACCCATTTTGTCTCTTATAAACATAGAATATGAATCTTTCTCTGAATCATAGTATCTACCACCTATATTAGCTTACCGGATAATGTTTCAATATTCCAAGAACCAATACAAATCTTATTATCTATGACTAGCTTTATTACCCCCGCATCCATCCATAATCAAAATACGGAAACCCTCTCTGAAAAATTTTCACTACATTTCGGCTGCAATGTAGCGGGAGTAACTTCTTTACCCACACCCGTCCATGATGTGGGAACCCTCTCTGCAATTGATTCACTACATTCAGGTGAAAATATAGTGGCCCTTGCTTTCTTCTTACTGCATTTGGGCTCTGCAGCACGTCGCTAAGCGGGGACGCCCCAAAGCAATGCTCATAATTTTTGTAATCTATGTTATAAAAATCCAACGAAGTTTTACACTGGCTGTCAAAAGCCTAACACAACCCTCCTCCTTTATCCAAGCTTGGGACCGACAATGCAAGGGTAATCCTTACATGGGTGGAGTTACAAAGTCACCAATGCCTTGTGACAATTATGCGATGATTACATAGCTTGAGGAGACCTAGAAACTTATAGTTCACCAAATCCAAAATGAACTCAATGTTCCCTCTTAAGGGAGATGGTTAGCGCTCTCTAACACCCTTTTTGACCTTTAACCAAAGTGGGATCACCATGTAATTCTAGGTAACACACTCCCTAACTTTTGACCAAAGAAGGATCACCATGTCATTTTGCATGTTTCTTTCAAGGAGGAGGTTTCATCTATATGCACAACCAAGCATTCAGTCTACTTAACATTCAATTCAATTCACACTATGTCCTGGTCTAAGTTCATTGTTGTCTAACAATTCAAGGGTGGGAACTCATATCACCAACCAATCACCATGTTTGACTTCTTCACTAGACATGCAAATATTTCCTCATAGATTATACAAAAGAGACAAACACTTTGAAAAAGATGAAGAGGACTTCAAAAATGTTGACAAGAGATGATAAAATGAAATCTTTGTTTTTCAAACTTGTATGTCATATGTACATGTATATATGTATGTAGAGAGAGGTGTATTGGTAAATGCTCAAACCCCATCCTTACTCTAATATACTCAAACATTTTCATTGTTTGATTAGGATGGTTAATGGTAGAGATTTTAATTAAAAGGACATGAACTTTTATACTTTTCATTTAATGCACCATTATATTAAATGTTTTATGCTTTATTATCTCAACGTTAATCTCAAATATTGAACGGTTGAGATAATAAAGTAGATTTGCCAGGATTGAGCATTTACCACTTCTTGTACATAGAGGTAGAATGAAGGGTATTGGTAACTACATAATGTGTTTTGATATATAATCTTACAAAAACATCTCCACCATTTAATCTTTAAGATCAATGGAAGATATTTGAATTACTTTGCATTCGATGCATATACATTGAATGCAAAGCATGAAATTCTCATGTACTTTTAATTCAATTTTTATGAACAATTGTGATGTTTAAGTAAAATCATGCAATTTAAACATTATATATCTATATATGTGTATACATATATACACATATACATGTACATATATATATGAAAAGTTATAAATTCCACACCCGTGCATGGTGAAATCCACTTAAACATCTTTACCATCCTATTAAGATTATTAATGGTAAAGATTTGAACTAAAAAAGTAAAATGTGCTGTTATAATTTTTGTACATTGCATTTAATGCATTATGTGTAATTTTTATACATATATATATGAAAAGTAAAAATGTTTTTTATTTTATCACTTCAATCACTAAAAGATCATATGGTTGATATAATAAAGTTGATTTTTAGTATTAATGAGTATGTGCATTATATATATATATATATATATATATATATATATATATATATATATATATATATAGAGAGAGAGAGAGAGAGAGAGAGAAAGGAATGACAGGATCTTTTAAGAATATATACTCTTAAACCCTAGTCACGAATCACTCTTGGTAGACGATTGTAAATGATGCCAAACAGACATGGACGGGAGGCTTTATCATGCAACAAAAATAACTATTTATTTTCACTATCCCTGATTGAACCATCAAAGGTGATGAGATGATCCTTTGAAAGCATATACTTATATATTTTTTAGTTGATACGAGTGCTACGTCTAACATCTTCATTGACAAGAGTTCGAGATTGTTAAGTCAATGACAAGAGTTGATCTTGTTAAGTCAATGATTTGTCCTGCGGATGGAACCAAGCCACCTGCTTCCATATGGTGATGAGAACAAGGTACGGGACAGCTCGTCGAATCGGTAGGGCTAACGAGACGAAATAAGAGAAGAGAGGTGGGCTTTTCAGTAAATCAAGTAAGCAGGTGGATTAGGGCAACCCATTCCTTTTGTCTTAGAAGGAGGTGCGATGGAAAACCTGCGCGGGCCCCGTTTTGTTGGATCCACATCAGCATCTTCCAACCCGATCATATGCGGCGTTTCGTGGGTCGACCCGAATCAATTTCTTCCCCATTTTTACCCTTCTTGTTCTTCTCTTCTCTTGAGCAACTTCGAGTTGCCGCTGCGTGGTGCTTGTACTTTCCTTTATATTAATAAATATAAGAGCGACCTTCTTGAATCTCAAATCCAAAGCTAAATGAAGGTTGTCCCATGCACTCAAAGCGTCGGCTCAATGGCGGATCAGAATTTTTTTGTAGCGTGAAACAAATATCCTATTAGAGTGTTTAAGGTGGGACGACTGCCCTACCTCTCGGCTCAATGTGGATCTACCAACGCTCCAGAAAATATTATACAACCTTTTCCAAGATTCTGGATGTTGACACTCAACCATTGACTGCAAGCATCACGGGTCAGATTGCTGCACCTGCCATTCATGTTCTGAAATATCAGAATTTGTTTGAACCCATCAGTTCGCGTTCTTTCATCTTGATCATAAAATCACTTTGCTTGCCACTTGGTTTATTTTCGCTCCAATGCAACACGAAAGAGCTGAATTGATCTGATTTAGTGCAATTCTCAAACACAATTTGTCAGGATCTGGTTCGGAAACTATCATATTATCTGAGATGGACAGTGTTGAAAAGGTAAAAAATATATAGAGGATGTGGGAGTCATTCACAAAGAAGAGTGTGGACAAAGGAGGAACGGCATAGCGGGGTGGATACGGAAAGAAGAGGGAATCTAATGGGCTGTGGGATTGGTTGTCGTGTAGTGGCAGGGGAGCATCTCCTTCTGTCCGCGTGTGCGTGGGGCCCCACTATCGTAGGGAAAATCCTTATCACCTCTCTCTCTCTCTCTCTCTCTCTATTTATATATATATATATATATGGGGGAGGAGGGGACTTGCTTTATCTAATGGATCAGAACGACTACATGGCGTCCATATCTAGCTCTAGTTGTTTGATATATCGATATAATCTAGCTCTTCTAAGCGAGTGCCAAGCGTGTGTGTATGTATATATACTACAACAAGGGAGAGAATTAGTTTTGCGACATACTTTGCTTACAAAAATGCTCAAACAAAATGATCTCCAAGATGCAGATGGATATTTTTCTTTTTTTGTGGTTGTATGCTGTGCATGAATAGTTCTTATATATATATATAGTTTTTTTGTGTGTATGTATATATGCTACAACAAGGAGCGTCACGATTACTTTTTTTGTTGTAATATACATATATATATATATATATATATATATATATATATATATATATATATATATATATATATATATATAGAGAGAGAGAGAGAGAGAGAGAGAGAGAGAGAGAAAAGTGATAGAGCAATGCCTGGTATGAATATCCCAGGAGTCGAACTCACTTTGCGCCTTGTGGAGTCGGAGAGCCCTGTCAGGTGGGTCAACGCCCTGATCCAACTCAGAGTATCGCCAATCCGATCTAACTTAGAGTGAAAAAGATAGCAATATTTAACGTGAGCTATAGCATGAAAGACGGGCTAGAATGAAACCCAGTCTGTATCTCTCTCTCTCTTATATTAGGACAAATGCGTTAGCCTAACTTGTTTGTGATTTTCTTCGCTGGGAGGAATTCATGGGGGGATAATAATTTGAAAAACGTTTTCTTTATGATTTCGTTCTGGTGGGAAATCTTTTATTCGTGGAAAACCGATGCTGTGCCGGAGATTCCACGGCGACGGTTTCCAGGATTCTCGGTCAGTTTCCCCACGCAGTTTCGTAGGCAGAGATTCCGGCATAAAGTGGCAAATTACGCGACGCCACGACCCTGACCAACGTCCCTCGTTCCCACTTCTAGAGGAGAGAGGGAGGGATATCTCCTCGGTTTTATTTATTGTTTCTGTCTTTATCCATGTCTGTTTTCTCGTTTTGCGGGTTCACCGGACCTTGTAGATCCCTTTGTATTTCCTTTTCCCCTCCGTTAAAATCCCGCTCTTGTTTCGGATAATCTCAGAGCCTAAGCGAGCGAGAGAGAGATGGGATCTCCGTGGGACTTGAATTTGGGTTACTGGCCGACGGCGAAGAAGAATTACGCGGGGATTTTGCTGAATGACTTTGTGGGGAGCGAGGAGAGTAGGTTGGAAAAGTGTCTCCGTTGTTTGGAGGAAGAGAGAAGGAAGATAGACGCTTTCAAACGAGAGCTTCCTTTGTGCATGCAGCTTGTAAATGAAGGTGAGAGAGACCCTTCTTTCCTTGATTTTCACTATGTTATGGATGATCATTTTCTGTTGGTTTTCTAATTTCTGTATTGTGATTATTTTTCTTGGTAGCTATTGAGAGTGTGAAGCAGAAGATGAATCGAAAATGCAAAGGAAACCGTTCGACTTTAGAGGAATTCTTGCCGATGGAGCTATCATCGGGAGAAGAGAGGAAGGAAGACGGACTCTCCGATGAGGAAAAGGATTACAAAGAAAAGATGAACTGCATGCGTTCGGCTCAGTTATGGTGCGAGAACCACATTTATTTCGACTCGAGAAACGAGGTTAATCTCCTCAGAAACTGATTTTTTTGTTCATATTCTTCTAGCTTTCATAGGATCGATTGGTCATCCATCTTTTTTTGATTCATAGTACAGAGGTCGGAGGAAGAATCCTTCCCAACTGAAAAATTGAAGAGAAAATCTGTCAATCCGTGTAGAAGAGCCTCTCTGCAGTTGAAGGGGACCTCCGACGTCTCCGTTGATCTCTCCCTTTCTATTGAAACGAGACCGAGTTCCAGAGTTCCGTTGTCTTCTCCGGTGCAATCCGGCGCTCAATCTCAACTGCAAAGAAAGACCAGGCGATGCTGGTCGCCGGAATTACACAGACGCTTCGTTAACGCGTTGCAGCAATTAGGTGGCGCCCAAGGTATTAATTGTAACCACCAAGATAGGAAATGAACCTCGAATCATCTTTGGTTCTCGTTGGCTCCAACCAAAATTTTCTCCTTGTTTATTTCAGTGGCGACGCCGAAGCAGATAAGGGAATTCATGAAGGTAGACGGACTCACTAACGATGAAGTCAAGAGCCATTTGCAGGTGATTTTCTTCTCATGTCGTATCTATTAAAACATTTCTGTCTCATCCTTTTCTTCTTCTATCCTTTGTTTTATCCGTCAAAACCTTTTTGTCTTATACTTTTTCCTATACATGAGAAAACCCAAAATCCTGAAAAAATTTGTTGACTCGTTCCAGAAATATCGTCTGCACACGCGGAGGACGGGCGTCTCCAGCCATTGTCCGGCCAACGGGCAGCAAGTGAACCAATTGGCTCTGAGAGGGATGTGGGTGCCTCATGAAGACTCCTCTTCAGATGGGAGTCAAAACCGTTATGGTTTGAAGCAGAGCCCCGCTTCATCGGCATCTCCGCAAGGGCCCTTCCAGTTGGTCGGGAGCCAAAGGGCGACCAACGATAGCCTAGAGGACGGTGACGACAATGATGAAGAGACTAAATCGGAGAGCTACGGCTGCAAAGGAGGCCATTGGAGATCGATATCGGAGGAAATAACGGAGTGACCACCGACATGATCGTTTCTCTTCCTTTTCCTTTTCTCTATGAGAATTATGATCACGAGGCGGATATGTGCAAGAAGCGAGACATATTTTAGGAGGAAAAACAAAAGAAAGAGAATCGAAGGGCTCAGTTCAGGCTCGTAAATATGGCGAAAATTCGAGCTTAACGGCAACCTAGAATCCATTTAGACGACCCCACACAGTAGGGAAAAGGCTTGGTTTTAGTTTTGGGTTGTAGTTGAATCTCAGATTCCGTGTATCATCATGGAGCATATGAAAGGAAGGAAGAAAACGAAAACTTTGAGAAGTTTCGTCATTCTTCTGTGAGTCTCTGTGGACTCCTTCCAATGGAGCATTGATGCTTAGTGTTTGATCACTTTGTTCCTTTCTATGGTTGTCAAGATCTCGAGTCATACCTTCATATTATACGACCTCGGAATCGTCTTTTCGTACGTTGAAATTGCGGGATAACCAAGTAAAGGTTTCCGGTTATAGAAACTATTCCACCGGGTGCTGGAACATAAATGTATATGAGGAGAAACATGAGAACAATTACATGGCATAAATTATGATTCTCATGAATTATGTGAATATACTCATATAATTTGAAAGAACAAAAATTAGAGACAAGATAACTATCTTGCGAGCTCACGATATCTCCATAGTCCGGAAAATCAAATACGTGTGGACGAGTGTGTGTGTGTATACATACTGGAACTGAAAGACTAGATCAACCTAAAGCGAGCATACCATGAGATATTCAATTTAGGTTACAGGCCGTATGTGGTTATTAATTTGGAGTATGACCTGCTTGGGAACCTATCCACCAAAGGAGATGTGGAAGCTACATTTTTTACTTTATGTACAGAAAAGCACCGGAAGTTTGTCACCAGAAAGTTTATGGAATTTTCTTGATCGAAAGTTTTACAATGAAAATATGATCTTTTTTCCCGAGTTAATTGCTAAAAGAAGACGATAGAGCATGTTGACAACGGTAAGTTAGGGATGGCAATAGTGGCTCTGCCTGTTTTACCCCGACCCAACCGAACCAAATGGGGCGGGTAATACCCTACTTGACTACACAAGTGGGTGTGTGCGTGAGAAAGAGATAGAGATTCGGATTAAAAGTTTCATTTCTATGAGTTAATTTTTAGTAAAAAAAAATGTTATAATTGGGCTAGAGGGTGGGGTGGGCCAGTACGAGAGTAAAAACTGAGGTTCGAGAACGGGGTAGGGTAAAAGTGTACCCAACACTAACCCTCACATAAGTCCACGTAAGCCAACAGCACTTAATGCAGTATAATGCTTCGTCTGCTTTTTTGGTTACAATGGGAGGCTGAAGTTGGGTATCGGAGTGTTGAACTCGTAGCTAGCCGTCGTACTGAGTAGAGAGCCCATCCAGGTGCGCTGTCGCCTTGAGTGCAACCCTTCGTTTGGTTTTAATTGAAAAGGTTAACAAGAAAGAGAACTAAAGATGCAGCGAGGAGACTTTAGGTTGTGCGGAAGTTGAAAAGCATCTTCTTAGGGAGTGAACGACATAAAGAGGGATCAATGGAAGCACTAACAGAACAAACTCTGCCCATCGGTCTCCCATGCATCTGATGCATGTAGGATATATGATATTGAATGGAATCAGCAGATAATAACGAGCAGCAGTAAAAATGTCTAAGCAAGAACCTTCAAGTAGAAGGCCCCTAGTTCCACCTCCACTTGCCTAACAGAGAGACAGAGGCACAAGCACACTGGGTAACCATCATCTATCCGAGAGAACCTTCATGGTAATGGATCTGACTTTGATAGCAAGGAATATAGATCTGGTTGGGTTCAGACCAACCACTACTCCCTTGATCGGCCGATTGACAAAAACGACAAGGGAAAGCTGAGAAAAATAAGAAACATGATTCATCGCCAAAACTGCCGTCTCCCGTGGAAGAAACAGTTCCTTGCCTTATAAACTTTTAGTAGTTACTTGAGTTTCTTGGAATTGGCAGAGTACGTTCATACCAATTCCCGTCCTATCCTTTGACATCTCAACAGTTAAAATATGGAAGTCGTCATTCCTTGCCTAGAATCTAAAGTTACCGTCGATCCTACACGAGAAAAGATCAACCAACAGGATCAGTTTAAACTTTACAATACACGACTAATAGCTAGTCGGCTTCGAGTTCTGCACCAAACTGATCTAATCTTGCCATGTCAGCATCTAAATCACGAATCTTCGCATGATTGATTGAACCATCATCTTCGATTGCATGTATCTGTCTCCCTCCAAACCTAAATCACAAAATATATATGTATATAACATATAAAGAAACGACTCAAATACTAGCGTAAGAAAACACCAAAGACAAATATACTCCTCTACCGCTTGATGACACCAGTTGCAAGAAGAGAACAAAACGTGAAAATGTTATTAAGAAACAATTCGAGTCAAATTACCATCTTCCATTCATCTTCTCGATGCATTTCAGACCGTCCTTCCGGTCCTTGAACTTCACCAAGACAACACCTTGTGGATGATTCTCGCATACCTGAAGTCAGAGCCAGCACCAACAGTTTCAGGAATAAAAATTAATCTTTATGTTTAGATCTCCAAAACAAGGTTGTTAGTGGCGGACCAAAGCATGTACAATGAAGGCAATTTTACAACATGATCTATAGCATCATCGCAATCATCTTTATTTCTTCCAGAAAAATAAAACGGTCCTAAGCTTGTGAGTAGCATATCATAGGGAAATCATACCATATGATACTGTACCGCATGACGTGATACGAGGACCAGTAACATTTTTCTCTTGGGCACAATTGGAAGGCTGAAGAAAAAGGGACGGCCCCGGTTATCTTACACAGACAACTTAAGGAGGCAGGATCTCGCTCCAGCCTCGGGTGCCACACTGAAACAGTGTCAGACACCGCGAATTCAGCTCCATGTCGAAGCCCATTTAGTCAATTCACCTTGCCATGTTGGTCAATCAGTCAGCACCCATGTTTTTTTTTTAATGAATGGGGTGCTGGAAACAAGGTTTTCGCAGATCTAAATTCATTGATCCATATTGTGTCATATCATATGACATGGGGAGATATAACACCGTATCATATGATATGCACCATAATGTATGAGCCGACACCCATTTTTCTTTTAAGTAGTCGGAATCCGGTGAGCCATATGTTTTATTCTCGTCGTTCTAAAGCTTCTCAAATCACTCGGAGTTCCTCTCAAATCCTCTTTCCACCTGTTCTCTTGATTTTGTGGCAAATCACAAGATTTCTTTGTTTCCACTCCACTTTCACCTGTTTTTACTAAAATTTGTAGCCATACACCTTTTTCCCTCTATCTTTTTTCATTCGATTTTTCACTTAAAAAATTCAAGGTTTTCATAAAATTCAAACATTCTCATTTTTTCCAAGCTTTTCTAGTTTCAGCTAAAGAAATCACGAGATTTTTTTGGTTGTCAATCCTTTTCCAGAGTTTTTGTGAAATCTGTGGCCTACAACTGTTTTCTTGTTTTCAATCCTTTTCACCCAATTTTCTCGTAGAATCTGAACTTATTCACTATCTCCAAGCCTTTTTCCTTTTTAAGTTCATCTATAATGGCGCATGATTGGTATGATCCCACTTGGAAGTAATGCATTCCAACTTATGAAAGCAATAGGCTCATAACCAAATACAATTTTTGTAATGAGATTAATCACAAAGGTATTTCTCGTACGAAACATTGTCTTATAAATATAAAAGATATAGAAGAGAACCCTGAGCAAGAAGACAGCAAGAAAAGGAGAAGGTGTATTCTGTTAGCAATAGCAATGGAGTTGGTTCTACGACAAGAGGTATTTCTCGCCTAGGGAGGGATAGTAGAGGGGGTAGAAGCAGCAACATACAGCCACCGCCTTCTTTTTTCATCATGAACAACTCCTAGAACTCAACCAAGTATTAGATCCAAGAGAGGTAATTAAAAAAGTTTATTTAAATGTTGTTGAGATTTTGTATGAAAATTGTCTCCTATCAATGTCATAGCTAGTGGAAGAGCAGGCTACAAGATGCCTACTTACCACACTTTGAGAGGTTGATAATTAAAGGGATTACTATCTCACACTTTTTTTCAAAAATACCAAAATTACCCCCTCATCACTTTCTCTCTCCTCATACCTAATTCCAGCATTTCTCTCTCCTCTCCCATCCAATTCCAGCAAGGGTCTATCTTGCCGGATCTATTTCTTCTTACGAAGAAGAAGAAAAGAAGAAAGAATCAAGAAAAACAAAAACAAAACAAAAAATGAAATCAATAACAAGAAAAAGAAAAAGAAAATAAAAAACGACGTCATGTTCTCGACAAGAAAGGTGTTGCCCATGTATGTCTCCCTAACGAGAGAGATGTGTCTCAACCGCATCTTCAGCTGTAACTCCCCAATGAGAGCCACGATTGAGGTGTGTCTTCCTGTGTCATGTCTCTTTCGTGGGAAACTTAACCTTATTTTTTTCGTTTTAATTTCGATCAAAAATGAAATCAATACATCAAATTAATAAAATATTCGATCAAATCACTAGAACCATCTTTGAATCGACCTCATTCTCCCTTTTTCTCTTTTTTTCACCTTCTTCCTTCTTTTTTCTTTCTTTTTTGATCGGATTCAAAACGCTATGAAATGATGGATAGTTTAATATTATGTATTGGATCGAGCTAAAATGGTACGAGATGGTTGATGGTAAGGGGAGAACCCATCAAGAGATAGAGAATGAGACATTAAGGGTATTAGAGTAATTTTTGGATTATAGCATAAACAAAATCAAAATCACAATAGAAAAGGGGTGTGTTGATAGTAAAAAGGGTGTGCATGACTGCATGTATCAATTATGTTAAAGAAATTAGTTGAAATTGTTTTTACATGACTCCTAGGTGGACAAATGACCTTACGCCTTTAATTAATTTCTTGATTTATTGTTCTAAAAGGATATTATTTTTTGAGAAAACTTTATGAATATCCTATAATTTATCAAAATCCACTTTGTTACATTATATTTCACTTTCACTTTAGTATCATGGCATTAACATTGTTAGCATGAGGTCTAACGTGACTAACGGAACACGTTAATGTGTCATAAATACTGACGTTTAAGTGCTTATATCACATTGACTCACTATGATGTTGACGTCACTCTCGTACTCAATTTTCACTTAGTATCCCAGTGTACTTTAATATTTTCTAGTATCTTAAGATAAATTTTAGTACAAAATTATTCATATAAATTAATATCTAAATAAAAAATTAAATATTTAAAAGTAATTTAATATTAATATTTATAAATAAGTTTATTAATGCACATTATATATAATAAAGAAAACTTCATTAAAATGTTCATAAAATATATTTAAAATTAATTTATAAACTAACCAAAGTTAGCATGAAAAATGATATGATATATTAATATATTAAAATTAAGTTATGCTATTAAAAATTAATTTTCATGCTACTAAATGTTAATTGCCTTATATTTATTCTATAAACTTAATTTTCATCATTAACATCAACTAAATTTTGATGCCTATCAAATTAATAATCTTTAATTAACATCAACTCAATCAACTTAAATATTGATCTTCATTGCCATCCGATTTTAAATTTCACTCGCATAATGATGACTATACAAAAAAAAAAGTCGCTAATGTAAATTAAGATTTAAATTTAAAAATAATAATGTTTAAATAAAATTAAAAGTATGAATGTAAATTAATATTTAATATTTAAAGTATTATTTTAAATATTTAGTGAAGGTTTCTTAATTATAATTTGAATTAATAAAGTAATAAACTTAATTTATATATTAAATATTAATTTACTTTTAAATATTTAATTTTTTATTAAATATTAATAATTTGGTGATGAAATAGATTTGCAAGACACCACAAGATGCTAAATTAGATTTATTATGATCCTACGGGACTAAAATGAAAATTTAGTTTAGCATTAACATCATCACCACATCAGTAAATGCCATGTATTGTCAACACTAGCGTCATATACATGTCACGTCAACATTTATAATATGACATCTTCCATTAGCTATGTGAGATGGCGTTAGTGATAGGACACTAAAACGATGAGTTTTGAAGTTATATGACTTGTTTTATATGGATAAGACTACACAACCTCCTCCCCATTCTAGAAGAAGTTAAGCTGAGTGAAGAAAATATCATACAATTCATTATCACTAGTGCTGCAAATTTTAAAACAATTGGTAAAATGCTTCATGCAAACCATCCTTTTTTTTTGTATGTATTCCATGTATTACACATTTACAATGCATAGATTTGATGCATGAGGATTTGAGTGAGATAGAATGAAGTTAGAGAGACTATTGATTTACGTAAAAAATATCACAAAGTTTATTTATAAATCATTCATCCATGTTACATTTGATAAGAATCCATACAAGTGGTAGGGAATTGATCAAGCCTACAATGACAAGATTTGCTACAAATATTATATTTGTTCAAAGTCTTCTTATACATAAAACTGCATTGAAAAAAAATTTACTTTTGATGAATAGAGCTTTATAAGTTGGTCAAAGAAGAACAAGGGGCATGTAGCCTTGTTGTAGCTGATATCATCTTCAAAGGAGACTTCGAGGATCAAATTAGTGTATTTTTTAAAATGATTATCTCATTGGTCAAGGTAATGAGGAAGGTAGACAGTGATGATAGGCCTGCTATGTGTTCTATATACAATGCAATATATAATGCCAAAATGAAAATCCGAGCGAACCTTACCGCAAACGAGGTCTTTCTTAAGATGTGGTAAATAATTTATGCATGATGGGGATATTGAATACGATTGACCTTGTCCAAGATCCATCCATTCGGTGTAGTATTAATTTGGAGTTGGGCAAGTACATACATAGTATTAGAGATTTTGGAAGGCTGATTGTGATACAACGTTGTTCCCAAGTACATCCAGGTATGATTTGGTTTATTAATTTGATTTTGGTTTGATTGTCATCGGTAATATTACGTTGCTTTTACTTATTTATCTTTTGTTGTTACGTAGATGGATGATAGACTTGTTTTGGTGGTATAGATGTATCATGCACTACTTGATAAGGTTTACTCAATGTATATTGAATTAAACCTTTAGCTCCGAAAGAAATTATAGTTTTTTTGAATTCGGTTTATATTACATATAATATGAAGTTAAGGCAGACGCAATTTTCTAATTCTTCCTATGTATAATGACATTTCTTATGCTCTTTTTTCAATTTCTTTTATAGGCAATTGCAAAGAGATAAAAGTGCAAGAAAGGTTCAAAATGACCCAATTAGTTAAAAAAATATTGATATTCTAAATGGATAGATTGAAGAAGAAGAGTCTTTGATAGAGAATGAAAATTGGAGAGAAGTACCGATAAAAGAAGAGAGATTGAAAATGATGATAATATTGAAGGTATTAAGTATTTAGAGCCTATAGAAGTGAAGGGAGATGACTGGTGATGATGATGATGGTGATTTATCTGCATTGACCCTGATTTTGATTACTCTCCTTTTGATGCCTATATTATATATAATGAATGATCCTCGTGTTGTGTAATGAATTTGAAGTTGAACATAGTCTCCAAACAATTCGTAATTGATGGCTCAAGAGTTGCAAGTTAGCATTGTGATCTTTTTTTCATATGCTCTAGTGTAGCTTAGTTGTGCTAATTCTTATTACTCAGTTCTTATTCTTAATCTTCTCATTATTATTAATTGTTGTTATTTACTTAGTGGCCTTAAGTTCATTAGCATATTATCACTTATTCAATTCATCTTGATTAATTGCTAATTTGATTCAATGTTACTTTTAACTGTGTTTTGGATTCTGTTTTCTAACACTGCTAGTTTTGTTAATTAAATGAATTTTCCTTGTTCTTTAAGATTTTTTTCAATTTAAATCACTGAAATCAGCAGTATATTGTATCGTGTCATACAATATGGTACGCTAATCATGTATCGGTGCCCCATGTGAATTGTTCACTGATACATTTTTTACAGCATTGGTATTTTTTTGTATAAATGGCCAAAAAGGGAAAGCAATGGTGATCGGATTTATAATGGCAGTGTTAATTGTCCTCCGTTTGGATCATTGTCACAACATTCAAAAACTGCAGAGTGAAAGAATCTTTTGAAGCTGCCGAAGCAAGGTATAAGAGCATGTCCAGATGTGGATGAGGGTTCAGGCAGACGATTAGTCACGAGGCAGGAACATTATGGAAAAAGAACGAAGCAAGAAAGCAATTAACATTCTGTTATTTTGTGAACATAAAGATATGGAAAAGAAAATAAAGGTAATGCAAAGTGAGTTTAGTAAAGATCCAAAAGGAGCAACTGAAAGATCATTTAATGTAGTTGGAAGGGAAGAGATTGATAGAAAGGTGGAAGATTTTTTTCCCAAGTTCACTTCCTTTCATTATTGCGAGAAATCCATATTGAAAAGATCTCGTCACTTCTTTGGCTAATTGCAACATAAGTGGTTATACTTATATTCCTCCAGTTCAAAAAATTCTCGGATTATGATCCTCAAGGAAGGGAGCTAATATTTGAGGCATAAAAAGTTTTCAAGGAAAACTAATGGAGTTTCGATTGTTTCTCGTAGAAAGACTGACATGCAAAGGCATCTACTTATCAATTTTATTGCTTATTCAATTAGTGGTCGTATATTTCTCAAGTTTATTGATGTAGCAGGAGAAGTTAAAAGTGCAAGCAACTTGAAAGATCTTTTTCTAGAAGTTATAAAAAGTTATAAAACTTAGATCATAAATTTTGGAATGAATACAGCTATATTCAATGGGTATTCTTAATTAAAGTTATTGAAGGTGGCAAGTGTTGGAAATTGTGGGTAGCGCAACGAAAGATCGATAATGGAAAAATGATAAGAACAATGAAGAGAAAATATGAAGATCGAAGGAGGGGGTAGGCCCTGAAATGGAAGCCGCACCCTTCTCTCTCTCTCTCTCTTAATCTTAGTCTCTTAACCCTAATACAAGAAAAGTTCAGCCCTTATATAATGGGTTGTGAAACATAAAATGACCAAAATGCCCTTAATACTACGGGCAATTACAATAATACCTAAAAAATCAAAATTACTAAAACTAACACTAAAAGCATATTCTTCAACACCCCCCTCAAGTTGGGAGTGAGATACTTTGAACTCCAAACTTACTAAAAAACTGATTCTTTTTTTCTTTCTTTTGATTTTTCAACCCTCTTTTCTATACCCTTTTCAGCAATCTTACTGCCTGCAACATTCTTTATCAACCTTCATGGTTGTTCTTCGACAGCTTCACGACTGCACTAATCTTCAATAGCTTCTTCCTTGCAATATATTCAACTCAACCCTCCAAGGCTGGTCATATTTAGCAGCTTCTTTAGCTGCAACATCTTCAACTCGGCCCTCAAAGGCTGGTCATATTTAGCAGCTTCTTTGACTACAACATCTTCAACTCAGCTTTCCTAATTGGTCATATTCAACAGCTTCTTTGGCTGCAACATCTTCAACTCAGCCAACTCAGCCTTCTTGGCTGGTCATTTTTAGCAGCTTCTTTGCTTCACAACTTCAACTCAACCTTCCTGGCTGGTCATCTTCAGCAGCTTTTTTTACTGCAAATTCTAACAACCTCATGGCTGCAAAACACAATCCTCATGACTGCAATATTTACCTTATAAAAATAAGGTCATCTCCAATATGCATTTCTTTAAACACTTGGTCTCTTCTTCTTGGGCATTGAATATGCATAGGGAGAGCCATCTGCGATTAATGATTTCCAATCCAACGACTTCAGTCTCTAGTTGCAACGGCCCGTTGCCATGGGTCCTCCACTGCCCGACTTGACTAGGCATCAATCGGTCCTCCACTGCCCCATGCGCACCTGATCGGCTATCCAGCTAGTCCAAATCCACAATCTTATCTGCAAGATTCTCCTTCATTGTTCTCTGCCTAAACTCAACCGATGAAATCGCTGGCATAGAGAAGGGGGGGCTCTTCCAACTACGACCCTCTGATATGATCGCCAACGGGCAGATCGACAGATCTCTGAGGTGATTTCCTCACGTCTATTTCCTCCTTCTTAGAGGCAATAGCCCGCATCGCGATTGCGCAAATCTGCCGGAGCATGGGTTTCCGATCGACAGAGCGATCCACCCTTGATTTCCTCTCCGACGTTGCATCTTTGTACTTCCTCTCTGCAGATCCCTCCGAGAACAAACATGCAGCAGGAGAGTCCTTCGATGATGTACTTACTGGCCATTGACTTGGACAGAGAGGAAAACCACGAGCTTGATTGATCCATTGGTCGGACCCTGCATGTTGTTGATGCTGGGAGGCTCGATGATCACGTTGTAAACGAAAACAGAAACGACAACAAAGCAGGCGACAAGGACGAAGGCGAAGATGGTCATAGAAGAAGGAAGAGAGAAAGAAGGTAGCTTGAGGCGAAGGCGAGGAATCCTAAGGAAGTTGTATGGGAAACATCTCAGAATGTGGAGGAACGAATCGATCGAGTCAAAATCCGACGAAGAAGAAGCTGCCACAGAGCTATCGATCTTCAGCGCCATTGGTTGTCTCTCTCCTTCTTTCTTTGTAAGCTAATACCATATTGAATATCGTGGGTAGCATAGTGAAAGATCGATAATGGAAAAATGATAAGAACAATGAAGAGAAAATATAGAGATCGAAGGAGGGGGTAGGCCCTCCAATGGAGGCCGCCCCTCCTCTTTCTCTCTCTTTCTTAATCTTAGTCTCTTAACCCTAATATAAGAAGTTCAACCCTTATATAATGGGTTGTGAAACATAAAATAACAAAAATACCCTTAGTACTACGAGCAATTATATTAATATCTAAAACATCAAAATTACTAAAAGTGACACTAAAAACATATTCTTCAACAGCAAGGACACATTTTTCTTCCTTAATTATGACGGTGAAAAGGTTTAAGGCAATCAAGAAGCCATTGATTCACATGGTAATTGATTGCAGTTAGGATTTATATCATGGCAACAAACCTGAAGAATCAACCAAGGGCACAAGCGGTGAAGTCTATAATTCTTGATGGTTTATGGTAGAATAAGGTATCGTACTCTTCTTGATGTTATAGAACCGATATGGGAGATGTGGAGAGAAGTACATAAAGATGAACCTATGCTTCGTAAGGTTTACAAATGTGGGATACTACAATAAAAAAAGTAACACTCCCTTGCATGGTTTAGCACATCCCCTAAATCCAAGATACTAAGGGAAAAAAAGGTTGCATGAGAGCACTAACATGACCCTAATCAAGATCCCGAAATATCAAAAATAGGTAAATGTTTGGGAAGAATCTATTGAAACTTTAAGTATAGCAAGTTGTTTGGTGGGAAGCTTGATTCTATAAACGCATTGGAATCAAGAGATTATCAAGATTCACTTGATTGGTGGGCATGTTATGGATCCAAAATGACTCTTCTTCAAAAGCTTGCATCCTGAAGTTAAAATTATGCAAATATTTTTAAAGAGGCTCAACAATAAAAATGGAACCCATAAGAACCTTTCTAGCAGGGGATAGAAAGCAAGCCAAGTTAAGCCTTCACTAAGAAAGAGCCAGATTTACAGAGAAACAAGACCAAAGGTGTTTGTCGCCTCAGAATTTTATGTAGTTTGCCATCATCTGGTCTTGTCTCATAGCCATGTCAAGGAAACTAGAAAGTAAAAGCAAAATGGACGGGGCAGAAGAAAAAAAAAAACTATTCTCACCTTGACGGTATCTACTGGACCAAGCTTGTTGCATTCTTCTAAAACATCTTCCTCCAATTCTGAGAGCATGTTTGGAATTTCCTAAATAAATGAAAAAGGAAATTGATTGTAAGCTTGCACATGGGCATTTTGCGATGAATGAGACGTAAATGCATGGGTGCCTTGTACAAATAAACGTATGCACAATGGCCCACATACATGAACACAGAAAGAGCCTAGGAATGACATACCCTTAACTCAGAAGACCTGAACATGTGCCTAAGAACAACTGTACACGGAGTTGATAGTTTTGCATCGTCACGACCACCTGAAAAACATAACAAGAGTGTCATTATGACAGCTTATTCTTTAAAAAAAAAAAGAAAAAGGTTCGCCAGGCATCCAGCAGACAAGAATGGTGGTATTGGGTTGATGTTGATCTCCTGATGATGGCTTTTAGTTGACTACACTGTTAATCATCACTAACAGCATGTATGTGTATATGCATGCATACATCTGTGTTTACTGTGATTCACAATATTCGTGCATTCATGTCAAATCATAGTGAACGGATAAGCTATTAGCAGATCACTTCATATATGAATCATAAGGAAATGGTAAAGTTCTGAGGTTGCAAACTATTTCTTGGCATCAGAAATTAAAGATAACTCCAAGACCGGACAAGCTTAGCTGGACTTCTGAACTGAAAACAAAGAATGATATCTCCTTAAGTTTATCCCAGACCTTCTGTTGACAAAAGTCTCCTATAAAACAATTTCTTTTGCTGGATAACTTGGAGAACCAACTCCGCCCATGTATCGAAACACCCTTGCATGTCCGGTCCCAAGCCCGGATAAAGGAGGAGGGTTGTGTTAGGCTTTCGATAGCCAGCATAAAACTTTGTCGGACTTATCTACCATCGATTCTACAAATTATGGTAGGGCTACATGGAAACAAAGAATCCATGTAGCCGACCACATCTAGTATGGGAAAAGGCTTATTTGTTGTTGTTTTGTTGTTGTTGTTGTTGTTGGATAACTTGAGAACCAAGTCTCATGATGCCAGCAGGTACTAACTTACCAATAACTGTTACTCATTGTCCTCGATGTAAACCCTAAAGATGATAAGCCCACAAAAAAAAAAAGAACTCCCAACTTTGCCTAATCTGCAAGGGCTAGCCACTAATACAGATGGCACACACTGAAACAAGTACTTGCACCACCTAAGGGGCCCTCTAATCAACACTTGCCTCCTAGGAACGATCACTGATGCATCAATAAAGAATTAAGCATATAGTTCCACAATGAAATAACCAACCAGTTCCTTAATTTCACTCTTCAACCATGGGCAGAATCCATTGATCTTAATAACACCAACCCTGAATCTTCAAACTCAACTTAGGCCACAAAGCTACCATCATGAACCAAATGAACTTGCATCCACAAAATAGGTACCAGTCCACCTTTAATTGAATCAACAATGCACATTGAGGGGACCCCACCGCCCAATCTTTGGATCTGATCTGTAAGAGGACGTTTATCAAAGAAGTATTAAAAACCAACCAAGGAATGATCATGCTCAGAGGGCGCTCGACCAAACCAACACTATAGCCATCCTCGGAAAGAGCTGCACAGATCTCAAGTTGCTTCTAAAAATTGTGGCCATTGAGAAATGACCTCCAGGACTAAAAATAAATGCTGTGATCAGGTCACGGTGCACCAAATGATTTCACACGCTGCAAACAGGACATTAAGTCTCCCTTGAAAACCATAGTTCTTGGAGTTCCTTCTGAAAGAAGGGTTTCAACCATGTTTACATATCAGTAGTCATAACTTAGTTCCATTTCCATGGCATTCCACGCCTGGAACAAAATGATATAGAAGTTTAAGGAAGGAAAATATCTGACTAAATACTGATGGTCCCCAACCTCCATTGCAACTGATATCCTAGTACTTGCTGAACATTACAATCAAATGTCTTTGCACCCTCTAGGTTCCCCACCTAAAGTTGGAAAAGGTTTGGTTATGATTAAGGTTTATGTTAACAACAGTCCAACTTTTACTCAATCAAATAAAACCTGTAGTAGCATCAAAAAGAGACAATCTGAGATGCAGCAGTTCTGCAGAATGAAGAGATTTACCCCAACCAAGAATCTTCTCTTCAAGCCTTTTCTGTTTTCTTTTCTTTTTCTTGTCTTGTTGTTTGGCGATGAATTTGTCCCCTGCAAAAATATATGCTGCTATAATGCAAAGCAAACTGTTTTCAACTACTAAACCAGCTGTCACTGGACAACAACCAAAGGAGGATGAAGAAAAGTAATAGCAAGTTACCCTTTTGTTCAAACTTGGCACAACTAACAGACATACACGTTGATGCACCAGGTCGGAATGCTGTCCCATCCAAAATCTGAATTGCCAAATCTACTGAGGGCTCCTAGGAGTTCAGTTAAAAGAAAAAGAAACAAAATAAAATAAGTAGAGCATAAGCGGCAAAGTACAAGGAAAGATATAATCCCAGAGAGAGAGATCAAAAAAGAAATCAGTCTTTCATTGTTAAAAGTACCTTCAGATAGGATACCAGTGCATCACCCTTTAGCTTCCCTGTTTCTTTGTCAACATACAGTTTTACACGTGGTCTTTTAGTTTCAGGATCCTATTGCCAAATAAAATTCAAAATGATGACTTGACATATTTAAGGGCAAAAGGATAAAAGCTACAGGTATGTGCTGTGAAGTAGTACACAATCTACTAATGGGACATGAAAAACTTCAGTAAGATGGATCATGGATGAAGGTTGGAAGATGCCAACAAAAGAATCAGGCCACCTGGAATGAAATATACAGAAAAAAAAACATGGCAAGATAACAGCTCAAGCCTTGATGCTAAGAGAGTCTGTCGATTGAAAAATTTATAACTAAGTCTTCCCATACTAGATGGGGTCTGCTACATGGAATTTTATTTCCACAAAGCCCTATCATGTTTCATGTTGGCATTTAACTCAAGATGAGCTAGATCATTCTTTATTGTTTCTTTCCAACACTTTTGTGGTCTTTCTATTCCTCTTTTAACATTTTCACAATCTAGTTTTTCATACCTTCTTACCGGAGCTTCCTTTGGTCGTCTTTTTACGTGTCCAAACCATCTTAAACGATTTTTTCTCATTTTATTTTGTATTGGTATCACTCCCAAATTGTTTCTAATAACCTCATTATGTATATGGTCTTTTCTCATGTAACTATTCATCCATCTCAATATCTTTATTTCTACCACGGATATCTTTTGTACATGTTGATGATTTACTGTCCAGTGCTCATAACCATAAAACATAGCAGATGTAATTGTTGCTCCATAATATTTATCTTTCAACTTTAATTATATTTTCTTGTCACATAGAATACTTGATGTCCTCCATTTTAACCAATCGGCATTAATTTTATGCATAACGTCTCCATCAATTTTTTCATCATTGTCAAAAACTGATATTAGGTATTTAAAACTTTCCTTATGAAGGATGCAATGTATGCTAATCTTAATTTTTATATCCTGTGAAGTAACTAAATGATCAAACTTACATTCCATATATTATGTCTTTGTTCTACTAAGTCGGAAGCCTTTACTTTCTAATGTTTCTCTCCGTAGTTCCAATTTCCTATTAACTTTTTCCTTAGATGCAACCACTAACGCAATGTCATTTGCAAATAATATACACCAAGGTACTTTATCTTAAATATATTTTGTTAACTCATCAAGAACCAATATAAATAAATAAGGACTTAAAGTTTATCCCTTATGTAACCCAATATTAACTTCAAAGAAATCTATTATTCCTTTGAGTCCTCACATATGTTTTTACATCATCATTCATGTCTCTTATAAGATTTACACTTCTCTTTTTCAAGGTTCTCCAAAGAACATCTCTATCGTGCTTTTTCTACATCAATAAATACTATGTGAAGGTTCTTCATTTTTACTCTAAAATATTTCATAAGATGTCTCAATAGGTGAATCGCTTTAATAATATATTTGTCTGGCATAAATCCAAATTGGTTATTTGTTGTACTCGATACTTGTTTTAACCTACTTTTAATAATTCTTTTCTATAATTTGATAGTATGAGTCATTAACTTGATATCCCAATAATTCACACAATTCTGAATGTCTTCCTAGTTCTTTTATATGAGTATAAGTGTACTCGCTCTTTATTCCTCAACCATCTTTTGGTTTTTTCATAAATTACGATTTATATACTTTTTTGATTTGGTTAACTCTCCTAAACTAATACTAACATTTGTATTTTTATTAAAAAAACTTATAAAAATAAAATTTTCATCTATTTTTGATATCATCATTTGCCACTAGAATTTTCTTATCCTCATTTTTTACGCATCTAATAAAAGTAAGATACTTAATTTTCTTATCTCTAGTCTTAACTATCCTAAAAATATCTCTTTCACCTACTTTTAAGTTAAGTTTTCATATACATTTTCTCAAATTTAATTTTTGCTTCACTAATAGCCTTTTTCAGTTCTTTCTTTGCTTTCTTATAAAGCTCTTAAGTTTCTCTAGTCTTCTTGGTATAATGCAATTTATAATGTATCATATTTACCTTAATTTTATCTTTAATCACTTCACTCCAACACAAAACTTCCTTTTGTATCAGTACTCTTTCCTTAGATTCACCTAACACATTTGTTGTCACTTTCCTAATATGTTTAGTCATATTGTTTCACATATCAGAAAAATTGAAAACTTCATGAAAGAAAAAAAATTAAGGGATATTTCATCATATTGTATCATTCTCTACTTAAGAAGCATTTCGTTGAAGAGTTTGCTTGATGAGAAGCTTCAGAGAAAGGCATGCTTACACACAAAATTAGAATAAATATGACTTGAAGGAAAAAAAGAACATAGGCACAAAATATAATGTGCACAAGTAACAAATTTGCACATTCTAATGGCATTGAGGTGTGTCACAAAGCCACCAATATGCATGGTCTAAGTTCATGAATGTTCTTTGAAGAATAGGACAGGGAAATAATTTTGAGTTATGATCTTTCTATAATGGCACAAAAAGTACAAATTTACTCGAAAGTTGTTAAATTTATCAAACAATATCTAAAACTACTTTGCACTCCATGTAAATGCATGTTTGCTTGTGTCAAACATGTTAGCCGCCAAAGTAGCATGTGCTTGTTGTTAAAGAATAATCACGATTTATATGTGGTTTATCAACAATTCTGTATTTTGTTTATTATAGATTGTTTAGTATCTAGTTCTAAATCAAATTTACTTATCAGGGGTATATCTATCTTTCAAGTTAGATTACTATATAAATACTATAAATACTAATGGGTTGCTCCTCATTAGGTTAAGTGAAAAATAAAAATGAGCGAGAGAGAGAGAGAGAGCAACTATAGGACCTAGGGAGGTCGCCTGCTACTTTTTTCTCCTCTTCCTCAATCACTTGTGTGTTACTATATTTTCCTGGTTTTCAACATGGTATCAAAGCAGCGATACAATTCCTAAGGTGTGGAGCGCTACCAAGTCTGAAAAATCAACTTCTAAGCACTTAAGGTTTAAGTATAAACCCTAATCAATGAAGAAAGAGGAGAAAATCTTTTACGAATCAACACTTAGAACAAGATTCAGCAACCATATCGGCATCCTCCGCAAGGAAGCAATACTAACACAAATCTCGAGGTAATCATAGAATGGGATGCATCACGAGACAAACCACACACACCCCGAGGCAAACAAATGGTAAAAAAAGTAAAATTTCTAGTGAATCAAGCCACTACATAGAAGGCACTTTAGACCCCAAGTACTCTAAGTGGAGAAGAGATAATGTCATAGTAGTCTCTTGGCTAATCAATTTTATGGTGTCAAGCATCGGAAGCACCTTTATGTACTTGAACACCGGTTACGAAATTTGGTTGGTTGTCGTTGACGCATACTCCAAGAAAATTAACATTGTAAAGAAGTATGAGATTCATTCAAAGATTAGAAAGTGTAGATAGGAGAGTATATCAATCTGCGAATACTATGCTGAACTCAGAAGCTTCTGGGATGAAATGCAGTACTACACTCACAATGAATGTTGATACTTCTTCAAAACTAGAAATGATGAATTAAAAGAAAAGAAGGTATTTGATTTGCTTTGGGGTATATCCAGTGAGTTTTAAAATATTAAGGTAAATGTTTTTCGTAGTGAAACACTACCATCTTTGGGAGTAGTGTATTCCTTACTTATTATGAAGAATCTAGAGGAGGAAGAAGTTCACACTCGAGAGAAATCAGCCTTTGTCAGCTTAGGACAACAAGGAAACAACCATGGGAGAAATGGTACACCTTGTGGTGGTTGTGGACGTAGGTGTGGATATTCACATTCCGATAAGAGGGATAAGTTGAAGTGCTCACATTATGAGAAGTCACACCTTACTAAGGAACAATGATAGGATTTAATTGGTAAACCAACCATCTCAAGAAGAAAGCATACCAAGCAAGTACTTCAGACACAGTGAAGGTAGATAATAATATCCTTTCAGAGATTAGAGGATATGGGTAAACCCATGGCTAATAAGGAATCTACCTCTGAGTAACAAGCTTCTTTAGTCAACGCATCCGGCTTTAATGCTACGATCTCCACGGGTTTGTCTTCATTTTCCTCTTAGGTTATTCATTCAAGAATATAAAAGAAGGCAGTAGTATCAAACTTGATTCATATATAGGAAAAGAGATCATGAACACAACCATCATTTGATGAAAATGGAACTGGGAGGATCCTTGAGCATGATAGAGTCAAGGAGGGTTTAAATATGCTACATGGAATTCACTGGGTAAATGCGAATAAAGAAATTTTGGATGCAAGAAAATCATATTGTGGCATCATCGATTGAGTCATCTTCCAACTCCAAAATTGAAGACTATGGTTTTAAGGTTAAGTTTAGACATGATTGGTCAATTTTTTGCTTGTAAAACTTGTAAAAAAACTAAGCATTGTAGAGTTAGTTTTTCAAGTAGTAAGTCTAGGAAAACAAAACCATTTGAGCTTGTATAATCAGATGTATGGGGTCCAAGTCATGTTGTGGTTGTATCAGGCTATAAAAATTTTGTCACCTTTGTTGATGATTATACTAGATTCACTATGATCTACCTAATGAAAAATAAGAGTGAAATTTCAACCATATTTCCTTTGTTTCATAAATTCGTAATGAATCAATTATAATGTTTAATCAAATGCATCGCATCAAATAATGGTAGAGAATTCAATGGGGTGCATCTTTAATTGTATTTGAGAAATCATGGCATAGTTCACTAGACACCGTGTGTATATACACCCCAAAAGGATGGAGTAAAAGAAAGAAAAAATCGACAAATTTTAGAGATTGCAAGCTCACTTCTTATTGGAGGTAATGTACCTAAGTCTTTTTGGGGAGATGCGGTATTAATGGCGATATTTCTTATAAACAGGACCCCTTCTATGACATTACAAGGTAAAATCTGGTATTGATGCCTTAAAGAAAACTACTAGATATCCAACTCAAATTATTCATATGTGTGTTATATGCATGATCATTCAAGGCATTGACATAAACTGGAGGATAAAGCTATCAAGTGCATGTTTTTGGAGTAATCATCAACGCAAAAGGGTTATATGTATCTATAGATGTGACATTCCTTAAGGATTTAACAACAAGAGGGAGAAAACACCACTAGAGCATCAAGACTCTATTGTCATGCCCATATCTCCTCCTATATCTTCAGAACCAGAAATGAGATGAGAAGATACTCCACACTAAAAGACTATAGAATCAGAAAATCGGCTAGAAGAAGAAAGGAAACTACTACTACTAAAATTTTGCAGCCTACCATGCCCCAAGAGAAATTATCCTACTTCAATCCACGAGGGTGAATCTAAACCTAGCACTACAAAACACACAAAAATCAGTTGGATGTTCCTATTACACTACGAAAAGGAAAGAGATCTTCCACTTATCCCATTTCTCAATACATTTCATATCAAAATACTTCTAAATATAAGATGTTTGTCCTTAATTCTGATCTGACTCAAGTATCAAGAAATTACGAAGAGGCAAAGGATTCCAAGCAATGGAGAAAAGCTATGAAAACTAAGATTCTAGCCTTACAGAAAAATCAGACATGAGACATTATAACACTAGCTACAGGCAAAAAACCGATTGGCTCCAAGTGGGTGTACACCTTAAAATATAAGGTTGATGAGAGCATTGAGAGATATAAATCTCGTCTTATTGCCAAACATTTGCATTAGTTGCTAAGAATACTCGTCAGTATAGCTGCAAATAAAGGATGGAACCTTTAACAGCTAGATGTCAAGAATGCATTTATCCAAGAGGATTTAAATGAAGAAATTTATATATCCTACCACCTAGGTCCCTATGCAGATAACAGAGTGTAAGCTAAAAAGGGCCAAATATGGATTAAAACAATCACCTCGTGCATGGTTTGAAAAATGTAGTGATGGAGTTATTAGCCTTGGGTTTACGAGAAGTGTAAGTGATCGTACTCTGCTCGTAAGGAGAGGAAAAGGGTCATGTGTTTTACTTGTGTATGTGGATGATATTATTATTACTGGCGAAAATGAAAATGAAATCAAGATGCTAAAGGATCAGCTGCTCTCTCTTTGATATGATGGATCTCAGACCTCTACACTATTTTCTAGGGATTAAAGTCAAGAATTTTGGCGGTATATTCTTAACTCAAAGGAAATATATTTTAGATTTACTGAGAGATCCACATATGCTAGAATGTAAACTTGTAGCAAACAAATCACCATTGTTGCCACTGCCACAGTCACCATTGTCATCGCCATCCTTCATCTAGTGCAACTGCTAGCCAATCAGCCAACTAGCTGGTCAACCGACCAGCTATCCTGGGCAGATATCTAGTCGTTGTCCGGCAAGCACCCAATGGCCAGCACACTAGTCGTTGGGTGTTGGCCCACTCCCTCTCTTTCCTTCTAGTCGTTACCTACCTTGTTCTACTTGTCTATAAATGCAACCTCTCCTCTCTTGTAATGTGCACACTTGAGGGCTTTGCTTTGTAATGTGTGAAGTATTCGAGACATTTTACGTGAGAATTGAGATTGGGTGAATCAGATCTTCATTATATGGTATCAAAGCCTTGTCAAGAACAATTGTTCGAGAAATTATGATCTCAAGAAACACACCAAGAAGGATTTTTGATACAATGGGATGCTCTCTTCAAGTAAGAATTTTGTTAATTGTATTTTGTGAAAATAGAAGATAAAGGTATTTGGTTCCGTCTGACAAACACCAACTACAAAACATGGGCACAGACCATGAAAACTATTTGTATTTCAAAAAATTGGGGGGTTATTTCAGCGAAACAAAAATAGAACCTTCCATCAGTGTTATCTGTATACCAACTACAAAACATGGGCACAGGTAGGTGTACGACACGGGCGATACGCCGACCGAAACCCGCAATTTTTCGCGGGTTTCCTCTCCTTTTAGGTTTCTCAGGCTCCCGAGTCGGTTGTCGCCTCCTTGGTGTTCAAAGCTCTAAAATCATGCCTTACTGTGTCCGTGCAAGCCTCCAAACTCGGATTTAGGTATATTTTTAATGTTTTTCCCATTTTTTTTATATATTTGTTGTTTTTTTTGTTATTTCGTTTTTTTTTTGAATGACAAAATATGAAGTTATTAAGTGTGTGTATACGATTTTTATTGCATTCATGAAGTGGGAGACACTCCATTTGAGTGTTATTTGAAGATCGAGGGATTTACGAAGTGCTTTTATTTTCAGGTTTTTGTTTGAATTAAAGTACTCCATTGAGATGGCAGGAAGGGGTGGTAGAGACTCCTATTATCGGTCTGATGACCCGGCATGGTAGTGGGGTATACCAGTTGAGGGTTCTAGGTTAAAGATTATATGCTTATTTTGTGAAAAAGTGGTTAGTGGTGGAATTTAAAGGTTGAAACACCACTTAGCAGGAACCAAGAAAGAAGTTGCTCCATGCACAGGCACAGTTAGAAGTGTGCCAGAATGTATTAAATGGCAATGCCTGCAGATGATTGAGAGCATACAAGAAAGGAGACAACAAAAGGATGATTTCCAGATGTGTGAAGAAGTTGATGATGTTACTGCCACTGGAGTTGGATTCACTGATAGTTTGCCTTCAGATGCTAGAATAGAGATTGGTAGTAGCAGTTCACGAGCACCTAGCAGGAAAAAAAGGGTTGCAGTTGAAGACTTTAGATGTGGCAAAAGAGGAAGTTCAGGAAGGAGTAGCTTCTTCTACCCTACATTCGTTCTTTCCTCCTTCCACTACACCTGGTGCTCAACCTGGAATTTGTGCTGCTATGGCTTCAGAACAACTGCTTAATCAGGCAGACCTTATAGTGGGAAGATGGTTTTATGATACATGCATTCCATTTAATGCAACAAACAGTTTTCATTTTCAAGCAATGGCAAATGCAATTGCTAACATTGGTCCAGGATACAGGATGCCCTCTTATCAAAAGTTGAGAGGGAAGATATTAGATCATACCGTCATTGAAGTGTAGCAATATTGTTCGACTTTGAGACAGTCGTAGAAGGAAACGGGGTGCACTATCATAGCAGATGGATGGATCGATAGGCAAGGAAGGACATTGCTAAACTTTCTTTTATATTGTCCTAAAGAACTCATGTTTTTGAGATCTCTAGATATGTCAGAGGAGAGGCACACTGCAGAGATCCTACGACAGGAATTTGATAAGGTTATACAGGAGGTTGGACTAGAGAATGAAGTCCAATTGATTACAGATAATACAGCTAACAACAAAGCAGTTGGGAAGGAGTTAGCTGATATTTATGGGACTTTCTACTGGACACCATGTGCAGCCCATTGTTTAGATCCCATCCTCGAGGACATTGGTGAGATGGATGAAATAAAGGCAGCAACTGAGTGTTGCCAAGATATTACAAAATTCATTTACAACCATGCATTTGTTTTGTGTATGACGAGGAGATATACAGAAGGTGCAGAGCTTCTTCGCACAGTTGCAACTCGGTTCGCAACAAACTTCTTATCTGTACAGAGTATTATGAGACAGAAGCAAGCTTTGAAGAGAATGTTCTCCTCAAATGAGTGGCAACAATTTGCAGAGTTGCCTCAAAACAGAAGAAATAGAAAGCTGAATGAGATTGTAGAAACAGTTTTTAGAAGTTCATTTTGGAATGCATGTGTCAGATTATTGAAAATTACTTGTCCTTTAGTGAAAGTTTTGAGATTGACTGACAACGAGGAGAAACCATCTATGGGCTACCTTTATGAAGCCATAGACATGGCAAAAGAAGCCGTCAAAAATAACTTTAATGAAAAAAAGAGAGATTATGTGCCCATGTGGAAAATAATTGATAGTAGATAGAATAAACAATTGCATCAGCTTATTCATGGAGCAGCCTATTATCTAAAACCATCATTCAGGTGCTCAGCAACCTTTAAAAGGGACGGTGAGGCTAATCGAAGAATCATTGAATGTATCGACAGATTAGTCCCTGATAAGAGCATTGCAGATGCGATACATCGAGAGATGGAGATATATGATCATGCTCTTCACTTAATGGGTTTGCCTGTTGCAATTCGCAACCGTACTACGATGCGTCAAGGTAAATTGTTTATTTTCATATTTAAGTTTCATCTTACATTACTGTGGATTATGTCTCTAATGTTTGTCTTTTTCTACAGATGTTTGGTGGAACAGGTTTGGAACTGATTGTCCAAACCTTAGAGATTTTGCAGTCAGAGTCTTAAGCTAAACCTGTAGTGCAACAAGTTATGAAAGAAATTGGAGTGTTTTTTAACACATCCATACAAAGAAGCGCAATAGGTTGGAACACAAAAGGCTAAATGATTTAGTTTGTATTTGTTGT
This sequence comes from Brasenia schreberi, assembly GCA_036023115.1. Lineage (NCBI taxonomy): Eukaryota > Viridiplantae > Streptophyta > Magnoliopsida > Nymphaeales > Cabombaceae > Brasenia > Brasenia schreberi. The sequence continues at coordinate 14,926,188 of JAYKKT010000064.1, forward strand.
AACATGCGCCTTCGTGAAAGGTAACGTTGTATTACTTTCAAATTTTCAATTCAATATTGTTTAACTTCAGTCTTCAATTATTAATATTATTTACTAATTGTTTATCTTTGTTTATCGTAGGCAATTAAAAAAAGTAAATAGAGAAGAAAGTCAATTCGATCCAATAAGTTTGGATAATTTTGATATATTAGAAGATTGGGTTATGGAAGACACTGAAGAAAATGCCCTCCTAACTGAAGAAGACGTTGCTTGGATTAATTTAGAAGGAGTGCAACAACAACATCAAGGAGATGAAGAATTTGATTTCCAAGAAGGTGTCGCTGATGATGATGATGATGGGGATCTGCAATAAGGAGAAGATGAAGATTATTTAGTTGATGATCCTTATTATAATTTGTAAAATGTAACTGTATGTAATCTATATCTAATCTGTATTTCATTTTTTGGATTCAAAATATGTAAATTTGGATGCAATTGTTCAATGTTGAATGCTTAATCTGTGCTAAACTTAAAATATATGAATTTAAAGCAATTATCAGATTTTTCTTGAATTTTTTTTTTCGGATTTTTACTAATTTGTATTGATTTTTAATTAATTTTTACATTATTTTAATATTAAAGTACGATACGATACGCTCATATCGTGGAACCCAGCAATACACGATACGATACGCGTCAGACAACACTGCCTTCCATTGATTCAAGTTAAAAACAAATGGAAGAAAATGAGGAAGAACATAAAATTATTAGATGGATCCTCGTGAATAATGTAAGTGAACATGTAAGAGAGACAGACTTTACAAATGCCAGAGAAGCATCAGATTATCTTAAAAAGAGTCATATGCAAAGTGGTGTTGCTCACATAATGGCCTTAAGAGATAAACTAATGACCATGAGACATAGAGATAAGAACATCAATGAACTCTACATGGAGTATTCTAATGTCAAAATTCAAGTCTGGAACAAATGGAAGAAAATGAGGGAGAGCATAGAACTATTCTATGGATCCTCATGAAATGTAAGTGAGCATATAAGAGACACTCTGATAGGCTTTGTAAATGCCAGAGAGGCATGGGATTATCTCAAAAAGAGTCATGTGCAAAGTGGCATTGCTCACAGAATGGCCTTAAGAGATAAACTAATGACCATGAGACATGGAGGTAAGAACATCAATGAACTCTACACAGAGTTTTCTAATGTCTGCAATCAACTTTGTGGATATGAAAACAAGTGTAAACAATGTCTTGACATAAGGCAATGTGAACAAAATGAGGATTTTGTCTACCAGATTCTTAAAAGTTTAAAGAAAGAATTTGAAGGAGTGAGAGATAGTTTCATGCATAAAAACCCTTTCCTCCAAAAGAATAAGTCTTAGTTGACCTATAGATGGCAGAAATCATTCTAAAGGAAGTAAAAATTCAAAGAGACAAAGGGACATACAACCCTATTGGCCTCCACATTTCAAGACAAAGGAACAATCTACTGTAAAAAAGGAGGTAATCTGTTTTTATTGTAAAGAACCAGGTCATGTGCTTAAATATTGCCCCAAATTAAAAAACAAAGTTGTTGCTATCGAGAAAGAAGGAAAAAAAACTCTTGCTCTCCGAGAACTCCAAAACAAAATAAAGCAACTTGAACAACAAATGAAAGAAAGTGCATCTATTGGAGATGTTTGTTCCACCAGCTCTAATGGAACCATAGGTATGAAATCCTGATTACTTTATTATAATAAGACATGTGAATAAAAACTTTTGAGCAATTACACACAAAATCAATATGAATCATGTGTGTTTCCAAATGATGGAACTAAGCTGAGTGTTGATAAAATTGGAAATCTTCAAAACAAAACAAAAAATCGGTTTCAAAAATAAGTCTGGTTCCAAAATTAAATTTAAATCTTTTTTCAGTTTCGCAAATATACGACAATGGTTGTGTTATTAATTTCTCATCAAACGGTTGTATTATACAGGATCGTCTAACGAAGGTGATTGGATAAACCATAGAGAAGGAGGATTTTATGTAATGGACTATTTGCATGATACAAATTTTGGACAATATAACGCAATATCTAAAGATGCTCTTTTATGGCATAAAAGACTTGGTCATTTACTTGCTCAAAAATTGTATGAATGACATTCTATTGGAACAAAAAATAAAGATCTTTTTTGCAAAAGGTATTCTCTTGAAAAATAAAATGTCATCCTTTTCCTAAAAAATTGTCTTAAGCAAACCTTTTTAAATAATTCATTCTGATGTTAGGGGCATGTCCCTGTCTTATCAAAAGGGGGTGATATACTATGCTAATTCATTGATGATTTTACCAAATACATGGGGGTGTATCTTCTCAAAGCTAAGTATGAGGTATTTAACCACTTTGTAATTTTTCATAATTTCATTAAAAATCAATTTGATACATCAAAGTGTTTAAATCTGATTCTGGTGGGGAATTTATTTCAAAAGATTTTGAAAACCATCTCGAGAATAATGGGATAATTCATCAAACATCTTTTACTCGAACTCCTCCACAAAATGGCGTTGTTAAACGAAAACACACAGTTGAAATTGCTCGAACTTTGTTGATTTCTAGTAATGTCCCAAAGAATCTGTGGGCTGAAGCCATTATAACATCAATTTTTCTTATAAACAGAATGCATTCTTCAGTCTTACAAAATATTTCACCTATAAAAAAATTACTAAATACTCCTCCTAATTATTCTTATCTCAAAGTTTTTGGATTCAAATGTTTTGTATTGACTAATAAGAATGATAAACTCTCTTCCCGTGTCATTGAGTGTGTATTCTTAGGATATGGCCTGACAAAAAAAGGGTATATATATTATGATCCAAAGAATGATAAGCTTTATGTATCCCGAAATGTTTATTTTTATGAAAATGAGTTTTACTACGATAATGAAACCAGTGATTCTAGTAATAACACAAAATATTCATTCATGACTAATATCTTAGAAAATGAAGAAAAGGAACCGAAAGGGTTAATACTTGACACAGATAGTTCAGACTCTAGTCATATCGTTTCTCCTTTTAGAAGATACTATACTCTTAACCCCCTCAGATCCCCCCTAAAAGATCTATCAGAGAATCAAGACCTTCAGGGAGATTTGTTTCTTATGACACCTTTTCTCCTACTCATAGAATCCTGGTAACACTACCTTGTCTGGACTTAAGGAACCCAAGAACTTTAGAGAAGCCCAATCTTCTCCTTGTTGGGTTGATGCTATAAATGATGAATTAGAAGCCTTAAACAAAGCTCAATTTTGGGAACTTTAGAAAGATCCAAGTAAAAGAAGTCTATAGGTTGTAAATGGGTCTATAAAATAAAAACAAAGAGTGATGGGACACTAGAAAGATATAAAGCATGATTAGTTGCAAAAGGATATACTCAAGAATATGGTATAGATTATGATAAAACCTTTGCTCCCATAGCGAGAATCACAACTATAAGAACCCTTATTGCTATTAGTACGATACAAAAGTGAAATATTTTTCAAATGGATGTAAAAAATGCCTTTTTAAATGGGGTGTTAAAAGAAGAAGTATATATGGAACCTCCTCTAGGTCTTAATATTCCCAAATACCAAATTCTTTGTTTAAAAAAGGCTTTGTATGGATTGAAAAAGGCACCCAAAGTATGGTTTGATAAATTTAGTATGTTTATGATCAACTATGTTTTCTTACATGTTACACTTATACTACCTTACTTGTAAGAAGAAATATTGAAGGTATTGTGATTCTTTTGTTTAGCCGACCCCGTCTAATATGGGAAAAGGCTTAGTTGTTGTTGTTTGCATTGTGATTCTTTTGTTATATATAGATGATATTATCATCACAAGGAGTGATAGCATCGGAATTCAAAATCTTAAAAATGAGCTTCATAAGGAATTTGATATGAAGGATCTTAGTCTTTTACATTATTTTCTTGGTATTGAAGTAACTCGTAATCATGAAGGTGTTTTTATGTCACAAATGAAATTTACTTATGATATTATTAGCAGATCAGGATTATCTTATGACAAGTTTATAGAAACTCCTCTTACAGTGTTTGGACAGAAAATGAGTTTGGGTGATAGGGAACCAATTTAGGACCCCACTCTATATCGATTGATGGTTGGTGCATTAACTTATCTAACTATTACTAGACCTGATATAATGCATGTTGTACACATCGTAAGCCAATTTCAACATGCACCCACCACAATTCATATGGTGGCAATCATGAGAATAATGAGATATGTCAAACACACTACACACAAGGGAATTTTCTTATTTTCTTCCTCTTTAAAATTATTTGCTTATATCCAAATGATAGACACTCCACTCCAGGAATTTGTGTTTTTATAAGAGACACTTATCTCATGGAAGTGTAAAATGCAACAGAAGATCTCACTATCATCCACAGTGGTTGAATACAGAGCAGTGGCAACAACCGCAACAGAACTAACGTGGCTTGGACAACTCATAAAGGATCTACATATACATCTAGAGTCACCACCTCAAATGTATTGTGACAATAAGAGTGTCATGTACATTGCCCACAATAACACTTTTCATGAGCGTACAAAACACATTGAGATGGATACTTAATACGTCCGTGAAGAATATCTACAAGGCAATCTTAATCTCCAGTATGTTCAGACTGGGTGTCAACTGGCCGATATATTCATCAAAACTCTTCCAGCACCATGTTTTTAAGAACTTCTAGGCAAACTGTCAGTGGTTTCTCTGTCAGTTTGAGGGGGGTGTTAGCAAACAGACCACCATTGCCACCACTACCGCTACCACTGATCGCCATTGCTTTTGCCATCCTTCGTCTAGTGCAACCACTAGCCAACCAACCGACCAAACAACCAATCAATTGGTCAGTTAACCAACTGTCCTGGGCAAATATCTAGCCATTGCCAGGCCAGCACACTAATCGTTGGGTGCTGGCTCACTCCCTCTCTTTCCTTCTAGTCGTTACCTCCCTTGTTCTACTTGTCTATAAATGCACCCTCTCCTCTCTTGTAACATGTAGACTTGGGGGCTTTGCTTTGTTAAAGATCTCTTTTGGTTAGTTTCATTTTGTGTGAAGTATTCGAGACATTTTACATGGGAATTGAGATCGGGTGAGGCCGATCTTCATTACAAAGTGTACCTATGGATAGCAATTTGAAACTTAGTGCTTATACAAAAGAGAATTTGGAAGAACCTAGTGAATATCAAAGACCAGTGGGACGACTCATATACCTAACCATTACACGTCCCGATACCTCATATGCGGTAAGTATGGTGAGATGACTTATGCATTGTCCAACAAAAACCCATATGAATGCAATACGCCAAATATTGAGGTACCTAAAGCACACTCTAGGAAACGGTGCTATGTATACACCACACAATCATTTGAACATTGATGTATATACATATGTAGGGCAGGATTTACTGGAGATAGGAGATCTACCTCAAGATACCTGACTATGGTGGGTGGCAACATAGTGTCATGGAAAAGCAAAAAGCATATTGTAGTAGCTAGATTTCAATAAAAGCATAGTAGAATGTTGTGGCTCTTGGTGTGTGTGAAGCTACGTGGCTAAAGTCATTACTACAAGAACTTGGTATTTATTCAGAAAAGCCAATTTTGTTCTATTGTGATAACCAAGCAGCAATACAAATACCTACCAATTCAGTGTATCATGAAAGAACCAAGCAAATTGAAATTAACTATCACTTTATAAGAGATGTCGTAAAGACAGGAGTTATACACATGATATATGTGAAAGAAAGACCAGTATTAAGATTTCTTAACTGAAGCGCTAGAAAAAGTAAGACTGTTAAAGCTCCTCACCAAGTTGAGCACTCATAGTATCTTCATATCAACTTGAGGGGGAGTGTTAAAGAATAATCACGATTTATATGTGATTTATGATCAATTTTGTATTTTGTTTATCATAGATTGTTTAGTGTCTAGTTTTAAATCAGATTTACTTATTAGGAGTATATCTGTCTTTCAAGGTAGATTACTTTATAAATATTAATTGGTTGTTGCCCATTAGGTTAAGTGAAAAATAAAAACGAGAGAGAGAGAGAGCAGCCGCAGGACCAAGGGAGGCCGCTTGCTACCTTCTCCTCCTCCGCATCAATCACTTGTGCGTTACTATATTTTCCTGGTTTTCAACACTTGCAACACAGTATGAACTAGAGAAATATACAAACAGATGGAAGGACATCCCGCAGTGTAGAATTACTAGCCTCTTTGATGATATGTATGGTGAAACATGTCTGCTTGGGTCGCACACAACACCCACTAATGTGGCATGTCCACGTAACATGGCATGAGATGGAAATAAGAATTGGTGGAAAGGACAACTGCCATGTAAAGCCACTAACCTCTTTGATGACACCGCATTTTGAGAACACTTCAATTACCTGCAAGAGTTGCGCTTTATCAACATGTTATACAAAAATAATGTGAAGAGTCTGAAGACAGTAGATTGTTAAGCATGTGCACATGAAGTACAATTGGGAAGAAAGGAAAAAAGTAAAACTTCAAAGAGGAAACTGCATATACCCAATTCAATTACATGCCAATCAAGGTCACATGGTAAAAGCACCCTACTTAATCAAACGCATTTGATTTTGACATGTAGTCAATAGCTTTAGGGTGGGATGTCTCGCGTTCACGCTAAATCAATAGAACCGGTTACTTACACAAGGTTGCTCATTAGCTAACACAATTGAGCATATCGCATGAATAGCAGAGACCTAGGAGTAGTGATAATTTTATTTTTGAGAAACTCAAGATTAAAGCGTGAGTTGAAGTCACCATTCTAAGAAAAAAAATGTGTCTTCTTTTTTATGCTCTATCACTTTTTTTTGTAAAAGGAGAAATTCTCCCTCCCTCCCACTGTGGGTGCATTTGTGTGTTTGCACTGGTATAACATAAGAGTGTGTAATGAGGTTGCAACCTCCTGCAGTCATCTCGTGCGGAATCGTGAAACCATTTGGCAACTAGGCATGTATTGCTTCATAAAACATGAATAAATAATTGCTAAGATCACCCTAACTTCTTCATATGTTTCTCTTTGATGTAAACATTTTTTATGATAACATAGAGGTTTTCTCATTAGCAATTTGGAACAAAACGCAAATGTTTTATTCTTGAGTCGATGCTCAATAAGTTAGTTAATTTTTTCTAATGAGAATACATCTTTATCATTTTTAGACTTATATGTAACTGTTTATGGATTATATTTTAGAAGAACTATTATTTTTCTATATTCTCCTGGAGACTTTTCCTTTTTAAACATGAGAGACATAAATTTTCTAAGATCACCTAAGAATTTGACGTTTAAAATGCAAAACCTCCTCAATATGTGTTAACATGTAATAGGATAGCTGGCCTTTAGGGCCCAGCAGTATCACCTTGAGGGCCAGCAGGGCTATTGGGACTGACCCTCAAGGACCAGGTGCTCTCAATGGGAGCATTACTAGCCGTTGGGAGCAGCTGCTCCCTTGCTCCCATTATCAAGTGTAATAAGTCATCTATAAATAGAGGATGTTGTGCATGAAATAAATTAGCTTTTTGTGTGCTTACTTGACTTGACTTGTTTGGTATTGCGTTTATTCAGTTTGGCTTGTGCACCAAGCGTTTGGTGATTTGACTTATAGAAGATCTTGTGTGATCATTAGTGTTTGGCTTTGTGGACATTATCAGCTACATCATAGTGTTATTTCCACATAGTATTAGAGTCGAGACAGTCCGCTTAAAGCTACACTGAGATTAGTGTCGATTAGAAATATTTTCAAAATTAGGCATTATTTGGCTATCTCGAAGAAATCAAGGTATTCTTCGTATTCCTTCTTGTTGTTGAGAAAAAATTATAAAAAAATGAATCATTACGTTATTTTTTGGTTCTTAATTCTTATCAAGTTGGGCATGTAATATGAAAAAATATTTTATTTCTAAAGACTATTGAGACTACATTGATGCTACGATCAAGAAGCCCAAACGGATAGAAGAAGAGCTTGATGAGGATTTTCTGAGAAATACAAACAAGAATTGAAAAGTGGGAGAAACACAATGCCAAAATCACAGATTATTGGTCAAAATGTGGATGAAAAACTCCGTAGTAGAATTAGCATGTTTGATAATGCTTATGAGACTTGGGAATATCTTAGGAAAACTCATTCCCAAAACTCAAAATTAGCTTTTTGTGTGCTCATTTGACTTGTTTGGTAGTGTATCTATTCGGTTTGGCTTATGCACAAGTGTCTGGTGATTTGACTTGTAGAAGATCTTGTGTGATCATTCGTGCTTGACTTTGTAGACATTATCGTTTGCATAAGTGATTGGTGATATGACTTGTAGAAAATCTGATGTGATCATTGGTGTTTGGCTTTGTGGACATTATCCGTTACATCAAGTGTTTGGTGATTTGACTTAGAAGATCTTGTGTGATCATTGGTGTTTGGCTTTGTGGACATTATCCACTATATCAAGTGTTTGTAGAAGATCTTGTGTGATCGGTTTTATGGACATTATCCGCTACATCATAGTACTATTTTCACAATATGGACCTGTTAATGTAATAGGGTGCACGGGCCCTTAGGGCCCGTGATATAATGGGAAGAAGGGCCAGGGCCACGCTGGCCCTGGCCATAGTCACTAGGGGGCCCCAACGGCTAGTGCTGGCCGGCCAACACTAGCCTCCTTTGCCCTCTTTTCTCTTGTTTATAATACACTTTGTACACAATGTAAAGTCTATAAATACCCCATCAAAACCATGAATAAAGTATGCAGTCTAGTACTGCTTTTTGACTTATTTTGTATGTGCTTCCGTTCTTGTTGATTATTCTTGAAGATCGGCATTTGTGATTGAATGTCATTTGACTCTTGGCGACTTGTTGATCTTGATTCGTGCAACATCAACCTTCGTTCATTGACACATATTTACATGGTATCAGAGCCTCGGATTGAAGAAATCGAGTGCATTGAGAAGCGTGTCACTAGTGCAAAATTTGAAGAATTTCACCAAATTTCAGGTTAGTTCATAATTATTGATTTTGCACAAAATTGAAGGTAAAAACGAGTCGTTTAGATGTATCCTAGAGCTGAAATGTTACCAAAGTTGGGCTAGAACCATGAAAAAGTATTTTTTGTCAAAGGTTTTTTTAGATTACATCGATGGAACCATAAAGGAACCAACTTTGAACATTGATAATTTAGACGATGATGAAATTGTCAAAGCCCATGAAAAATACAAGTTAGATTTAAAATTGTGGGAAAAGATGAACGCAAAAATCACATGGATTATTTGCCAAAATGTGGATTATAAGCTTAGAAATAGGATTAGTGCTTTTCAAAACGCTTTTGAAACTTGGGAATACTTGAAAAAACTTCATTTGCAAGATGACTTTGTTTTCCAAATTGATTTAATGAACAGAATGGTAATCCTTAAATAAGGGAACCTAAGCATTAGAGACTACCATAATGAATTTTCGGAGTTATGGATTTAATCGAGAAGTTTTGACAAATTTGGAAATCTTCACAAATTAGATGAATTTCAAGAATTTCTAGACAACCACTACTTTTTCTTGTTTATGCGTGGGTTGAGAGATGAATTTGAAAATATTAGATCGAATCTTATACATAGAAAACCTAGACCTAAAGAGGATTCCCTTTTGGCCGATCTTGTTATGGAGGAAACTAGATTGAAGAATATGAATATGACTAAGGAAGCCGTACTTGCCGCATCAAAACCGAGAGCAAACTTGAAGACCTACAAGCCTCTGCATGCAAAGAACAATGAAGGCATGTCAAAGAAGCCCATGGGACCGTGGCCCAACAAAGACACTATTTGCTACTATTGCAAGGAAAGTGGACACATTAAAACCACTTGTCCTTTACTTTGAAAAAGAAGTGGAAATGCGGGAGCCATAGAAGAAGGGAGTGTCTTGCTCAACAACATCAAAGCATATATAGAAGAAATCTTCAAGAAAAAAGCAAGCATCTCTGGGAATGCTCTATCCACCTCTCAAGGTATGTCTTGGTTTTTAGATTTTGGTACATCTTTTCATATGACACATAGTGAAGATTCTTTGATTAATTCTTGTGAAACCATTGGAAAGCATGTGTTTACGGCCGATGGAACAAAATTCCAAATCAAAAGAATAAGAAACCTTGAAAAACAAAACTTTAAAATTCAAAATGTAAGTTTTATTCTTAAACTTAATTTAAACCTACTTTTGGTTGCTCAAATATGTGATAACGATTGTATAGTCACTTTCTCATCCAAACATTACGTGGTGCAAAATCACCTATCGAGGAAGGTGATTGATCAAGGCCATAAAGAAAGTGGACTATACAAAATGGACTATCTTTTTATGCCAAATTCCGATTTTTGTAATGTAGCCCAAGATGCTACACTTTGGCATAAAAGACTTGGACACTTGGACTCTCAAAAATTATGTAATATTCTCTTGATAAAAAACATTAGAGAGAAAGATTTTGAATGTAAAGATTGTATTCTTAGAAAAATACATCTTCCTTTTGGAAAAAGAAACTATGTACCAAAGAAAGCTTTTAATCTAATACATTCGGATGTGTGGGGTCCCGCGCCCGTTGTTTTTAAAGGAGGATTGCAATACTATGTGATTTTTGTGGATGACTTTACTAGTTTTACATGGATATATCTCTTAAAACACAAATCCGAAGTATTTGAAAAATTTGTAGTATTTTGTAATATGATCAAAAACCAATTTGGAGCAACCATTAAAATCTTTAAATACGATTCGGGAGGAGAGTTCATGTCTAATGAATTTCAAAAATTTATTGAAACTAATGGTATTGTTCATCAAAAATCATGCACTAAAACACCTCAACAAAATGGTCTAGCGGAAAGAAAACATAGACATATTATTGAAACTTGTAGAACTATGCTAATTGTTAGTAAGGTTCCTAAATTTTTATGGGCCGAAACTACTCTTACCGCAATATACCTTATAAATAGAATGCCTTCATCTAACCTTGAAGATACTTCACCTTTCGAAAAATTGTACAACATCCCTCCATTCTATGAACGACTTAGAGTTTTTGGATGTAGATGTTTTGTGTATACAGACAAGAATAACAAATTGTCACCTAGAGCTATTTAATGTGTCTTCCTTGGTTATGACATTGATAAGAAGGGGTATAAGTGTTTTGATCCCATAGAAGACAAATTGTATGTGTCCAAGGATGTAAAATTTTTTGAGAATGATATTTATTATGAATCCAAATCCTTGGAAAATTCTGAACCTGTCATTCCTCAAGATTTTTTTTGAGCCAAAAGAAGATAATGATTATGACTTAGTAGATCATCAAGACATTCAAGAAAATTATGTTGAAGACAATGTCACTTCACACACAACTGTTGATACTCAGTCAATTATCGAACGCTTCCCCTCACATTATACAAGACGACCTAGAGAAACCAATGATGCCCACATAGAACCTAATATTACAATATTAGAACCCAGGGTTTCAAGACCTCAGCGATTTGTGTCCTATGAATATTTTGAACCACAACAAAGAAATTTGATTGACACCCTTCGTCAAGTTAAGGAACCTAGGTTCTATCATCAAGCTAAAGGTATTCCAGAATGGGAAGATGCTATGAAAGATGAACTCAACGCCCTAGACAAGGCTCAGACATGGATAGTTGCACCCATACCAAAAGATAAGAAAGTCATTGGATGTCGATGGGTATATAAAATCAAAACTCATAGCAATGATCACATTGAGAGATACAAGGCTAGACTAGTTGCTAAAGGTTATGCCCAAGAATATGGAATTTACTATGATGAAACATTTGCTCCAGTAGCTAGAATGACCACAATTAGAATTCTCATAACCATTAGCGCAATTAAGCAATGGAATATATACCAACTTGATGTCAAGAATGCTTTCTTGAACGGTTACTTGAATGAATAAGTCTACATGAGTCCTCCTCCTGGTATTAATCTCCCTCCTAGTCATGCTCTTAAATTACGAAAGGCTTTGTATGGTCTGAAACAAGCTCTGAAAGCTTGGTTTGACCGATTTGAAAAATTTATGCATTTTCATAATTTTGTGGCTTGCTATACTTATACTACATTGTTTGTACAAAAAACAAAATCTCGTATTGTTATCTTGCTTTTGTATGTGGATGACATGATCATCATAGGAAGTGATGAAGCAGGAATTGTTGAAGTTAAACTTAATCTTCATCACAAATTTGATATGAAAGACTTGGGCTTGCTAAATTACTTTCTAGGTATTGAGCAAAAATAATTGTGGGTACTTTACGTCTCAAACCAAGTTTGCTAAAGATATTATTAAAAGGTCTAGTATTACCGATACTAAGGTTGTTGACACACCGGAAGTCTTAGGCACCAAACTATAATCTAGTGATGGAGAGAAATTGGAGGATCCCACCCCTTATCGACAGCTCATAGGTGCACTCACTTATCTCACCATTACTAGACCAGATATTTCTCATGCATTACACATAGCAAGTCAATTTCAACAGGCACCCACTTCTGTTCATATGAGTGTTGTCTTGCGCATCATTCGATATATTAGAAACACTGCCCACAAGGGGGTCCTCTTAACTTCCTCTTCATCTTTTGACTTGTCTGTATATACGGGTGCTGATTGGGGTGGAGATGTCAACAATAGACACTCTACGACTGATTTCTGTGTGTTTTTAGGTGAATCTCTTGTTTCTTGGAAGTGCAAAAAACACCAGAAGGTATCCCTCTCATCCACAGAAACCGAATATCGAACCATGGCTACAGCTGCAATAGAGATTTCTTGCATTACAACCATTCTAGCAGACATGGGAGTCAATGTACAACACCCTGCCATCATGTATTGTGACAACAAAAGCACCATGTACATTGCCTCCAACAACACTTTTCATGAGAGGACAAAGCATATCGAGATAGACTGTCACTTTGTTCGTGAAGAGTGTCTAAATAAGAAGATCTCGCTTTGTTATGTCATATCTGAGATGCAGCTCGCAGACTTCTTCACCAAATCCCTTCCAACTTCTCGATTTCAGTTTTTACTAGACAAACTTTCAGTGTATACCCCGTAAGTTTGAGGGGGGTGTTAATGTAATAGGGTGCACGGGCCCTTAGGGCCCATGCCATAACGGGAAGAAGGGCCAGGGCCACGCTGGTCCTGGCCATAGTCACTAGGGGGCCCCAACGGCTAGTGCTTGCTGGCCAACACTAGCCTCCTTTGCCCTCTTTTCTCTTTGTAATACACTTTGTACACAATGTAAAGTCTATAAATACCCCATCAAAACCATGAATAAAGTATGCAGTCCAGTACTGCTTTTTGACTTGTTTTGTATGTCCTTCAGCTCTTGTTGATTATTCTTGAAGATCGACATTTGTGATTGAATGCCATTTGACTCTTGGCGACTTGTTGATCTTGATTTGTGCAACATCAACCTTCGTTCATTGACACATATTTACAGGACCTAAGAGGGGTATTTCAAATTGGACACGTAAATTTTCAGAGAGGGTCTCTGCATTTTGATTATGAACAGATGCGGGGGGTAAGGAAGCTAGTCCTAGATAATAAGATTCGTATTGGTTCTTGGAATATCGGAACATTATCCAGTAAGCTAATGGAGGTGGTAGATACTATGATTCGGAGAAAGATTCATATTCTATGTTTACAAGAGACAAAATGGGTTGGAGAAAAAGCAAAGGAGATAGAGAATACAGGTTTTAAATTATGGTACTCAGGTAAAGAAAAAGCTCGAAACGGAGTTGGTATTATCATAAATAAAGATTTAAAGGAGAGTGTAGTAGACATACAACGATATGGTGACCGAATCATAACGTTGAAATTAGTGTTAGGAGCATAGGTTTTGAATATAGTTTGTGCTTACACACCCTAAGTAGGACTAGAAGATAGTATAAAGACAGATTTTTGGGAAGAGTTAGATAAGGTGTTTCAAAAGATTCCACAAAGGAAGATGATTTGTTTAGGAGGAGATTTAAATGGACATGTCGGTAAAGAGGCATTAGGATATCAAGGGATTCATGGAAACTTTGGTTTTGGGGATATAAATGAGGAAGGTAGGGAGATTTTAAATTTTGCTATGGCATTTGATCTCTTTAAGTCAATACAATCTTCAAAAAATGAGAAGAACATTTAATTACTTATAAGAGTGGCTTATCACAAACACAAATTGATTACTTTATTTGTAGAAAAAAAGATAGAGTGTGTTGTAAAGATTGTAAGGTAATTCCAGGAGAAAGCTTAACCACCCAACATCGACTTTTAGTTATGGATTTACAAATAAAAAAATGGACAAAGAAGAAAAGAGTGCATCGAGTTATTCGGACTAAATGGTGGAACCTCAAAAGCGAGAAAGAAGATATATTTAAACAGAAAGTCCTACAAGGAGATGTTATGCATAGAATTAATGCTCGTTGGTTAAAATGGAGAGGAGCGTCGGGTATTCTTTGTGATAAGAAGATACCATTAAAATTAAAAGGTAAATATTATAGAGCAGCAATTAGGCCTGCCATGTTTTATGGTTCTGGGTGTTGGGCAGTTAATCATCAACATGTACAAAAGATATATGTGACAGAAATGAAGATGTTGAGATGGATGAGTGGTCATACAAGAAAAGACTGTATACATAATGAGGTTATTAGAAACAAAGTAGGAGTGGCACCAATAGAGGATAAAATGAGAGGACATCGTTTAAGATGGTTTGGACATATAGAAAGAAGATCAAAAGAAGAACCTATAAGAAAGTTAGAAAAACTAAATTTGGAAAGTATTAAAAGAGGTAGAGGACGACCACAAAAGTGTTGGAAAGAAACAATAAAGAACGATCTAGCTTATTGGGAGTTAACTGCTAATATGGCACAAGATAGGGATCTGTGGAAACAAAGAATCCATGTAAAAGGCTTAGTTGTTGTTGTTGTTGTTGTATAGTTTCAGATGTATGCTCACTCGTCCACACCTGTCTGTACCATTTCATAATAGAACAGGACTTTGACTTTGTTTTGGCATCTTGATATGCTACATATTCTGACTAAATGTGGTCTAACAGGTAAGCCTAATGATTTGAGATCATACCATTATTAATTTATAGCTCAAAATAGTACTAGTTACAAGTTTCCACATGCAATAAGTGAACCCAATCCTAGTAAATTATGCAAATGGGAACTTCAAAATCGTAAGAATTGGATCTATGTGTTCTCTGATAGGTAATAAAATAGTAGAGAATATGTCCGGAAAGAAACATGTTGAGCCTAATTAGTTCCCTTATAGATTAAACTTTTATATTTTCATAAAATGTTATGAAAACTCGTACTTCAGTTCAGTCCTGTCATGCAATAGCTAGTTCAAGATATGGCGCTGTCTGAGAATGGAAAAGTAAACTCACAACTGCACTAGCACCAACAATTTCTTAGAAAGAAGCCAGAAGTACAAGCAAGCCAAATTGAGTTTGACAAAATGATTTACAGTGTGAAAGTATTTGAAGACAAAGTTGCCATTAACTAGCACTCAAATGTGAGAAAATTGCCCTGAGAACCACAAGATTAACTTAATGATATTAGACATGACAATGAGCAACGCTGTGAGTAGCACTTAATTAACATTGATAGAACATTCGGAGAAACAATATAACCAAAGAAAATTTCAGGTAATAACCACAATACCTCTTCAGCAGTTACATCATCTGGCAATCCAGAGACATAGACATGTGTATTGACCTTCAGTTCAAACCAACTATCCGGCTGTTCATTGGCTTCCTGTAAAGTAAGATGAATGCCCTCAATGTGCTAGATATCTCTCCAGTATTCCATTACCACTTCACATTTAAAACCTAGTAAAAAGATCCAATCATCTGTATATAGAAAAGAAACAATTCTTCAAACCCAGTATGAATCACCTTAATTTACAGACAAGAATCCACTACGGAAATAACAGAAATATTAAAAGACCGGACCTGAATAAAGAACTGCATAACATGTCAGGTTACTTACCTTTTTATCATTTTCCTTGTCAGGTTGCTTCCTTTTTTGTTTTGGCTGTGCTTCAGCAGTGTCTTCAGCCTTGTTTTCCAGGTTACTATTTTCCATGTCACGAGAAGTATCTGCAGAATTTAGCATTGGAAAAACTTCTTCCTCATTCAAGAAAGTCATCTCCCCCACTTCATATTGCTTCATGTCACTAAATGATCCATCCTGCAAGTATTGCAAAAAAATTATTAACCACATGAAAAGCAAAGTATCTCAAGATTAGTAGTCAAACAAAATATACAGTGAAATGTTATTTAACCGACAGCATGCATATAAGAAGAATACCATGCGGTTATATAACAAAACAACTATTGTCTACAGGTAACTGTGTCATCAGTTTTAAATTCTACCTTTTACTCTATTTCTCTGGAGAGATTAAGTGGATTCATCTTGAAGACATTAATCTTAACGATGATATGTTGATGGTTTCATTAGTTTGCTGGTCATTACTTTTTATTGTTGATCAATTCGGAGAAGTTTTTATCAGAGAAAATGTTTTTCAAGTTCCATTTATGAATTGAAAACACTCCAGACCATCAATATGCGCTATTACAACATAGGCTTTGAGTACTTTTGCTTATGCACTTGTGCAGGCTAAATCTAAAGATCTGACAACTGAATGGTATCTATCCATTGAACCTGCATTAAATTAGTTGTTCCAACGTACAATTTTAGGCACCATCTTGTGCCTATACTATGTAGAAAGAAGGAAATAACACTCATCGGATTGAATGCAACTACACAACATTTTCATAGAAATTGGCATTAATAGACCCAGCAGAAGGTTAGATGAGATGGGTTCTTTGAAGCATCTCAGCACTATGATTTTGCTGACTTTTCCTCCCCCTACATTGTATTCCATGATGACCAATTTACCTTTTTCTTGCCTTTTATCACTATGCACCAAAATAGGACAACCATGTTGCAATGTCTTTGCCATTTGTGTCTTTTTATTATTCTTGTCAGTGGATATTATTGCCTATGCACTACCTAAGCATTAAAAGACCAATTCTTAGATGTTTCGTAGCTGTATCAAGTATCAACCATACTGATGTCTTAGTTAGAAACTCAAAAAGTAAAGGAGTAAACAATCTACTACAGTTAAGAAAAACCTTGCGCTCTAGACATGAAAGTTATTATCAATTCTATTAGTAGATTGCAATGTATTAAACATAAGAACCACCTTTTGCAATAACATGACTTCAAATTCTTTAAATAAAAACCCTCATAAATAAAATGAAACTAAAACCACAATATTGTGATTCTCAATGACAAAGTGAAAAATATGGTTTAGGCTACTCTGACCTAGGTGCTCACCAAGGTGTTTCAACTTAGGCTTGAGAAATCTTGTCGCATAGAGAACTCTTAGGCACCAATTTGACAACTTTTCAGCACATGCTCATAGACATAAGCATGCTTATCTTGCATGTTTCCATGTAAAACTACTACAAACCCAACCAAACATCTCACAGAAACATAAAGATGCAAATAACTCAACTAATAGAAACTATATTCACAACAAAACAGTTGGAAGACCACCACCAGTATTTCATTTAACTAATTTATATGCTGAGAGCAGAAACCACAAACAAAGAAAGCATAGCAACCTGAGGAACCCATGCTCTAAGGCCCTTATCCCATTTGTATCTAGTGCCATCATCATCAACAAATTCTTCCTCCCCATCGGGAGGTGTTTGAGGCCGATCATCAACATCTGCCACATCACCCTTAAGCAAACCAGTAATCTCAGCTTCCAATGTGGAACCATTTTGTGTAGCCTCTGCTTCTCTAATTTCCTTTTGCCATCTAAGGAAGTCTATATCACTATCCGAATTCCCTGAACATAAGGCAATAACTTTACATACTCAGACATAAAGAACTATTAGTGAGACAACTATATTCAGACACAACGAATTACTATCCTTTGATAATTGTTACCTGGAACTTTGTTATGATGTTCCAAATCAGAACTTTCTTGTGAAGTGAAGGAAGCAAGTAACTCAGGAATTGAAGCCAGTGGCATCCATTCACTTCTACCATCAGACCAAAGAAGTGTACTTTCTGATATATAACCGCTGACATAGTGATCTATCCAAGAAAAAGAAAGCATCATGAAGCAACTCCCAATAGCCATGACAATCTAAAAAGACCTATACTTGAAAAAACGGCAAAAAATGAAGTCAAAGACAAGTCAGATATAGGCGTTACTCTGTGTGATTTAATCTGATTTTTGCGAATCAAATATAGATTCAGATTTACAGTCAGATAGGGGGAAAGAATACATAACACGGGCTGGATTAGCTAATCATATGATAGTTATACTTAAAGTTGGACTATCGAATGAATTTGGATTCATCAAAAACATGAGAATGCATATGGAATCCAAAATCAATTATTAACCAGATCCATTTTTTGTTCACTTCAGCCAATTGCATCCCTAATAGGCTTGTGATCAGTACAGCCCTTGATTTCTTTCTTGCTAAAAAGTTCTTCAACTTAAAAACGTTATATGCAAAAGAAATGACAAAAGATGATTTATATTAGGATAATTGACTCATAGTAACATATATAACAGAAAAGTTCAAAGAAAGGTAAAGCAGCAGATGAGAAGCTTTCTCAATACATATAAATAAGAAAATGTATTGCAGGATAAACCAATGGAAAAGAAACAACGAGTAGCTCCTCCTGTGAGTTAGGGACTAACCTTTCAACTCAGAGACAGCATACGGGCCTATATGTTCTGCATTTTCACCAAGTACATACCACCCTACTTCGTTTGGAAAGTTTTCAGAATCTGCCATACCTAAAAACGGGGAGGAAGTTCAGTGCAAGCTGACATAACAAAACAACACGGTGCAAGCAATTAGATTATCCTACAACACAAACATTAAAAAGTTGCAGACTCCTTCATGATTTCATATGTATGATCAGTACAAGTTCAAGACGTGCCAAAAACAACAATATGTGATTGCCACATTACGTGTCAACAAGGTTTGGAGTCCATCGAGAACTGAAAAAAGAAACACATGTATAATAACAACTGTGGCACATACCATACAATCTTCTTCTTCTCTCCTTCTCCTCCTGTTGACTCCCAACTAAGATGACACCTCCGACAGAGTCATCAGTTCTGATATTGCGAACCACATATTTCCAAAATGTGTTGTTTATAATGACTTAGACATGTATTTGAAACGTGTTTCTTGTTATGGTAGGAATGAATGGTAATTTTTCTTTGCTTGTTCCTAGATGCTATCGCATTGTCCACCCACTCTCCAAAACAGTCCATAGAAGCTGAATGCCTATTCCTCACTTACTGTCGTTGAACCTTGATAGCGCATCTTCTAGCCCCATTAGCTTGAATGACTCAAAACATTTTATTATCCCGACGCGCTTCATGTCAGTGGCTTTCTCTTACCTTCCGTTGCACTCAAAACTTAGTAAAAATTCCAACTTCAGGTAGGTGGAATTTTAGCCCATATATACTCTCCTATTTTCTCTTACCGTCCGTTGAACTCTGTTCTCGTTCCAACTAGCCTTCACTTACTTACAAACCTTTTATCCAACAACAACCAAGTGCAACCTCGATCCACATACCCTCCTAATTCATTTCCTCAACATTCATATGCAATCTAGTCCATCATTCACCTTCTTACAACGCTTATACACTCGACTGTGGAGGTTCCCTCGTGAACTAGAACTCCCATTGGGGATCTTTGAATTCTATATATAACTCCACACCACCAAAACAGGTTAAGAAGACAATCAACACTCAGAATCAATCACAAGAAAAGGCAACTAGAGAAAACACCAATCGGCGAAACATCCAATCCCTTGCCCAAAGAGAGGTCGCAAGAATCGCCTAGAGAAGGAGAGCGAGCAAGCGAAAGAGGGAGAGAGCTAGAGAGAGAACCTATGCTGTCAGATTGCGAAGGATCGACGAAGATGGAGGACGGACGGCGGACGGTGCCGAGTCGACGACGATGGCAGGACGGCAGGGGCGAGGGCAACGAAAGGGTTAAAGAGAAATCACAATTGAGTTAGGTTGCACTGCCGGTTTCACCTTCTTCAGGAAATCACAAGCCTAGAGGGATTGTTGAGTTAGGTTGCAACTCGCAACGCATACTTTTACAGGTCGAGGTGGCAATCTTGGCCCGACCCATGCGGCCAGACCTAATCCGACCCGGAGAGGCAGACATTACTCGATTTGACTGGACTCGAGTGCGTGCGGGTTGGGTATGCGAAGGGGTGGTAAAAATCGGTAGATGGATCAGGTTCGGGTCGAAGTCCGATCAAAACAGGTTGCCCAGACTCGACTCACTTTTTTGCTCGTTGTCCGATTTGAAGACCCAAACAGGTTCTAGTCGAGTCCAATTCAGCCGGAGCAAACCACATATATACTGCATGTAATATCAAAACCAAACAAAAATGTATTCTAGGAATGGTAAATCAGTCGATGTTTGTCTTTTATGAGAGTTGCTGGAACTTGCTCGTGTCCATTTTAGACCCCGACATGACGTGAGTTGGATACGACTCCATCCAGCGTGTATATATATATATATATATATATAGTATAGTGGTGCAATGACAGGAAGATATCATCATCCACAATGTAGTCATCTTCTATTTTTTGTCTTCAAAGTTCGTAGACTTCAAGTTATTAAAAGAAGTCTTCAATCACTTTGCCATCTCTAGTTAGTTCCATCACTTTCAGCTTACGGACCCCTTTTTTTATCACCAGGTGACTTCTTTTGCACAATGTTCTCTTGTCAACTCCATAACAAGTCTGTTTTGGTAGGCAGTGACTTGTGTTTCTCTTCAAGTCTCGACGGTTAGTTCTCAATAGGGGCGCCATCTAGGTCTGTAGTACATGCCCCTTTTGCTCCTCCTTGTCCTTTCGGTACTCCTTTAAATTCAAGGATCCGCAATCACCGAAGATGCCAAATCCATTTCGACAACATAGTTTCGTCAATTCTAAGTTCTCTCTTTTGGTCATAACTTTGTTGTGATGCCAAAGTTGTCATGGCTAAAGGTTGGCACAAGACCAATGTCTACCAATGTTGGCCTAGGCTAACCCTTAGTAAAGTTCGTAACGTGTTCAGTAGAAACAAGAACACAAGTTCGCAATGGTTCACAAGAAAGAGAGTTTATACAAAAGTGACCAAAGCAATTGAATGAAAACGAAAGATCACTTCATTGAGAATAGAAAAAGTATTGCACATCTCCTGTATACAATACAATTCAATTGAGGGCAGCTTTACAAAAGTACTATCTACAAACTAAGAGAGGTCCCAGACCTAACACTACAGCTGCTAGGTTATCCCATACAAGAGACATGGTTACACAACCATAAGTGATTCACGATAATTGGGTGGTCATATATATGAAAAACTTTATATCAATACTCAATGGTATACCAAAAATCTTGAGTTATGTCTTCCATACTATAGATGCACGAGGTACACTCGTAATTTGTGTACCCTCACCATAAATGACATCAACCTATGTCAACCATTGCTTGCAAAGAATGATGACATGGTGCATATTTTTAACAATTATATGTAGGGATGGCAATTCGACGCGTTAGGAACTTGTACGTATACCAACCCAGACCAAATATGGGTTATGATTCTCTTTTCCACAATAAGTAATGGGGGCATATGTATCTGTAAGTGTGTGTCGTATTTATGTGCGTGCATGTGTATATATATATATATATATATATTGGTCAGCATGGGTTGGGACATCTTATCCCCGCACTCAAACCTCATCGAGTCATGTCGAGGTTGCATGAGTCTAGTCAATATTGCTATCACGTGGCACTCTAGTCAACACTAATGTGGCATTGATGTTTAACGTGGTATTAACATTTTAGTTTAGCACCCTTGATGAAAATCTACTTTAATAACGTAAATCAATGATTGATATTTAAATTAATGTTATTAATGCAAATAAAAAATTTTAAAAAAACTTTGTTGAAATGTTTGTAATTAATACGTAGAACAAAATTTTGCCCATTAGCTGTTATTTTAACACAAATTAATTAATTCGTGGTGTATGTCTTTCTTGATAAGTAAACTTAATTTTCATCAACTTGATTTTTAGGCCTATTAAATATTAACTTCATGCCTATGAAAATTAATATTTAATAAGTATGAAAATTAAGTCAACGTTAAAAACTAATTGTCTTAGGTTTGTCAAAAAAGGCATGTGTACATTAAATTTTATTTATGGGCATGCTTTTTCATGTAAACTGTTTATTTAATCTAACATGAAGGCTTTAATCACTAGGCTAGACATGTAATTTGTAATATTAGTATTTAATTTCAACTTAATCATGATGCCTATTAAAGTATAAAATTTAATAGTATTTCTAAGTTTTTGAATTGAGTCTATTAGCACAAATTAGTTCTAAATGTTTGGATTTTCCCCTAATTATTGAGTTGCATTTATATCACTAATTTAAATATTACAATTAATTTACATTAATAATCTTTTTAAATGATGAATTATTCATCTAATTAAAATTTTATTAATAACTTTTAATTTACAAAGGCCACTGAAGTGGATTTTTGGTTTACCACAATATGCAAATCTAGATTTTCATCATACTATACGATATTAACTGAAGTTTTATTATGATATTATATGTCAAACATGTGTTAAAAACATGCACCACGTCAACTCCATTATCTCACATCATCATCCTTCGTAACTGAGTATACTAAAACGATGATTTCAAGAGTTTGTAATATAAAAAGTGAACTATAAAATATCAAAGTAAATTTTGTAATAAACCAAAAAATATAAAATCTCAAGAGATCTAATATATATTTTCATATGTATTTCAGGTTTTGTTTGGGTCACTTTTGAATAACATGGATTTTACTTATTGAGTTTGGCTCTTGTTGGACCGAGTGTAAAATGGCCATCCCTAGGTATTGAGCTCGGTACTTCGTATCACTTATCCGGCTAAATATTCTGATTTTTTTTGTCTCATGTTTGAACCCAGTGAACCCAGGTAATATTCGGCCTCTTTGGGATTGGGTCAGTTCGGTAGGACCAATATTGGGGTCCCCATTCTTGCGTGGTTTTCCTCCACCAATTGAAGAGGACATAAATACTGGTTAGGTACCAACCTCAAACACAGACCTGGACGGTATCTTGCCCGGACCGGGACCGGGTAGACCTAATGATACTAATATGGGTTTTCTGTCATCCGGTCCATGCTCAAGATCCGAATCCAACTGAGGAGTGCTGTCCGGGCCCACAAAGACTCGATCTAACTCGTCCACTTTTGTCCGTCCGATCCGACTATGTGAGCAGTTGGACCGTCTCATGTTTTCAGCCCTAGACCGCATCTTAACAGTGGAGAACGATCTCCGCCGCCTGACAAGACAACGGCGACGGTGGTGCTCTCTCTCTCCCTCTCCCTCTCTCCCCCTCTCAATTTATCTACATTACCTATCTATCTATCTGCACTTATCTATTTTTCTTCTCTTGCTTTGATTCCGTCGTTTTTCTTCTCTCATCTTCTCCTATAAAGATTTGGAATCTTAGCTTTTCTTCGTGAAGAGAAAGAAAGGGGAACAAGGGTCTTTTCTCAACTTGGTTACGTTTGTCATATTGTTCGGTTAGATGCTAATTAGTCTCAATCTAACTCTGCAAAACCATGTTTTTTTTATTCTGATTAATTGAGACATAATTGAGCGAAACATGGTACCTGTCCATTTAGGTAGATATATTTTCATCTGATCTTATACATGCATTCACATTTAATCGTGTGATTTGCGAGTTATGTCGTGTCAAATTTGGTTAATGGAAGACGAATTGAGGGAGACGTCACGAAGGTGGTTTGGACTTTCGGAGAGATGCACTTATGGAGCTGATATCCACTATACAAAAGTGGCTGTGTGAGACTAAAATTCCTTCCAAGGAAGCCATCAAATATGATGTTGCTCTTATTGAGTTGAATGTACGTGGGCTATAGGTCGGTGGATAAAAAAATTAAGGGATGATATTTCTTGTTTGAAGTTTAACTGGGTATGACTTGAAAGTTAGATTAACATGATGGCTACTTATTCATGTACCCAAAGTTCCAGACTCACTTAGTGTGGAAAGGACTTCGTTTTGGTTCAGATGCTGCTTGTCATTAGCACGTAGAAGCAGTGACAGAGTTTTAAGTTATAAGCAAAGCTAATACATATATGGGAACTCTTGATGCTAAATGACAGTAGTAGATGGCCATGGGGATCTACGCATAAAGCATGAAGTGAAAAAGCGAGTTTACTGAGAATTCCTGAACTCGGAAAGCAGGTAAGAGAATGCTACGAAGATGAATCAAAAGATGGTATAGGTAAAGCTATTTATTCCATTATGCTCTCTTTTGGTGTTCTACTTTCCGAGCATGTGGGTGAATTTTCCGAACCAGTGAATGGTTTGATCTCATTTCAAGTGGGTGAGATCCCCAACATAGTTTCCAAAACATGAAAGGAGCTTGCCCATTCTGTTGGAAGACAACTTGGGAATAGAAGTTTTTCATAACTAGGACTACTGCAGGAGAAGCTTTTGGGAGTTCACAAGCATTAGAGCATTGATGGATGTACAAGGAACTATGTTACCTTCAAAATACCCTGATCTGATTGATTATATGTTTGTCCCAGAGATAGACTTTGAGGGACTTATAGTGTAAAATAAGGCAAGTAGGATTAGGCGTACTGCAACTGGAAATAGACGTTGCGAACCAGTGGGGGATGATCTTTCCAGGACCTCCCCATCCCCCATGTCACAAAGATACGTGTGCCAGTGCGGGACGTGGCAAATCTAAAAGATTTTTGCTGCGGAGATAAGATGCTGTACATGTATATATTATACAATAATAACGTTGGTGCAGATGATGCAGCTTAGTCGCAGCCGACCTTAGGATGATGCGGGAACAAGCTCGTGCACGGTAGAAGAAGAAAAAAAATGCAGAGGAAGAAGGGGAGGTGCGAATGGTTAGCCGAAGAGGCTTTTCTCAGGAAGATACTTTTTGGTTATTGTATATATGAATTCGTTTTTTCATTCTATAAATACTTCAAAAAAAAGGCGTAGGAAGAACGGGAGGTAGGCGCATGGTTATCCGAAGAGGGCAGGAAGAGACTTTTTGGTTATTGTATATATGAATTCGTTTTTTCATTTTATAAATACTTGGGTTTTTTCTCTTTATTGTTTTCCTATATATGAGTTTTCTGTCAAAGGCATTTTATCCGGGATATGCTTGTGTCCTTTTTAAAAGCAAAAACTGTTTTTTTATAAATCTTTTGTTTTTATTAAAGTAACACGTGAAATCCGGAAAGAGGGTTTTTCTTCATGCATTTCACGATTGTTGTTATTGAACCGAAAGTGGCCACCAACAACTTATATCTCCCACTTTGCCAATTGAACTAATTTATGATATACTGATTTTGTCTCACATTATTTTTGAGTTTTTTCTAAGATGTATCATTTTTCTAGTTCTAAGTAAATTACAACTTTAACATGTTATGCGGTTTCTATAATCAATATGTTTTTCTTTCATAACCATCAACAAAGTGTATTTCTACACTCAAACTTTAGGCATATATCAAACCCATATGCGTAACATGTTTAGAGAAAAGATCTTATGAGATACCTTTAGTTAAGAGGTCAACCAACACGTCATCCGTTAGATATCTCATTCATTTTAAGCGTATCATGAACATATTGATATTTAACCATTATATGTTTGTTTTTTGAGCTATCAACTCCACTTTTAATAAGAGTAATTGTTACGTTGTTGTCACAATAAATGACAACATGTTCGTTGGTTATATCAAACTTTAAATCACGTATGAAGCAACTTATCCAAACAACACTTGTTGTATCTATACTACAAGCAACATACTCAATTTTTTGTGTATGAAATGCTACAAAATCCTTATTTTTTCGAGCTAAAGAAACACCAGTACCTCAAAATAAGAATATTTGATCGGAGGTTGACTTGTTGCCATCTTTGCTTCTAACAAGGTCAACATTTGAGTATCCTATCACTTTTAGTTCATCTGCTTAAAAAAAGACTTTTGTTTCTTTAAGATATCGTAATATCCTCTTCACAACTATCTCATGTTGCCAATCAAGATTACTTTGATATCTACTTATAAGGCCAACAACAAAACTGATATTAGGTCTTGTGCACAACATTACGTACATCAACCTACCCACAACTTATGCGTAGGAAATATTAAAGTTTCTCTCTCTTATCAGGATAATCAACCTTACTCAACTTCACGCTTTTAGCAACATATATAGCTTTAGGCTTGGATTCACCCATTTTAAATTTCTTTAAGATATAATCTATCTCTCTTTGCTTAAACATAGAATATTAGATTCTCTATCATAGAAATCTTTATACCTAGAATATAAGATCTCTCTCATATTCTTCATTTCAAACTTTGAGTTCAACCATAACTTGATTTTGATAATCATTTTATTATCATTACCTATTACTACGAATAATGATAAAATGACAAAGTGACTCATTTTTTAAAACATGTATATAGTGATGATGAAGTTTATTGGCCACAAACCCAAATTCAATTATGATATTAAACTCAAGACTCCATTAAGGGACAAGCCCTAAGACATGTTGATGAAGTGTCTCTTCAAAACACATTCCCCATGCTTGATCAAATGCCACATGAAGGCATGAAATCTCAAAATGAATTCCAAAAACCTTGCTTGACCAATTATTTCAAAGGAAACCAGGAAACATATTTCGATCAAGGGGCAGGTATAGAAACCATCTTCATATAGAAAGGGGGGATTTCTCAAAATTACTTCTTCAAAAGAAGCAAGTTTTAAATTTAACCCCACAAAGGACTTTGAAAAGAAAGAATTTTCAAGCCTCTTGTTAAAAACCTTGATGGTGTTGGGATAAGCACATGACTTCCACGATGAAGAATGTGGAGATCATGTCAAAATTCAAATATGATGGCCATGACTATCACTTAGGGCTGGTTATATTTTCCATCCTTAAAACCAAAAGTATCATGATCATGTTAGTTGTGTCAAAAATATCAAAATGCATGGACATCCATCGTCTGCTCAAAATTCCTTCTTTTGAAAAGCCGTGGCTCTTCACCATGCGGTCATGGGAATCATACATCTCCATCAAGCTAGGGGCATTTTAATGTATCCCCTAGACACCTTCCAGGGAGAACCAAAATTCGTAAGAATGTATCTCCATAACATGTGAGATACATTCCATATTTTGTCATCATCGCATAGAGCATGTATTTCCATTGAGTCATATGGAGTACATAGCATGCATCACATGCATATCATATCACCCAAAGAGCCCAAAAAGATGGCAACCCGAGTAGGAATGTCCCCATGTCTTAAAAAGGGCAACAAAAATCGAAAAGCATATTGATATTGAGGGTAGAAGTTTAGCAGACCCCGAAAATGCCCGAATATTCGAAAGGGTCTATGTTAAGTTCTTTCGATTTTTTTTTTTAAATCGAACTCCTTTGAAACTTCTTGAAAGAAGGATCAAGGTTGATTGTATAACCCCGAATGGAGGAATTTATACTTTACGAAAAGTAGAGTCTTCAAAAAACGAAATTGACAACATTTCAAAAATCCTTGGCTTACAAGATTAAGCCTTGTTCAAAATGTCAAAATATTTTCAAATAGCGGATGCTATTAAGAAATAGGGCGATCTCGGTTGAATCGAGTAACCAAAGGGATAAGCTTTCCCCTATTTTACTTTCTCTCCAAAAAGGAAAATTGGCGACATCCAAAAGAAAAAAAGAAAAAGGAGAATACAAAACTCCTCCAAGAAGAGGTCTTTCCTTCATAAACAGGGAATACAAAAACTCCTCCAAAAGAGGTCTTCTCCTTAAAAGAAAAGAGGGAATAAAGAAAAAATACTCCCAAAGGAAGATCCTCTATGAAAGAAAAAGGAAAAGCCAAAGCTCAAAAGAGTGATTTTCCGACTCTTTGCCTAAAACCATGGGACGCTTCAGAAGGGACCGTGATATCTCTTTCTCATATCCCCGTAGCTTATCCCCAAGGAAAAAGGTTCAACTACGAAAATCCTAAAGTACGAATACAGTCTACTTATTTGGATTTCATTTTGGTTGAGAACTCGACTTTGTTTTGTAGGAAATGGAACTTTGAAATCTTTTCCAAGATTTCCTACCCAAAAACCTCTACTTAGTAGTAGGTATTGAAACTCGAATAAAGGGAAGCATGAAAAATCAGAAGTCCTTTCGATAAAAGATAAAACGAGTTCCTTTTGAAAAAGAAATTTTCAAAAACCCGCAAATGTCAAAAAGACATGGAAAAAACCTGCTCGGAGCAGTCAGCCTCAAAAGGCTCTCTTCGGGCTCAAAAATCAAAAACAATTTTGCTCACTCATGCATGCATTCAAAGAGTCATTCGTGCATGATCATACATAGGGAAATAGCTAGGAAAAGTCCCCTTCTACTAAAAAAATCCCCTCCTGTGGTAAAAGAAAATAGGGTTTTATGAAATAAGGATGGTGCATTCTCGAGAAAAATTTGAGAAAAACCACAAAAAGGGGTGTTTCTTCTTTGCCATTATCCAAATAATGGTAAATTTGGATAATGCCAAAGAGGGGCATCCCTAAACACTCCAAAATTTCTAAATTTAAAAAACTCTCAAAACTTCAAAAGCCATCCCAAGGCAAAAAAACAAGAAAAAAAGTGAAAATACAAACCCATTCGAAGAAAAGCTCGACAAGAGGCCAAAAGCATAATTTGGGTCAAAAAGCAAAAGTAGCTCCAAAATGCATAAAGAGGCTAAGAACCTGATGAAGTCGACAGAAGTCCGAGACACGTCCCGTCAGAATGAAGAACGGAATCCATGGGGAAATCTGAGATCAATAACACTAGGAACCGACCAAAAGCAGAAATGACGGATCGAAACAGACGCCAAAACGTCCTCAAAAGCAGAAGATCAGTTGGAAAAAGGACTGGGGGAACACCCAGGCCAAGGTGGGGTCGTCGATAAACCGGAGCCCACTCAAAACTGAATGTGAAAAGCGCTAGAAAGGACTGAAAACAAAGGAATAGAAGAGTTTGGATTGGATATGGACCCAAATATCCATATCCAAATAGTGTTTGGATTGGATATGGATCCAAAATATCCGAGATTCGAGATCCAAACCCAAATAAATACTTGGATTGGATCTGGATCTCAAATATCCGAGATCCAAATCCAAATAGTGTTTGGATCAGACCCAGATACCCAAACCCAAATCCAAGACCCATATCCAAGACCCACCTCATTTGCCTATAAATAGAGGTGAGGGGGTCCCAAAATAGTTCACGTGAAATGCTTGTGGGAGGAGAGAGAATGAGAGAGGCTAGCCGTGGAGCTTAGCCATGGGTTAGCCATGTGGGCTTGATCAAGGGTTTGGGTTCGAACCTTATATGAACCTAGACCTAGCCAAGGGCTGCAACAAGGTGGGCTGCAACTAAGGAGGAGGCTGCAACCAAGGTGGGCTCGATGTGGGTGCATACAGTGGACCGGCTCCAAGAGGTAAGTCATCCTAAACCTAGCCTAGGCTCGAACCTACCTAACCCTAGCTAAACCTGCCTAACCCCAACTTCACCCAAACCGACTCCCTTACACCCCTTTTGCTGGACCACCCAAGACCTAAGCCCAGCCACACACCTGGCAGCGCCCCGAGTCTCCCGCGTGCCCCACGCACCTCACTGCGCTCCGCGCGCCCCGCTCACCTCGCTGCGCTCCGGCTGCGCTCTGCACGCCCCTGTGGCGCCCTAGTGCCCCGTTGTACCCCCTGTGGCGCGCCTAGCGTGCCCAGTCCTCTGTGCGCCCAGCGCGCCGACCCAACAGCGCCTATCGCCTGGCGCTTGTCGGCTGCATCAAATCAAGCCGAACGGCCTGCCCTCTTCCAGGCTGTTTCACCTACAAAACCCATGGCCTGCTGGTGTAGGCCGTGTCCCATATCTCAAACAAAAACCCACGGCCTGCCTTGTGGCAGGCCGTTTCTTTTAGGCAAAACGGCCACCTCCCTTGGCCGGACACCCCAAGCCCACTCGAGCCACCCTTGGCTCGAGTCACCCTAACCTAGGCCTACCTAGGGTCAGTCCATATATCCCTCAAGCTAAGCCCACTCGAGCCACCCTTGGCTCGAGTCACACCAAACCAAACCGGCCCCTCCAAGGCCCTAACCCTGAGAGCTTCCAAACCGTCTTGCCGCCCTCAAGCTCCACTCTCACGTGCCCTCCCCACTCCTACACGACTTATCTCTTGGCTGCACGTCACCAAGGCTTGTCACTGGAAGGAGTGTGCTCCGTTGTTGCCACATGAAGGTGCCGTGAGCCGAGCTCAACAAGCAAGGCATACGCCTCATAGGGAAACCCCACACAACGGGCTAGGTGAGTTGTAAGTCCTTTACATTTAAAGTTCAATTAAATTTTGATACGGGGTTGTAGTAATGGAGCGTGGTCTCCCCTCGAGATGTAATATTGATGATTGACACACGAGACACATACGTGCACTTGAGCCTTAGCTCTTATCTCGTACACAAGACACACACGTGCACTTGAGGCTTAGCTCTTATCTCGTACACCAAGCACCCACGTACACTTGAGCTTTAGCTCTTAACCGTATATGATTTGCACACACCCACAATTGAGCTTTCGCTCTTACTCCAAAGACTCTAGTAAGAGCCATATAAGTTGCAATTTCCTTCGGGTTGTTACTTTAAGTCGTGTGAGTTTTGTCATTTCAATTCCGCACTTGCACATAAAAGACACCCGAGCACTTGCTCAACACTCTCATGCACATTTTGGCCTTGGCAGCTCATAAGATATAAAATATCTATATACTTTTAACTGCGTGAGTTTTATATTCCAAGTCTTGTATGCACTTACATTTTGGGTGGTTCAAATTCAGTCGTGTGAGTTGTCTTTTAATTTATACACAACACACACACGCACATTGAGCCTTTTCGCTCTTATATCTATATTTCTCTTTCGGCAAAGTTTAATTCAAGTCGTGTGTGTGAGTTGTCTTTCCATTTATACACAACACACATGAACACGTTGAGCCTTCACGCTCATATATATACTTATATTTCCCTTTCAGCAAGTTCAATTCAAGTCATGTGTGTGAGTTGTCTTTCCATTTATACACGACAAACACACACTCACATTGAGCCTTTCCGCTCTTAGGATATAAGTATATTTCAAATTCTATAATTTACATTCAAGTCGTGTGAGTTGCTTTAAAATTCGGGTATTTGCTTAAGTTGTGTGTGTGAGTTGCTTTCAATTCGAGACTAGCTCACATCATCATATCAAACCCGACAAAGTATTTGTGCATCCTTGCATTCGCGCGTTTTCAAAAAGAAACCCCGAATTCACGCTCAAACTCGCTACAATTAGGCCACTTGTGCACACACATATCCGGCCTAAACTAGCTAAAACTCAAAGACTTGGAATCGTACAGCCTCGTACATAAAAATTGCAACGTAGGCACAAATCAAATCCATATTTCAAACACTTGTATTTTCAAGAGTTAAAACTGTTTTTATCGAAGTCCATAAGCGCTTAAACTGACCCTTGAGCGCCGGTTCAATGAGGTTTATAGCGAAAAGATCCCGCTTGCCCACAATCGCCTAAAAAGTCAGATATTTCAAAAATCTTCGCTAGTTTGAGTAAGCTAGCTGGCACGCCCATAAAAAACAATGTAAACGCAAAAATGTTCATTTCCAGTCTGAAGAACCAGGGGTGAGAATTTTCCTGCTTACACACGTACAACATAAGGGACATCCCACTTGGGTCGCCACTTTCCAAGTGGATGTGGGCCACGATATTGGATGATTTTGAGCACAGGGTCTCCCACTTTGAAGTGGTGAGGTTTCATATACTTCTCATAGTGTCGGGCTACCCTTTGCCGGTATGCATGTGCATGATCCATGGCAAGGGGCCTTCGCTTATCTAGTAAATCGAGCTCAGCCATTCTAGCATGCTGTAGCGTCTCTAGGGGAAGGTCGAGTGTAAGTGATATATGAAATGAATGAATTTTGGTATGAATGGGGAGAATGACATTTGTGCCATAAACCAACTCAAATGGCGTGGCATTTGTGGGAGTTCGAATGGAAGTCCTATAAGCTCATAAGGCTTCATCCAGCTTCTCATGCCACGTCCTACTCTTCTCTAAAGTTTTCTCAATAATACTTATGAGAGTCTTATTGGTGGCTTCGGCTTGGCCGTTGCTTTGAGGGTAGTAGGGTGATGAGAAGTTGTGAGTTATGCTATACATGTTACATAACTTAACCATCCTCGTTTTTTAAGGGGGTTCCATTATCAGACACTAGGTCTTTTAGAACCCCAAAGTGACCCAGGATATTTTTCCTAATGAATGCCACTACATGTTTGTAAACACTCCAAAATCCAATGATTTTGCAAAAACATACACCTGGTTTGGAAATCAATTAAAGAGGCCAAATTTGAGATTTTCGAAAACCCATGAGCTTCCAAAAGCTTGTAAATTTTATTTTGAAACCCCTTATCCAATGTGGATTTCTTAAACTCGGGCCAAGTCCCATTTTGCCAAAAAGCCAAAGACGAACAGGTAAAGCCTGAAGGATGACACCTGATCGAGAAACAACCCAGAAAGGAGCACCCAAAAGCCCTGAAGGCCAAGGCAACCCCAGAAACAGGTGCAGAAGCCCAAAAGCAGCACCTTGGCCTAATAAAAGGTAGGGTCAAAAGGCAAAAGGAAGGCCTAGGCCCGATGGAGACTACCGGCCTGGAGCACCCAAAAGCCAAGTCAAGTACATCTACCCAGGCAGCATAAACCTGAGCCAGAAATGGCGAAATTGAGCAGAAGCGAAGTCTAGAAAGGCGAGAAGGAATTCGAACGACAAAACTGGAGAAAACCCAACATAAGACGAAGCGCTGATATAGCTAGGGCCTGCACAAACTGTCTGTCTCGAAACGCCAAGAAGGACTGTTCAAAGAAAATTTGGATTGGATCTAGACCATAAATATCCATATCCATATCCAAATAGTGTTTGGATTTAGATTGGATCGGATCTGGATCAAAATATCTAAATCCGTATCCATATAAATGTTTGGATTTGGGTCGGATATGGATCCAAAATATCCGAGATCCGAGATCTAGACCCAAATAATGTTTGGATTGGATATGGATTCCAAGACCCAAATCCAAAACCTATATCCAAGACCCACCTCATTTGCCTATAAATAGGAGTGAGGGGGTCCCCAAATGTTCACGTGAAAGTGCTTGGAGGAGCTTAGAGAAGAGAGAGAAAGGGGTTAAGGTGAGTGTTTGGTGCTTAATTTCATTTTTAGTGGGTTAAGCTTTGTGGGTTAAATAGGATTAGCATGGGCTGCGCCAAGGTGAAACAAGGTGGACCTAGCTGCACATGGAGGACTTGAGGTGGGCTGGACCGAGGCTTGATCTAGATCTAGCCAAGACTCCCTTGAGGTAAGCCTAAACCTAACCGTAACCCATTCTTTTCCTAATCCTCTAAACCACCCATGAACCAAACCTAACCTTGGTTGGATCAACCTAAACCTAACCTTGCAACCACCTTCCCTTGGATCGACCCACCTAACCTAACCCATTTCCGCCTAGCCGACCTACCCCACTTACCAAAAACCCGGCCATCTCCCTTGCCGCCCGCCATTCCACCACCTCCCAGCTACCTTCCCCATCTCATCCACACCCCACACCATCACCAGCTACCTCGTCACCAGCCATACCCCACTCCACCACCTCCCAACTCCCATCCTCACCACCTGCCACCTTCCAACATCCCAATCAACTCCCTAAAGCCTCCCGGCCTGCACCTTGTACAGCGCAAACCACCCGACTTTCACCTTCCCCTGCCATACCCGGCCACCATCAGCCCTACCTGACCTTCACCTTCCCTCGGCCAACCCCAACACCAGCACCCGACTCCCTTCTCACCTGCCATATCCCACACACCGCAACTCCCAGCCGTCTCCATTGTTGCCCAACATCCCTAGCGCCCTACCTACGCGCCCTAGAGCGCACCTGTCTCGTGCGCCGAAGTCCCTGCCGCCTGCACCCGTATCCCACGCCTACGGTCATCACCCCCGCCGAGCATCCCACACCACTCCCTACCACGAACACCCTACCACTCCACCAACCCCGCGGCACCTTAGACGACCTACCTCTATCATACCCCACCGCCATTAGTCCCCCCCCAAGCCCGCAGCCCATCTCGTGCCGTAAGCCCTCTCTCAAGCCCACGTGACTCATCACCCTCCAAGCCCAACTTGGCCAGTCACCTCACGTCTCGAGCATGGTGAAGAGGACACCCTTGGGGCTGCCAAAGTGAGCCAAGTCCGCGTAGATTGGAGAAGAAGTCCGAAACCACTTGTAAGTGTTTAAAATTCGGCATTTTACATTACTTCTCCCTTATATCTAATTCAATTTGATACGGGGTTGTATTAACGGAGCGTTGTCTCCCCCCAGGATGTAATATCGGTGCTTCACACACGAGACACATACGTGTACTTGAGCCTTAGCTCTTATCTCGTACACGAGACACACACGTGCACTTGAGCCTTAGCTCTTATCTCGTACACCAAGCACCCACGTACATAATTGAGCTTTCGCTCTTACTCCAAAGACTCTAGTAAGAGCCATATAAGCTGCTATTTCATTTGGGTTGTTACTTTAAAGTCGTGTGAGTTTGTCATTTCAATTCCACACTTGCACCCAAGGAACACCCGAGCACTTGCTCAAGCACTCACGCATCTTTTGGCCTTGGCAACCACTAAGATATAGGCATATTTATATACTTTCAGCTGCGTGAGTTTTCCTGGTTTAGCTGTGTATGTCTTTACGTTCTGGGTTGTTAATTTTAAGTCGTGTGAGTTGTCTTTACATTTATACACAACACACACGCACACATTGAGCCTTTCCGCTCGTATATTTATATTTCCCCATTTTGGAAGTTAAATTTCAGTCATGTGTGTGAGTTGCCTTTCAATTTATACACGACACACACAAACACATTGATGCCTTTGGCTCATATATATATATATATATATATATGTATTTCCCATTCCGCACTTTACATTTAAGTCGGGTGGCTTTTAAATTAAAGTTGCGTGGGTTGTCTTTCAATTTATACACAAACACACACGCACACATTGAGCATTTTCGCTCTTATATCTATATCTCCCTTCCGCAATTTTCCTTCCGCAATTTACATTCAAGTCGGGTGAGTTGCATTCATTTTGGGTATTTCCCTTCAGCTATGTCTTTCAATTTCGGGATTTACATTCAAGTTGTGTGAGTTGCATAGCATATCCACCAAACTCGAGATATTGCGCATACTTGCATTCAAAGATGCCCCGAATACCCCGTGCAAACACGCCAATCTTAGGCCACTTGATGCACACACATCCCGCCTGAGTAGATAAAACTTAATGACTTGGATACGTGCAACCCCACTGTAGACGCGCGAAAATCCCCGCCTCTTCGCCTCTTTCGGGGCTCGGAGTGGATCTTCTCGTGTGTCTAAGGCCTATGTATACAAATAGGGCGTGCCAGCTAGCTTACTTAAGCTAGCGAAGATATATTTAATACTGACTTCTAAACGTGGCGACTATGAGCAAGTAAGCTCTTGTCGTCGCAGACCTTCTTGCATCGATGCGCAAGGGTCAGTCTGTACGCTTTTGCAAAAATCGAGTTTTGGAGAGAAAGTCCACGAAGCGGTTCGAGGTGTCTATTTCGGGTCTTTAAGATGCGATTGCATATTTTAGATCACGTGGATTTGCACGTGCCTAAGTCTTTTCTTTTATCCCTTTTCAGGCCACCTAGTTTGTGTGTTATGAACACTCCACTACATGGGCGAATTCGAGCGGGGCTTGCTTCGATGCAATATGCGTCCTACCTCGTGGTATGGCGTAGATGCAATGCAAACTCACGCTACTCCAAAGGGAAAACCCGAAATGTAAAGACAATACTGAAGGGAAATAACAGAAGGGAAATAACCGAAGGGAAATAACCGAAGGGAAATAACCGAAGGGAGATATGTATATAGCTTATGTATATGAGCCCTTACTCGGGTCTTGCAAATAAGAGCGAAGGCTCAATGTGGGTGCGTGCTTGAATTGAAAGACTTACACACACGACATAAATGAAACCCAAATATAACTTGCAGTATGGCCTTGACTAAGGTCTTGGGAGTAAGAGCGAAGGCTCAATGTGTGTGAGAGTGCTTGAATTGAAGTACTACACACACGACATAAATGAAACCCAAATATAACTGCAATAAGGCCTTTACTAAGGTCTTGGGAGTAAGAGCGAAGGCTCAATGTGTGTGAAAGTGCTTGAATTGAAAGACTTACTCACACGACATGAAATGAAACCCAAATAGTATAGGTCGGCCCTTACTTGGGTCTTTCAAATAAGAGCGAAAGCTCAATGTGTGTGAGAGTGCTTGAATTGAAAGACTTACTCACACGACATGAAATGAAACCCAAATAGTATAGGTCGACCCTTACTTGGGTCTTTCAAATAAGAGCGAAAGCTCAATGTGTGTGAGTGCTTGAATTGAAAGACAACGCACCCAACTTAAACAAAAACCCTTCGAAAATGAAAGTATATGTACACTTATATATTAGGGGCTGATTAGGCCCGTGTGTGTTCAAAATCGTGCACGACTAAGAGAGTGCACGTGTGTGGTTGTGCCAAGCCACGTTATTACAAGCGGGGGGAGACTATGCTCCGTTATTACAACCCCGTATCAAATTAAATCTCAAGCAAGTGTACAACTAAAGACCGAGTTTAGACACTTACGAGTAGCTGGTCCGTAGAGGTCTTGCTTGAGCGTGGGCTTGGCCTTGGGCTGCAAACGGGAGCTCCGCAAAGGTAGGTGATCAAGGGTGCTGGCTGGCTGCAAGTGGGGCGCGGGATAGGCGCCTCGAAAATGGCCGGTGGCAAGTAGATGGCGCCTCCAAGTAGGGGGGGTTCAAAGTGGCTGAATGAGTGGGTTCTTAGGGTCACTAGGGGAGTTAAGAGTTTAGGGAAACTGGACCTAAAAGGTGAGCTGGTGGGAAGGCCGAATAGGACACTTAGGGGAAGGCCGAATGGGACACCTAGGGGAAGGCCGAATGGGAAAGGATGGCTAGGTAGTGGCCGACTGTTTGGGCTATGCTGGGTTCGGCTAGGTTAAAGTGGTGGTGGCAAAAGGGCTGAGATGAAGGTAGGATGGGTGGCTAAGAGTGGAGAGGTGGTAGAGAGGGGCTTTGAGGGAGTTTGGGGTACTTACCGAATGGGGAGAGGTGGCGGATGAAGTGGGAAGCAGGCAGGCAGATGGCTGTTGGCTGGTTCGGTTGGGTGGAGGTGATGGCGTCCGGCTGAGGGATGGTGGTGGTGGATGGAAGAGGGAAGGTGGCGGAGCAGGTGGCGGCTGGTGGAGGTGATGGCGTTCGGCTGAGTGAGAGATGCGAGAAGGAGAGGGCCCGGCTGGGTGAGATGGTGGTTCCCACTTGGAAAACCCGCCCACAAGGAGGGGGGTTTAAATAGGGGATGGGTAGGTCGGTTAGGGCTGGGCTGAGGGTAGTGGTTAGGTGGTTTAGGTAGGGTGGTATGTAGATAAGGTGGGCTGGAAGGGGTTGGGCCAGATATTTTAAAACTAGGGGTTTGGGTAAATCGTGGGCTAAGGGTGGTTTAGGGGTTTAGGGCTAGGTTAGGTGGTTGGGTTTTAGGGTGAGGTTTAGTGAGCTAGGTTAGGTGATTAGGTTGGGTTTAGGCTAGGATTAGGGAAATTAATCTAGGTTTAGGGAAGGATTAGGGAAGTGGGTTAGGTGATTAGGTTGAGATTAGGCTGGGATTAGGGAAGTGGGTTAGGTGATTAGGTTCAGATTAGGGGTGGATTAGGGGTTTAGGCTAGGATTAGGCATTTTGGGTTAGGTTTAGGTGAGGGAGCTCCCTTAGCATGGCCCATAGACCTTGATCACCCCATGTTGGTGCAGCCCTAGGTTAGGTTTTAGCTAATTACAAGCTTAAACCCACTCAATTAGGCTAACCCACATGATTAAACCCAAACTTGACACACAAGTCAAGCTTAATACAACACTCTTGATATTTTTCACCCCCACTCTCTCTCATGCCCAATATCCCACGTGAATTTCAAGTGGGCCCCACCTCCATTTATGAGAAGGTGATGTGGGCCATGGATATGGATATTGGATTGGATCTCTGGATCCAAATCCAAATCCAAGTACACATATGGGTTTGGATTGGGATATGGATATATATGGTCCAGATCCAATCCAAACTGAACTCTAACTCCTTCGAGCTGGGTTCGAAACGGACGATTTGTGCGGGGTCTGACAGCATCAGTACTCCGTCTGCGTTGGGTCTTCGCCAACAGGGTCGTCCGCCTCCGTTTCTGCCTTCCGGAGATGACTTCAAATGATATTTTGATGATAACAGGGTCTTGGACGTTCGAGATCCTGGGGGTGTGAATGTGATACAAGAGTTGCTGTGCCGGGCTCGACGTGTGCTCCGGTTCCGGGCTCTTCTTAGCTCTCCTGGTTCTGTCTTGATCGGGCCAAGCCACTTCGGGGTTTCAAAACATGTTTTAAAAGGGTTTTCAGAAGCCATATTGTATGTTTTTGAAAGATATAGTTTAAAACATATATACAGGGTTGTCTGGAAGGCTCCTGGGTTTCCAAACTCAAAAATGGCCCTTTGGGGCTGCTTGTACAAAACCAGATTTGTTTAAGGAATTCGTGGGATTTCGGGGTGTTTACACCCACGTAAATAAAATATGCAAATAGGCATACAAATCGATCAAGTACTTTTATATTCTTTTCAAAAGTCCATGCTTATTCAAAATCGATATTTTCTAAGCGTTTAAACCAACCCTTGAGCATCGGTTCAAGAAGGTTTACAACGAAAAGATCTCACTTGTCCACAGTCGCCCCATAAGTCAGATATTTCAAAAATACTTTGCTAGTTTGAGTAAGCTAGCTGGCACGCCCAAAAGCGACTTAGACACGAAAAAGGTTCACTTCAGGCATAAGAACCCAGAGTGAAAATTTTCGCGTGTCTACAATGTTGCCCCTGAACATTGGTCAGGGAGGTGGCTTCAACCCATTTGGAAAAGTATTGAGTGGCTGCGAGTATGAAGCTATGCCCATTTGAAGCATGTGGAAATATTGGTCCTATGATGTCAAACGCCCTCATGGTGAAAGACTAGGGGCTTACCACGGAATGCAATGTGGATGACGGGGTATGAATGGCGTGTCCATGCACTTGACATGTGTAACACTTCCTAACATGGTCATGGCAATCCTACTTTAAAGTGGACCAAAAATAACCCGCTCTAAGTATTTTCATTGCCATCATATTGTTATTTACATGCCCTCCACATTCTCCATCGTGGAATTCATGCATTACTATCCTAGCCTCCTCCAGGTCGACACACCTTAGTAAGATGCCAGTGAAACGTTTATTGTAAAGAACCCCCCCCAAAATCAAATATCGGGTTGAAATTCTTCATATAAAAGCTTTGTTTTTGGACGAAGCGTATTATGAAAATCCTTCATTTTCTAAGAACTCTTTAATGTCTTGAAACCAGGGTTTTTCAGTGGAAGTTGTGTTGTTTTGGTAAATCTCAAGATCATGTGTGGATGGAGTGGGCGAGTGCCATATTTCTAAGGGTCTGGTTCCCAAAGTGGGATCGACCCTTAGGGCTGAGCCCAAGTATGAGAGGGCATCAGCTATGCCATTATCCTCTCTTCCTAAGTGTGTGAGAGTACACGATTTGAACGATTCGACCAGCTTGGTGCCAACTCGTGATATGGAAGAAGTTTTTTGTTTTTGACTTGCCAAATCTTTAACACTTGGTTTATGAGAAGTAAAGAATCTCCCAAGACTTCGATGCATGATGCCCCTAGAGTTTTCAAAATTTTTAAGCCTTGTATGAGTGCTTCATACTCGGCTGTGTTGTTGGAACATTCGAAATCTAGGCGAATGGCTATGGGTATTTCTCTCTTTTCTGGGGATATGAGGACGATTCCTGCCCCAACCCCTCTTTGGTTTCATGCCCCATCGAAGTGCATCTTCCACACTTGATTTTCATTAGAGTAATTTGATAAGATATGATTTTGAAATTGGTTTTGAAATATGCTTTCATTGGGCATTTTCTCAAGTGTGGGATACAAATCTTCTAAGGGGAATTCAGCCACATAGTCGGCTAGGGCTTGCCCCTTGATGGATGTTTGATGGTGGAATTTCAGGTCATACTCCATCAAGAGGAGCTGCCATTTACCCATCCTACCCGTGAGGATAGGTTTTTCGAACAGATGTTTGATTGGATCAAGCCTAGATGCTATCCAGATCTCATGATCTAGGAAGTAGTGTCGAAATTTCTGGCAAGCCCATACCAAGGCCAAGCAAGTCTTCTCGATGGCTTGATAATTTCGTTCATAAGCCAATAGAGTTTTTGAAATATAGTATATGGCATACTCTTTGTGGGTATCATCCTCATATTGAGCTAATAATGCACCCAAAGCATTCGCATGCACAGAAATATAGAGTAAAAGAGGTTTTCCTTGCTTTGGAGGGTTTAAAACAGGAGGATTAACCAAATACGCTTTTAATCTTTCGAAAGCTTTTTGGCAATCATCATCCCAAACGAATTTCACTCCTTTTCTCAAAAGTTTGTTGAAAGGTTCGCATCTTGTAGTAAGGTTCGAGATGAACCTTCTAATTGATTGGAGGCGACCTTGGAGGCTTCGAATTTGCATTAGATTGGAGGGTGGAGGCATATCTATGATGGCTTGACACTTAGAGGGGTCGACTTCTATGCCCCTTTGGCTTACCATAAAACCTAAAAGCTTGCCGATTCTACTCCGAAGACGCACTTTTGAGGGTTTAGTTTCACCTTATAAAGCCTTTGCCTTTCAAAGACTTTTTGCAAGGATTCGATATGCATATCTCGGGTCTTTGATTTTACCAAGAGATCATCCACATAAACCTCTAAGAGTTCATGAATCTGATCATGAAAGATCGTGGTCATGGCTCTTTGGTATGTGGCATCGGTGTTTTTCAAACCAAAGGGCATGACTGTATAGCAGTACGTGCCCCAGGGTGTAGTAAAAGTAGTTTTAGCGTGGTCTCTTAGGGCTAATTTTATTTGATTATAGCCCGAGTAGCCATCCATAAATGAAAACATTTCATGATTTGCAGTACTATCGACTATCAAATCAATATTTGGCAAAGGGAAGTTATCCTTTGGCGTGACTTTGTTCAGATTTCTGAAATCTATGCAAATTCGAATTTTTCCATTGAATTTTCGAACTACAACAATGTTAGAAAGCCAATCAGAATACGCAATGGGTTTTATAAAACCGGTTTTAAGCAGATCTTCTAAACCCTCCTTCACTTGCGAATGTACGTTCGGATGAATCTTCCTAAGCTTTTGTTTTATGGGTTTCGATTCTAGATCTAGGGGAAGACAATGCTCAACCACTTTTGGGTCTATACCTAGCATGTCTTCATACGTCCATGCAAACACATCGATATAGGTTTTCAAGAATGCAATGAATGATGCTTTTTCATACTCATGCAAACATGCACCTATCTTAATGTGTTTGGGTTTTGTTTCATTCTCTAAGTTGATCTCTATGAAATCCCCTCCTACTGAATTCGAAGGTTTTTCAAAATCGAGGATTTTGTTAAACTCGGGAAGCTCAAAAGTGGGATCCTCCTCAGGGAGAAGGGGATTCTCTTCCAGGCTTTGATCATTCTCGTGAGTATTGAATCCTTGGGAATTAGGAGTGGATGCATGATTTTTGTAAACACCTGGTTCTGGTTTTGGAGATTCTACAGGTTTTGAAGACTTGGGTCCTTTTATGAAGACGATTTCTTCAAAAACCTTGGTTTTTTTCAAATTTTTACCAGGGGTTGCTATACCCACAATTTTGTTTTTGGGTTTTTGTAAATTTTTGATTTTTTTGGATTTTGGCAAAGCAAAGATACTTGGAGCTATACAAACATCTTTTTTTGATTTTTCACAAATTTCTAATGTTTTTGGTTTTTGAGATTTTCCAAATTGTTTTTGTATTTTGAGCATTTTCAATTTGTTTGGATTTTGGTTTAAGAAGGGATATTCAATCATACCTACAAAGGAAAACGCCACAAGTTAGACTCTAAACAAGAGGTCTAAATCGTAGGTTTCTGCTTTAGTAGGTTCCAAGGTACCCTTGACCTAGGTGGTCATAGGTGGTAGATCTGGTGGTATTTTTGGAATATAGTCGATCCCATATTTGCTTGGGTTTGCTCTAGGCACTATGGGCTCGAGGCAACCTTGGTTTTGATTCCCTGGACTTTGGTATGGCATGTATCCCATGTTCAATAGTATGTTCCACATTTTTTTGTTTTTTGAAAAGTTTTGATATAATTCGTGGTTTTGGAACTTGCTATTGTCCATGTTTTGTATGAACGGTTTCTTGTCTAGGGTTTTTTGAAATAGGCGACACTTGGTCTTTCCTAGGATGGTTATGGTTTTGAGTGGGCAAGCTTTGGGTTGCCCTTTGATGCACAAGACCTTCCTAGGCTTTGGGAGGACGAGTTTGGGTGTCTCGACCAAGGTCTTACCAAGGTTATCCTCGTAGACTTGAGAAGCTGATAAGCACAGGAAATTCTGGATTCTCTGAAGTTGAGGATGGTTTTCACCTAGAATTACTACTATCTGGTCTTCGTAGGGGATTTTGACCCACCTATGGAAGGTGGATGGCATAGCTCGTAGGCAGTGTATCCAGGGTCTTCTAAGCAATAGGTTGTAATTGGGGTGAATGTCTAAGACATAGAACACCCCCACGTGGGCTATGGCCCCCCGTTTCCATGGGTAACTCTACGGCTCCCAATGGTCTAGATGCATTCCCATCGTATCCCATGATTACTATGGGGCTT
Organism: Brasenia schreberi; assembly: GCA_036023115.1. NCBI lineage: Eukaryota > Viridiplantae > Streptophyta > Magnoliopsida > Nymphaeales > Cabombaceae > Brasenia > Brasenia schreberi. The sequence continues at coordinate 14,969,259 of JAYKKT010000064.1, forward strand.
GGGTTTACGGAAGTCAATGTGACTCCGATTTGATATGCCACATGGAGCGGAAGGCTGTTGAGACCTCCTCCCCCATCAGCTAAGCATTTGTCGAGAGGATAGTGATTCAAAACTACCTTGATATGCAAAGTTTGGTTGTGGGCTTTATAGGGTCTTTCTATCTCATCTTTCGAGAACACGGTAGGCATTTTTGCAGTTATAGATGCTACTTGGATTGACAAGGACTCAGGGGTTATGTTTGAATTAACCTTGGCTCTCTTTGAGATTTTTTCTAAAATAAGCTTGTGCCTAGGTGAGGTTTGTATCAACTCTAGGATGGACATGTTTATTGGGATTTTGGAGAAATGATTTTCGAAATCATATGTGGTTAAAACAACTTGACCTTTGTTCGTTTTTGGTGAAACCTTAGGTATGCATGCTTTTGAAGGGCCAAGAACACTGACCACTTTTTTAGCAGATTTTTCTAAGTGTTGGGGTTGATAGATCCTTCCGGACCTGGTCACTTCCCCTACACTTTGCCTAAGGCTCGTGCCTATTGTGGCTCTACTTGAGTGCTTTGGAGCACCTCGAATTTCTAAAATGGTTCTAGCTTGGGGCGGGACTCTAAGCGCTCCCCGGATGACTACTTGGGCGTTTTTTCTATAAAGAATGAGAGATGATGCACAAGTAGTAAAACCAGAATGGGATGAATGCACTAGACTCTTTGAAGTCAAGAAAGCAATACCTCTTTGCCCTTCCCACTAGTGCTTGCATGATTGGGGAAGGGTTATTTGAAAAAGGCTTAGGCAGGCTCTAGTTCCTCAGTGACCTGGAGTCGGCCCTACGCTATCAAGTTCTCAATTTTATTGAGGAGGGAAAAACATTGGTTTGTATCTTGGCTTTTGAGCCGATGATACTTGCAGAATCGATTTAATAGCTTCCCTTTGGAAGTGGTTCCCTCAGGAATTTTGGGGAGTTTGATCATTTCTTGGGCAAGTAGGAGGTCCAGGACCTTCGAAACAGTTTACCCCAACGGTGTATATGTAAACACCCCAAAATCCCACGACTTTCTAAAACCAATGCCTGGTTTGCAATTCAGCCCCAAAGGACAATTTTGAGTTCTGAAAACCCAGGAGCCTTCAGAACCCTGTATATATTGTTTTAAAACCAGTAAATATTGCTTTAAGGCTGTAAATAGTGTTTTGAAAGCCCCGTATCCAAATACGAGTTTTTAAACCCGGGCTAAGCCCCATTTTGCCAAAAGGCGAAAGACGAACAGGTGAAGCATGCGAAGACGACACTTGATCTAGAAACAGCCCAACAAGTGGCTCCTAAAGGCCAATTCTAGAAGCAACTTTAGAAATGTGTTTTGAAGCCTATAAGAGCATCCTGGCATGATAAAAGCCAATTCAAAAGGCGAACGGAAGGCCCAAGCATGAAGCAGTTTGTAAGCCAAGAGCACCAGAAAGCTAGATCGACCATTCTCATCCAAGCCTCAAGATTATGAACCAGAAAAGCCATAAATGAACAAAAATGGAGTTCGAAAAGTCGAAAAGGAGTCCGAACGACAAAGATTGGGGAAACCCAAATCAAACGGAGCGCTGATTAAGCCAGGGCCCGCACAGATCATCCGCCTCGAGAAGCCAAGAAGGACTATGCAGAGAAAATTTGGATTGGATGTGGAACATAAATATCCAGATCCAAATCCAAATAGTGAATAGTGTTTAGATTTGGGTCGATCCAAATAGTATTTGGGTCGATCTAAATAGTGTTTGGATTGGATCGAATCTGGACCAAAATATTCAGATCCATATCCATAAAATGTTGGATTTGGATCGGATATGGATCTCAAAATATCTGAGATCCAAGATCTAGATCCAAATAGTGTTTGGATGTGGATTTGGATCCGAATCTCAAACCCAAACCCAAATCCAAGACCCACTTTACTTGCCAATAAATAGGAGTGAGGAGGTCTCATAAAGTTCACGTGAAAATCAACTTGGAGGAGCTTGGAGTAGAGAGAGGGTATTAAGGTGAGTGCTTAGTGCTTTCTTAATTTTGCTTAGGGGTTTAATTGTGGGCTAAATAGGGGATTAGTGTGGGCTGCCCCCACCTTGATTAAAGACGGATTTGCTTGGACAAAGAAGTTTAAGGTGGCTGATTGGAGCTTGAGCACACCCTAAACCGCTATTAAGAGGTAAGCCCTACTAGGCACCCTAAACCCCTCTTCTTAACCCCTCTAAACCACCCTAAACCACCTCAATCGACCTCACCTAATCCTAATCAAACCCACCTAAATCCCCAACCGACTTCACCTAAGACCCCAACCGACTCCACCCTAAACCTCCCGGCCACCCTAACCCTACCCGCTCCCGCGCCGCACACCCTATAGGCGCCCCACGCACCTTGCATTCGCCTCGCGCGCCTTGCGCACGCCCCGCTCCCTCTCTAGCTTAGCACCTGCGACACGCGCCCCAGCACCGGTCGCCCTACCACTCGCTTGTCGCCTAGCACCTGGCGTCCACCCTGCTACACCCGCATCCAGCTGACCCCGACTCCCATCCCATCCTCCACCTCACCTTCCGCCGACCTACCAACCGACCTACACCCTACCTGCCACCACTACCACACTCCAGCCACCATCTTCCACCATCTCCTAGCCCTCCATCCCGCCACCTTACACTCCCTAGCCGACCTTCGCCTCACCACACACCTTGACCCCATACCGCACCCTACTACCACACCCGAGCCGAACCCTGCCGTGACCCCCTTTGCCTTGCCTACCCTACACACCCGTAGCTCCCAACTCCGCATCATACCCCATACCGCACCCCTCTACCACACCCCAGTCGAACCCTACCGTGACCCCCTTTGCCTTGCCTACCCTACACACCCATAGCTCCCAACTCCGCATCATACCCCATACCGCACCCCACTACCACACCCCAACCGAACCCTGCCGTGACCCTTAGCTCCCATTCCTTATCCATCCTAAACCAAACACCCCACTCAAGCCCTAACACCCGTAGTATCCCATACCTTCCTATCCCACACAACCATTAAGACCCGCACCCACTCTCGTCATGATCCCTCACCCTTCAAGGTCAAAACCCTCAAGCTCAAAGGCTTCATTCAGCCATCTTTCGCTTCAAGCTTCAAGGAAGACTCATCCGTGGGTGTGAAGCCAAGCAAAACCCATGTCGATTGGATTGGACAAACTTCCGAATCACGTAAGTATTTCAAATTCGGTATTTCATATCTCCTTCTACACTTAATTCAATTTGATATGGGGTTGTACTAATAGAGCGTAGTCTCCCCTCAAGATATAATATTGGTGTATGACACACAAGCACATACGTGCACTTGAGCCTTTCCGCTCTTAGTTGCACACTTTGCACACAAATGGGCCTTGGCCATCCCTAAGATATAGTCTTATTTATATAAATTCAGCTGCGTGGGTTTTACATTCAAGTTGTGTGCGTTGTCTTTCAATTCCACACTCACACACATTGAGCTTTCGCTCTTACTCCCAAGACTCTAATAAGAGCCGTATTGCAATTCAATTTGGGGTTTTATTTTCAAGTTGTGTGCGTTGTCTTTCAATTCCACACTCACACACATTGAGCTTTCGCTCTTACTCCCAAGACTCTAATAAGAGCCGTATTGCAATTCAATTTGGGGTTTTATTTTCAAGTTGTGTGCGTTGTCTTTCAAATCCACACTCACACACATTGAGCTTTCACTCTTACTCCCAAGACTCTAATAAGACCCTTATTGCAATTCAATTTGGGTTTTACATTCCAAGTCATGCGAGTTGTCTTTACATATACACACAACACCCACGCATACGTTGGCGACCTTCGGACCCATATATATATAGTTGTATTTCCCTTCCGCTGCGTTTTAAGGTTCAGCTGTGTGAGTTGCATTTCAATTTATACACGGCATACACTTACACAATTGAGCCTTTCCGCTCTTAAGATATAGCTATATTTCCCTTTTGCAATTTCCCTTCGGCTATGTCTTTCAATTCTGGGTTTTCCTGTTCAGTTGTGTGAGTTTGTATTGCATATCCGCCATACCACGAGATAGGGCGCATATTGTATCAAAGTAACCTCGAACTACCCGTGCAAAACTCGCCAAATTGAGCATTGGATGCACACAACTACATGCCTAAATTGGCTAAAACCCCAGACATAGGAAACGTGCAAATCCCACGTTGATAAAATCTGCAACAAGACAAACTAAACCAAATCAAACACTTTGCATAGTTTTAAAAAGGGTCAAGTTTGCTTAAAATCGATTTTTCTAAAGCGTACAGACTGACCCTTGAGCATCGGTTCAAGAAGGTCTACGACGAAAAGAGCCTACTTGTCCACAGTCACCCCATAAGTTAGATATTTTCAAAACTTGCTTCGCTAGCTTGAGTAAGGTAGCTGGCACGTCCTTTAAGCGACTTAGACATACGAGAAGGTTCACTTCAGGCCTAAGAACTTGGAGTGGAAATTTCCGCGTGTCTACAGATTTTGGCACGCCCGGTGGGACGTGGGTCTTTTGAGAAATCGATTCATACAAACAAACCTCATGAAAATTTTTCAAGAAAAAGTGTTTTAAACTCTTTTTTGTTTTGTTGGATTTTAAAAGCATCGGAGCCATGTCAAGTCCAGGCTCCCAAGAAGTGTCTAGCCATGCCTCATGCGCATCAAGTTCTCATTCTAGAAAGTTTTTGAAAACTCGAGATCAAAGAGAAGAGATCAAGGAGTTAAGAAGGGACTTTGAGGCCAAGATCGCTGCTCTTAGCCAAGAGGCTGAAGCAGTTGATTCATGTTCGTCACATGACGAACCAAAGGCCAAAAAGAAATTTGAAAAAACTCGAAAACACAAGGAGACCTCCGTAATGAAAGGCAACCAATACCACGAATCCTTTACTCACAAGGATCGTAAAGCCCTACTGCACCTGCTGAAAGGGCAAAACAAAGAGAAAAGAAATTACGCCCTTGTAAACACCCCAAAATCTCACGATTTTCTCAAACATACCTGGTTTTACAAAAGCAGCCCCAAAGGGCTATTTTAAGTCTGGAAACCCAGGATCCTTCAGACAACCTTGTACATATTTGAAAACCTGTACATATGATTTAAAACTCTGTACATATTGCTTTTTAGACTATAAATAGTGTTTTGAAGCCCTAAAAGCCTCCTAGCTTGATAAAAGTAGATCAAAAAGGCAAAGGAGAGCCCGGACCCGAAGCATACTTCAAGCCCAGCATATCAACTCTTATGTCAAAATCATCCCCAAATTCTCAGACATCCAAGCCCAAAATATCAGAAAGATGATCAAAATGAAATCTCGAAGGTGAGAAGGAGATCAGACGACAATGTTGGTGAGGACCCAACGCAAGACGGAGTACTGATGAAGTTCGGCCCATCACAAACCGTCCGTCTCGAAACGCCATGAAGGAATCAAAAAATCAAATTTGGATCAGATTTGGACTATATATATCTCAAGATCCAAATCCAATATCTATATCCATGGCCCACTTCACCTTCCCATAAATGGGGGTGAGGGGCCCACAAAAGTTCACGTGAATGCCCTTGGAAGGCTTGGGTAGAGAGAGAAAGGGGTCATAAAGTAAGAGTGAGAAAGTTGGTAGGCTTGACTTTTTGGTCAAAAGTGGGTTAGCCTTATGGGTTTAACCAAGAGTGTGGGTTCAAGCTTGTATGCACCTACACTTTACCTAGGGTTGCACCGACTTGGATATGGCTGCAACTAAGGTAATGGATCGGCGCCAAGAGGTGGTTCCTAAACCTAGCCCTAAGTTAGCTTACCTCACCTAGCCATTGTTCCTAAAACCTAACCCAAACCTAACCTAAACTTAGCCCTTCTCACCCAAAACCACACCCACTTCACCTAGCCGACCTCACCTAGTTGGACCACCTAGATCCTAACCGACTAGCCCTAAGCTAACCTTAATTCACCTAACTAAGTCCCTAACCAACTAAACCCAACCCACCTAACCGACCTACCCCAAACCACTAGCCCAACCCACAATATCCCCAAACCGACCTAAGCTAGTTGCAGCCACCCCCATCCTAAACCCTAAAATATCCCCCAACTGACCCAGCCACACCCTAACTACCCACTAACCAACCTAACTAAGTCCCTAGCTCCCTTATCCTTCCCAGCCATTAATTCATAGTCAGCCTATATAAGCCCCATCCTTCACCTGCGGGTTTCCTCTCTTCACCCTCTCCACTCCCAGCCGAGCAGCACCTGCCATCCTCCCACCTTCGGTGAGGAGCTCCATCTTCTCCTCTTCACTCTCGGGATTGGGCCAGCCTCTCTTCACCCTCTCCACTCCCAGCCGAGCAGCACCTGCCATCCTCCCACCTTCGGCGAGGAGCTCAATATTCTCCTCTTCACTCTCGGTATTGGGCCAGCCTCTGTTCATCCTCTCTTCATCCCTTCCAATCGGCCAGGACCTGGACAACGCCACCTTCTTCCACCCGGCCACCATCAGCCATCCTCTTCCACGCGGCCACCAACACCACCATACCCCACTCCAACTCCACCTAGCTAGCACCTCTCTTCCTCATAGCCGAGCACCACCCAACACCTGCCCAGCCGATCTGCGCCACCTGCCAACACTCCCATCCACCTGTCCTTCTCCCTTCCACCCAGCCAGCATGATCCTTCCTTCCACCCAGCCGAGCACCCCTACCTGTCCCTAAACTCATCCCAAGTCCTAGCATCACACCTTAGATCAACCTACCTTCCCTAAAACACCTCAATATCAGTCGTCCAACACTCCTACCAGTTGCGACAAGCTACCTAAGGGACTCCTCTTGGCTGCCCAAGGCGAATCACAAGTCCAAATCCACGCAAGTTGAAGATGGACCAGCTACATGTAAGTGCCTAAACTTGGTCTATTATATGAACTTGCTTTATATTCAATTAAATTTTGATATGGGGTTGTAATAATGGAGCATAGTCTCCCCCCAAGATGTAATATTGATGTATGACTCACAAGCACACACGTGCACTTGAGCCTTCCCACTCTTAGTTGCAAACCTTTTGCACACACACGGGCCTTGACAACCCCTAAGGTATAGCTTTATTTATATAAGTTTAGCTGCGTGGGTTTACATTCAAGTCGTGGGTGTTGTCTTTCAATTCCACACTCACACACATTGAGCTTTCGCTCTTACTCCCAAGACTCTAATAAGAGCCATATTGCAATTTAATTCAGGGTTTTCATTCAAGTTGTGTGCGTGGTCTTTTAATTCCACACTCACACACATTGAGCTTTCACTCTTACTCCCAAGACTCTAATAAGAGCCATATTGCAATTCAATTTGGGTTTTAAATTCCAAGTCGTGTGAGTTGTCTTTACATATACACACAACACCCACGCACACGTTGGTAACCTTCAGGCCCATAGGTGTATAGTTGTAATTCCCTTCCGCTTTGTCTTTAAGATTTGGGTTTTATGGTTCATCTGTGTGAGTAGTCTTTCAATATATACACGACACACACTTACACAATTGAGCCTTTCCGCTCTTAAGATATAGCCATATTTCTCTTTTGCAATTTCCCTTATGCAATTTCCCTTCGGCTATGTCTTTCAATTCCGGGTTTTCCCGTTCCGTTGTGTGAGTTTGCATTGCATATTCGCCATACCATGAGTTAGGACGCATATTGCATCAAAGCAAACCCCACACACCCGTACAAAAATCGCCCAACTTAGGTCACTTGCGCACACACCTAACTGGCCTAAATAGCATAAAATTGAAAGACATAGGCACGTGCAAATCTCACATGAAATAAAATCTGCAATAATACAAAACCCAATCAAACACTTCATATATTTTCAAAGAGGTTACACTTGTTTAAAATCGACTTTGCTAAAGCGTACAGACTGACCCTTGCGCATCGGTGCAAGAAGGTCTGCGACGAAAAAAGCCCACTTGCTCATAATCGCCCCAAACATGTCAGATATTCAAAACTTACTTCGCTAGCTTGAGTAAGCTAGCTGGCACGCCCTTTTTATAAAAGCGACTTAGACACACGAAAAGGTTCACTTCAGGCCTAAGAACCCGGAGTGAAAATTTTCTGTGTCTATAGTATTTGGCATGCCCGGTGGGACCTGGGCCTTGTGCAAAGTCAAGTCATACAAAGAAACCTCATGAATTTTTCTTCAATGAAAGTGTTTTAACTCTTGTTTGTTGCATTTCATACTTAGGATTTTGAAAAGCATTGAAGCATGTCAAATCTGGAATCCAATGAAGTGTCGAGCCATGGCTCATGCACATCAAGTTCTCATTCTTAGAGGTTTTTGAAAACTTGAAATTAAAGAGAAGAGGTTGAGGACTTGAGAAGGGATTTTGAGGCCAAAGTCGCTGCTCTTAGCCAAGAGGCTGAACCAACTGACTCATGTTCGTCAAATGGCGAACCAAAGGCTAAGAAAAAGTTTGAAAAAACTCGCAAACATAAAGAGGCCTTCGCAATGGAAGGCAACCAATACCACGAGTCCTTCACACACACGGACCGTAAAGCCCTACAATAGCTGGTAAGAGGGCAAAACAAAGAGAAAAGGAGTTACGCCCTATCTTATTTCTTACTTGTAGACTATGAAACAGACAACAATGATGAAATACCGAACTTCCATCAGTATGATGACACGGGAGACCCTAGGTCTCACTTGCAACTTTTCTCTCGTCGAGCCCATAAGAAAAAGGAGTCGATGAAATGGGTGTATTGGTTCCCTTTATCCCTCAAAGGCACAGCTGCCAAATGGCTGGCTTCCTACGACCTTAGCCAGTTCACAACTTTTGAAGAGTTAGCGAACTGCTTTATGCAGAGATTCTCGCATAATGTAGAAGTCACGCCGACTTTAAACACATTGGGAGATACAAAACAAGGCATGACCGAAGACGTACATATGTTTATCGTTCGTTGGAGGTCTCTCCTTGGACAAGTGCGAACAAGTGCGAGAGCCAATATCCGAAGGATGTGCAGTCATGCTCATCTTGGATAATTTTAAAAACGAGTTAAAAACCCTTCTCTCCCTTCACGAAATCTAAACTTTCCACATGTTGATAAAAAAAGCATCCCTTTTCGAAACAAATTTGAAAAAAGGGATTTATGATCATTAGAAGGAGTTGCCATTTGCCCAATCTACTCGTGAGAATGGGTTTTTCGAACAAGTGCTTGATTGGATCAAGCTTGGACACTATCCAGATCTCATGATCTAGGAAGTAGTGTCTGAATTTCTGGCAGGCCCAGACTAGGGCCAAGCACGTCTTCTCCATGGCTTGATAATTTCGTTCATAAGCCAAGAGAGTTTTCGAAATATAGTAGATGGCATACTCCTTATGGGTGTCATCCTCGTATTGAGCCAACAGGGCTCCTAAAGCGTTTACATGCACGGAGATGTATAATAAAAGCGGTTTTCCTTGTTTTGGAGGATTCAAAACGGGGGGATTAACCAAGTATGCCTTCAGTCTCTCGAAGGACTTTTGGCATTCGTCATCCCATAAGAATTTCGTACCCTTTCTCAACAGTTTGTTGAAGGGTTCGCATCTAGTTGCCAGATTCGATATGAATCGGCGCAAACATTGTAATCGACCCTGGAGGCTACGGACTTGGGTGAGATTGGAGGGTGGAGCCATGTCTATGATGGCTCGACACTTAGAGGGGTCGACTTCTATTCCCCTTTGGCTCACCATAAAGCCTAGAAGCTTTCCTGATTCTACCCCGAACACACATTTTTGAGGGTTTAGCTTTACTTTGTAAAGCCTAAGCCTTTTGAAAATCTTTTGTAAACATTCGATATGGGTGCATCGGGTTTTGGATTTCGCCAAGAGATCATCTACATACACTTCTACAAGCTCGTGAATTTGATCATGGAAGATCGTGTTCATGGCTCGTTGGTATGTTGCGCCGGCATTTTTCAAACCAAAGGGCATGACTGTATAGCAGTACGTGCCCCATGGGGTTGTGAAGGCGGTCTTACCCTGATCTCGTGGGCTTAGTTTGATTTGATTATAGCCTGAATAACCATCCATGAATGAAAACATTTCATGATTTGCAGTACTATCGACTATCAAATCTATGTTTGGTAAAGGATAATTATCCTTTGGAGTGGCTTTATTCAGGTTTTTGTAATCGATGCATATTCGAATTTTCCCATTGGTTTTTCGAACCACAACGATATTTGACAACCATCAGAATACGCAATGGGTTTTATAAATCCGGCTTTTAGTAGATCTTCTAAACCCTCTTTGACTTGCGTGTGTACATTCGGGTGTATTTTCCTAAGCTTCTGCTTTATTGGTTTCACACCTACATCTAAGGGAAGACGATGCTCGACTATGCTGGGATCTATGCCCGGCATGTCTTCATACGTCCATGCAAACACATCTAAATAGGTTCGTAGAAATGCAATGAATGCTAACTTTTCAGTTTCATGCAAGCATGCGCCTATTTTGATGGTTTTGGGATTGGAATCATCCCCTAGGTTCACCTCTACGAAATCTCCTCCTACTGATTGGGAAGGTCTTTCAAAATCGAGAATTCTATGAAATTCTGGGAGCTCAGAAGTGGGATCTTCCTCCAGGGGATCCACTTCTGGGCGTTGATCATTCTCGTGGGCTATAGACCCGAGGGAACTTGATGCGTGATTTTCAAAATAACCTGGTTTTGTACTTGGATTTTCAAGTGACTTCGAAATTTTTGGTCTGGCTATGCAGACGACGTTTCTTTCGAAATCCTTTTCTTTCGCCAAAGTCATACCAGGAGCAGCTATGTACAAAATCTTTTTGGTATTTTCCAAATTTTCGATTTTTTTTGGTTTTTGTAAAACAAGAACTTTGGGAACTATACAAAGCACACTTTTTTCGAGTTTTTGTTTTTCCATTGTTTTTGGTTTTTCTTGTTTTTCGATTTTTTTCGATTTTAAGTTTTTCAAATGTTTTTGGTATTTTTTTAGAAAAAGGGATCTTCCGTCATACCTACAAAGGGAAAACACTACGGGTTAGGCTCGGAATAGGAGGTCTAAACCATAGGTCTCTTCTAAGACAGGCTCCGGGGCACCCTTGACCCAGGTGGTCACCGGGGGTGGCTCCGGCGGTATTCGGGGAGTATAGCCGATCCCATATCGGCTTGGGTTGGCCCTAGGTAGGATGGGCTCTAGGAGAGCCTGGTTTTGTGCCCCTAGACTCTTGTAGGGCGTGTAGCCCATGTTCAATAACATGTTCCACGACCTTTTGTTTTTTGAAAAGATGGGATATAAGTCGTGGTCCTGGAACATGCTATCGTCCATATTAGGCTCGTATGGCCTTTTGTCCAGGGGTTTTGGAAATAGGGAACGTTTGGGTTTTCCTAGGAGGATTAGAGTCGGGAGGGGGCCTGCTTTGGGCGGCCCCTTCACACATACAACCTTCCTAGGGTTGTTCAACACGAGCCGAGGTGGCTCAACCATAATTTGCCCCAGGTTAGCCTCATGGGCCTAGGAGCTTGATAAACAAGGATGGGCGCACCAGCAGGTCGACCAGGTTCTGGTTTTTGCGCTAATTCCTTGGAAATGGTGAGGGTACATACCTCTTTTCCTTTCCCACTGCCACTGGAGTGTTTGGGAAAGGGTTCCTTGAAGATAGCTTGAGGTGGCTCAGGTTCCGCAGTGACCTGGAGCCGGCCCTCCGCTATCAAGTTCTCAATTTTATTTAGAAGAGAGAAGCACCGTTTGGTATCATGGCCTTTGAGCTGATGATACTTGCAAAATCGGTTTAAATACCCCCCTTTGGACGTGACTCCTTCGGGGATTTCAGGGAGTTCGATCATGCCCTGGGCAAGTAAGAGGTCTAGGACCTCCGACACAGGTTGCCCCAGCGGAGTGTACTCCCGTTTTTCAATTGGTTTTGAAAAATTGCGTTCTCTCTTATTTTCTATTTTTTCAAAATTTTTGGAAGTGCCCGCTATGCCTGGATCCACCCGGACATTGGCGATTTTATGGGGCTTTGCCCCTTTGTCCGTTGTGGGCAGCCCATATGCGATGGGCTTTTCCACACGTGTTTTGGGAACGACACTTCCTTTCCATAAGTGGTCGTATGTCTTTTTTCGTAAGTTGGTTTCGAAAAGGGAGGCCTTTTTGATCAACTTATGGAAAGTTGAAATCTCATGGAGCGAGAGAAGGGTTTTTAACTCGCTTTTGAAATTATCCAGGATGAGCATTACTGCGCATCCTTCGGATATAGGCTCTCGCACTTGGCCCAAAAGAGACCTCCACCTTATAATGAAGGCATGCACGTCCTCGTTCATGCCTTGCTTTGTATCCCTTAAGGTATTCAGGGTTGGCGTGACTTCCACGTTGTGTGCAAACCTTTGCATGAAGCAGTTCGCTAACTCTTCAAAAGTAGCGAACTGGCTTAAGTCGTAGGAAGCCAGCCATTTGGCAGCTGTGCCTTTAAGGGATAGAGGGAACCAATACACCCATTTCATCGAGTCCTTTTTCTTCTTATGGGCTCGACGTGAGAAAAGCTGCAAGTGAGACCTAGGGTCTCCCATGCCATCATACCGATGGAAGTTCGGTATTTCATCGTCACTGTCTGTTTCGTAATCCATAGGAAGGAAATCAGACAGGGCGTAGCTTCTTTTCTCTTTATTTTGCCCTTTCAGCAGCTGCTGTAGGGCTTTACGGTCCTTTTGTGTGAAGGACTCGTGGTATTGGTTGCCTTCCATTACGGAGGCCTCTTTTTGCTTGCGAGGTTTTTCAAATTTCTTTTTAGGCCTTTGTTCACCGTTTGATGAACATGAATCGCCTACTTCAGCCTCTTGGCTGAGAGCATCGATTTTGGCCTCAAATTCCCTTCTCAAGTCCTCGATTTCATCTAGTTTTATTTTGTTTTTGAAAATCCTCCTAGAGTGAGAACTTGATGCGCATGAGCCTTGGCTCGACACTTCACTTGGATTGGATTTTGACATGCTTTTCAAGCTTTTTTCAAAATTTCCTAAGTAAAAGCAAAGAAAACAAGTTAAAACGACACCTTTATAAAATTTTCGCAAGACTTCTACAAGTAAACTCGATTTTTGAAAAGGCTCACGTCCCACCGGGCGTGCCAATCTCTATCGACGCGCGAAAATCCCCGCCTCTTCGTCCCATCCGGGGGCTTGGAGTGGATCTTCTCGTGCGTCTAAGGCCTATGTATACAAATAGGGCATGCCAGCTAGCTTACTTAAGCTAGCGAAGATATATTTAACACTGACTTCTAAACGTGGCGACAGTGAGCAAGTAAGCTCTTATCGTCGCAGACCTTCTTGCACCGATGCGCAAGGGTCAGTCTGTATGCTTTTGCAAAAATCGAGTTTTGGGGAGAAAGTCTACGAAACGGTTCGAAGTGTCTATTTCGGGTCTTTAAGATGCGATTGCATGTTTTAGATGACGTGGATTTGCACGTGCCTAAGTCTTTTCTTTTATCCCTTTTTTGGGTCGCCTAGTTTGTGTGTTATGAACACTCCACTACATGGGCGAATTCGAGCGGGGCTTGCTTCGATGCAATATGCGTCCTACCTCGTGGTATGGCGTAGATGCAATGCAAACTCACGCTACTCCAAAGGGAAAACCCGAAATGTAAAGACAATACTGAAGGGAAATAACAGAAGGGAAATAACCGAAGGGAAATAACCGAAGGGAAATATGTATATATCTTATGTATATGAGCCCTTACTCGGGTCTTGCAAATAAGAGCGAAGGCTCAATGTGGGTGCGTGCTTGAATTGAAAGACTTACGCACACGACATGAATTTAAACCCAAATATAAATTGCAGTATGGCCTTGACTAAGGTCTTGGGAATAAGAGCGAAGGCCCTGGATACACAGGGGTGTTCCATGTCGTGGACATCCACCCCACTATAACCTGTTGTTGGGAAGGCCCTGGATACACAGCCTGTGCGCTGTGCCATCCACCTTCCATAGGTGTGTCAAAATCCCTTTCAGGGACCAAGTCGTAGTGATCCTAGGTGAGAGTCATCCTCAGCTTCAAGGGGTCATAAATTCCCCTTGCTTGTCGAGTTCCCAGACCCATGAGATAAATCTGGGGTAGACCCTGCTCGAGACACCAAGGCTCACACTCAAAAACCCTAGGAAGGTCGTATATGTGAAGAAGGGCCACCCAAGGCTGGCCCCCTCAAAATCCTGACCATCACAGGAAAACCCAAAAATCCCCTATTTCCAAAACACCTGGACAAAAAGCCCTATGTGCATAACATAGATGACAGCAAGTTCCAGGACCACGATTTATATGAAAATTTCTCTAAAAACAAAAAATCGTGGAACATGCTGTCAAATATGGGTTATTTGCCATATAAAAGTCTAGGGGCACAAAATCAGGGTCTCCTAGAACCCTTTCTGCCTAGGGTAAATCCAAGCCGATTTGGGATCGGCTATACTCGCAGAATACCACCAGAGCCACCTCCTGTGACCACCTGGGTCAAGGGTGCCCTAGAGCCTACCTTAGAAGAGACCTACGATTTAGACCTCTTGTTCACAGTCTAACCTGTAGTGTTTTCCCTTTGTAGGTATGATGGAAGATCCCTCAATCAAGAATACAAAAACATTTGAAAAACTCGAAATTCAAAAAATGGAAAAATTACAAAAGCCAAAAACACTTGAAAATGAAAAACTCGAAAAAAGAGTAGTTTGTGTAGTTCCCAAAATTCTCGTTTTACAAAAACACAAAATAATCAAAAATTTACAAAATTCCAAAAAGATTTTGTACATAGCTGCTCCTAGTAAGGATTTGGAAAAAGCAAAAGATTTCGAAAGAAACGTTGTCTGTATAACTAGACCAAAAATTTCGAAATCAACAGAAATTCCAAGTGTAAAACCAGGTCTTTTTAAAATCCATGCATCAAATTCCCTAGGATCTATAAACCTCGAGAATGATCAAAGCCCAGAGGTGGATCCCCTTGAGGAAGATCCCACTTTTGAGCTCCCAGAATTTCATAAAATTCTCGATTTTGAAAAGCCTTCGAATTGAGTAGGAGGAGATTTCATAGAGATAAACCTAGGGAGTGATTCAAAGCCCAAACTCATTAAGGTAGGTGAATATTTGCATGAGCATGAAAGGTCATCATTCATTGCATTTCTAAAAACCTACTTAGATGTGTTTGTGTGGATGTATGAAGACATGCCGGGCATAGACCTGAGTGTTGTCGAGCATCGTCTTCCCGTAGATGCGGATGTGAAACCCGTAAAGCAAAAGCTTAGGAAAATACATTCGAACGTACATGCACAAGTCAAAGAGGGTTTAGAAGATCTGTTAAAAGCTGGATTTATAAAACCCATTGCGTATTCTGATTGGTTATCCAATATAGTTGTTGTTCGAAAAACGAGTGGGAAGATTCGAATATGCATCGACTTTAGAAACCTGAATAAAGCCACTCCAAAGGATAATAATCCTTTACCAAACATAGATTTGATAGTCGATAGTACTGCAAATCATGAAATGTTTTCATTTATGGATGACTATTCAGGGTATAACCAAATCAAACTAAGCCCACGAGATGAGGGTAAGACCGCTTTCACAACCCCATGGGGCACGTACTGCTATATAGTCATGCCCTTTGGTTTAAAAAATGCCGGCGCCACATACCAAAGAGCTATGACCACGATCTTCCATGATCAGATTCATGAGCTCATAGAGGTATTTGTGGATGATCTCTTGGCCAAATCCAAAACTCAATGCACTCATATCGAATGCTTACAAAAGATTTTTGAAAGGCTTAGACTTTACAAAGTAAAGCTAAACCCTCAGAAATGCGTGTTTGGAGTAGAGTTCGGAAAGCTCTTAGGCTTTTTGGTGAGCCAAAGGGGCATAGAAGTCAACCCCTTTAAGTGTAGAGCCATCATAGACATGGCTCCACCCTCCAATCTCACACAGATTCGTAGCCTCCAAGGTCGATTACAATCCATTTGCAGGTTTATCTCAAACCTGGCGACTAGATGCGAACCCTTCAACAAGTTATTGAGAAAGGGTACGAAATTTTCATGGGATGACGACTGCCAAAAGTCATTTGAAAGACTAAAGTCATACTTAGTTAATCCCCTTGTTTTAAATCCTCCAAAGCAAGGAAAACCTCTTCTACTTTACATTTCTGTGCATACGAATGCCTTGGGAGCTTTGTTAGCTCAATACGAGGATGACACTCACAAGGAGTATGCCATATACTATCTTTCGAAAACTCTCTCGGCTTACGAAAGGAATTACCAAGCCATGGAGAAGACGTGCTTGGCCCTAGCTTGGGCCTGTCAGAAATTTCGACACTATTTCCTAGATCATGAGATCTAGATAGTGTCCAAGCTTGATCCAATCAAGCATTTGTTTGAAAAACCCATTCTCACTGGTAGATTGGGTAAATGGCAACTCCTTCTAATGGAGTATGACCTGAAATACCATCATCATATCTCCATTAAGGGGCAAGCCCTAGCAGACTACGTGGTTGAGTTCCCCCTAGAGGACGCACAACGAGGGGCAGGTGCCGGGGTCATCCTCGTATCCCCTGAAAAGGGTGAGATCCCCATAGCAATTCGCCTAGATTTCGAATGTTCCAACAATATAGCTGAATATGAAGCACTCATACAAGGCTTAAGGATTTCGAAAACTCTGGGGGCATCATGCATCGAGGTCTTTGGAGATTCACTCTTCGTTATAAACCAAGTTTTAAAAATTTGGCAAGTTAGAAACAAAAAGCTTCTTCCATATCACGAGTTGGCCACTCGATTGGTTGAGTCATTTCAATCGTGTACACTCACACACATAGGAAGAGAGGATAATGGCATTGCCGACGCCCTTTCATCCTTGGGTTCAGCCCTAAGGGTCGATCCTACTTTGGGAACTCGATCCTTAGAAATATGGCATGCACCCACTCCATCCACACACAATTTGGAAATTTGCCAAAACAATCTAGATTCTGTTGAAAAACCTTGGTTTTATGACATAAAATTTTTCTAGAAAATGGGGGATTTGCTAAAAATACCACATCCAAGGATAAGGCATTCATCCGGAAAGTTTCTACCCGATATGCGATTATGGGTGGGGTTTTGTATAAAAAGAGTTTTACTGGTATCTTACTAAGATGTGTCGACCTAGAGGAGGCTAGGACTGTTATGCATGAATTCCACGATGGAGAATGTGGAGGTCATGTCAATGCCAACATGATGGCGATGAAAATACTTAGAGCTGGTTATTTTTGGTCCACTCTGAAAAAGGATTGCCACGATCATGTTAGGAAGTGTCACCCATGTCAAGTGCATGGACACGCCATTCATATCCCATCATCTTCATTGCATTCCGTGGTCAGCCCCTGGCCATTTACCATGTGGGCGTTTGACATAGTAGGGCCAATTTTCCCTAAAGCATCAAATGGGCATAGGTTAATTTTAGCGGCCATTGAGTACTTCTCCAAATGGGTCGAAGCCACCTCCCTGACAAACGTACAGGGGCAACATGTGGTGGCTTTCATTAGGAGGAATATCTTGGCTCGATTTGTAGTTCCAAGAGACCTTGTGTCCGATATTGGCACCCCTTTCAAAAACGAGCGGATGGTCAAGTTGTGCAACACCTATGGCATAACTCACCACATCTCCTCGCCCTACTACTCTCAAGGCAACGACCAAACCGAAGCCACGAATAAGACTCTCATTAGCATAGTTGAGAAGACTTTAGAAAAGGGTAGGACATGGCATGAGAAGCTGGATGAAGCTTTATGGGCTTATAGGACTTCCATCCGGACTCCCTCGAATGCCACGCAATTTGAGTTGGTCTATGGCATAAACGCCATTCTCCCCATTCATACAAAACTCCATTCATTTCATACATTCATTGCACTCGACCTCCCCCTAAAGATGCTTCAGCATGCTAGGATGGCCGAACTAGATTGGTTAGATGAGAGGCAACTCCTTGCTATGGATCATGCTCATGCATACTGGCAAAGGATCGCCCGACACTACGACAAACATATGAAACCTCGCCACTTCAAAGTGGGAGATCTGGTTTTATAAATCATCCACCATCGTGGCCCACATCCACTTGGAAAGTGGCGCCCCAAGTGGGATGGACCCCATGTTGTGCGTGCAACCACCACGAACAACTCATATTGGTTGATCGATGTAGAAGGTAGGAATTTAGCAGATCCTATCAATATTCGATACTTGAAGAAGTATTATGTGTAGGGTTTGGGTTAAATTCCCATTTTTGAAAATTCTTAGGGATAGCTGCTTTGAAACTTCGAAAGTAGGGTTCAAAGGCAAATTGTGTGACCCTAAGCAAGAGAATTCGCACTTGTGAAAGAGTGGAGCTTTCCAAATATGTGGTTACATTTCAAAATCCTTCTTCTTACAAAGAAAGGCCTAGTTCAATATAGCAAGATACTTGCAAGTAGTACGTGCTATTTCTAAATAGGCTAATCTGGAATGAATCGAGTATGACCTTGGGATAAGTCCTCCCCTCTTCTCTTCTCCTTCCAAAAGGAAAATATGGCCAAAAACAAAGGGAAATTCCCACCAAAATCTCTTTCCCAAAGAAAGAAACCTGAGTCAAAAGCAAAATTCAATTCTTTTATGGAAAAGAGGGATTAAAGAAAAAATACTCCCAAAGGGAGACCCTCTATGAAAAAAAAAGAGGAAGAAAAGGCTAAAAAGCTCAAAAGGAGCAGTTTTCTGCCTTCTATGCCTCAAACCACGGGACGCTTCAGAAGGGACCGTGGTATCTCTTTCCCATCCCTATGACTTATCCCAAGTAAAACATGGTTCATTTTAAGGAATCCTAAAGTAAAAATAGGATTTACTTACTTGAATTTCATTTTGTTTGAGAATTCGACGTTTTGAGTAAGGCATAGGAATTTTGAAATTTAGCTTGTTTTCTTATAAAACCTTCGCTAGATTAGCGAGTGTCAAGACTCAAGCAAAGGCAAACACGAAGAGCTCAAGATCCTTAGGACCGAGGATAAAAGCAGTTTCCCTATTATAAATAGATTTTGAAAAATCAAACATCGAGCAACATAGGGCCCGCTCACTTGGAGTAGCAGGTCTTCATAAGTCTCAAGAGTTCGACCATACCGTCTGGTCTCTAGGAGGTCGCCTTGCTTGGCGTCTCATCCATGTCATACATGTGCATATCCACGCATGAACACTGGCATAACATGATCCCCGTTTAGGACCACAAACCATAGAAAAGTCCCCTTTGTCGTGATATCTCCTCCTACCAGGTTTAAAAGAGAGATTTTGCTCAAAAAAATTGGGACGATCCCATATTTTCGTAGATAGATATAGGGAGACATTAAAAGGGGCGTTGTCGTCTTTGCTATTATCTAAATAAATTTGGAAAATGCCAAAGAGGGGCATATTTAAACACCCCAAAATCCCACGATTTTCTCAAACATACTTGGTTTTACAAAAGCAGCCCCAAAGGGCTATTTTGAGTCTGGAAACCCAAGAGCCTTCAGACAACCCTGTACATATTTGAAAACCTGTACATATGATTTAAAACTCTGTACATATTGCTTTTTAGACTATAAATAGTGTTTTGAAGCCCTAAAAGCCTCCTAGCTTGATAAAAGCAGATCGAAAAGGCAAAGAAGAGCCCGGACCTGAAGCATACTTCAAGCCCAGCATATCAACTCTCATGTCAAAAGTATCCCCAAATTCTCAGACATCCAAGCCCCAAATATCAGAAAGATGATCAAAATGAAATCTCGAAGGTGAGAAGGAGATCAGTTGATAATGTTGGCGAAGACCCAACGCAAGATGGAGTACTGATGAAGTCAGGCCCCGAACAAACCGTCCGTCTCGAAACGTCATGAAGGAATCAAAAAATCAAATTTGGATCGGATCTAGACCATATATATCCCAAGATCCAAATCCAATATCTATATCCATGGCTCACTTCACATCCCCATAAATGGGGGTGAGGGGCCCACAAAAGTTCACGTGAATGCCCTTGGAAGTCTTGGGTAGAGAGAGAAAGGGGCCATAAAGTAAGAGTGAGAAAGTTGGTAAGCTTGACCTTTTGGTCAAAAGTGGGTTAGCCTTGTGGGTTTAACCAAGAGTGTGGGTTCAAGCTTGTATGCACCTACACTTGACCTTGGGCTGCACCGACTTGGATATGGCTGCAACTAAGGTAATGGACTGGTGCCAAGAGGTGGTTCCTAAACCTAGCCCTAAGTTAGCTTACCTCACCTAGCCATTGTTCCTAAAACCTAACCCAAACCTAACCTAGACTTAGCCCTTCTCACCCAAAACTACACCCACTTCACCTAGCCGACCTCACCTAGCTGGACCACCTAGACCCTAACCGACTAGCCCTAAGCTAACCTTAGTTCACCTAACTAAGTCCCTAACCAACTAAACCCAGCCCACCTAACCGACCTACCCCAAACCACTAGCCCAGCCCACAATATCCCCAAACCGACCTAAGCTCGATGAAATGGGTGTATTGGTTCCCTTTATCCCTCAAAGGCACAACTTTCAAATGGCTGACTTCCTACGATCTTAGTCAGTTCATTACTTTTGAAGAGTTAGCGAACTGCTTTATGCAGAGATTCTCGCATAACGTGGAAGTCACACCCACTTTAAACACATTGAGGGATACGAAGCAAGGTATGAATGAAGATGTTCATGCCTTACGCTATTTAGGCCAGCTAGGTGTGTACACAAGTGACCTAAGTTTGGCGTGTTTGAATGGGTACTCGAAGCTTTTTCGAAAGCGTATATATGCAAGTATGCGAAATATCTCGAGTTTGGAGGGTATGATGTGAGCTAAGCTCGAATTTGAAAGCCACTCACACAACTTAAATGTAAAACCCGAAATGTAAAGACGTAGCTTTAAAGAAAATACACAAAATTTAAAAGTCAACTCACACAACTTGAATGTAAATTGCCGAAGGGAGATATACTTATATTAAGAGCGGAAATGCTCAATGCACGCGTGTGTGAGTGTGGAATTGAAATGACAAACTCACATGACTTGAATTAAACTTGCCGAAATTGGAATATAAGTATATATATGAGCAGTAAAGCTCAACATGTTCGTGTGTGTTGTGTATAAATTGAAAGACAACGCACACACACGACTGAAATTTAACTTGCAGAACAGGAAAATATAGATATAAGAGCAGAAAGGCTCAATGTGTGCGTGTGTGTTGTGTATAAATGTAAACACAACTCACACGACTGAAATTTAACAACCCGGAATGTAAAGACGTAGACAGCTCACATTAGGTAGTGACCGACCTTAGTAAGCCGCATTAGGTAGTGACCGACCTTAGTAAGCCGCACCTAAACCCTACCCTTTGGCTGGACCCAAGCTCCCAACCTACGAGCCTTCCCTAAGCCCCACAAACTCTCTCTCAAACCTGCCTAGGGAGACCCCTCTTGGCTGCCCAAGGTGAAGCCCAAGGTAGACACAAGCCCGAGCGTGAGCAAGGAGAAGAAAGTCCGAATCACTTGTAAGTGTTTAAAATTCGGTATTTACATTACTCCTTTCATATACAATTCAATTCGGATACGGGGTTGTATTAATGGAGCGTTGTCTCCCCCCGGGATGTAATATTGGTAATTGACACATGAGACAAGTCCTAGGGCACAACAAGGCGCTAGGTGCCGGGTGTGAAAAGGGGAAGCAGCTCGGCGCTAAGCACCGGGTGTGACAGGCGCTAGGCACTGGGCGTTGGGCGCGCCGTAGGGGCTCACAGGATGCTGGGTGGCTGACGCGGCTGGTAGGGTGCCTGGCGCTAAGGGGCACCGCAGGGGCACGGACAGGGCGCGGTGTGCAGGGGCGTGCAGACAGGGTGTGGGGCGTGCAGGCAAGGTGACGGGGCACACGGTTGGGCCGGGGGTGTGCTAGGAGTTTTGGTTTAGGCTCCTTAGTTGAGTCCGTTAGGTTAGGTTTAGTTCAGTTAGGGTGAGGTTTAATGAAGTGGGTTAGGTGATTAGGCTGGGATTTAGGGGGATTAGGCTAGGATTAGGAGGCCTACCTCTTGGAGCCGGTCCTTCTTGGTTGAGCCCACTTCCAAGCCATGGTTGCAGCCTTCCTTGATCGAGCCCACCTTGGTTGCAGCCCACTTAGCCCACAAGGCTTGAACCCAACTCACCCTTAAGCCAACATGGCTAGGTTTATCACTCACTCTCTCTTCTCCAAGCACTTTCACGTGAATCTCTTCTTGGAGACCCCCTCACCTCTATTTATAGGCAAGTGAGGTGGGTCTTGGGTTTGGATATGGGTTTGAGATCTGGATCCAAATCCAAATCCAAATACTATTTGGATCTGGATATTTATGACCAGATCCAATCCAAATCGAAACATTTATATGGATATGGATATGGATATTTTGGTCCAAAGCCAATCCAATCCAAACACTATTTGGATCTAATCCAAATCCAAAAACTATTTGGATCGATCCAAATCCAAACACTATTTGGATATGGATCTGGATATTTATGGTCCAAATACAATCCAAATTTTCTCTGAACAGTCCTTCTTGGCGTTTCGAGATAGACGGTTTGTGTGGGCCTTGGCTTCATCAGCGCTCAGTCTTATGCTGGGTTTTCTCAAGTTTTGTCGTCCGAACTCCATCTCGCCTTTTTGGGACTTTGTTTTGATCAATTTCACCATTTCTGGCTTGAATTTCTGCTGCTTGGATGGATGTGCTTGACTTGGCTTCTGGGGGCTCTGGGCTGGCATTCTGTATCGGGCCTGGGCCTTCCTTTCACCTTTTGACCCTGGTTTTTATCCGGCCAGTGTGCTGCTTTTGGGCTTCTACACCTGTTTTTGAGGCTTCTTTGGCATTCAGGGCTTCACCTATTGAAAATTTGCTTTTGCAAAATGGGGACTTAGCCCATATATGTGAAAATCAAGTTAAACGGGGTTTTAGCAAAATTTGAAGCTTTTACGACCCCTGGGTTTTCGAAAACCTCCAAAATTTGGCTTTGAAATGAATTTTAAAACCAGGTGTTTGGTTTTGAAATTCGTTTTATTTCGAGGTGTTTACAGATGTTCCTCTTTGGCATTATCCAAATTTATTTGGATGATGGCAAAGACGATAACACCCCTGATTGCTTTGTCCCTGGATTTGTAATCGAGAATATGAGATCGTCCCAGTTTTGAGAAAAGCATTTTCCTAAAGCCCAGTAAAAGGGGATTTTCGACAAAGGGGACTTTGCCTAAGATGATGCTAGTCCTGAATGGGATTGATGCAAGTGTCCCTGCGTAAATATAAATGAGTGGCATGGGATGATATGCTAGGAAGTATGTTTTCCTAGAGACTTAATGTAATGGTCAAACTTTGGAGTCTTATGAAGACCTGCTGCACCAAGTGAGCTGGTCTTATGTTGCTCAATGTTCGAGGATTTTCTAAACTCATTTTTAAAGAGGAAAGCTCCTTTTAGCTTCAATCCTATGGATTTCAGCTTTTCATGTTTTTCCTTTTCTTGATTCTTGACACTCGCTAATCTAGCAGAGGTTTTATAAGAAAATCATGCCATATTTCAAAATTCCTACGCCTTACTCAGATGTCTAACTCTCAAACAAGATGAGATTCAAGTAAGCAAATCCTATTTTTACTTTAGGATTCCTTAGAATGAACCTTTCTTCACCTTGGGATAAGTCGCAGGATTGGGAAAGAGTTTACTACGGTCCCTTCTGGAGTGTCCCATGGTTTGAGGGATAGAGGCGGAAAACTACTCTTTTTGAGCTTTTTGGCCTTTTTCTATTTTTCGTAGAGGGTCTCCCTTTGGGAGTATTTTTTCTTTATTCCCTCTTTTCCATAGAATATGCGATTTTTCTTTTGATTCAGCTTTCTTTTGGGAAAGAGATCTTTGTAGGAATTTCCCCTTTTCTTTTTGGCCAAATTTTTCTTTTGGGGGAAGAAAGGAGAAACGAGGAAGGACTTATCCCAAGGATCTACTCGATTTATCCCAGATTAGCCTATTTAGAAATAGCACGTACTACTTGCAAATATCTTGCTATTTTGAACCAGGCCTTCTTTTGTAAGAAGAAGGATTTTTGAAATGTGACCCATTGGTTTTGGAAAACTCCGCTTTTTCACAAGCAATCGAGTCTCTCATTCAGGGTTGCGCGATTTGCTTTGATCCTTATTCACGAAGTTTCAAAAGGAGGTTTTTCAAAATATTTTTGAAATAGGGTTCAGCTTAGACCCAACACATGGTATTTTTTCAAAAATTGAGCATTCATAGGTGTAGACGCGCGAAAATCCCCGCTTCTCACCTTTTCAGGGCTCGGAGCGGATCCTCTCGTGTGTCTAAGGCCTATTTATGCAAACAGGGCGTGCCAGCTAGCTTACCTAAGCTAGCGAAGATATATTTAAAACGGACTTCTAATTGTGGCGACTGTGAGCAAGTGAGCTCTTGTCGTCGCAGACCTTCTTGCACCGATGCGCATGGGTCAGTCTGTACGCTTTGCAAAAGTCGAGTTTTGGGAGAGAAAGTCTACGAAGCGTTTCGAGATTTCTATTTCGGGCCTTTTAGATGCGATTGCATATTTTAGATCACGTGGATTTGCACGTGCCTAAGTCTTTCCTTTTATCCCTTTTCGGGCCACCTAGTTTGTGTGTTATGAACACTCCACTACGTGGGCGAATTCGAATGGGGCTTGCTTTGATGCAATATGCGTCCTACCTCGTGGTATGGCGTAGATGCAATGCAAACTCATGCTACTCCAAAGGGAAAACCCGAATGTAAAGACAATACTGAAGGGAAATAACCGAAGGGAAATAACCGAAGAGAAATAACCGAAGGGAAATGACTTGTAAAGTAAATGCCGAAGGGACATATGTATATAGAGTAGGTATATGAGCCCTTACTCGGGTCTTGCAAATAAGAGCGAAGGCTCAATGTGGGTGCGTGCTTGAATTGAAAAGACTTACACACACGACATGAAATTAAACCCAAATATAAATTGCAGTATGGCCTTGACTAAGGTCTTGGGAGTAAGAGCGAAAGCTCAATGTGTGTAAGTGCTTGAATTGAAGTACCACGCACACGACATGAAATTAAACCCAAATATAACTGCAATAGGCCTTGACTAAGGTCTTGGGAGTAAGAGCGAAAGCTCAATGTGTGTGAGAGTGCTTGAATTGAAAGACTTACACACACGACATGAAATGAAACCCAAATAGTATAGGTTGGCCCTTACTTGGGTCTTTCAAATAAGAGCGAAGGCTCAATGTGTGTGAGAGTGCTTGAATTGAAAGACTTACACACACGACATGAAATGAAACCCAAATAGTATAGGTCGGCCCTTACTTGGGTCTTTCAAATAAGAGCGAAGGCTCAATGTGTGTGTGAGTGCTTGAATTGAAAGACAACGCACCCAACTTAAGCAAAACCCTTCAAAGATGAAAATATATGTATATACTTATGTATTAGGGGCTGATTAGGCCCGTGTGTGTTCAAAATCGTGCACAACTAAGAGAGTGCACGTGTGTGGGTGTGCCAAGCCACGTTATTACAAGCGGGGGAGACTATGCTCCGTTATTGCAACCCCGTATCGAATTGAATCTCAAGCAAGTATACAACTAAAGACCAAGTTAGGCACTTACTAGTAGCTGGTCCGTAGATGCCTTGCTTGAGCGTGGGCTTGGCCTTCGCCTTGGGCTACAAAAGGGAGCTCCGCGAGGGTGAACGGCGAGAGGTGTTGGCCGGCTGCGAATGGGGCGCGGGATAGGCGCCTTGACGGTGGCCGGCTGCAAGCAAGGGTGTCGCCTTGATGTTTGGGGATTAAAGGGGCTAGGTAAGGTCACTAGGGGGAGTGTAGTGTTAGGGGAGTATGGCACTAAGGGAAGTTCAAGGGAAGATCTAATGGGACACTTAAGGTTGGCGGGTTGTTAGGGTGGCCGAGTGGAGCTAAAAGGTCTAGGTGGTGGCGGGTAGGTAGGATGCTATGGATTCGGCTGAGTGGGGCTGGTGGCAGCAAGTGGAAGGGCTGGTGTTAGGGAGGATATGGGAGTGGATTGGTTGGTTGAGAATGGAGAGGGAGTGAAGAGGGAGTAAGGTGGAAGGTAGGGCACTTACCGAGTGAAGAGAAGGTGGCGCTCGGCTGGAAAGGAGTTGGGCAGGCGGTGATGTTCAGCTGAGAGGTGGTGGTGTAGGTGGCGGTGCAGGTGGTGGTGTAGATGGAGCAGGTGGAGCAGGCGGCTGGGCTGGGAAGTGGGGTCCCGGCTGGGCTTGGGGAAGGCGACTAGATAGGAAACCCGCCCCCAAGGGGGGGGGGGTTTATATAGGGATGGGTAGGTCGGTTAGGGCTGGGTTTGGGGTAGTGGTTAGGTGGTTTAGGTAGGGTGGTATGAAGATAAGGTGGGCTGGAAAGGGTAGGGCCAGATATTTTAAATACAAGTGGTTTGGGTAGGTTGTGGGCTAGGGGTGGTTTAGGGGTTTAGGGTTTGGTTAGGTGGGTGGGTTCTAGGGTGAGGTTTAGTGAGCTAGGTTAGGTGATTAGGCTAGGATTAGGCTAGGTTTAGGGAAATTAACCTAGGTTTAGGGAAGGATTAGGGAAATGGGTTAGGTGATTAGGTTGGGATTAGGCCGGGATTAGGGAAGTAGGCTAGGTGATTAGGCTCAGATTAGGGGCGGATTAGGGTGGAAGGCTAGGATTAGGTATTTTGGGTTAGGTTTAGGTGAAGGAGCTCCCTTTGCATGGCCCATAGACCTTAACCACATCATGTTGGTGCAGCCCTAGGTTAGGTTTTGGCTAATTACAAGCTTAAACCCACTCAATTAGGCTAACCCACATGATTAACCCCAAACTTGACACACAAGTCAAGCTTAATTACAACACACTTGATCTTATCCATCCCCCACTCTCTCTCATACCCATAATCCCACGTGAAATTCAAGTGGGCCCCACCTCCATTTATGAGAAGGTGATGTGGGCCATGGATATAGATATTGGATTGGATCTCTGGATCCAAATCCAAATCCAAGTCCACATATGGGTTTGGATTGGGATCTGGATATATATGGTCCAGATCCGATCCAAACTGAACTCTGACTCCTTCGAGCTGTGTTCGAAACGGACGATTTGTGCGGGGTCTGACAGCATCAACACTTCGTCTGCGTTGGGTCTTCGCCAACATGATCGTCCGCCTCTGTTTCTGCCTTCCGGAGATGACTTCAAATGACATTTTGATAATAACAGGGTCTTGGACATTCGAGATCCTGGGGGTACGAATTTGATACAAGAGTTGTTGTGCCGGGCTTGACGTGTGCTCCGGTTCCGGGCTCTTCTTAACTTCGCTGGTCCTGTCTTGATTAGGCCAAGCTGCTTTGGGGTTTCAAAACGTGTTTTAAAAGGTTTTCAAAAAGCCTTATTATATATTTTTGAAATATGAAGTTTAAAACATATATACAGAGTTGTCTGGAAGGCTCCTGGGTTTCCAGACTCAAAATGGCCCTTTGGGGCTGCTTGTACAAAACCAGGTTTGTTTAAGAAATTCCTGAGATTTCAGGGTGTTTACAGATGCCCCTCTTTGGCCTTGTCCAAATAGATTTGGATAAGGGCAAAGATGACAAACACCCCTTTCAATGTCTCCCTAGATCTATCCACGAAAATATGGGATCGTCTCCATTTTTAGCAAAAATCTCAATTTACAAACTCTGGTAGGAGGAGATATCACGCCAAAGGGTGTCTACATGGAATCTGGTCCTAAATGGGATCATGTTCATGCAAGTACCATGCGTGGAATGCAAATGATATGGGTGTGGTGCCAAAAGTGGCGACCCCCCAGGGACCAGATGTGGTCGAACTCTAGAGACTTACAAGGCCTACTGCTCCAAGTGAGCAAATCCTATGCTGTTCGATGTTCGGTTTTCAAAACTTATTTACAAAAGCTGTTTACAAAAGGGACAACTGTCTTGAGTCTCGATCCTAAGGATCTCGAGCTCTTCGTGTTTGCCCTTGTTTGAGTCTTAACACTCGCTTATCTAGCGGAGGTTTTATAAGAAAACAAGCTATATTTCAAATTCCTATGTCTTACTCGAAATGTCAAATTCTCAAACAAGATGAAATTCAAGTAAGTAAATCCTATTTTTACTTTAGGATTCCTCGAAATGAACCATGCTTTAGCTTGGGATAAGCTAGGGATGGGGAAAGAGATACCACGGTCCCTTCTGGAGCGTTCCGTGGTTTAAGGCATAGAAGGCGAAAAACTGCTCTTTTTGAGCTTTTTGGCCTCTTTTTTCTTTTTCCGTAGAGGGTCTCCCTTTGGGAGTATTTTTTCTTTAATCCCTCCTTTTCCATAAGAGAATCGATTTTTCTTTTGAATTTTGGTTTCTTTCTTTTGGAAAGATACTTTGAATGGGAAATTCCCTTTGTTTGGGCTTTTGTTTTCCTTTTGGAAGGAGAAGAGAAGAGGGGAGGACTTATCCCAGGCCTACACTCGATCCATTTCAGATCAGCCTATTTAGAAATAGCACGTACTACTTGCAAGTATCTTGCTATATTGAACTAGGCCTTTCTTTGTAAGAAGAATGATTTTGAGTTGTAACCACGATTTTGAAGACTCCGCTCTTTCACAAGTGCGAATTCTCTCACTCAGGGTCACACGAGTTTTCCTTTGCACCTTATTCACATGTCTCAGGGCAGCTATCCCTAAAATTTTTTGAAAAATGGAATTTATTCCAGATCCTACACATGATACTTCTTTAAGTATTGAATATTGATAGGATCTGCTAAATTCCTACCTTCTACATCG
Organism: Brasenia schreberi; assembly: GCA_036023115.1. Lineage (NCBI taxonomy): Eukaryota > Viridiplantae > Streptophyta > Magnoliopsida > Nymphaeales > Cabombaceae > Brasenia > Brasenia schreberi. The sequence continues at coordinate 14,997,997 of JAYKKT010000064.1, forward strand.
ATCAACCAATACGAATTGTTCGTAGTGGTTGCTCGTACAACATAGGGTCCATCCCAGTTGGGGCGCCACTTGCCTAGGGGGTGTGGGCCACGATGGTGGATGGTTTTTAAGACCAGGTCTCCCACTTCAAAGTGGCGAGGTCTCATGTGTTTGCTATAATGTCGGGCTATCCTTTGCCGGTATGCACGAGCATGATCCATGGCAAGGAGTCGCCTCTCATCTAGCAAATCTAGTTCGGCCATCCTAGCATGCTGAAGCGTCTCTAGGGGGAGGTCGAGTGCTATGGATGTATGGAATGAATGCAGTTGAGTATGAATGGGAAGAATGGCGTTTGTGCCATAGACCAATTCGAATGGTGTGGCATTCGTGGGAGTCCGGATGGAAGTCCTATAAGCCCATAAGGCTTCATCCAGCTTCTCGTGCCACGTCCTACCCTTCTCTAAGGTTTTCTCAATTATGCTAATGAGGGTCTTGTTTGTTGCTTCGGCTTGGCCGTTGCCTTGAGGGTAGTAGGGTTTGGAGAAGTGGTGAGTTATGCCATACATGTTGCACAACTTAACCATCCGCTCGTTCTTGAATGGGGTGCCATTATCAGACACGAGGTCTCGTGGAACCCCAAATCGAGCCAAGATATTCCTCCAGATGAAAGCCACCACATGTTGCCCCATTACATTGGTTAGGAAAATGGCTTCCACCCACTTGGAGAAATACTCCGTGGCTGCTAAAATAAATCGATGCCCATTCGAGGCCTTTGGAAATATTGGGCCTACGATGTCAAACTCCCACATGGTAAATGGCCAGGCGCTGACCACGGAATGCAGTGCAGATGATGGGATATGAATGGCGTGCCCATGCACTTGACATGGATGACACTTCCTAACATCATCGTGACAATCCTTTTTCAGGGTGGACCAAAAACAGCCCCCTCTAAGTATTTTCATTGCCATCATGTTGGCATTTACATGACCTCCATATTCTCCGTCGTGGAACTCGTGCATCACTATCCTAGCCTCCTCTAGGTCGATACACCTAAGCAGAATGCCGGTAAAACTTTTTTTGTATAAGACCCCACCCAGAATGGTGTATTGGGTCGAAATCATATGAATGAATGCCTTATCTTTGGATGTGGCATCCTCGGTGAATCCCCCATTTTCTAAAAATTGTTTTATGTCATAAAACCAGGGTTTTTCAATAGACTCTGGGTTGTTTTGGCAAATATCCAAGTCATGTGTGGATGGGTGGGGCGCATGCCATATTTCCAAAGATCTGGTCCCTAAAATGGGATCGACCTTCAGGGCTGAACCCAAGGAGGAGAGGGCATCGGCGATGCCATTGTCCTCTCTTCTTATGTGTGTGAGTTTACACGACTAGTAGGATTGGACCAATCGAGTGGCCAACTCGTGATATGGAAGTAGTTTCTCATTACGTACTTGCCAAATTTTTAAAACCTGGTTTATGACAAGGAGCGAATCTCCAAAGATCTCGATGCATGATGCCCCTAGAGTTTTCGAAATCCTTAAGCCTTGTATGAGTGCTTCATACTCAGCTACGTTGTTGGAACATTCGAAATCTAAGCGGACTGCTATGGGAATCTCGCCCTTTTCAGGGGAGATTTGGATGACCCCGGCACCAGCCCCTCGTTGGTTTCGTGCCCCATCGAAGTGCATCTTCCACACTTGGTTTTCGAAGGAAATTGGCAAAATGTGGTTTTGAAAATGGTTTTGCAATATGCCTTCATCAGGCATTTCGACAAGAGTGGGATATGCGTCCTCTAAGGGGAATTCAGCCACGTAATCTGCTAGGGCTTGCCCCTTAATGGAGATCTGGTGATGGTATTTCAGATCATACTCCATTAGAAGGAGCTGCCATTTGCCCAATCTACCCGTGAGAATGGGTTTTTCGAACAAGTGCTTGATTGGATCAAGCTTGGACACTATCCAGATCTCATGATCTTGGAAATAGTGCCTGAATTTCTGGCAGGCCCAGACTAGGGCCAAGCACGTCTTCTCCATGGCTTGATAATTTCGTTCATAAGCCAAGAGAGTTTTCGAAATATAGTAGATGGCATACTCCTTATGGGTGTCATCCTCGTATTGAGCCAACAGGGCTCCTAAAGCATTTGCATGCACGGAGATGTATAATAAAAGCGGTTTTCCTTGCTTTGGAGGGTTCAAAACGGGGGGATTAACTAAGTATGCCTTCAGTCTCTTGAAGGACTTCTGGCATTCGTCATCCCATAAGAATTTCTTGCCCTTCCTCAACAGTTTGTTGAAGGGTTCGCATCTAGTGGCCAGATTCGATATGAATCGGCGAACGGATTGTAAACGACCCTAGAGGCTACGGATTTGGGTGAGATTGGAGGGTGGAGCCATGTCTATGATGGCTCGACACTTAGAGGGGTCGACTTCTATTCCCCTTTGGCTCACCATAAAGCCTAGAAGCTTCCCTGATTCTACCCCGAACACACATTTTTGAAGGTTTAGCTTTACTTTGTAAAGCCTAAGCCTTTCGAAAATCTTTTGTAAACATTCGATATGAGTGCATCGGGTTTTAGATTTTGCCAAGAGATCATCTACATACACTTCTACAAGCTCATGAATTTGATCATGGAAGATCGTGGTCATGGCTCGTTGGTATGTTGCGCCGACGTTTTTCAAACCAAAGGGCATGACTGTATAGCAGTACGTGCCCCATGGGGTTGTGAAGGCGGTCTTACCCTGATCTCGTGGACTTAGTTTGATTTGATTATAGCCTGAATAGCCATCCATAAATGAAAACATTTCATGATTTGCAGTACTATCGACTATCAAATCTATGTTTGGTAAAGGATAATTATCCTTAGGAGTGGCTTTATTCAGGTTTCTGAAATCGATGCATATTCGAATTTTCCCATTGGTTTTTCGAACTACAACGATATTTGATAACCAATCAGAATACGCAATGGGTTTTATAAATCTGGCTTTTAGCAGATCTTCTAAACCCTCTTTGACTTGCGTGTGTACATTCGGGTGTATTTTCCTAAGCTTCTGCTTTATGGGTTTTACACCTACATCTAAGGGAAGACGATGCTCGACAATGCTGGGATCCGGCATGTCTTCATACGTCCATGCAAACACATCTAAATAGGTTCGTAGAAATGCAATGAATGCTAACTTTTCAGTTTCATGCAAGCATGCGCCTATTTTGATGGTTTTGGGATTGGAATCATCCCCTAGGTTCACTTCTACGAAATCCCCTCCTACTGATTGGGAAGGTCTTTCAAAATCGAGAATTCTATGAAATTCTGGGAGCTCAGAAGTGGGATCTTCCTCAAGGGGATCCACTTCTGGGCTTTGATCATTCTCGTGGGCTATAGACCCGAGGGAATTTGATGCGTGGTTTTCAAAATGACCTGGTTTTGTACTTGGATTTTCAAGTGATTTCAAAATTTTTGGTCTGGCTATGCAAACGACGTTTCTTTCGAAATCCTTTTCTTTTGCCAAAGTCCTACCAGGAGCAGCTATGTACAAAATCTTTTTGGTATTTTCCAAATTTTTGATTTTTTTGGGTTTTTGTAAAACAAGAACTTTGGGAACTATACAAAGCACTCTTTTTTCGAGTTTTTGTTTTTCCATTGTTTTTGGTTTTTCTTGTTTTTTGATTTTTTTGATTTTATGCTTTTCAAATGTTTTTGTATTTTTAGAAAAGGGATCTTCCGTCATACCTACAAAGGGAAAACACTACGGGTTAGACTCGGAATAGGAGATCTAAATCGTAGGTCTCTTCTAAGGCAGGCTCCGGGGCACCCTTGACCCAGGTGGTCACAGGGGGTGGCTCCGGCGGTATTTGGGGAGTATAGCCGATCCCATATCGACTTGGATTGGCCCTAGGAAGGATGGGCTCTAGGAGACCCTGGTTCTGTGCCCCTAGACTTTTGTAGGGCGTGTAGGCCATGTTTAACAACATGTTCCACGATTTTTTGTTTTTTGAAAAGGTTTGATATAAATCGTAGTCCTGGAACATGCTATCGTCCATATTATGCTCGTATGGCCTCTTGTCCAGGGGCTTTGGAAATAGGGAACGCTTGGGTTTTCCTAGAAGTATTAAAGTCAGGAGGGGGCCTGCTTTGGGCGACCCCTTCACACATACAACCTTCGTAGGATTGTTTAACACGAGCCGAGGTGGCTCAACCATAATTTGCCCCAGGTTGGCTTCATGGGCCTGGGAGCTTGATAAACAAGGGGAGTTTATGATCCCCTGAAGCTGTGGGTGACTCTCACCTAGGATCACTACGACCTGGTCCCTAAAAGGGATCTTGACACACCTGTGGAAGGTGGATGGCACAGCGCACAAACTGTGTATCCAGGGCCTTCCCAGCAACAGGTTATAATGGGGGTGGATGTCCAAGACATGGAACACCCCCGTGTGTTCGATCCCTCCCGTTTCCATTGGGAGTTCGATGGATCCTAAAGGTCTAGACGCATTCCCATCGTATCTAGTGATAACGATGGGGATTGGGTTCACTGAAGTCAAGGTGACTCCGATTTTGTACGCCACATGAAGTGGAAGGATGTTGAGTCCTCCTCCACCATCGACTAGGCACCTGTCCAGAGAGTGGTTGTTTAGAACCACTTCGATATGCAGGGCCTGGTTATGGGTTTCCTAGGGTCTATCTACATCATCTTCTGAGAAAGTGATGGGCGATTTTGCTCCTAATAAAGCCACTTGGGCAGACAAGGATTTCGGACTTATGTTCGAATCAACCTTGGCCCTTTCTAGAATTTTCTCTAATACAAGTCTATGCCTAGGCGAGGTTTTTATAAGCTCTAAGATAGACATGTGAATAGGAATCTTTGAAAGGTGGTTTTCGAAGTCATGAGGATTTAGGATGACTTTGTCCTTATCTGCTTTTGGCAGAACACTAGGGATACATGCTTTTGAGGGCCTAGGCACACTGACCACCTTTTGAGCACCTTGAAGGTGCGGGGGTTGATAGATCCTTCCGGATCTAGTGACTTCGCCCACGACCAGCCTAGGGTTCGCGCTAAATTTGACTCTAAGGATGAGCTGAGGAGAACCTTGGATTTTTAAAACTGGTTTTACCGGGGTTTCTACTTTTGGTGGTCCCCGAATGACGACTTGGGCGGGCTTCTTGTATATTACAAGAATGGGCGCACAAGTAGGTCGACCAGGTTCTGGTTTTGTGCTAGTTTCTTGGAAATGGTGAGGGTACATACCTCCTTTCCTTTCCCACTGCCACTGGCGTGTTTGGGAAAGGGTTCCTTGAAGATAGCTTGAGGTGGCTCAGGTTCTGCAGTGACTTGGAGCCGGCCTTTTGCTATCAAGTTCTCAATTTTATTTAAGAGGGAGAAGCAGCGTTTGGTATCATGGCCTTTGAGCCGATGATACTTACAAAATCAGTTTAAATACCCCCCTTTGGAAGTGACTCCTTCGGGGATTTCAGGGAGTTCTATCATGCCCTGGGCAAGTAGGAGGTCTAGGACCTCCGACACAGGTTGCCCCAGCGGAGTGTACTCCCGTTTTTCAACCGGTTTTTGAAAATTTCGCTCCCACTTATTTTCTATCTTTTCAAAATTTTTGGAAGTGCCCGCCATGCTCGGATCCACCCGGACATTGGCGATTTTATGGGGCATTGCCCCTTTGTCCGTCGTGGGTAGCCCGTATGTGATGGGCTTTTCCAAGCGGGTTTTTGGAACGGCACTTCCTTTCCATAAGTGATCGTATGTCCCTTTTCGCAAGTTGGTTTCGAAAAGGGAGGCCTTTTTGATCAACTTATGGAAAGTTGAAATCTCATGGAGCGAGAGAAGGGTTTTTAACTCGCTTTTAAAGTTATCCAGGATGAGCATTACTACGCATCCTTCGGATATGGGCTCTCGCACTTGGCCCAAAAGCGACCTCCATCTTATAATGAAGGCATGTACGTCTTCGTTCACGCCTTGCTTTGTATCCCTTAAGGTATTTAGAGTCGGCGTGACTTCTACGTTGTGTGCAAATCTTTGTATGAAGCAGTTCGCTAACTCTTCAAAAGTAGCGAACTGGCTTAAGTCGTAGGAAGCCAGCCATTTGGCAGCTGTGCCTTTAAGGGATAAAGGGAACCAATACACCCATTTCATCGAGTCCTTTTTCTTCTTATGGGCTCGACGCGAGAAAAGCTGCAAGTGAGACCTAGGGTCTCCCATGCCATCATACCGATGGAAGTTCGGTATTTCATCGTCACTGTCGGTTTCGTAATCCATAGAAAGGAAATCAGAGAGGGCGTAGTTTCTTTTCTCTTTATTCTGCCCTTTCAGCAACTGCTGTAGGGCTTTACGGTCCTTTTGTGTGAAGGACTCGTGGTATTGGTTGCCTTCCATTACGGAGGCCTCTTTGTGCTTGCGAGGTTTTTCAGATTTCTTTTTAGGCCTTTGTTCACCATTTGATGAACATGAATCGCCTACTTCAGCCTCTTGGCTGAGAGCATCGATTTTGGCCTCAAACTCCCTTCTCAAGTCCTCGATTTCATCTAGTTTTATTTTGTTTTTGAAAATCCTCCTAGAGTGAGAACTTGATGCGCATGAGCCTTGGCTCGACACTTCACTTGGATTGGATTTTGACATGCTATTCAAGCTTTTTCAAAATGTCCTAAGTACAAGCAAAGAAAAACAAGTTAAAATGACACCTTTTACAAAATTTTCGCAAGACTTCTACTTAAAAACTCGATTTTTGAAAGGCTCACGTCCCACCGGGCGTGCCAATCTCTGTAGACGCGCGAAAATCCCCGCTTCTCACCTTTTTAGGGCTCGGAGCGGATCCTCTCGTGTGTCTAAGGCCCATTTATGCAAACAGGGCGTGCCAGCTAGCTTACCTAAGCTAGCGAAGATATATTTAAAACTGACTTCTAATCGTGGCGACTGTGAGCAAGTGAGCTCTTGTCGTCGCAGACCTTCTTGCACTGATGCGCAAGGGTTAGTTTGTATGCTTTGCAAAAATCGAGTTTTGGGAGAGAAAGTCTACGAAAGCGTTTCGAGGTATCTATTTCGGGCCTTTTAGATGTGATTGCATATTTTAGATCACGTGGATTTGCACGTGCCTAAGTCTTTCCTTTTATCCCTTTTCGGGCCACCTAGTTTGTGTGTTATGAACACTCCACTACGTGGGCGAATTCGAACAGGGCTTGCTTTGATGCAATATGAGTCCTACCTCGTGGTATGGCATAGATACAATGCAAACTCACGCTACTCCAAAGGGAAAACCCGAATGTAAAGACAATACTGAAGGGAAATAACCGAAGGGAAATGACTTGTAAAGTAAATGCCGAAGGGAGATATGTATATAGAGTAGGTATATGAGCCCTTACTCGGGTCTTGCAAATAAGAGCGAAGGCTCAATGTGGGTGCGTGCTTGAATTGAAAAGACTTACTGTAGACGCGCGAAAATCCCCGCCTCTTCGTCCTTTTCAGGGCTTGGAGTGGATCTTCTCGTGTGTCTAGGGCCTATGTATACAAATAGGGCGTGCTAGCTAGCTTACTTAAGCTAGCGAAGATATTTTTATCATTGACTTCTAAACGTGGCGACTGTGAGCAAGTAAGCTCTTGTTGTCGCAGACCTTCTTGCACCGATGCGCAAGGGTCAGTCTGTATGCTTTTGCAAAAATCGAGTTTTGGAGAGAAAGTCTACGAAGCGGTTTGAGGTGTCTATTTCGGGTCTTTAGGATGCGATTGCATATTTTAGATCACGTGGATTTGCACGTGCCTAAGTCTTTTCTTTTATCCCTTTTCGAGCCACCTAGTTTGTGTGTTATGAACACTCCACTACATGGGTGAATTCGAGCGGGGCTTGCTTCAATGCAATATGCGTCCTACCTCGTGGTATGGCGTAGATGCAATGCAAACTCACGCTACTCCAAAGGGAAAACCCGAAATGTAAAGACAATACTGAAGGGAAATAACCGAAGGGAAATAACCGAAGGGAGATATGTATATAGCTTATGTATATGAGCCCTTACTCGGTCTTGCAAATAAGAGCGAAGGCTCAATGTGGGTGCGTGCTTGAATTGAAAGACTTACACACACGACATGAAATTAAATCCAAATATAAATTGCAGTATGGCCTTGACTAAGGTCTTGGGAGTAAGAGCGAAGGCTCAATGTGTGTGAGAGTGCTTGAATTGAAAGACTACCCACACGACATAAATGAAACCCAAATATAACTGCAATAAGGCCTTTACTAAGGTCTTGGGAGTAAGAGCGAAGGCTCAATGTGTGTGAAAGTGCTTGAATTGAAAGACTTACTCACACGACATGAAATGAAACCCAAATAGTATAGGTCGGCCCTTACTTGGGTCTTTCAAATAAGAGCGAAAGCTCAATGTGTGTGAGAGTGCTTGAATTGAAAGACAACGCACCCAACTTAAACAAAAACCCTTCGAAAATGAAAGTATATATGTACACTTATATATTAGGGGCTGATTAGGCCTGTGTGTGCTAAAAATCGTGCACGACTAAGAGAGTGCACGTGTGTGGTTGTGCCAAGCCACGTTATTACAATCGGGGGGAGACTATGCTCCGTTATTACAACCCCGTATCAAATTGAATCTCAAGCAAGTATACAACTAAGGACCGAGTTTAGGCACTTACGAGTAGCTGGTCCGTAGAGGCCTTGCTTGAGCATGGGCTTGACCTTGGGCTGCAAACGGGAGCTCCGCGAAGATAGGTGATCAAAGGTGCTGGCCGGCTGCAAGTGGGGCGCGGGATAGGCGCCTCGAAGGTGGCCGGTGGCAAGTAGGTGTTGCCTCAAGGTGGGGGGGGTGTTAAATGGGCTGAACGAGTGAGGTCTTAGGATCACTAGGGGAGTTGAGTACTTAGGGAAAACTGGCCCTAAGGGAGAGTTTGTGGGAAGGCCGAATGGGACACCTAGGGGAAGGTAGTGGTCGGCAGTTTGGGTTGTGCTAGGTTCGACTAAGTTAAAATGGTGGTGGCAGGTTGCTAGGGTGACTAAGGCTGGAATATGGGAAGGTGACTAGTTAGGGGATGGGGCTAGGTGATAGTGGGAATAGTGGGTTTAAGGTGGTGCCACGGGCAAGTCTTAGGAAATCTAATAGGGTGGCCGGGTATAGTTGATGTGAGTTAGGTAGGAAGCAAACGGTTGAGGCGGCTAAGGTTTGGCCGAGTGGGAGTGGTGGCGGTGAAGGGCTGTTAGGTGAGTAAGGTGATGGTGTGGTGGGTGGCTGGGAGTGGAGAGGGAGTAGAGAAGGGGGCTAGGTAAGGTGCAGGGTACTTACCGAATGGGGAGAGGCGGTGGAAGGCAATGAGAAGCAGGCGGGCAAGTGGGCTGATGGCTGGTTCGGTTGGCTGAAGGTGGTGGCGTCCGGCTGGGGGATGGTGGTGGTGGATGGAAGAGGGAAGGTGGCGGTGCAGGTGGAGCTGATGGAGTAGGTGGAGCTGATGGAGGTGATGGAGAGTGGTCCCGGCTGGGTGAGAGATGGAAGAAGGAAAGGGCCCGGCTGGGTGAGATGGTGGTTCCCACTTGGAAAACCCGCCCCCAAGGGGGGGGTTTAAATAGGGGATGGGTAGGTCGGTTAGGGCTGGGCTGAGGGTAGTGGTTAGGTGGTTTAGGTAGGGTGGTATGTAGATAAGGTGGGCTGGAAAGGGTTGGGCCAGATATTTTAAAACTAGGGGTTTGGGTAGATGGTGGGCTAAGGGTGGTTTAGGGGTTTAGGGCTAGGTTAGGTGGTTTGGTTTTGGGGTGAGGTTTAGTGAGCTAGGTTAGGTGATTAGGCTAGGTTTAGGCTAGGATTAGGGAAATTAATCTAGGTTTAGGGAAGGATTAGGGAAGTGGGTTAGGTGATTAGGTTGGGATTAGGACGGGATTAGGGAAGTGGGTTAGGTGATTAGGTTCGAATTAGGGGTGGATTAGGGGTTTAGGCTAGGATTAGGCATTTTGGGTTAGGTTTAGGTGAAGGAGCTCCCTTAGCATGGCCCATAGACCTTGATCACCCCATGTTGGTGCAGCCCTAGCTTAGGTTTTAGCTAATTACAAGCTTAAACCCACTCAATTAGGCTAACCCACATGATTAAACCCAAACTTGACACACAAGTCAAGCTTAATACAACACTCTTGATATTTTTCACCCCCACTCTCTCTCATGCCCAATATCCCACGTGAAACTCAAGTGGGCCCCACCTCCATTTATGAGAAGGTGATGTGGGCCATGGATATGGATATTGGATTGGATCTCTGGATCCAAATCCAAATCCAAGTCCACATATGGGTTTGGATTGGAATCTGGATATATATGGTCCAGATCCAATCCAAACTGAACTCTGACTCCTTCGAGCTGGGTTCGAAACGGACGATTCGTGCGGGGCCTGACAGCATCAGTACTCCGTCTGCGTTGGGTCTTCGCCAACATAGTCGTCCGCCACCGTTTCTGCCTTCCGGAGATGACTTCAAAGGATATTTTGATAAGAAGAGGGTCTTGGACGTTCGAGATCCTGGGGTGTGAATCAGCTACAAGAGTTGCTGTGCCGGGCTTGACGTGTGCTTCGGTTCCGGGCTCTTTTTAGCTCTCCTGGTCCTTTCTTGATCGGGCCAAGCCGCTTCGGGGTTTCAAAACATATTTTAAAAGGATTTTAAAAGCTGTATTGTATGTTTTCGAAATATAGAGTTTAAAACATATATACAGGGTTGTCTGGAAGGCTCCTGGGTTTCCAAACTCAAAATTTGCCCTTTGGGGCTGCTTGTATAAAACCAAATGAATTTTGAGAAGTTTGTGGGATTTCGGGTGTTTACAGATGCCCCTCTTTGGCCTTGTCCAAATAGATTTGGATAAGGGCAAAGATGACAAACACCCCTTTTAATGTCTCCCTAGATCTAGCCACGAAGAATATGGGATCGTCCCATTTTAGCAAAATCTCAATTTACAAACTCTGGTAGGAGGAGATATCACGCCAAAGGGTTTACTTATGGAATCTGGTCCTAAATGGGATCATGTTCATGCAAGTACCATGCGTGGAATGCAAATGACATGGGTGTGGTGCCAAGAGTGGCGACCTCCCAGGGACCAGATGTGGTCGAACTCTAGAGACTTACAAGGCCTACTGCTCCAAGTGAGCAAATCCTATGCTGTTCGATGTTCGGTTTTCAAAACTTATTTACAAAAAGCTATTTACAAAAGGGACAACTGTCTTGAGCCTCGATCCTAAGGATCTCGAGCTCTTCGTGCTTGCCCTTGTTTGAATCTCAACACTCGCTTATCTAGCGGAGGTTTTATAAGAAAACAAGCTTCATTTCAAATTCCTACGTCTTACTCGAAACGTCGAATTCTCAAACAAGATGAAATTCAAGTAAGTAAATCCTATTTTTACTTTAGGATTCCTCGAAATGAACCATGCTTTAGCTTGGGATAAGTCAGGGATGGGAAAGAGATACCACGGTCCCTTCTGAAGCGTCCCGTGGTTTAAGGCATAGAAGGCGGAAAACTGCTCTTTTTGAGCTTTTTGGCCTCTTTTTCCTTTTTTCATAGAGGGTCTCCCTTTGGGAGTATTTTTTCTTTAATCCCTCTTTTTTTATAAGAGAATCGATTTTTCTTTTTGAAGTCTGGTTTTCTTTCTTTTGGAAAGAGACTTTAAATGGGGAATTCCCTTTTGATTTGGGCCTTTGTTTTCCTTTTGGAAATAGAAGAGAAGAGGGGAGGTCTTATCCCAAGCCTACACTCGATCCATTCCAGATCAGCCTATTTAGAAATAGCACGTACTACTTGCAAGTATCTTGCTATATTGAACTAGGCCTTTCTTTGTAAGAAGAAGGATTTTGAGTTGTAACCACGATTTTGAAGACTCCGCTCTTTCACAAGTGTGAATTCTCTCACTCAGGGTCACACGAGTTTTCCTTTGCACCTTATTCACATGTCTCAGGGCAGCTATCCCTAAAATTTTTCGAAAAATGGAATTTAATCCAGATCCTACACATGATACTTCTTTAAGTATTGAATATTGATAGGATCTGCTAAATTCCTACCTTCTACATCGATCAACCAATACGAATTGTTCGTAGTGGTTGCTCGTACAACATAGGGTCCATCCCAGTTGGGGCGCCACTTGCCTAGGGGGTGTGGGCCACGATGGTGGATGGTTTTTAAGACCAGGACTCCCACTTCAAAGTGGCGAGGTCTCATGTGTTTGCTATAATGTTGGGCTATCCTTTGCCGGTATGCACGAGCATGATCCATGGCAAGGAGTCGCCTCTCATCTAGCAAATCTAGTTCGGCCATCCTAGCATGCTGAAGCGTCTCTAGGGGGAGGTCGAGTGCTATGGATGTATGGAATGAATGCAGTTGAGTATGAATGGGAAGAATGGCGTTTGTGCCATAGACCAATTCGAATGGTGTGGCATTCGTGGGAGTCCGGATGGAAGTCCTATAAGCCCATAAGGCTTCATCCAGCTTCTCGTGCCACGTCCTACCCTTCTCTAAGGTTTTCTCAATTATGCTAATGAGGGTCTTGTTTGTTGCTTCGGCTTGGCCGTTGCCTTGAGGGTAGTAGGGCGAGGAGAAGTGGTGAGTTATGCCATACGTGTTGCACAACTTAACCATCCGCTCATTCTTGAATGGGGTACCATTATCAGACACAAGGTCTTGTGGAACCCCAAATCGAGCCAAGATATTCCTCCGGATGAAAGCCACCACATGTTGCCCCATTACATTCGTTAGGGAAATGGCTTCCACCCACTTGGAGAAATACTCCGTGGCTGCTAAAATAAATCGATGCCCATTCGAGGCCTTTGGAAATATTGGGCCTACAATGTCAAACGCCCACATGGTAAATGGCCAGGGGCTGACCACTGAATGCAATGTAGATGAAGGGATATGAATGGCGTGCCCATGCACTTGACATGGATGACACTTCCTAACATGATCGTGACAATCCTTTTTCAGGGTGGACCAGAAGTAGCCCCCTCTAATTATTTTCATTGCCATCATATTGGCATTAACATGACCTCCACATTCTCCATCGTGAAACTCATGCATTACTATCCTAGCCTCCTCTAGGTCGATACACCTAAGCAGAATGCCGGTAAAACTCTTTTTGTATAAGACCCCACCCAGAATGGTGTATCGGGTCAAAATCTTACGAATGAATGCCTTATCTTTGGATGTGGCATTCTCGGCAAATCCCCCATTTTCTAAAAATTGTTTTATGTCATAGAACCAGGGTTTTTCAATAGACTCTGGGTTGTTTTGGCAAATATCCAAGTCGTGTGTGGATGGATGGGGCGCATGCCATATTTCCAAAGATCTGGTCCCTGAAACGGGATCAACCTTCAGGGTTGAACCCAAGGAGGAGAGGGCATCGGCGATGCCATTGTCCTCTCTTCCCACGTGTGTGAGCTTACACGACTGGAAGGATTGGACCAATTGAGTGGCCAACTCGTGATATGGAAGTAGTTTCTCATTACGTACTTGCCAAACTTTTAAAACCTGGTTTATGACAAGGAGCGAATCTCCAAAGACCTCGATGCATGATGCCCCTAGAGTTTTCGAAATCCTTAAGCCTTGTATGAGTGCTTCATACTCAGCTACGTTGTTGGAACATTCGAAATCTAAGCGGACTGCTATGGGAATCTCGCTCTTTTCAAGGGAGATTAGGATGATCCCGGCACCAGCCCCTCGTTGGTTTCGTGCCCCATCGAAGTGCATCTTCTACACTTGGTTTTCGAAAGAATTTGCCAAAATGTGGTTTTGAAAATGGTTTTGCAATATGCCTTCGTCAGGCATTTCGACAAGAGTGGGATATGCGTCCTCTAAGGGGAATTCAGCCACGTAATCTGCTAGGGCTTGCCCCTTAATGGAGATCTGGTGATGGTATTTCAGATCATACTCCATTAGAAGGAGTTGCCATTTGCCCAATCTACCCGTGAGAATGGGTTTTTCGAACAAGTGCTTGATTGGATCAAGCTTGGACACTATCCAGATCTCATGATCTAGGAAATAGTGTCTGAACTTCTGGCAGGCCCTGACTAGGGCCAAGCACGTCTTCTCCATTGCTTGATAATTTCATTCATAAGCCAAGAGAGTTTTCGAAATATAGTAGATGGCATACTCCTTATGGGTGTGATCCTCGTATTGAGCCAACAGGGCTCCTAAAGCATTTTCATGCACGGAGATGTATAATAAAAGCGGTTTTCCTTGTTTTGGAGGATTCAAAACGGGGGGATTAACCAAGTATGCCTTCAGTCTCTCGAAGGACTTTTGGCATTCGTCATCCCATAAGAATTTTGTACCCTTCCTTAACAGTTTGTTGAAGGGTTCGCATCTAGTTGCCAAATTCGATATGAATCGGCGCACAGATTGTAATCGACCCTAGAGGCTACGGATTTGGGTGAGATTGGAGGGTGGAGCCATGTCTATGATGGCTCGACACTTAGAGGGGTCGACTTCTATTCCCCTTTGGCTCACCATATAGCCTAGAAGCTTCCCTGATTCTACCCCGAACACACATTTTTGAGGGTTTAGCTTTACTTTGTAAAGCCTAAGCCTTTCAAAAATTTTTTGTAAACATTCGATATGGGTGCATCGGGTTTTGGATTTTGCCAAGAGATCATCTACATACACTTCTACAAGCTCATGGATTTGATCATGGAAGATCGTGTTCATGGCTCGTTGGTATGTTGCGCCGGCATTTTTCAAACCAAAGGGCATGACTGTATAGCAGTACGTGCCCCATGGGGTTGTGAAGGCGGTCTTACCCTGATCTCGTGGACTTAGTTTGATTTGATTATAGCCTGAATAGCCATCCATGAATGAAAACATTTCATGATTTGCAGTACTATCGACTATCAAATCTATGTTTGGTAAAGGATAATTATCCTTTGGAGTGGCTTTATTCAGGTTTCTGAAATCGATGCATATTCGAATTTTCCCATTGGTTTTTCGAACTACAACGATATTTGACAACCAATCAGAATACGCAATGGGTTTTATAAATCCGGCTTTTAGCAGATCTTCTAAACCCTCTTTGACTTGCGTGTGTACATTCGGGTGTATTTTCCTAAGCTTCTGCTTTATGGGTTTTACACCTGCATCTAAGGGAAGACGATGCTCGACTATGCTGGGATCTATGCCCGGCATGTCTTCATACGTCCATGCAAACACATCTAAATAGGTTCGTAGAAATGCAATGAATGCTAACTTTTCAGTTTCATGCAAGCATGCGCCTATTTTGATGGTTTTGGGATTGGAATCATCCCCTAGGTTCACTTCTACGAAATCTCCTCCTACTGATTGGGAAGGTCTTTCAAAATCGAGAATTCTATGAAATTCTGGGAGCTCAGAAGTGGGATCTTCCTCAAGGGGATCCACTTCTGGGCTTTGATCATTCTCGTGGGCTATAGACCCGAGGGAACTTGATGCGTGGTTTTCAAAATTACCCGGTTTTGTACTTGGATTTTCAAGGGATTTCGAAATTTTTGGTCTGGCTATGCAGACGACGCTTCTTTCGAAATCCTTTTCTTTTGCCAAAGTCCTACCAGGAGCAGCTATGTACAAAATCTTTTTGGTATTTTCCAAATTTTCGATTTTTTTGGGTTTTTGTTGTAAACACCCCAAAATCCCACGAATTTCTCAAAATCCATCTGGTTTTATACAAGCAGCCCCAAAGGGTCATTTTGAGTTTGGAATCCCAGGAGCCTTCCAAACAACCCTGTATATATGTTTTAAACTATATCTTTCAAAAACATACGATATGGCTTTTGAAAACCCTTTTAAAACATGTTTTGAAACCCCGAAGTGGCTTGGCCTCATCAAGGCATGACCAGGAGAGCTTAGAAGAGCCCGGAACCGGAGCACACGTCAAGCCCGGCGCAGCAACTCTTGTATCTGATTCACACCCCAGGATCTCGAACGTCCAAGACCCTGTTCTTATCAAAATAGCATTCGAAGTCATCTCCGGAAGGCAGAAACGGAGGCGGACGACTATGTTGGCGAAGACCCAACGCAGACGGAGTACTGATGCTGTCAGGCCCCGCACGAATCGTCCGTTTCGAACCCAGCTCGAAGGAGTCAGAGTTCAGTTTGGAGTGGATCTGGACCATATATATCCAGATCCCAATCCAAACCCATATGTGGACTTGGATTTGGATTTGGATCCAGAGATCCAATCCAATATCCATATCCATGGCCCACATCACCTTCTCATAAATGGAGGTGGGGCCCACTTGAGTTTCACGTGGGATCATGGGCATGAGAGAGAGTGGGGTTGAAAAATATCAAGAGTGTTGTATTAAGCTTGACTTGTGTGTCAAGTTTGGGTTAATCATGTGGGTTAGCCTAATTGAGTGGGTTTAAGCTTGTAATTAGCTAGAACCTAACCTAGGGCTGCACCAACATGGGGTGATCAAGGTCTATGGGCCATGCTAAGGGAGCTCCTTCACCTAAACCTAACCCAAAATGCCTAATCCTAGCCTAAACCCCTAATCCACCCCTAATCTGAACCTAATCACCTAACCCACTTCCCTAATCCCGTCCTAATCCCAACCTAATCACCTAACCCACTTCCCTAATCCTTCCCTAAACCTAGATTAATTTCCCTAATCCTAGCCTAAACCTAGCCTAATCACCTAACCTAGCTCACTAAACCTCACCCTAAAACCCAACCACCTAACCTAGCCCTAAACCCCTAAACCACCCTTAGCCCACGATTTACCCAAACCCCTAGTTTTAAAATATCTGGCCCAACCCCATCCAGCCCACCTTATCTACATACCACCCTACCTAAACCACCTAACCACTACCCACAGCCCAGCCCTAACCGACCTACCCATCCCCTATTTAAACCCCCCTCCTTGTGGGCGGGTTTTCCAAGTGGGAACCACTACCTCACCTAGCCGGGCCCTCTCCTTCTCCCTTCTCTCACCCAGCCGGGACGACTCCCCACCTTGGCCTGCTCCAGCTGCTCCACCAGCCGCCACCTGCTCCGCCACCTTCCCTCTTCCATCCACCACCACCACCCCTCAGCCGGACGCCATCGTCTTCACCCAACCGAACCAGCCGACAGCCACCTGCCCGCCACCTTCCCACTTCATTCGTCACCTCTCCCCATTCGGTAAGTGCCCCGAACTCCCTCAAAGCCCCTCTCTTCCACCTCTCCACTCTTAGCCACCCATCCTACCTTCATCTCAGCCCTTTTGCCGCCACCACCTAAACCTAGCCGAACCTAGTATAACCCAAGTTGCTGGCCACTACTTAGCCACCATCTCCCATTCGGCCAACCCCCCTAGGTGTCCTATTCGGCCTTCCCACTAGCTCACCTTTTAGGTCCAGTTTCCCTAAGTACCCAACTCCCCTAGTGATCCTAATACCCACTTATTCAGCCACTCTAAACTCCCTACTTGGAGGCGCCACCTACTTGCCACCGGCCCCCTTCGAGGCGTCTATCCCGCGCCCCACTTGCAGCCGGCCAGCCCCCTTTGATCACCTACCTTCGCGGAGCTCCCGTTTGCAGCCCAAGGCCCGGGCCACGCTCAAGCAAGACCTCTACGGACCAGCTACTCGTAAGTGTCTAAACTCGGTCTTTAGTCGTACACTTGCTTGAAATTCAATTTGATACGGGGTTGTAATAACGGAGCATAGTCTCCCCCCGCTTGTAATAACGTGGCTTGGCACAACCACACACGTGCACTCTCTTAGTCGTGCACAATTTTGAACACACACGGGCCTAATCAGCCCCTAATATATAAGTGTACATATATATTTCATTTTCGAAGGGTTTTGTTTAAGTTGGGTGCGTTGTCTTTCAATTCAAGCACTCTCACACACATTGAGCTTTCGCTCTTATTTGAAAGACCCAAGTAAGGGCCGACCTATACTATTTGGGTTTCATTTCATGTCGTGTGAGTAAGTCTTTCAATTCAAGCACTCTCACACACATTGAGCTTTCGCTCTTATTTGAAAGACCCAAGTAAGGGCCAACCTATACTATTTGGGTTTCATTTCTTGTCGTGTGAGTAAGTCTTTCAATTCAAGCACTCTCACACACATTAAGCTTTCGCTCTTATTTGAAAGACCCAAGTAAGGGCCGACCTATACTATTTGGGTTTCATTTCTTGTCGTGTGAGTAAGTCTTTCAATTCAAGCACTCTCACACACATTGAGCTTTCGCTCTTATTTGAAAGACCCAAGTAAGGGCCGACCTATACTATTTGGGTTTCATTTCATGTTGTGTGAGTAAGTCTTTCAATTCAAGCACTCTCACACACATTGAGCCTTCGCTCTTATTCCCAAGACCTTAGTCAAGGCCATACTGCAATTTATATTTGGGTTTAAATTCATGTCGTGTGCGTAAGTCTTTCAATTCAAGCACACACCAACATTGAGCCTTCGCTCTTATTTGCAAGACCCGAGTAAGGGCTCATATACATAAGATATATACATATTTCCCTTCGGTTATTTCCCTTCGGTTATTTCCCTTCGGTTATTTCCCTTCGGTTATTTCCCTTCTGTTATTTCCCTTCAGTATTGTCTTTACATTTCGGGTTTTCCCTTTGGAGTAGCGTGAGTTTGCATTGCATCTACGCCATACCATGAGGTAGGACGCATATTGCATCGAAGCAAGCCCCGCTCGAAATTCGCCCATGTAGTGGAGTGTTCATAACACACAAACTAGGCGACCCAAAAAAGGGATAAAAGAAAAGACTTAGGCACGTGCAAATCCACGTGATCTAAAACATGCAATCGCATCTTAAAGACCCGAAATAGACACCTCGAACCGTTTCGTAGACTTTCTCCCCAAAACTCGATTTTTGCAAAAGCGTACAAACTGACCCTTGCGCATCGGTGCAAGAAGGTCTGCGACGACAAGAGCTTACTTGCTCACAGTCGCCACGTTTAGAAGTCAGTGTTAAATATATCTTCGCTAGCTTAAGTAAGCTAGCTGGGACGCCCTCTTTGTATACATAGGCCTTAGACGAACGAGAAGATCCACTCCAAGCCCCCGGAAGGGACGAAGAGGCAGGGATTTTCGCGCGTCTACATTTGTAAAACAAGAACTTTGGGAACTATACAAAGCACTCTTTTTTCGAGTTTTTGTTTTTCCATTGTTTTTGGTTTTTCTTGTTTTTTTTCTATTTTTTGATTTTAAGTTTTTCAAATGTTTTTGGTTTTTTTAGAAAAAGGGATCTTCCGTCATACCTACAAAGGGAAAACACTACGGGTTAGACTCGGAATAGGAGGTCTAAACCATAGGTTTCTTCTAAGACAGACTTCGGGGCACCCTTGACCTCGGTGGTCACAGGGGGTGGCTCCGGCGGTATTCGGGGAGTATAGCCGATCCCATATCGGCTTGGGTTGGCCCTGGGAAGGATGGGCTCTAGGAGACCCTGGTTTTGTGCCCCTAGACTCTTGTAGGGTGTGTAGCCCGTGTTCAATAACATGTTCCACGACCTTTTGTTTTTTGAAAAGATGGGATATAAGTCGTGGTCTTGGAACATGCTATCGTCCATATTAGGCTCGTATGGCCTTTTGTCCAGGGGTTTTGGAAATAGGGAACGCTTGGGTTTTCCTAAGAGGATTAGAGTCGGGAGGGGGCCTGCTTTGGGCGGCCCCTTCACACATACAACCTTCCTAGGGTTGTTCAACACGAGCCGAGATGGCTCCACCATAATTTGCCCCAGGTTAGCCTCATGGGCCTGGGAGCTTGATAAACAAGGGGAGTTTATGATCCCCTGAAGCTGTGGGTGACTCTCACCTAGGATCACTACGACCTGGTCCCTAAAAGGGATCTTGACACACCTGTGGAAGGTGGATGGCACAGCGCACAAACTGTGTATCCAGGGTCTTCCCAGCAATAGGTTATAATGGGGGTGGATGTCCAAGACATGGAACACCCCCGTGTGTTCGATCCCTCCCGTTTCCATTGGGAGTTCGATGGATCCTAAAGGTCTAGACGCATTCCCATCGTATCCAGTGATAACGATGGGGCTTGGGTTCACTGAAGTCAAGGTGACTCCGATTTTGTATGCCACATGAAGTGGAAGGATGTTGAGCCCTCCTCCACCATCGACTAGGCACCTGTCCAGAGAGTGGTTGTTTAGAACCACCTCGATATGCAGGGCCTGGTTGTGGGTTTCGTAGGGTCTATCTACATCATCTTCCGAAAAGGTGATGGGCGATTTTGCTCCTAATAAAGCCACTTGGGCAGACAAGGATTCCGGACTTATGTTCGAATCAACCTTGGCCCTTTCTAGAATTTTCTCTAAGACAAGTCTATGCCTAGGCGAGGTTTTGATAAGCTCTAGGATAGACATGTGAATAGGAATCTTTGAAAGGTGGTTTTCGAAATCATAAGGATTTAGGATGACTTTGTCCTTATCTGTTTTTGGCAGACCACTAGGGATACATGCTTTTGAGGGGCCAGGCAAACTGACCACCTTTTGAGCACCTTGAAGGTGCGGGGGTTGGTAGATCCTCCCGGATCTAGTGACCTCCCCCACGACCAGCCTAGGGTTCGCGCTAATCTTGGCTCTAAGGATGAGGTTAGGAGAACCTTGGATTTTCAAAACTGGTTTTGCCGGGGTTTCCACTTTTGGTGGTCCCCGAATGACGACTTAGGCGGGCCTCTTGTATAATACAAGGATGGGCGCACAAGTAGGTCGACCAGGTTCTGGCTTTTGCGCTAGTTCTTTGGAAATAGTGAGGGTACATACCTCCTTTCCTTTCCCACTGCCACTGGCGTGTTTGGGAAAGGGTTCTTTGAAGATAGCTTGAGGTGGCTCAGGTTCCGCAATGACCTGGAGCCGGCCTTCTGCTATCAAGTTCTTAATTTTATTTAGAAGAGAGAAGCAACGTTTGGTATCATGGCCTTTGAGCCGATGATACTTGCAAAATCGGTTTAAATACCTTCCTTTGGACGTGACTCCTTCGGGGATTTCAGGGAGTTCGATCATGCCCTGGGCAAGTAAGAGGTCTAGGACCTCCGACACAGGTTGCCCCAACGGAGTGTACTCTCGTTTTTCAACCGGTTTTTGAAAATTACGTTCTCTCTTATTTTCTATTTTTTCAAAATTTTTAGAAGTGCCCGCCATGCCTGGATCCACCCGGACATTGGCGATTTTATGGGGCTTTGCCCCTTTGTCCGTCGTGGGCAGCCCATATGCGATGGGCTTTTCCAAACGGGTTTTTGGAACGGCACTTCCTTTCCATAAGTGGTCGTATGTCCCTTTTTGTAAGTTGGTTTCGAAAAGGGAGGCCTTTTTAATCAACTTATGGAAAGTTGAAATCTCATGGAGCGAGAGAAGGGTTTTTAACTCGCTTTTAAAGTTATCCAGGATGAGCATTACTATGCATCCTTCGGATATGGGCTCTCGCACTTGGCCCAAAAGCGACCTCCATCTTATAATGAAGGCATGTACGTCTTCGTTCATGCCTTGCTTTGTATCCCTTAAGGTATTTAGAGTCAGCGTGACTTCTACGTTGTGTGCAAATCTTTGTATGAAGCAGTTCGCTAACTCTTCAAAAGTAGCGAACTGGCTTAAGTCGTAGGAAGCCAGCCATTTGGCAGTTGTGAAAATCCCCGCCTCTTCGTCCTTTTCAGGGCTTGGAGTGGATCTTCTCGTGTGTCTAGGGCCTATGTATACAAATAGGGCGTGCCAGCTAACTTACTTAAGCTAGCGAAGATATTTTTATCACTGACTTCTAAACGTAGCGACTGTGAGGAAGTAAGCTCTTGTTGTCGCAGACCTTCTTGCACCAATGCGCAAGGGTCAGTCTGTACGCTTTTGCAAAAATCGAGTTTTGGAGAGAAAGTCTACGAAGCAGTTCGAGGTGTCTATTTCGGGTCTTTAGGATGCGATTGTATATTTTAGATCACGTGGATTTGCACGTGCCTAAGTCTTTTGTTTTATCCCTTTTCGGGCCACCTAGTTTGTGTGTTATGAACACTCCACTACATGGGCGAATTTGAGCGGGGCTTGCTTCGATGCAATATGCGTCCTACCTCGTGGTATGGCGTAGATGCAATGCAAACTCACGCTACCTCGGGGTGTTAAATGGGCTGAACGAGTGAGGTCTTAGGATCACTAGGGGAGTTGAGTACTTAGGGAAAACTGGCCCTAAGGGAGAGTTTGTGGGAAGGCCGAATGGGACACCTAGGGGAAGGTAGTGGTCGGCAGTTTGGGTTGTGCTAGGTTCGGCTAAGTTAAAATGGTGGTGGCGGGTTGCTAGGGTGACTAAGGCTGGAATATGGGAAGGTGACTAGTTAGGGGATGGGGCTAGGTGATAGTGGGAATAGTGGGTTTAAGGTGGTGCCACGGGCAAGTCTTAGGAAATCTAATAGGGTGGCTGGGTATAGTTGATGTGAGTTAGGTAGGAAGCAAATGGTTGAGGCAGCTAAGGTTTGGCCGAGTGGGAGTGGTGGCGGTGAAGGGCTGTTAGGTGAGTAAGGTGATGGTGTGGTGGGTGGCTGGGAGTGGAGAGGGAGTAGAGAAGGGGGCTAGGTAAGGTGCAGGGTACTTACCGAATGGGGAGAGGCAGTGGAAGGCAATGAGAAGCAGGCGGGCAGGTGGGCTGATGGCTGGTTCGGTTGGCTGAAGGTGGTGGCGTCCGGCTGGGGGATGGTGGTGGTGGATGGAAGAGGGAAGGTGGCGGTGCAGGTGGAGCTGATGGAGCAGGTGGAGCTGATGGAGGTGATGGAGAGTGGTCCCGGCTGGGTGAGAGATGGATTGGCACTAAGGGAAGTTCAAGGGAAGATCAAATGGGACACTTAAGGTTGGCGGGTTGTTAGGGTGGCTGAGTGGAGCTAGAAGGTCTAGGTGGTGGCGGGTAGGTAGGATGCTATGGATTCGGCTGAGTGGGGCTGGTGGCAGCAAGTGGAAGGGCTGGTGTTAGGGGGGGATATGGGAGTGGATTGGTTGGTTGAGAATGGAGAGGGAGTGAAGAGGGAGTAAGGTGGAAGGTAGGGCACTTATCGAGTGAAGAGAAGGTGGCGCTCGGCTGGAAAGGAGTTGGGCAGGCGGTGATGTTCGGTTGGGAGGTGGTGGTGTAGGTGGCGGTGCAGGTGGTGGTGCAGATGGAGCAGGTGGAGCAGGCGGCTGGGTTCGGCTGGGCTGGGAAGTGGGGTCCCGGCTGGGCTTGGGGAAGGCGACTAGATAGGAAAACCCGCCCCCAAGGGGGGGGGGTTTATATTGGGATGGGTAGGTCGGTTAGGGCTGGGTTTGGGGTAGTGGTTAGGTGGTTTAGGTAGGGTGGTATGAAGATAAGGTGGGCAGGAAAGGGTAGGGCCAGATATTTTAAATACAAGTGGTTTGGGTAGGTTGTGGGCTAGGGGTGGTTTAGGGGTTTAGGGTTTGGTTAGGTGGGTGGGTTCTAGGGTGAGGTTTAGTGAGTTAGGTTAGGTGATTAGGCTAGTATTAGGCTAGGTTTAGGGAAGGATTAGGGAAGTGGGTTAGGTGATTAGGTTGGAATTAGGCTGGGATTAGGGAAGTAGGCTAGGTGATTAGGCTCAGATTAGGGGCGGATTAGGGTGGAAGGCTAGGATTAGGTATTTTGGGTTAGGTTTAGGTGAAGGAGCTCCCTTTGCATGGCCCATAGACCTTAACCACATCATGTTGGTGCAGCCCTAGGTTAGGTTTTGGCTAATTACAAGCTTAAACCCACTCAATTAGGCTAACCCACATGATTAACCCCAAACTTGACACACAAGTCAAGCTTAATTACAACACACTTGATCTTATCCATCCCCCACTCTCTCTCATACCCATAATCCCACGTGAAATTCAAGTGGGCCCCACCTCCATTTATGAGAAGGTGATGTGGGCCATGGATATAGATATTGGATTGGATCTCTGGATCCAAATCCAAATCCAAGTCCACATATGGTTTTGGATTGGGATCTGGATATATATGGTCCAGATCCGATCCAAACTGAACTCTGACTCCTTCGAGCTGTGTTCGAAACGGACGATTTGTGCGGGGTCTGATAGCATCAGCACTTCGTCTGCGTTGGGTCTTCGCCAACATGATCGTCCGCCTCCGTTTCTGCCTTCCGGAGATGACTTCAAATGACATTTTGATAATAACAGGGTCTTGGACATTCGAGATCCTGGGGGTACGAATTTGATACAAGAGTTGCTGTGCCGGGCTTGACGTGTGCTCTGGTTCTGGGCTCTTCTTAACTTCACTGGTCCTGTCTTGATTAGGCCAAGCTGCTTTGGGGTTTCAAAACGTGTTTTAAAAGGTTTTCAAAAAGCCATATTATATATTTTTGAAATATGAAGTTTAAAACATATATACAGAGTTGTCTGGAAGGCTCCTGGGTTTCCAGACTCAAAATGGCCCTTTGGGGCTACTTGTACAAAACCAGGTTTGTTTAAGAAATTCGTGGGATTTCAGGGTGTTTACAATAGGATCGGCTAAGTTCCTACCCTCAACATCGACTAGCCAAGAGGCGTTGTTCATGGTGGTTCCACGTTCAACATAAGGGCCATCCCACTTGGGCCGTCACTTTCCAAGTGGATGTGGGCCACAATATTGGATGATCTTGAGCACAAGGTCTCCCACTTTAAAGTGACGAGGTCTCATATGCTTTTCATAGTGTCGGGCTACCCTTTGCCGGTATGCATGTGCATGATCCACGGCAAGGAGCCTTCGCTCATCTAATAAGTCAAGTTCGGCCATTCTAGCATGCTGTAGCGTCTCTAGGGGGAGGTCGAGTGCAATGGATGTATGGAATGAATGAATCTTGGTATGAATGGGGAGAATGGCGTTTGTACCATAGACCAACTCAAATGGCGTGGCATTTGTGGGATTCGGATGGAAGTCCTATAAGCCCATAAGGCTTCATCCAGCTTCTCATGCCACATCCTACCCTTCTCTAATGTTTTCTCAATAATGCTTATGAGAGTTTTCTTGGTGGCTTCGGCTTGGCCGTTGCCTTGAGGGTAGTAGGGCGATGAGAAGTGGTGAGTTATGCCATACGTGTTACATAACTTAACCATCCTCTCATTTTTGAAAGGGGTACCATTATCAGACACCAGGTCTTTTGGAACCCCAAAGCGAGCCAGGATATTTTTCCTAATGAATGCCACTACATGTTGCCCTTGAACATTTGTTAGGGAAGTAGCTTCAACCCATTTGGAAAAGTATTCGGTGGCTGCGAGTATAAACCTATGCCCATTTGATGCATGTGGAAATATTGGTCCCATGATATCAAACGCCCACATGGTTAATGGCCAAGGGCTGACCATGGAATGCAATGTGGATGATGGGGTATGAATGGCGTGTCCATGCACTTGATAGGGGTGGCACTTCCTAATATGGTCATGGCAATCCTGCTTTAAAGTGGACCAAAAATAACCCGCTCTAAGTATTTTCATTGCCATCATATTGGCATTTACATGCCCTCCACATTCTCCATCGTGGAATTCATGCATTGCTATCCTAGCCTCCTCTAGGTTGACACACCTCAGTAAGATGCCAGTGAAATATTTTTTGTAAAGAACCCCTCCCAGAATTAAATATCGGGTCGAAATTCTTCGTATAAAAGCTTTGTCTTTGGACGAAGCGTATTCTGAAAATCCTCCGTTTTCTAAGAACTTTTTGATGTCTTGAAACCAGGGTTTTTCAGTGAAAGTTGTGTTGTTTTGGCAAATCTCAAGATCGTGTGTGGATGGAGTGGGCGAGTGCCATATTTCTAAGGGTCTGGTTCCTAAAGTGGGATCGACCCTTAGGGCTGAGCCCAAGGATGAGAGGGCGTCGGCTATGCCATTATCCTCTCTTCCTACGTGTGTGAGTATACACGATTTGAACGACTCGACCAACTTAGTGGTCAATTCGTGGTATGGAAGAAGTTTTTCATTTTTGACTTTCCAAATCTTTAACACTTGTTTTATGACAAGTAAAGAATCTCCAAAGACTTCGATGCATGATGCCCCTAGAGTTTTCGAAATTTTTAAGCCTTGTATGAGTGCTTCATACTCGGCTGTGTTGTTGGAACATTTGAAATCTAGGCAAATGGCTATGGGTATTTCTCCCTTTTCAGGGGATATGAGGACGATTTCTGCCCCAACCCCTCTTTTGTTTCGTGCCCCATCGAAGTGCATCATCCACACTTGGTTTTTATTTAAACAGTTTGATAAAACATGATTTTGAAATTGGTTTTGAAAGATGCCTTCATCTGGCATTTTGTTAAGTGTGGGATAGAAATCCTCTAAAGGGAAGTCGGCCACATAGTCGGCTAGGGCTTGCCCCTTGATGGAGGTTTGATGGTGGAACTTTAGGTCATACTCCTTCAAGAGGAGCTGCCATTTACCCAGCCTACCCGTGAGGATAGGTTTTTCAAACAGATGCTTGATTGGATCAAGCCTAGACACTATCCAGATCTCATGATCTAGAAAGTAGTGTCGAAAGTTTTGGCAGGCCCATACCAAGGCCAAGCACGTCTTCTCCATGGCTTGATAATTTCGTTCGTAAGCCAATAGAGTTTTCGAAATATAATAGATGGCATACTATTTATGGGTATCATCCTCATATTGAGCTAATAATGCACCCAAAGCATTCGCATGCACAGAAATGTAAAGCAAAAGAGGTTTTCCTTACCTTGGAGGGTTTAAAACAGGAGGATTAACCAAATATGCTTTTAGTCTTTCGAAAGCCTTTTGGCAATCATCGTCCCATATGAATTTCACCCCTTTTCTCAAAAGTTTGTGTAGACACGGAAAATTTTCACTTGCGGGTTCTTAGGCCTGAAGTGAACCTTTTCGTGCTTACGTTCGCTTTTAGGGCGTGCCAGCTAGCTTACTCAAACTAGCGAAGTAGTTTTTGAAATATCTGACTTTTTGAAAGGCAATTGTAGGCAAGCGAGATCTTTTCGTCGCAGACCTTCTTGCACCGACGCGCAAGGGTCAGTCTGTACGCTTAGAGACTTCGTTTAAAACAAGTTAAACTCAAAATCGATTTTTGAATGAACAGGTGTTTGAAAATCCTTTTGAAATCATGCACTTGGCGAGTTTTTGATTTGGGCGACCCTAAGTCTCTCAATTTTATCCATTTAGGCGTGTTTGCACGTTTTGTTCGGGTTTGTTCGATGCAGGTATGCAACCTAGCTCGAGTATGGCGAGTATGCGATGCAACTCGCACAACTTGAATGTAAAACCCGAAATTTAAAGACTTAGCAGAAGGGAAAACCCAAATTGAATGCAACTCACACGACTTGAATGTAAATTGCAGAAATTTAAATATATCTATATCTTAAGAGCGAAAAGGCTCAATGTGTGCGTGGGTGTTGTGTATAAATTGAAATGCAACACACGCAACTGAACCGTAAAACGCAGCAGAAGGGAGATATAGATATATATAAGAGCGAGAAGGCTCAATGTGAGTGAGTGCTTTGAGTGTATAAATTGAAAGGCAACTCACGCAACTTAAATTTAAAACCCAACTGAAAGGGAAATACGTATATATACGTAAGAGCGGAAAGGCTCAATGTGAGTGAGTGCTTTGAGTGTATAAAATGAAAAACAACTCACACGACTTGAACCTTAAAACCCAGCTGAATGTATATAAATAGGGCTATATCCTATGGGCTGTTGAGGCCCGTTTGTGTGCAAAAGTGTGCAGATAAGAGCGGAAAGGCTCGAGTGTACGTGTGTATGTTTTGCACATATATTACATCCGGGGGGAGACGATGCTCCGTTATTACAACCCCATATGACGAATTGAATTGAATAGAAAGGGATTTGATATATATCGAAATCAACTTACACTTTCCAGCCTTTTGAGTTAGGATCGTACAAGGGGCGAATCCGCCTTCTTCTTATGGAGTCCGGGGCATGTGGGAGCGAAGCCGGAGAGCTTGAGAGCTTGGAGAGACTTGGAGTTCCGGGAGCTGCAAGCTACAATGGGTTTGGGGCTAGTTGGGGCTGGTTTGGGCAAGGTAAGACTCGAGTCACCTTGGCTCGAGTGATTGGGTTTTTGTATGGGATTTGGCCAACGCTTGGTCTTGGTTTAGGTATAGTTTAGGCTTGGTATTAGGCCAGCATTTGGCCTTGGTTTAGGTATAGGATAGAGTTGGCTGGTCCTAGGTCAGGTGTTGGCTAAAGTTTTGAGATTTCGGCCAAGGTTCATAACCTTTGTTTGGTCTTGTGAGACTAGAGCCAAGGTGGCTCGAGTGGCATGGTTTTAGTATGGAACACGGCCAACACTTGGCCTTAGTTTAGGTCTTGTGAAACTCGAGCCAAGGTGGCTCGAGTAGGAGTGACTTGCTCTAAGGTTCGGCGAAGGTTGTTGCGGGGTTGTCTTGGGTCGACTTGGGTAAGTATGGGGGAGGAAAAAGGCTCGAGCCAAGGTGGCTCGAGCTAGGTAGTTT
This sequence comes from Brasenia schreberi, assembly GCA_036023115.1. Taxonomy (NCBI): domain Eukaryota; kingdom Viridiplantae; phylum Streptophyta; class Magnoliopsida; order Nymphaeales; family Cabombaceae; genus Brasenia; species Brasenia schreberi. The sequence goes on from JAYKKT010000064.1 coordinate 15,026,328, forward strand.
CAAAGGGAAGTTCGGCCAGCACTTGGCCGAACTTTAGGTGGTTTAGGGAGGTTGTTTAGGGTGGTGTTTAGGTGGTGGTCTTAGGTAGGAGACTTGGTGAAAAACGGCCAGCACTTGGCCGTTTTGGTGGTGGTTTTAGGGGCAAGTTTGGCTAGGATGGGTGGTCTAGAGAGGTTAGGGAAGATGGGTTAGGTTAGGGCTTAGGGGACCTACCTTGGTTGCCACACCGCTCCAAGCCGCCGCTCAAGCCGCCAAGCTCCACCACGCCATGCTCCCAGCCAAGGTAGGGGACGTTCTTTGGTTGGTGCAGCTTCCTCAAGTCCCTTGGCCAACAAGGTTTCACGTAAAAAAAAAAAACTTGAAAAGGGGAAAGTCAAGCCACTATTCTTGACTTGCTTCCCTCTCTCTCTCTTTCTCTCTCCACCCACCAAGCTTTCACGTGAAAGCCTCTCCCCTTTGAGCCTCACCTCTCCTTTTTTTCAAGCCCAGCACCTCTATTTATAGAGGTTTTAAGTGGGTCTTGGATATTGGGTCTTGGATTTGGGTCTGGCTATCCGGATCCAATCCAAACTCAATGTGGATCTAGATCACGGATCTCAGATATTTTGAGATCCAGATCCAGTCTAAATATTTATTTGGGTTTGGATCTCGGATCTTGGATTTTTGAGATCCAGATCCAATCCAAACACAATTTGGATCTGGGTCTGGATATTTTTGGATCCAAACCCAATCCAGACTTTTCTTCTGCTCCTTGGTTTTCTGGTCCTTTCTGATGCTTTTCACCGTCGGTTTCGAGCGGGCTTCGATTCATCGGATGCCCAACTCTGGCCTGGGTCTTCCCCAAGTGTTTCTTCCAACTGGTGTTCTGTTTTTCAGGACTTTTTCGGTGTTTGTTTCGGTCCGCCGTTTTGGTTTTTGGCCGGTTCCTGTTGATATCGAACTCAGATTGCCGCACAGATTCCGTTCTTCATTCTGACGGGACGTGTCTCGGACTTCTGTCGACTTCCTCAGGTACTGGGCTTCTTTCTGCATTTTGGAGCTGCTTTGTGCTTTTTCTTTGACCCAAATTACATTTTTACCCTTCTGTCGGGCTTTTCTCCAAACGGGCTCTTTTTTCTTCCGTTTTTGAACAGGGGGTGGCTTCTGAAATTCTGGGCTCGAATCCTCTTCTTGCCTGGACTTTTCCTTTGCCTTCTGTACCTGTTTTCACATTTCAAAACAGGACGTCGTTTTGGCTCAAACGAGCTTTCTGGTGTTTTTGAGAGTTTTTGATTTTTGGAAAGTTCGGGGTGTTTACAGTTTGTTGAAAGGTTCGCATCTTGTAGCGAGGTTTGAAATAAACCTGCGAATTGATTGGAGGTGACCTTGGAGGCTACGAATTTACGTAAGATTGAAGGGTGGAGACATGTCAATGATGGCTCTACACTGAGAGGGGTCGACTTCGATGCCCCTTTGGCTTACCATAAAGCCCAAGAGCTTACCGGATTCTACTCCAGAGACGCATTTTTAAGGGTTTAGCTTTACTTTGTAAAGCCTAAGCCTTTCAAATTTTTTTTGTAAACATTCGATATGGGTGCATCGAGTTTTTGATTTAGCCAAAAGATCATCCACATATACCCCTACGAGCTCATGAATTTGATCGTGAAAGATCATAGTCATGGCTCTTTGGTAGGTGGCACCGGTATTTTTCAAACCAAAGGGCATGACTGTATAGCAGTATGTGCCACAGGGTGTGGTGAAAGCAGTTTTAGCCTGATCTCTTGGGGCTAATTTGATTTGGTTATATCCTTAATAGCCATCCATGAATGAAAACATTTCATGATTTGCAGTACTATCAACTATCAAATCAATGTTAGGTAAAGGAAAGTTATCCTTTGGAGTGACTTTGTTGAGGTTTCTAAAATCGATGCATATTCAAATTTTCCCATTAGATTTTTGAACCACAACAATATTTGACAACCAATCAGAATACGCAATGGGTTTTATAAAACCGGCCTTTAGCAGATCTTCTAAACCCTCCTTAACTTGTGCATGTACATTCGGATGAATCTTTCTAAGCTTTTGCTTTATGGGTTTCAAGTCCGAATCTAGGGGAAGACAAAGCTCTACGACTCTTGGGTCTATACCCGGCATATCTTCATACGTCCATGAAAACACATCTATATAGGTTTTCGAGAATGCAATGAATGATGCTTTTTCATGCTCATGCTAACATGTGCCTATCTTAATGTGTTTGGGCTTTGTTTCACTCCCTAGATTGATCTCTATGAAATCCCCTCCTACAGAATTTGAAGGTTTTCCAAAATCGAGAATTTTATGAAACTCGGGAAGCTTAGAAGTGGGATCCTCCTCAGGGAGAAGGGGATCCTCTTCCGGGATTTGATCATTCTCGAGAGTATTGAATCCTAGGGAATTTGAACTTGATGCATGGGTTTTGAATACACCTGGTTTTTGTTTTGGAATTTCTACAGGTTTTGAAGCTTTTGGTCTTGTTATGAAGACAATTTTCTCTTCGAAATCCTTAGCCTTTTCCAAATTTTTACCAGGAGCTGGTATATACAGGATTTTGTTTTTGGAAATTTCTAATTTTATGATTTTTTTGGATTTTTGTAAAGCAAAGACACTTGGAGCTATACAAACAACACTTCTTTCGATTTTTTTACACTTTTCAAATGTTTTTGGTTTTTGAGATTTTTCAATTAGTTTTTGAACTTCGAGATTTTTCAATTTTTTTGGATTTTGGTTTAAGAAGGGATCTTTCATCATACCTACCAAGGAAAACGCCACAAGTTAGACTCTAAACAAGAGGTCTAAATCGTAGGTTTCTGCTTCACTAGGCTCCAGGGCACCCTTGACCCATGTGGTCACAAGTGGGGGTTCTGGTGGTATTTTTGGAATATAGCCGATCCCATATCGGCTTGGGTTTGCTCTAGGCATTATGGGCTCGAGGCAACCTTGGTTTTGATTCCCTAGACTTTTGTAGGGCATGTATCCCATGTTCAATAGCATGTTCCACGATTTTTTGTTTTTTGAAAAATTTTGAAATAATTCATGATTTTGGAACTTGCTATCGTCCATGTTATGCATGAACGGTTTCTTGTCTAGGGGTTTAGAAAATAGGCGACACTTGGTCTTTCCTAGGATGGTAATGGTTCTGAGTGGGCTAGCCTTGGGCTGCCCCTTGATATACAAGACCTTCCTAGGCTTTGGGAGAACGAGTTTAGTTGTCTCGACCAAAGTGTTACCAAGGTTGCCCTCGTAGTCTTGAGAAGCTAACAAGCACGAGAAATTTTGTATTCCCTGAAGCTGAGGATGGTTTTCACCTAGAATTACCACTATATGGTCTTCGTGGGGGATTTTGACACACCTATGGAAGGTAGATGGCACAGCTCGCAGGTTGTGTATCCAGGGTCTTCCCAGCAATAGGTTGTAATGGGGGTGGATGTCTAAGACATGGAACACCCCCATGTGGGCTATAACCCCCATTTCCATGGGTAACTCTACGGCTCCCAACGGTCTAGATGCATTCCCATCGTATCCAGTGATTACGATGGGGCTTAGGTTTACGGAGGTCAAGGTGACTCCGATTTGATATGCTACATGGAGCGGAAGGATGTTGAGACCTCCTCCCCTATCAACTAAGCATTTGTCGAGAGGATAGTGATTCAATACTACCTCGATATGCAAAGCTTGGTTGTGGGTTTCATATGGTCTTTTGATATCCTCTTCCGAGAACACGATGGGCATTTTTAGACATATAGGCGCCACTTGGATTGACAAGGACTTAGGGGTTATACTTGAGCTAACCTTGGCTCCTTCTAGGATTTTTTCTAAGACAAGTCTATGCCTAGGCGAGGTTCGTATCAGCTCTAGGATGGACATATTTATGGGAATCTTCAAAAGATGATTTTCAAAATCATACAAGGTTAAAACATTTTTTCCTTTGTCCATTTTTTGGAGAAACCTTAGGAATACATGCTTTTAAAGGGCTAGGAATACTGACCACTTTTTTAGCACTTTGTAGATATGGGGGTTGATAGATCCTTCCAGACCTAGTCACCTCCCCCACAATCTGCCTAGGGCTCCCGTCTATTGTGGCTCTACTTGTGTGCTTTGGAGCACCTTGAATTTGTAAAATGGTTCTAACCGGGGGCGGGATTCTAAGCGCTCCCCGGATTACTACTTGGGTGATTTTCCTATGAAGGACGAGAGATGGTGCGCAAGTAGTAAAACCAACATGAGATGAATGCACTAGACTCTTTGAAGTCGAGAAAACACATACCACTTTGCCCTTTCCACTAGTGCTTGCGTGATTGGGGAAGGGTTCCTTGAAAATAGCTTGGGCAGGCTCTAGTTCCTCAATGACCTGGAGTCGGCCCTATGTTATCAAGTTCTCAATCTTGTTTAAAAGGGAAAAACACTTGCTGGTATAAACACCCTGAAATCCCACGAATTTCTCAAACAACCTGGTTTTCCAAAAAGCAGCCCCAAAGGGCTATTTTAAGTCTGGAAACCCAGGAGCCTTCCAAACAAACCCTGTACATATGTTTAAACTATATATGTTTTAAAATATGTATAATATAGTTTTAAAACCTTTAAAAAGCTATTTTGAAACCCCACAAAGCGACTTGGCCTGATGAAAGTAGGACCTGAAGAGCAAAAGAGAGCCTGGAACCGGAGCACATGTCGAGCCTGGCACAGCAACTCTCGTGTTAGATTCATCCCCAGAATCTCGAACATCCAAGCCCCTCTTATCAAACAAACCATTCGAAATGATCTCTGAAAGGTGAAAACAGAAGCGGACGACCATGTTGGCGAAGACCCAACGCAAGACGGAGTACTGATGCTGTCAGGCCCCGCACAAACCGTTCGTTTCGAACATACCCCGAAGGAGTCAGAATTCAGTTTTGGATTGGATCTGGACCATATATATCCAGATCCCAATCCAAACATATATGTGGATTTGGATTTGGATCCAAAGATCCAATCCAATATCCACATCCATGGCCCACATCACCTTCTCATGAATGGAGGTGGGGCCTACTTGAAATTCACGTGGGATCTTGGACATGAGAGAGAATGGGGAGGATTAGATATGAGTGCAAATGTATTAAGCTTGACATGTGTGTCAAGTTTTGGGTTAATCATGTGGGTTAGCCTAATTAGTGTGGGTTTAAGGTTGTATGAACCTACACCTAACCTAGGGCTGCACCAACATGATGCAATTAAGTCCATGGGCCATGCAAAGGGATGCTCCTAACCTAATCCCAAGCTAAACCCCCTAACTCTAGCCATTTACCCTAATCCCGGCCTAATCCTAACCTAATCACCTAACCTACTTCTCTAATCCTTCCCTAATCCCAACCTAATCACCTAACCCACTTCCCTAATCCTCCCCTAAACCTAGCCTAAACACCTAACCCATCTCACTAAACCTCACCCTAAAACCAACCCACCTAGCTAAGCCCTAAACCACTAAACCACCCCACCTAAAACCCTAGGACACCATATCCCTAAAACCACCTAAACTAAATATCTGCCCCCCCCTAAATATCTGGCCCACATTATCCCCAAACCATCACCACCTAACCACTAAACCATCCCCCCAAAACCAGCCCAAACCGACCCACCCAAGCCCTATAAACCCCCCCCTAGTGGGCGGGTTTTTCAAGTCTCTTTGGGCCAGCCGAGCCCCCTCTCCTCTCTCACCCCTTTCACTCTTCTTCCACCCGGCTGCTCTCTTGAACACCCGCCACTACATCCTTCACCCAGCCATACTCTGGTTAGTACCCCATCCTAATACCAACTTCTCTTCACTCCCCCTCCACTCTTAGCCACCACCCACCACCCTTCCTTAGCTTATCCTTCACTTCATTCAGCCGGCCACCCCCTAACTACCTGCCACTAGTCGGCCAGCCACAACCGACTGCACCATCCGCAACCTTACATCCTTTTCCTTAGACAGCCCCACACCTTAGCTCCCCTTTACCAATCCTAAGCACCCCTAACTAGCACCCCCTCCCATCACCCGGCTAGCGCCATGGCGCCACATCCGCAACGTTCGACCAGCACCCTCTTGCAACCCAAGGCGACACTCAAGCCCAAACTCAAGCAAGTCACCTCCGGACCAGCTATACGTAAGTGCCTAACTCGGTCATTGTTTATAGACTTGCTTAAGCTTAATTAAATTTGATACGGGGTTGTAATAATGGAGCATTGTCTCCCCCCGCTTGTAATAATGTGGCTTGGCACACCCACACACATGTGCACTTGAGCCTATCTCGCTCTTACTTGTACACGATTTTGAACACACACATGGGCCAAATCAGCCCTTAAGATATAGACTTATTTATATAATTTAAGTTGCGTGGGGTTTTGCTTAAGTTGTGTGTATTGTCTTTCAATTCTCGCACTCACACACATTGAGCTTTCGCTCTTATTTGTAAGATCCTAGTAGGGGCCGTGCTATTATTTCCCTTGGGTGTTTTACTTCATGTCGTGTGCGTAGTATTCCAATTATACACTCACACACATTGAGCTTTCGCTCTTACTCCCAAGACCTTAGTCAAGGCCTATTGCAATTCTATTTGGGTTTAATTTCATGTCGTGTGCGTAGTACTTCAATTCTACACTCACACACATTGAGCTTTCGCTCTTACTCCCAAGACCTTAGTTAAGGCCATATTGCAATTTATATTTGGGTTTCATTTAAGTCGTGTGAGTTGTCTTTCAATATACACACAACATCCACGCAACACGTTGGCGACCTTTGGGCCCATATGCATTATAAGTATTTCCCTTTCGGCTATGTCTTTAAGATTTGGGTTTTAAGGTTCAGCAGTGTACGTAGTCTTTACATATATACAAGGCACACACTTGCATAATTGAGCCTTTCCGCTCTTAATATATAGCCATATTTCCCTTTTGCAATTTACATTTCAAGTCATTTCCCTTCCGTATTGTCTTTCAATTCGGGTTTTTCCCTTTGGAGTTGCATGAGTTTGCATTGCATATATGCCATACCATGAGTTAGGACGCATATTGCATCAAAGCAAACCCCATACTCCCGCTCAAAGTCGCCCCACTTAGGTCACGTATTCATAACACACACCTAGTTGGCCTGAAAAGGGATAAAAAGAAAGACATAGGCACGTGCAAATCCACGTGAAATAAAATCTAAAAATCATACAAAAACAACCCGAATCAAACACCTCAAACACGTTTTTCGTAGGTTCTTATATTCCAAAACTCGATTTTTAAAGCGTACAGACTGACCCTTGCGCATCGGTGCAAGAAGGTCTGTGACGAAAAGAGCTTGCTTGCTCACAGTCGCCACGTTAGGAGTCAGATTTCAAAATATTTCTTTGCTAGCTTAAGCAAGCTAGCTGGCACGCCCTTTTGCTTAAATAGGACTTAGACACACGAAAAGATTCACTTCAGGCCCAAGAACCGGAAGCGGAAACTCTTTGCGTCTACTAGATTTGGCACGCCCGGTGGGACGTGAGCCTTTTGAAAATCGAGTTATCTTAGAAACCTTGCGAAAATATTTTCCAAAGGTGTTATTTCTAAACTCTTTTTTGCTTCATACGTATACGATTTTCGAAAGCTTGAAAGCATGTCAAAGTCAAACCCAAGTGAAGTGTCGAGCCAAGGCTCATGCGCATCAAGTTCTCACTCTAGGAGGATTTTGAAAAATAAAATCAAGCTAGAAGAGATAGAAGATTTGAGGAGGGAATTCGAGGCCAAAATCGATGCTCTTAGCCAAGAGGCTGAAGCAGGCGATTCATGTTCATCGAATGGTGAATAAAGGGCCAAGAAAAAAACTGAAAAACCTCGCAAACACAAAGAGGCCTCCGTAATGGAAGGCAACCAATACCATGAGTCCTTCACACAAAAGGACCGTAAAGCCCTGCAGCAGCTGCTGAAAGGGTAAAACAAAGAGAAAAGGAGTTACGCCCTGTCTCATTTCCTACCTATGGATTATGAAACAGACAGTGACGATGAAATACCGAACTTCCATCGGTATGATGGCGTGGGAGACCCTAGGTCTCACTTGCAACTTTTCTCACGTCGAGCCCATAAGAAAAAAAGGACTCGATGAAATGGGTGTATTGGTTCCCTCTATCCCTTAAAGGCACAGCTGCCAAATGGCTGGCTTCCTACGATTTAAGCCAGTTCACTACTTTTGAAGAGTTAGCGAACTGCTTTATGCAAAGATTTGCACATAACGTAGAAGTCACGCCGACTTTAAACACTTTAAGGGATACGAAGCAAGGCATGAACGAAGACGTGCATGCCTTCATTATTTGATGGAGGTTCCTTTCAGAGTAAGTGCGAGAGCCAATATCTGAAGGATGCGTAGTCATGCTCATTCTGGATAATTTTAAAAATGAGCTAAAGACCCTTCTCTCGCTTCACGAAATCTCAACTTTCAATAAGTTGATCAAAAAAGCATCCATTTTCAAAACCAATTTAAAAAAAGGGATATACGATCACTTATGGAAAGAAAGTGCCATTTCCAAAACTCGCTTGGAGAAGCCCATCAACTATGGGCCCTCCACCGCGGACAAAGGGGCAAAGCCCTATAAAATTGCTAATGTCCGGGTGGATCCAAGCCCGGTGGCAACTTCAAAAAATTTTGAAAAATTAGAAATCAAAAGGGAGAGAAACTTCGAAAAACCTATTGAAAAATGGGAGTACACTCCGCTAGGGCAACCTGTCGGAGGTCCTAGACCTCCTACTTGCCCAGGGCATGATTGAACTCCCCGAAATCCCCGAGGGAGTCACTTCCAAAGGGGGATATTTAAACTGCTTTTGCAAGTATAATCGGCTCAAAGGCCATGATACAAAGCGTTGTTTCTCCCTTTTAAACAAAATTGAGAACTTGATAGCGGAGGGCCGGCTCCAAGTCACTATGGAACCTGAGCCAACTCAAGCTATCTTTAAGGAACCCTTTCCCAAGCACGCCAGTAGCAGTGGGAAAGGAAAGGAGGTATGTACCCTCACCTTTTTAAAAGATCTAGCGCATTCGTCTGAGTCTGGTCGATCCACTTGTGCGTCTACTCTTGTACTTTACAAGAAACCCGCCCAAGTAGTCATCCGGGGACCACCAAGAGTTAAATCCCCGGCTAAACCAGTTTTAAAAATCCAAGGTGCTCTAAAACTCACAATTCGAGCCAGTTTAAGTGTGAACCCTAGGTTGGTCATGGGGGAAGTGACAAGATCCGGGAGGATCTATCAATTCCCACACCTACAAAGTGCTAAAAAGGTGGTCAGTGTGCTTGGCCCCTCAAAAGCATGTATTCCTAGAGTTCTGCCGAAAGCAGACAATGGGAAAATCGTTTTAAACCCTTATGATTTCGAAAACCATCTTTCAAAGATTCCTATCCACATGTCCATCCTAGAGCTAATACAAACTTCGCCTAGGTATAGACTCGTGCTAGAGAAAATTCTAGAAAGAGTTAAGGTTAGTTCGAACATAAGTCCTGAATCCCCGTCTGACCAAGTGGCCTCAGTAGGAGCAAAATCGCCCATCACCTTCTCGGAAGATGATGTAGATAGACCCTACGAAACCCATAACCAGGCCCTGCATATCGAGGTGTTTCTGAATAACCACACTCTGGACAGGTGCCTTGTCGATGGGAGAGGAGGGCTCAACATCCTTCCACTACATGTGGCGTATCAAATCGGAGTCACCTTGACTTCTGTGAACCCAAGTCCCATCGTTATCACTAGATGCGATGGGAATGCGTCTAGACCCTTAGGATCGATCGAATTCCCTATGGAAACGGGAGGGATCACACACACGGGGGTATTCCATGTCTTGGACATCCACCCCATTATAACCTGTTGTTGGGAAGGCCTTGGATACACAGCTTGTGCGCTGTGCCATCCACCTTCCACAGGTGTGTAAAGATCCCTTTCAGGGACCAAGTTGTGGTGATCCTAGGTGAGAATCACCCTCATTTTCAGGAGATCATAAACTCCCCTTGTTTTTCGAGTTCCCAGGCCCATGAGGCTAACCTGGGGTAGACTATGGTTGAGCCACCAAGGCTCTTGTTAGCAAGTCCTTGGAAGGTCGTATACGTCAGGGGACTGCCCAAAGTTGTCCCCCTCCCAATCCTGACCCTTCTAAGAAGACCCAAACATCCCTTATTTCCAAAACCCCTAGACAAAAAGCCATACGTGCATGATATGGACGACAGCAAGTTCCAGGACCATGATTTATACTCTAATTTTTCAAAAAACAAAAAATCATGGAACATGCTGTTGAACATGGGCTATACGCCCTATAAAAGTCTAGGGGCACAAAACCAGGGTCTCCTAGAGCCAATACTTCCTAGGGCCAACCCAAGCCGATATGGGATCGGCTATACTCCCAAAATACCACCAGAGTCACCCCTTGTGACCACCTGGGTCAAGGGTGCCCTGGAGCCTACCCTAGAAGAGACCTACAATTTAGACCTCTTATTCTGAGTCTAACCCGTAGTGTTTTCCCTTTGTAGGTATGACGGAAGATCCCTTTTATAAAAATACAAAAACATTTGAAAAACTGAAAATCAAAAAAATGGTAAAATTGCAAAAACCCAAAACATTGGAAAATCAAAAACTTGAAAATAGAGTAGTTTGTATAGTTCCTAAAGTTCTTGTTTTTGCAAAAACCCAAAAAAACCGAAAATCTACAAAATACCAAAAAGATTTTGTATATAGCTGCTCCTGGTAAGACTTTGGAAAAAGAAAAGGATTTTGAAAGAAACATCGTCTGCATAGCTAGGCCAAAAATTTCGAAATCAATTGAAAGTCCAAGTGTAAAACCAGGTCTTTTGAAAACTCACGCATCAAATTCCCTCGGGTCTATAACCCACGAGAATGATCGAAGCCTAGAAGTGGATCCCCTTGAAGAAGATCCCACTTCTGAGCTCCCAGTATTTCATAAAATTCTCGATTTTGAAAGACCTTCCAATTCAGTAGGAGTAGATTTCATAGAGGTGAACCTAAGGAGTGATTCCAATCCCAAACTCATCAAGATAGGCGCATGTTTGCATGAGCATGAAAGATCCGCATTCATTGCATTTCTACGAACCTATTTAGATGTGTTTGCATGGACGTATGAAGACATGCCGGGCATAGATCCCAACATCGTCGAACATCCTTTTCCCTTAGATGCGGATGTAAAACCCATAAAGCAGAAGCTTAGGAAAATACATCTGAATGTATACACACAAGTCAAAGAGGGTTTAGAAGATCTCCTAAAAGCTGGATTTATAAAACCCATTGCGTATTCTGATTGGTTATCAAACATCGTTATAGTTCGAAAAACCAATGGGAAAATTCGAATATGCATCGATTTCAGAAACCTGAATAAAGCCACTCCAAAGGATAATTATCCTTTACCAAACATAGATTTGATAGTCGATAGTACTGCAAATCACGAAATGTTTTCGTTTATGGATGGCTATTCTGGATATAATCAAATTAAACTAAGTCCACGAGATCAGGGTAAGACCGCATTCACAACCCCGTGGGGCACGTACTGCTATACAGTCATGCCCTTTGGTTTGAAAAATGCCGGCTTAACATACCAGAGAGCCATGACCACGATCTTTCATGATCAGATTCATGAGCTTGTAGAAGTGTATGTAGATGATCTCTTGGCAAAATCCAAAATCCGACGCACTCATATCGAATGTTTGCAAAAGATTTTCAAAAGGCTTAGGCTTTACAAAGTAAAGCTAAACCCTCAAAAATGTGTCTTCGGTGTAGAGTCTAGAAAGCTTCTAGGCTTTATGGTGAGCCAAAGGGGTATAGAAGTCGACCCCTCTAAGTGTCGAGCCATCATAGACATGGCTCCACCCTCCAATCTCACACAAATTCGTAGCCTCTAGGGTCGATTACAGTCCGTTCGCCGATTTATATCAAATCTGGCGACTAGATGCAAACCCTTCAAACAACTGTTGAGGAAGGGCACGAAATTTTCATGGGATGACGACTGCCAGAAGTCCTTCGAGAGACTAAAGGCATACCTGGTTAATCCCCCCGTTTTGAATCCTCCGAAGCAAGGAAAACCTCTTTTGCTTTACATTTCCGTGCATGCGAATGCTTTGGGAGCTCTATTAGCTCAATACGAGGATGACACCCATAAGGAGTATGCCATCTACTATATTTCGAAAACTCTCTTGGCTTACGAAAGAAATTATCAAGCCATGGAGAAGACGTGCTTGGCCCTAGTCTGGGACTGCCAAAAATTTTGACATTATTTCCTAGATCTTGAGATCTGGATAGTGTCCAAGCTTGATCCAATCAAGCACTTGTTCGAAAAACCCATTCTCATTGGTAGTTTGGGCAAATGGCAGCTCCTTCTAATGGAGTATGACCTGAAATATCATCACTAGATCTCCATTAAGGGGTAAGCCCTAGCAGACTACATGGCTGAGTTCCCCCTGGAGGACGCATATCCCACATTTGATGAAATGCCTGATGAAGGCATGTTGCAAAACCACTTTCAAAACCACATTTTGGCAAACTCTTTCGAAAAGCAAGTGTGGAAAATGCACTTCAATGGGGCACGAAACCAATGAGGGGTTGGTGCCAGGGTCATCCTCATCTCCCCTGAAAAGGGCGAGATTCCCATAGCAATCCGCCTAGATTTCGAATGTTTCAACAACATAGCTGAGTATGAAGCACTCATATAAGGCTTAAGGATTTCGAAAACTCTAGGGGCATCATGCATCGAGGTCTTTGGAGATTCACTCCTTGTTATAAACCAAGTTTTGAAAATTTGGCAAGTACGTAATGAAAAACTACTTCCATATCACGAGTTGGCCACTCGATTGGTTGAGTCATTCCAATCGTGTAAACTCACATACGTAGGAAGAGAGGATAATGGCATTGCCGATGCCCTCTCCTCCTTGGGTTAAGCCCTAAAGGTCGATCCCATTTCAGGGACCCGATCTTTAGAAATATGGCATGCGCCCAACCCATCCACACAGGATTTGGATATTTGCCAAAACAACCCAGATTCTGTTGTAAAACCTTGGTTTTATGACATCAAACAATTTCTAAAAAATGGGAGATTCACCGAGGATGCCACATCCAAAGATAAGGCATTCATCCGTAAAATTTCGACCCGATACACCATTCTGGGTGGGGTTCTATATAAGAAAAGCTTTACCGGCATCCTACTTAGATGTGTCGATCTAGAGGAGGCTAGGATTGTGATGCATGAGTTCCATGATGGAGAATGTGGAGGTCATATTAACCCCAACATGATGGAAATGAAAATACTTAGAGCGGGCTATTTTTGGTCCACCCTAAAAAAGGATTGTCACGATCATGTTAGGAAGTGTCATCCATGTCAAGTGCATGGGCACGCCATTCATATCCCATCATCTGCATTGCATTCCGTGGTCAGCCCCTGGCCATTCACCATGTGGGCGTTTGATATCGTAGGCCCAATTTTTCCAAAAGCCTCGAATGAGCATCGATTCATTTTAGCAGCCACTAAGTATTTCTCCAAGTGGGTGGAAGCCATCTCCCTGACCAACACGAGAAAGCCATCTCCCTGACCAACTTAACCAACATGGTGGCTTTCATTAGGAGGAATATCTTGGCTCGATTTGGGGTTCCACGAGACCTTGTGTCCGATAATGGCACCCTATTCAAAAACGAGCGGATGGTTAAGTTGTGCAACACGTATGGCATAACTCACCACTTCTCCTCGCCCTACTATCCTGAAGGCAATGGCCAAGCCGAAGCCACGAACAAGACCCTCATTAGTATAATTGAGAAGACTTTAGAGAAGAGTAGGATGTGGCACGAGAAGCTGGATGAAGCCTTATGGGCTTATAGGACTTCCATCCGGACTCCCACGAATGCCACACCATTCGAATTGGTCTATGGCACAAACGCTATTCTTCCCATTCATACTCAATTACATTCACTCCATACATCCATTGCACTCGACCTCCCCCTAGAGACGCTTCAGCATGCTAGGATGGCTGAACTAGATTTGCTAGATGAGAGGCGACTCCTTGCTATGGATGATGCTCATGCATACCGGCAAAGTATAGTCCGACATTATGGCAAACACATGAGACCTCACCACTTTGAAGTGGGGGATCTTGTTTTGAAAATCATCCACTATCGTGGCCCACATCCGCTTGGAAAGTGGCGCCCCAAGTGGGATGGACCCTATGTTGTACGTGCAACCACCACGAACAACTCGTATTGGTTGATCGATGTAGAAGGTAGGAATTTAGCAGATCCTATCAATATCCAATACTTAAAGAAGTATTATGTGTAGGATTCAGGTTAAATTCCCCATTTTTGAAAACCGTTAGGGATAGCTGCTTTGAGACTTAGGAAATAAGATTCAAAGGCAAAATCGTGTGACCCTGAGTGAGAGAATTCGCACTTGTGAAAGAGTGGAGTCTTCCAAATCGTGGTTATATTTCAAAATTCTTCTTCTTACAAAGAAAGGCCTAGTTCAATATAGCAAGATACTTGGAAGTAGTACGTGCTATTTCTAAATAGGTTGACCTGGAATGGATCGAGTGTGACCTTGGGATAAGTCCTCCCCTCTTCTCTTCTCCTTCCAAAAGGAAAACATGGCCCAAATAAAGGGTATTTTCCATCTAAAGTCTCTTTCCAAAAGAAAGAAACCGGAATTCAAAAGAAAAAATCGATTCTCTTGTGAAAAAGAGGGATTAAAGAAAAAATACTCCCAAAGGGAGACCCTCTATGAAAAAAGGAAAAAAGAGGCAAAAGCTCAAAAAGAGCAGTTTTCCGCCTTCTATGCCTTAAACCACGGGACGCTTCAGAAGGGACCGTGGTATTTCTTTCCCATCCCTGGCTTATCCCAAGTATGAACATGGTTCATTTCGTGGAATCCTAAAGTAAAAATAGGATTTACTTACTTGAATTTCATCTTGTTTGAGAATTCGACGTTTCATGTAAGACGTAGGAATTTGAAATATTGCTTGTTTTCTTATAAAACCTCCGCTAGATTAGCGAGTGTCAAGACTCAAGCAAGGGCAAAACACGAAGAGCTCAAGATCTTTTCGATCAAGACTCAAGACAGTTGTCCCTTTTGTAAATAGATCTTGTAAATAGATTTTGAAAAATCGAACATCGAACAGCATAGGATCTGCTCACTTGGAGCAGCAGGCCTTGTAAGTCTCAAGAGTTCAACCATGTATCTGGTCTCTAGGAGGTCGCCACTCTTGGCACCCCACCCATGTCATGTATCTGCATTCCCACGCATGGCACTTGGATAAACATTATCCCATTTTAGGACCAGAAACCGTTTTGTGAATCCCTTTGGCGTGATATCTCCTCCTACCAGGGTTTTAAAAGTGAGATTTTGCTAAAGATTGGGATGATCCCATATTTTCATGGTTAGATCTAGGGAGACATTGAAAGGGGTGTTTGTGATCTTTGCCATTATCCAAATCAATTTAGATAATGACAAAGAGGGGCATCTGTAAACACCCAAAATCCCACGAATTTCTCAAATAACCTGGTTTTGCAAAAAGCAGCCCCAAAGGGCTATTTTGAGTTTGGAAACCCAGGAGCCTTCCAGACAAACCCTGTACATATGTTTAAACTATATATGTTTTAAAATATGTATAATATAGCTTTAAAACCTTTAAAAATGTATTTTAAAACCCCACAAAGCGACTTGGCCTGATGAAAGCAGGACCAGAAGAGCAAAAGAGAGCCCAGAACCGGAGCACATGTCGAGCCCGGGACAACAACTCTCGTGTTAGATTCATCCCCAGAATCTCGAACATCCAAGCCCCTATTATCAAACAAATCATTCGAAGTCATCTCCGAAAGGTGAAAACAGAAGCGGACGACCATGTTGGCGAAGACCCAACGCAAGACGGAGTACTGATGCTGTCAGGCCCCACACAAACCGTTCATTTCGAACATACCCCGAAGGAGCTAGAATTCAGTTTTGGATTGGATCTGGACCATATATATCCAGATCCCAATCCAAACATATATGTGGATTTGGATTTGGATCCAAAGATCCAATCCAATATCCACATCCATGGCTCACATCACCTTCTCATAAATGGAGGTGGGGCCCACTTGAAATTCACGTGGGATCTTGGGCATGAGAGAGAATGGGGAGGATTAGATATGAGTGCAAATGTATTAAGCTTGACTTGTGTGTCAAGTTTTGGGTTAATCATGTGGGTTAGCGTAATTAGTGTGGGTTTAAGCTTGTATGAATCTACACCTAACGTAGGGCTGCACCAACATGATGCAATGAAGTCCATGGGCCATGCAAAGGAATGCTCTTAACCTAATCCCAAGCTAAACTCCCTAATCCTAGCCATTTACCCTAATCCTGGCCTAATCCTAACCTACTTCCCTAATCCTTCCCTAATCCCAACCTAATCACCTAACCCACTTCCCTAATCCTCCCCTAAACCTAGCCTAATTCCCCTAACCTCACCCTAAACCTAGCCTAAACACCTAACCCACCTCACTAAACCTCACCCTAAAACCAACCCACCTAGCTAAGCCCTAAACCACCCCACCTAAAACCCTAGCACACCATATCCCTAAAACCACCTAAACTAAATATCTGGCCCCCCTAAATATCTGGCCCACATTATCCCCAAACCATCACCACCTAACCACTAAACCATCCCCCCAAAACCAGCCCAAACTGACCCACCCAAGCCCTATAACCCCCCCCCTAGTGGGCGGGTTTTTCAAGTCTCTTTGGGTCAGCCGAGCCCCCTCTCCTCTCTCACCCCTTTCGCTCTTCTCTCACCTGCTCCATCTTGGAACCCGCCACCATCATCTCCAGCCAGCTCTGCTCCACGCCACCATCACCTCCCAGCCAGCTCCACTCCACGCCACCCAACTGCACCCACCTTCCACCTGGCTGCTCTCTTGGACACCCACCACTTCATCCTTCACCCAACCATACTCCGGTTAGTACCCCATCCTAATACCATCTTCTCTTCACTCCCCCTCCACTCTTAGCCACCACCCACCACCCTTCCTTAGCTTATCCTTCACTTCATTCAGCCAGCCACCACCTAACTACCTGCCACTAGTGAGCCAGCCACAACCGACTGCACCACCCGCAGCCTTACATCCTTTGCCTTAGACAACCCCTAGTTAAGACCCTTAGCTCTACCTTCCCTAGGACCTGCCCCTCCTTTCCCTTAGACAGCCCCACACCTTAGCTCCCCTTTACCATTCCTAAGCACCCCTAACTACCCCAGCCAGTAGCACTCCCTCCCATCACCCGGCTAGAGCCAAGGTGCCACATCCGCACCCTTGTTGTTCGGCCAGCACCCTCCTTTGTCGCGCCCTTCCGAGGAGCTCCCTCTTGCAGCCCAAGGCGATACTCAAGCCCAAACTCAAGCAAGTCACCTCCGGACTAGCTATACATAAGTGCCTAACTTGGTCCTTGTTTATAGACTTGCTTAAGCTTAATTAAATTTGATACGGGGTTGTAATAACGGAGCATTGTCTACCCTCGCTTGTAATAACGTGGCTTAGCACACCCACACACATGTGCACTTGAGCCTATCTCGCTCTTACTTGTACACGATTTTGAACACACACATGGGCCTAATCAGCCCTTAAGATATAGACTTATTTATATAATTTAAGTTGCGTGGGGTTTTGCTTAAGTTGTGTGTGTTGTCTTTCAATTCTCGCACTCACACACATTGAGCTTTCGCTCTTATTTGTAAGACCCTAGTAAGGGCCGTGCTATTATTTCCCTTGGGTGTTTTACTTCATGTCATGTGCGTAGTATTCCAATTATACACTCACACACATTGAGCTTTCGCTCTTACTCCCAAGACCTTAGTCAAGGCCTATTGCAATTCTATTTGGGTTTAATTCCATGTCGTGTGCGTAGTACTTCAATTCTACACTCACACACATTGAGCTTTCGCTCTTACTCCCAAGACCTTAGTCAAGGCCTATTGCAATTCTATTTGGGTTTAATTTCATATCGTGTGCGTAGTACTTCAATTCTAGACTCACACACATTGAGCTTTCGCTCTTACTCCCAAGACCTTAGTTAAGGCGATATTGCAATTTATATTTGGATTTCATTTAAGTCGTGTGAGTTGTCTTTCAATATACACACAACACCCATGCAACACGTTGGTGACCTTCGGGCCCATATATATTATAAGTATTTCCCTTTCGGCTATGTCTTTAAGATTTGGGTTTTAAGGTTCAGCAGTGTGCGTAGTCTTTACATATATACACGGCACACACTTGCACAATTGAGCCTTTCCGCTCTTAAGATATAGCCATATTTCCCTTTTGCAATTTACATTTCAAGTCATTTTCCTTCCACATTTTCTTTCAATTCGGGTTTTTCCCTTTGGAGTTGCATGAGTTTGCATTGCATATACGCCATACCACGAGTTAGGACGCATATTACACCAAAGCAAACCCCATACTCCAGCTCAAAGTCGCCCCACTTAGGTCACGTGTTCATAACACACACCTAGTTGGCCAGAAAAAGGGATGAAAAGAAAGACATAGGCACGTGCAAATCCACGTGAAATAAAACTTGAAAATCAAACAAAAGCAGCCCGAATCGAACACCTCAAACATTTTTGTAGGTTCTCATGTCAAAAACTCGATTTTCTAAGCGTACAGACTGACCCTTGCGTATCGGTGCAAGAAGGTCTGCGACGAAAAGAGCTTGCTTGCTCACAGTCGCCACGTTAGGAGTCAGATTTCAAAATATTTCTTCGCTAGCTTAAGCAAGCTAGCTGGCACGCCCTTTTGCTTAAATAGGACTTAGACACACGAAAAGATTCGCTTCAGGCCTAAGAACCAGAAGCGGAAACTTTCTGCATCTACAGGGAGGAGAAGAGAAGAGGGGAAAGACTTATCCCAATGATTTACTTGATTCATTCCAGATCAGCCTATTTTGAAATAGCATGTACTACTTGCAAGTATTTTGCTATATTGAACAAGGCCTTCCTTTGTAAGATGGAGACTTTTGAAATGTAACCCATCTATTTTTGAAAACTCCACTTTTTCACAAGATTGATTTGGAAAGACCAAGTTGTTGTGGTGTTAACCGGAAACTTAATTATTTTGAGGGAGAAATTTTCTTGAATAGCCTAATTTCACATTTGATCTTCAAACACTGAATACCAATATTCATAGGTTGTCATGTCATTTGAAGCCAGCCTTGGTAATGTGCGATGAAATTACAGCATAGGCAACCCAACCCATGTTTGTTCATGATCTCATCTAACTAAATAACTTGAATTTAGAGGTTTTGTTGTCACAATCTTTCAACTAAAAAAGTGGCATGGCTTGGCTTGGCTCGAACGACATACCAATGAAATGTGAGTGTTTTGGGTCGGGAGGTGAACAACGATCCTCACTTCACGAAGTTTCAAAGGAGATCCCCTTAAAACATTTTCACAAGGGTATTCAGCTTAGACCCTATACATGGTATTTTTTCAAATATTGGGCATTCATAGGGTCTGCTAAATTTCTACCCTCAACATCGATTAACCAATATGCATTGTTCGTGGTGGTTCCACGTACAACATAAGGACCATTCCACTTGGGCTGCCACTTTCCAAGTGGATGTGGGCCACGATGGTGGATGATTTTCAATACAAGGTCTCTCACTTTGAAGTGGCAAGGCTTCATATGCTTTTCATAATGTCGGGCTATCCTTTGCCGCTATGCATGTGCATGATGTAGATACGGAAAATCTTCGACTCCGGGTTCTTAGGCCTGGAGTGAATCTTTTCGCAATCTACATTCGCTTTTAGGGCGTGCCAGCTAGCTTACTGTAAACACCCCGAAATCCCACAAATTTCTCAAATAAAACCTGGTTTTGTAAAAGCAGCCCCAAAGGGCTATTTTGAGTCTGGAAACCCAGGAGCCTTCCAGGCAACCCTGTACATATGTTTTAAACTTTATATGTTTTAAATATGTGTAATACGCTTTTAAAAACTTTAAAATATGTTTTGAAACCCCACAAAGCGGCTTGGTTTGATAAAAGCAGGACCAGAAGAGCTAAAAAGAGCCTGGAACCGGAGCACATGTCGAGCCCGGCACAACAACTCTCGTATTGAATCCACCCCCAGGATCTCGAACGTCCAAGACCTTGTTATCAGCGAACATCACTTGAAATCATCTCCGAAAGGTGAAAACAGAAGCGAACGACCATGTTGGCAAAGACCCAACGCAGACGGAGTACTGATGCTGTCAGACCCCGCATAAATCGTTCGTTTCGAACATAGGCCGAAGGAGTCAGAATTCAGTTTGGATTGGATCTGGACCATATATATCCAGATCCCAATCCAAACCTATGTGTGGACTTGGATTTGGATTTGGATCCAGAGATCCAATCCAATATCCACATCCATGGCCCACATCACCTTCTCATAAATGGAGGTGGGGCCCACTTGAAATTCACATGGGATTATGGGCATGAGAGAGAGTGGGGGAGGATAAGATTTGAGGGTGATTGTAATTAAGCTTAACTTGTGTGTCAAGTTTGGGGTTAATCATGTGGGTTAGCCTAATTAGTGTGCGTTTAAGCTTGTATTAGCCAAAATCTAACCTAGGGCTGCACCAACATGATGCAACAAGGTCTATGGGTGATGCAAAGGGAGCTTCCTAACCCAATCCTAAGCAAAAACCCCTAATCCTAGCCTTTTACCCTAATCCTAGCCTAAACCTAGCCTAATAACCTAACCCACTTCCCTAAACCTAACCTAATCCTAGCCTAATCACCAAACCCACTTCCCTAATCCTCCCCTAAACCTATCTTAATTTCCCTAAACCTAACCTAATCCTAGCCTAATCACCTAACCCACCTCACTAAACCTCACCCCAAAACCAACCCACCTAGCTAAGCCCTAAACCCCTAAACCACCCCACCTAAACCTAGCACACCATATACCCAAAACCCCTTTAACCAAAATATCTAGCCCCTCCTCAAAACCAGCCCACCTTATCACCACACCACCACCCCCTAAACCACCTTACCACCCTCCAAAAACCAGCCCCAACTGCCATCTCCAAACCTATATAAACCCCCCCCTAGTGGGCGGGTTTTCCATGAAGCTTCTCCACCTTGGGCCAGCCGACCTTGGCCAATCTCCTTCCAATCGAGCCTTCCACCTTGCTCCACCTGCACCACTTCCATCCAGCCAAGCTCCACCTCGCGCCACCACCACCTCCCAGCCTGCTCCACACCACGTCGCCACCACCTCCCGACCGAACTCCATCTTCCTTCACCACCCGACTGCTCTTCTTCCTTGGACACCAACTCCTTACCAGTCGGTTAGTATCTCACCCCTAACTCTACATCCTCTTCGCTCCCCCTCCACTCTCAACCACCCATACCACCGCCACCTAACTCCATCACATCCTGCCCGTCATCCCTACCCATTCGGCTAGACCTCAACCATTTCCACCACCCGGCCACCCTACTTGGCTCCCTAAGACCTGCCCCTTCCACTTTCCACCAGCTCTTAGCTCCACCTTACACAACACCCTAGCTAGCTCCCTTCCCATCCATAACATCCCTAGCTACCCTAACAGTCGGCCACCACTAAAACTCCCCTTAGTCGGCCAGTCATAGCCGACTGTACCAAACCCATTCGGCAGCCACCCCATTTCCCTTAGGCATTCCCTTAGGCTCCCCTTTAGCGCCACCTTTCCTAACACCACACTATCCCTTAGTGACCCTCCTTAGTCGCCTTAGCCCAAAGCACCAAGGTAGCACACTCCTAGCAGCCGGCCAGCTTCAAGGCGCCCTTCCCTCGCACCCAAGTCACCCGGCCAGCATCTCCCCTTGCCGTTCCACTCCGAGGAGCTCCCTCTTGCAGCCCAAGGCGAAGCCAAGCCTACGTTCAAGCAAGTCACCTCCGGACCAGCTATAAGTAAGTGCCTAACTCGGTCCTTAGTTGTAGACTTGCTTAAATTAAATTTGATACGGGGTTGTAATAACGGAGCATTGTCTCCCCCCGCTTGTAATAACGTGGCTTGGCACACCCACACACACGTGCACTTGAGCCTACCTCGCTTTCAGTTGTGCACGATTTTGAACACACACGGGCCTAATCAGCCCCTAAGATATAAATTTATGTATATACTTTAAATTGCATAGGGTTTTGCTTAAGTTGGGTGTGTTGTCTTTAAATTCTCGCACTCACACACATTGAGCCTTCGCTCTTATTTGCAAGACCCAAGTAAGGGCTGTGTGATACTATCCTTGGGTTTAACTTCATGTTGTGTGCGTAGTACTTCCATTCAAACACTCACACACATTGAGCCTTCGCTCTTATTCCCAAGACCTTAGTTAAGGCCATATTGCAATTTATATTTGGGTTTAATTTCATGTTGTGTGCGTAGTACTTCCATTCAAGCACTCACACACATTGAGCCTTCGCTCTTATTCCCAAGACCTTAGTTAAGGCCATACTGCAATTTATATTTGGGTTTAATTTCATGTTGTGTGCGTAGTACTTCAATTTAAGCACTCACACACATTGAGCCTTCGCTCTTATTCCCAAGACCTTAGTTAAGGCCATACTGCAATTTATATTTGGGTTTAATTTCATGTTGTGTGTATAGTACTTCAATCAAGCACTCACACACATTGAGCTTTCGCTCTTATTCCCAAGACCTTAGTTAAGGCCATATTGCAAGTTATATTTGGGTTTCATTTCTTGTCGTGTGTGTAGTACTTCAATTCTCGCACGCACCCACATTGAGCCTTCGCTCTTATTTGCAAGACCCGAGTAAGGGCCCATATATACATTATATATGTATTTCCCTTCGGCAATTTCCATTACAAGTCATTTCCCTTCGGTAATTTCTCTTCGGCAATTTCCATTACAAGTCATTTCCCTTCGGCATTGTCTTTAAATTCGGATTTTCCCTTTGAAGTAGTGTGAGTTTGCATTGCATATACGCCATACCACGAGTTAGGACGCATATTGCATCAAAGCAAACCCCATACTCCCACTCAAAATCGCCACATCTTAGTGGAGTGTTCATAACACACACCTAGGTGGCCCCAAAGAGGGATAAAAAGAAAGACTTAGGCACGTGCAAATCTACGTGATCTAAAATCTGAAACCATACCAAAAAGACCCGAATCAAACACCTCGAACCGCTTTTGTAGGTTTTCTCCACTCAAAACTCGATTTTAAAAGCATACAGACTGACCCTTGCGCATCGGTGCAAGAAGGTCTGCGACGACAAGAGCTTGCTTGCTCACAGTCGCCATGTTAGAAGTCAGGTTTTAAAATATATATTACATCGGGAGCGGGAATTTTTGTTTAAATAGGACTTAGACACACGAAAAGGTTCACTTCAGGCCTAAAAACCAGGAGCGGGAATTTTTCTGCGTCTACACTTACTCAAACTAGTGAAGTAAATTTTGAAAATATCTGACCTTTGGGGCGACTGTGGACAAGTGGGCTCTTTTCGTCGCAGACCTTCTTGCACCGATGCGCAAGGGTCGGTCTATATGCTTTAGGAAAACTCGATTTTGAACAAATACGACCTTTTCGAAAAATATGAAAGTGTTTGATCAATTGGCTTTTGTCAAATTGCAGATTTTATTCATGGGATCCACATGCTCCTATGTCTTTTGGGTTTTAGCAAATTTTGGCGTGTAATTGTGTGCATCAAGTGCTCGATTTTGACAGATTCTACACGATTTTGCTTAGGATTGTTCGATGCAAGTATGCTCCCTATCTCGAGTGTGGCGTATATGCAATGCAATTCACACGACTTAAAGGGAAAACCCGAAATTTAAAGACAGCAGAAGGGAAATTGCAGAAGGGAAAATATGGCTATATCTTAGGTGTGGAAAGAAAATATATAGCTATATCTTAAGAGCGGGAAGGCTCAATGTGAGTGAGTGCTTTGAGTGTATAAATTGAAAGGTAACTCACGCAACTTGAATTTAAAACCCAGCTGAAAGGGAAATACATATATATACGTAAGAGCGGAAAGGCTCAATGTGAGTGAGTGCTCTAAGTGTATAAAATGAAAGACAACTCACATGACTTGAACCTTAAAACCCACCTGAATATATATAAATAGAGCTATATCCTATGGGCTGTTAAGGCCCGTTTGTGTGCAAAAGTGTGTAGATAAGAGCGGAAAGGCTCGAGTGTACGTGTGTGTATTTTGCATCAAGCACATATATTACATCCGGGGGGAGACAAGCTCCGTTATTACAACCCCATATGAATTTAATTGAACTTGAAGTAATGTAAAAGACCAGATTCGAACACTTACACGTCGTCTGCTTGGGATTTCTTTATCAATGAAATCCGACCTTGGGTATAGCTATTGGATGGACCTCTCGCTGCGAATCGATCAGCTGCGTGGGGTGTTGATCCTAGTTTTTGATCTAGGCTAGGTCGACATATGGAGATGCTATGGGTTTGGGTAAGACATGGACAGATCTAGGGTGAGATGTAAGGGATCTAGGCCAGGTCTCCACGGGTTGTCTTGGGTAAGAGTTAAGCCAAGGTCCTAAGGGAATACTCGGCCAGCTGGTGGCCAATTTGGGTGATGTTTTATGGGTAGTTTTAGGCAAGGTCTTACAGGAATGCTCGGCCAGCTAATGGCCGAGCCTAGTTGATGTCTTGTGGATGACCCTAGGCGAGATCCTAAGGAATGGTTCTAAGGGAATGCTCGGCCAAATGGTGGCCGAGCTGGGTAGGTTTAGGAGGTGGTTTTAGGTAGGGTTTAAGGTAAGATCCTAAGGAAATGGCTCGGCCAAATGGTGGCCGAGCTGGGTGGGATTTCGTGGAGGATTTTGGATAGGTTTTAAAACTAGGTTCTAAGGGAATGCTCGACCAAATGGTGGCCGAGCTGGGTGGGATTTAGTGGATGGTTTTAGGCAGGGTTTAAGGCGATACTCGGCCAGCTACCATTCTTGACTTACTTTTCTCTCTCTCTCTCTCTCCACCCACCAAGCTTTCACGTGAAAAAAAAAGAGTCCCATGACCTCCACCCCTCACGTCCTTTTATAGGCAAGGGGATTGGATATGGATCTTGGATTGGTTCTGAAATCCAGAACCAATCCAAGTCTTATTTGGATCTGAATCTTGGGTCTGGATCTGGATATTTGGATCCAGATTTAATCCAAAATTTTCTCTTCTTCAGTCCTTCTTGGCGTTCCGAGCCGGACGTTTTGTGTAGGCCCTGAGTTCATCAATGCTTCTTCTTATGCTGGGTTGTTCCCAATTTCGTCGTCCGAGCTCCTTTTCACCTTTCTTGACTCTGTTTCAACTGATTTTTCTTGTTTTTGATTTGGATTGCTCATGATTTCAGAGGTGCTTTTGGCTTGGCCTTCGATGCTTCAGGCTTGAAGTCCACTTGTAGCCTGGGCTCCCCTTTTGTCTCTAAAATTTGCTTTTCATTGGGCGGGGCTTGATCTTTGAGCTTTTGAATCTCTTTTGAAGTTGCTTTGAGTTAGGCTTCACCTGTTTGTCTGGGCTTTTGCAGAAATGGGACTTTTGTCCACTTTTTAGAATTTCATGTTTTAATCGGGGTTGGAAAATGAAGGTTTGAAGTATTTGAGCTCCTGGGTTTTCGAAAATTCCAGACTTGGCTTTTTGAGCTGATTTTCGAACCAGGTGTTGGTTTTTGCAAAATCTTTGGATTTCGGGGTGTTTACATATGCCCCTCTTTGGCATTATCCTAATTGATTTGGATAATGGCGAAGAAGATAACACCCCTATTTGTTTTTTCCCTGGATTTGATATCGGGAAAATGGGATTGTCCCAAAATTTTGAGAAAAACATTTCCTTTTAAGCCTGGTAGGAGGAGATTTTCACCAAAGGGGACTTTCTTATGGGTTCTAGTCTTAATTGAGATCATGTATGAAGTGTTTATGCTTGAACATGCAAGTGAATGGATGAGACATTTAGGAAGGTCTACTTCCTAGAGATTTGATCAAATGGTCGAACCCTTTATGAAGACCTGCTGCTCCAAGTGAGCGGGCCTTATGTTGCTCGATGTTCGAGTTTTTTTTTTTGAAATTCATTTCAAGAGGGAAAATTCCTTTTAGCCTCGATCCTAAGGACCTTTAGCTCTTTGTATTTGCCTTTACTTGAGTCTTAACACTCGCTAATCTAGCGGAGGTTTTATAAGAAAACAAGCTAAATTTCAAAATTCCTACGCCTTACTCAAAACGTCGAATTCTCAAACAAGATGAAATTCAAGTAGCCCCCAAAGGGCCATTTCGAGTTTGGAAACCCAGGAGCCTTCCAAACAACCCTGTATATATGTTTTAAACTATATCTTTCAAAAACATACGATATGGCTTTTGAAAACCCTTTTAAAACATGTTTTGAAACCCCGAAGTGGCTTGGCCCGATCAAGACAGGACCAGGAGAGCCAAGAAGAGCCCGGAACCGGAGCACCTGTCGAGCCCGGCGCAACAACTCTTATCTGATTCACACCCCAGGATCTCAAACGTCCAAGACCCTGTTCTTATCAAAATAGCATTTGAAGTCATCTCTGGAAGGCAGAAACGGAGGCGGACGACTATGTTGGCGAAGACCCAACGCAGACGGAGTACTGATGCTGTCAACCCCCGCACGAATCGTCCGTTTCGAACCCAGCTCGAAGGAGTCAGAGTTCAGTTTGGATTGGATCGAGACCATATATATCCAGATTCCAATCCAAACCCATAGGTGGACTTGGATTTGGATTCGGATCCAGAGATCCAATCCAATATCCATATCCATGGCCCACATCACCTTCTCATAAATGGAGGTGGGGCCCACTTGAAATTCACGTGGGATATTGGGCATGAGAGAGAGTGGGGTTGAAAAATATCAAGAGTGTTGTATTAAGCTTGACTTGTGTGTCAAGTTTGGGTTTAATCATGTGGGTTAGCCTAATTGAGTGGGTTTAAGCTTGTAATTAGCTAAAACCTAACCTAGGGCTGCACCAACATGGGGTGATCAAGGTCTATGGGCCATGCTAAGGGAGCTCCTTCACATAAACCTAGCCCAAGATGCCTAAACCTAGCCTAAACCCCTAATCCACCCCTAATCTGAACCTAATCACCTAACCCACTTCCCTAATCCCGTCCTAATCCCAACCTAATCACCTAACCCACTTCCCTAATCCTTCCCTAAACCTAGATTAATTTCCCTAATCCTAGCCTAAACCTAGCCTAATCACCTAACCTAGCTCACTAAACCTCACCCTAAAACCCAACCACCTAACCTAGCCCTAAACCCCTAAACCACCCTTAGCCCACGATTTACCCAAACCCCTAGTTTTAAAATATCTGGCCCAACCCCTTCCAGCCCACCTTATCTACATACCACCCTACCTAAACCACCTAACCACTACCCACAGCCCAGCCCTAACCGACCTACCCATCCCCTATTTAAGCCCCCTTCCTTGTGGGCGGGTTTTCAAAAGTGGGAACCACCATTCCAC
This sequence comes from Brasenia schreberi, assembly GCA_036023115.1. NCBI lineage: Eukaryota > Viridiplantae > Streptophyta > Magnoliopsida > Nymphaeales > Cabombaceae > Brasenia > Brasenia schreberi. The sequence goes on from JAYKKT010000064.1 coordinate 15,053,793, forward strand.
CCAGCTGGGCCCTCTCCTTCTCCCATCTCTCACCCAGCCGGGACCACTCCCCAACAGCTCCACCTGCTCCACCAGCCGCCGCCTGCTCCGCCACCTTCCCTCTTCCATCCACCACCACCACCCCTCAGCTGGACGCCATCACCTCCACCCAACCGAACCGGCCAACAGCCACCTGCCCGCCTGCTTCCCACTTCATCCGCCACCTCTCCCCATTCGGTAAGTACCCCAAACTCCCTCAAAGCCCCTCTCTTCCACCTCTCCACTCTTAGCCACCCATCCTACCTTCATCTCAGCCCCTTTGCCGCCACCACTTTAACCTAGTCGAACCTAGTATAACCCAAGTTGCTGGCCACTACCTAGCCATCATCTCCCATTCGGCCTTCCCCTAGGTGTCCTACTCGGCCTTCCCACCAGCTCACCTTTTAGGTCCAGCTTCCCTAAACACTCAACTCCCCTAGTGACCCTAAGAACCCACTCATTCAGCCACTTTAAACCCCCTACTTGGAGCCGCCATCTACTTGCCACCGGCCCCTTTCGAGGCATCTATCCCGCGCCCCACTTGCAGCCGGCCAGCACCCTTGATCACCTACCTTCGCGGAGCTCCCACTTGCAGCCCAAGGCCAAGCCCACGCTCAAGCAAGACCTCTACGGACCAGCTACTCGTAAGTGTCTAAACTCGGTCTTTAGTCGTACACTTGCTTGAGATTCAATTTGATACGGGGTTGTAATAACGGAGCGTAGTCTCCCCCCGCTTGTAATAACGTGGCTTGGCACAACCACACACGTGCACCCTCTTAGTCGTGCACGATTTTTAACACACACGGGCCTAATCAGCCCCTAATATATAAGTGTATATATATACTTTCATTTTCGAAGGGTTTTGTTTAAGTTGGGTGCGTTGTCTTTCAATTCAAGCACTCTCACACACATTGAGCTTTCGCTCTTATTTGGAAGACCCAAGTAAGGGCCGACCTATACTATTTGGGTTTCATTTCATGTCATGTGAGTAAGTCTTTCAATTCAAGCACTCTCACACACATTGAGCTTTCGCTCTTATTTGAAAGACCCAAGTAAGGGCCGACCTATACTATTTGGGTTTCATTTCATGTCGTGTGAGTAAGTCTTTCAATTCAAGCACTTTCACACACATTGAGCCTTCGCTCTTACTCCCAAGACCTTAGTAAAGGCCTTATTGCAGTTATATTTGGGTTTCATTTATGTCGTGTGTGTAGTACTTCAATTCAAGCACTCTCACACACATTGAGCCTTCGCTCTTACTCCCAAGACCTTAGTCAAGGCCATACTGCAATTTATATTTGGGTTTAATTTCATGTCGTGTGTGTAAGTCTTTCAATTCAAGCACGCACCCACATTGAGCCTTCGCTCTTATTTGCAAGACCCGAGTAAGGGCTCATATACATAAGATATATACATATCTCCCTTCGGTTATATCCCTTCGGTTATTTCCCTTCTGTTATTTCCCTTCAGTATTGTCTTTACATTTCGGGTTTTCCCTTTGGAGTAGCGTGAGTTTGCATTGCATCTACGCCATACCACGAGGTAGTACGCATATTGCATCGAAGCAAGCCCCGCTCGAATTCGCCCATGTAGTGGAGTGTTCATAACACACAAACTAGGCGACCCAAAAAGGGATAAAAGAAAAGACTTAGGCACGTGCAAATCCACGTGATCTAAAATATGCAATCGCATCTTAAAGACCCGAAATAGACACCTCGAACCGCTTCGTGGACTTTCTCTCCAAAACTCGATTTTTGCAAAAGCGTACAGACTGTCCCTTGCGCATCGGTGCAAGAAGGTCTGCGACGACAAGAGCTTACTTATCTTCGCTAGCTTAAGTAAGCTAGCTGGCACACCCTATTTGTATACATAGGCCTTAGACGCACGAGAAGATCCACTCCAAGCCCCCGGAAGGGACGAAGAGGCGGGGATTTTCGCGCGTCTACAGAGATTGGCACGCCCGGTGGGACGTGAGCCTTTTCAGAAATCGAGTTTACTTGTAGAAGTCTTGCGAAAATTTTGTAAAAAGGTGTCATTTTAACTTGTTTTCTTTGCTTGTACTTAGGAAATTTTGAAAAAGCTTGAAAAGCATGTCTAAATCCAATCCAAGTGAAGTGTCGAGCCAAGGCTCATGCGCATCAAGTTCTCACTCTAGGAGGATTTTCAAAAACAAAATAAAACTAGATGAAATCGAGGACTTGAGAAGGGAGTTTGAGGCCAAAATCGATGCTCTCAGCCAAGAGGCTGAAGTAGGCGATTCATGTTCATCGAACGGTGAACAAAGGCCTAAAAAGAAATTTGAAAAACCTCGCAAGCAAAAAGAGGCCTCTGTAATGGAAGGCAACCAATACCACGAGTCCTTCATACAAAAGGACCGTAAAGCCCTACAGCAGCTGCTGAAAGGGCAAAATAAAGAGAAAAGAAGCTACGCCCTGTCTGATTTCCTTCCTATGGATTACGAAACAGACAGTGACGATGAAATACCGAACTTCCATCGGTATGATTGCATGGGAGACCCTAGGTCTCACTTGCAGCTTTTCTCACGTCGAGCCCATAAGAAGAAAAAGGACTCGATGAAATGGGTGTATTGGTTCCCTCTATCCCTTAAAGGCACAGCTGCCAAATGGCTGGCTTCCTAAGACTTAAGCCAGTTCGCTACTTTTGAAGAGTTAGCGAACTGCTTTATGCAAAGATTTGCACACAACGTGGAAGTCACGCCAACCCTGAATACCTTAAGGGATACAAAGCAAGGCATGAACGAAGACGTCCATGCCTTCATTATAAGATGGAGGTCTCTTTTGGGCCAAGTGCGAGAGCCCATATCCGAAGGATGCGCAGGAATGCTCATCCTGGATAATTTCAAAAGCGAGTTAAAAACCCTTCTCTCGCTCCATGAGATTTCAACTTTCCATAAGTTGATGAAAAAGGCCTCCCTTTTCGAAACCAACTTGCGAAAAGGGACATACGACCACTTATGGAAAGGAAGTGCCCTTCCAAAAACCCGTTTGGAAAAGCCCATCGCATATGGGCTGCCCACGACGGACAAAGGGGCAAAGCCCCACAAAATCGCCAATGTCCGGGTGGATCCAGGCGTGGCAGGCACTTCTAAAAATTTTGAAAAAATAGAAAATAAGAGAGAACGCAATTTTTCAAAACCAATTGAAAAATGGGAGTACACTCCGCTGGGGCAACCTGTGTCGGAGGTCCTAGACCTCTTACTTGCCCAGGGCATGATCGAACTCCCTGAAATCCCCGAAGGAGTCACGTCCAAAGGGGGGTATTTAAACCGATTTTGCAAGTATCATCGGCTCAAAGGCCATGATACCAAACGATGCTTCTCTCTTTTAAATAAAATTGAGAACTTGATAGCGGAAGGCCGGCTCCAGGTCACTGCGGAACCTGAGCCACCTCAAGCTATCTTCAAGGAACCCTTTCCCAAACACGCCAGTGGCAGTGGGAAAGGAAAGGAGGTATGTACCCTCACCATTTCCAAGGAACTAGTGCAAAAGCCAGAACCTGGTCGACCTGCTTGTGCGCCCATCCTTGTACTATACAAGAGGCCCGCCCAAGTCGTCATTCGGGGACCACCAAAAATGGAAACCCCGACAAAACCAGTTTTGAAAATCCAAGGTTCTCCTCAGCTCATCCTTAGAGCCAAGTTTAGCGCGAACCCTAGGCTGGTCGTGGGGGAAGTCACTAGATCCGGGAGGATCTACCAACCCCCGCACCTTCAAAGTGCTCAAAAGGTGGTCAGTGTGCCTGGCCCCTCAAAAGCATGTATCCCTAGTGGTCTGCCAAAAGCAGATAAGGACAAAATCATCCTAAATCCTTATGATTTCGAAAACCACCTTTCAAAGATTCCTATTCACATGTCTATCCTAGAGCTTATCAAAACCTCGCCTAGGCATAGACTTGTCTTAGAGAAAATTCTAGAAAGGGCCAAGGTTGATTCGAACATAAGTCCAAAATCCTTGTCTGCCCAAGTGGCTTTATTAGGAGCAAAATCGCCCATCACCTTTTCGGAAGATGATGTAGATAGACCCTACGAAACCCATAACCAGGCCCTGCATATCGAGGTGGTTCTAAACAACCACTCTCTGGACAGGTGCCTAGTCAATGGTGGAGGAGGGCTCAACATCCTTCCACTTCATGTGGCGTACAAAATCGGAGTCACCTTGACTTCAGTAAACCCAAGCCCCATCGTTATCACTGGATACGATAGGAATGCGTCTAGGCCTTTAGGATCCATCGAACTCCCAATGGAAACGGGAGGGATCGAACACACGGGGGTGTTCCATGTCTTGGACATCCACCCCCATTATAACCTGTTGCTGGGAAGACCCTGGATACACAGTTTGTGCGCTGTGCCATCCACCTTCCATAGGTGTGTCAAGATCCCTTTTAGGGACCAGGTCGTAGTGATCCTAGGTGAGAGTCACCCACAGCTTCAGGGGATCAAAAACTCCCCTTGTTTATCGAGCTCCCAGGCCCATGAGGCTAACCTGGGGCAAATTATGGTTGAGCCACCTCGGCTCGTGTTGAACAACCCTAGGAAGGTTGTATGTGTGAAGGGGCCGCCCAAAGCAGGCCCCCTCCCGACTCTAATCCTCCTAGGAAAACCCAAACGTTCCCTATTTCCAAAACCCCTGGACAAGAGGCCATACGAGCCTAATATGGACGATAGCATGTTCCAGGACCACGACCTATATCCCATCTTTTCAAAAAACAAAAGGTCGTGGAACATTGTAAACACCCCGAAATCCCACGAATTTCTCAAAATCCATCTGGTTTTATACAAGCAGCCCCAAAGGGCCATTTTTGAGTTTGGAAACCCAGGAGCCTTCCAAACAACCCTGTATATATGTTTTAAACTATATCTTTCAAAAACATACGATATGGCTTTTGAAAACCCTTTTAAAACATGTTTTGAAACCCCAAAGTGGCTTGGCCCGATCAAGACAGGACCAGGAGAGCCAAGAAGAGCCCGGAACCGGAGCACACGTCAAGCCCGGTGCAGCAACTCTTGTGTCTGATTCACACCCCAGGATCTCGAACGTCCAAGACCCTGTTCTTGTCAAAATAGCATTTGAAGTCATCTCCGGAAGGGAAAAACGGAGGCGGACGACCATGTTGGCGAAGACCCAACGCAGACAGAGTACTGATGCTGTCAGGCCCCGCACGAATCGTCCGTTTCGAACCCAGCTCGAAGGAGTCAGAGTTCAGTTTGGATTGGATCTGGACCATATATATCCAGATTCCAATCCAAACCCATATGTGGACTTGGATTTGGATTTGGATCCAGAGATCCAATCCAATATCCATATCCATGGCCCACATCACCTTCTCATAAATGGAGGTGGGGCCCACTTGAGTTTCACGTGGGATATTGGGCATGAGAGAGAGTGGGGGTGAAAAATATCAAGAGTGTTGTATTAAGCTTGACTTGTGTGTCAAGTTTGGGTTAATCATGTGGGTTAGCCTAATTGAGTGGGTTTAAGCTTGTAATTAGCTAAAACCTAACCTAGGGCTGCACCAACATGGGGTGATCAAGGTCTATGGGCCATGCTAAGGGAGCTCCTTCACCTAAACCTAGCCCAAAATGCCTAATCCTAGCCTAAACCCCTAATCCACCCCTAATCTGAACTTAATCATCTAACCCACTTCCCTAATCCCGGCCTAATCCCAACCTAATCGCCTAACCCACTTCCCTAATCCTTCCCTAAACCTAGATTAATCCTAGCCTAAACCTAGCCTAATCACCTAACCTAGCTCACTAAACCTCACCCTAAAACCCAACCACCTAACCTAGCCCTAAACCCCTAAACCACCCTTAGCCCACGATTTACCCAAACCCCTAGTTTTAAAATATCTGGCCCAACCCCTTCCAGCCCACCTTATCTACATACCACCCTACCTAAACCACCTAACCACTACCCACAGCCCAGCCCTAACTGACCTACCCATCCCCTATTTAAACCCCCCTCCTTGTGGGCGGGTTTTCCAAGTGGGAACCACTACCTCACCCAGCCGGGCCCTCTCCTTCTCCCTTCTCTCACCCAGCCGGGACGACTCCCCACCTTGGCCTGCTCCAGCTGCTCCACCAGCCGACAGCCACCTGCTCCGCCACCTTCCCTCTTCCATCCACCACCACCACCCCTCAGCCGGGTGCCATCATCTTCACCCAACCGAACCAGCCGACAGCCACCTGCCCGCCACCTTCCCACTTCATCCGCCACCTCTCCCCATTCGGTAAGTACCCTGCACCTTACCTAGCCCCCTTCTCTTCCACCTCTCCACTCTTAGCCACCCATCCTCCCTTCAGCTCAGCCCCTTTGCCACCACCATTTTAACCTAGCCGAACCTAGTATAACCCAAGCTGTCGGCCACTACCTAGCTATCATGTCCCATTCGGCTTTCCCCTAGGTGTCCTACTCGGCCCTCCCACCAGCTCACCATTTAGGTCCAGTTTCCCTAAACTCCCAACACCCCTAGTGACCCTAAGAACCCACTCATTCGGCCATTTAAACCCCTTACCTTGAGGCGCCATCTACTTGCCGCCGGCCACCCCTGAGGAGCCTATCCCGCGCCCCACTTGCAGCCGGCCAGCCCCTTTGATCACCTACCTTCGCGGAGATCCCACTTGCAGCCCAAGGCCAAGCCCACGCTCAAGCAAGACCTCTACGGACCAGCTACTCGTAAGTGTCTAAACTCGGTCTTTAGTCGTACACTTGCTTGAAATTCAATTTGATACGGGGTTGTAATAACGGAGCATAGTCTCCCCCCGCTTGTAATAACGTGGCTTGGCACAACCACACACGTGCACTCTCTTAGTCGTGCACAATTTTGAACACACACAGGCCTAATCAGCCCCTAATATATAAGTGTACATATATATTTCATTTTCGAAGGGTTTTGTTTAAGTTGGGTGCGTTGTCTTTCAATTCAAGCACTCACACACATTCAGCTTTCGCTCTTATTTGAAAGACCCAAGTAAGGGCCGACCTATACTATTTGGGTTTCATTTCTTGTCGTGTGAGTATGTCTTTCAATTCAAGCACTCTCACACACATTGAGCTTTCGCTCTTATTTGAAAGACCCAAGTAAGGGCCGACCTATACTATTTGGGTTTCATTTCTTGTCGTGTGAGTAAGTCTTTCAATTCAAGCACTCTCACACACATTGAGCTTTCGCTCTTATTTGAAAGACCCAAGTAAGGGCCGACCTATACTATTTGGGTTTCATTTCATGTCGTGTGAGTAAGTCTTTCAATTCAAGCACTTTCACACACATTGAGCCTTCGCTCTTATTCCCAAGACCTTAGTCAAGGCCATACTGCAATTTATATTTGGGTTTAAATTCATGTCGTGTGTGTAAGTCTTTCAATTCAAGCACGCACCCACATTGAGCCTTCGCTCTTATTTGCAAGACCCGAGTAAGGGCTCATATACATAAGATATATACATATTTCCCTTCGGTTATTTCCCTTCGGTTATTTCCCTTCTGTTATTTCCCTTCAGTATTGTCTTTACATTTTGGGTTTTCCCTTTGGAGTAGCGTGAGTTTGCATTGCATCTACGCCATACCACGAGGTAGGACGCATATTGCATCGAAGCAAGCCCCGCTTGAATTCGCCCATGTAGTGGAGTGTTCATAACACACAAACTAGGTGACCCAAAAAGGGATAAAAGAAAGACTTAGGCACGTGCAAATCCACGTGATCTAAAACATGCAATCGCATCTTAAAGACCCGAAATAGACACCTCGAACCGCTTCGTGGACTTTCTCCCCAAAACTCGATTTTTGCAAAAGCGTACAGACTGACCCTTGCGCATCGGTGCAAGAAGGTCTGCGACGACAAGTGCTTACTTGCTCACAGTCGCCACGTTTAGAAGTCAGTGTTAAATATATCTTCGCTAGCTTAAGTAAGCTAGCTGGCACGCCCTATTTGTATACATAGGCCTTAGACGCACGAGAAGATCCACTCCAAGCCCCCGGAAGGGACGAAGAGGCGGGGATTTTTGCACGTCTACAGAGATTGGCACGCCCGGTGGGACGTGAGCCTTTTCAAAAATCGAGTTTACTTGTAGAAGTCTTGCGAAAATTTTATAAAGGTGTCATTTTAACTTGTTTTCTTTGCTTTTACTTAGGAAATTTTGAAAAAGCTTAAAAAGCATGTCAAAATCCAATCCAAGTGAAGTGTCGAGCCAAGGCTCATGCGCATCAAGTTCTCACTCTAGGAGGATTTTCAAAAACAAAATAAAACTAGATGAAATCGAGGACTTGAGAAGGGAATTTGAGGCCAAAATCGATGCTCTCAGCCAAGAGGCTGAAGTAGGCGATTCATGTTCATCGAACGGTGAACAAAGGCCTAAAAAGAAATCTGAAAAACCTCGCAAGCAAAAAGAGGCCTCCGTAATGGAAGGCAACTAATACCACGAGTCCTTCACACAAAAGGACCGTAAAGCCCTACAGCAGCTGCTGAAAGGGCAAAATAAAGAGAAAAGAAGCTACGCCCTGTCTGATTTCCTTCCTATGGATTACGAAACAGACAGTGACGATGAAATACCGAACTTCCATCGGTATGATGGCATGGGAGACCCTAGGACTCACTTGCAGCTTTTCTCACGTCGAGCCCATAAGAAGAAAAAGGACTCGATGAAATGGGTGTATTGGTTCCCTCTATCCCTTAAGGGCACAGCTGCCAAATGGCTGGCTTCCTACGACTTAAGCCAGTTCGCTACTTTTGAAGAGTTAGCGAACTGCTTCATGCAAAGGTTTGCACACAACGTGGAAGTCACGCCAAACCTGAATACCTTAAGGGATACAAAGCAAGGCATAAACGAGGACGTGCATGCCTTCATTATAAGGTGGAGGTCTCTTTTGGGCCAAGTGCGAGAGCCCATATCCGAAGGATGCGCAGTAATGCTCATCCTGGATAATTTTAAAAGCGAGTTAAAAACCCTTCTCTCGCTCCATGAGATTTCAACTTTCCATAAGTTGATCAAAAAGGCCTCCCTTTTCGAAACCAACTTACGAAAAGGGACATACGACCACTTATGGAAAGGAAGTGCCGTTCCCAAAACACGTGTGGAAAAGCCCATCGCATATGGGCTGCCCACAACTGACAAAGGGGCAAAGCCCCATAAAATCGCAAATGTCCGGGTAGATCCAGGCATGGCGGGCACTTCTAAAAATTTTGAAAAAATAGAAAATAAGAGAGAACGCAATTTTTCAAAACCAATTGAAAAATGGGAGTACACTCCGCTGGGGCAACCTGTGTCGGAGGTCCTAGACCTCTTACTTGCCCAGGGCATGATCGAACTCCCTGAAATCCCCGAAGGAGTCACGTCCAAAGGGGGGTATTTAAACCGATTTTGCAAGTATCATCGGCTCAAAGGCCATGATACCAAACGGTGCTTCTCTCTTCTAAATAAAATTGAGAACTTGATAGCAGAGGGCCGGCTCTAGGTCACTGCGGAACCTGAGCCACCTCAAGCTATCTTCAAGGAACCCTTTCCCAAACACGCTAGTGGCAGTGGGAAAGGAAAGGAGGTATGTACCCTCACCATTTCCAAGGAACTAGCGCAAAAACCAGAACCTGGTCGACCTGCTTGTGCGCCCATCCTTGTACTATACAAGAGGCCCGCCCAAGTCGTCATTCGGGGACCATCAAAAGTAGAAACCCCGGCAAAGCCAGTTTTTAAAATCCAAGGTTCTCCTCAGCTCATCCTTAGAGCCAAGTTTAGCGCGAACCCTAGGCTGGTCGTGGGGGAAGTCACTAGATCCGGGAGGATCTACCAACCCCCGCACCTTCAAGGTGCTCAAAAGGTGGTCAGTGTGCCTGGCCCCTCAAAAGCATGTATCCCTAGTGGTCTGCCAAAAGCAGATAAGGACAAAATCATCCTAAATCCTTATGATTTCGATAACCACCTTTCAAAGATTCCTATTCACATGTCTATTCTAGAGCTTATCAAAACCTCGCCTAGGCATAGACTTGTCTTAGAGAAAATTCTAGAAAGGGCCAAGGTTGATTCGAACATAAGTCCGGAATCCTTGTCTGCCCAAGTGGCTTTATTAGGAGCAAAATCGCCCATCACCTTTTCGAAAGATGATGTAGATAGACCCTACGAAACCCATAACCAGGCCCTGCATACCGAGGTGGTTCTAAACAACCACTCTCTGGATAGGTGCCTAGTCGATGGTGGAGGAGGGCTCAACATCCTTCCACTTCACGTGGCGTATAAAATCGGAGTCACCTTGACTTCAGTGAACCCAAGCCCCATCGTTATCACTGGATACGATGGGAATGCGTCTAGACCTTTAGGATCCATCAAACTCCCAATGGAAACGGGAGGGATCGAACACACGGGGGTGTTCCATGTCTTGGACATCCACCCCCATTATAACCTGTTGCTGGGAAGACCCTGGATACACAGTTTGTGCGCTGTGCCATCCACCTTCCACAGGTGTGTCAAGATCCCTTTTAGGGACCAGGTCGTAGTGATCCTAGGTGAGAGTCACCCACAGCTTCAGGGGATCATAAACTCCCCTTGTTTATCGAGCTCCCAGGCCCATGAGGCTAACCTGGGGCAAATTATGGTTGAGCCACCTCGGCTCGTGTTGAACAACCCTAGGAAGGTTGTATGTGTGAAGGGGCCGCCCAAAGCAGGCCCCCTCCCGACTCTAATCCTCCTAGGAAAACCCAAGCGTTCCCTATTTCCAAAACCCCTGGACAAAAGGCCATACGAGCCTAATATGGACGATAGCATATTCCAGGACCACGACTTATATCCCATCTTTTCAGAAAACAAAAGGTCGTGGAACATGTTATTGAACATGGGCTACACGCCCTACAAGAGTCTAGGGGCACAAAACCAGGGTCTCCTAGAGCCCATCCTTCCTAGGGCCAACCCAAGCCGATATGGGATCGGCTATACTCCCCGAATACCGCCGGAGCCACCCCCTGTGACCACCTGGGTCAAGGGTGCCCCGGAGCCTGTCTTAGAAGAGACCTATGGTTTAGACCTCCTATTCCGAGTCTAACCCATAGTGTTTTCCCTTTGTAGGTATGACGGAAGATCCCTTTTCCTAAAAAAATACCAAAAACATTTGAAAACTTAAAATCGAAAAAAATCGAAAAACAAGAAAAACCAAAAACAATGGAAAAACAAAAACTCGAAAAAAGTGTGCTTTGTATAGTTCCCAAAGTTCTGGTTTTACAAAAACCCAAAAAAATCGAAAATTTGGAAAATACCAAAAAAATTTTGTACATAGCTGCTCCTGGTATGACTTTGGCGAAAGAAAAAGATTTCGAAAGAAACGTCGTCTGCATAGCCAGACCAAAAATTTCGAAATCACTTGAAAATCCAAGTACAAAACCAGGTTATTTTGAAAATCACGCATCAAGTTCCCTCGGGTCTATATCCCACGAGAATGATCAAAGCCCAGAAGTGGATCCCCTTGAGGAAGATCCCACTTCTGAGCTCCCAGAATTTCATAGAATTCTCGATTTTGAAAGACCTTCCCAATCAGTAGGAGGGGATTTCGTAGAAGTGAACCTAGGGGATGATTCCAATCCCAAAACCATCAAAATAGGCGCATGCTTGCATGAAACTGAAAAGTTAGCATTCATTGCATTTCTACGAACCTATTTAGATGTGTTTCCATGGACGTATGAAGACATGCCAGGCATAGATCCCAGCATAGTCGAGCATCGTCTTCCCTTAGATGCAGGTGTAAAACCCATAAAGCAGAAGCTTAGGAAAATACACCCGAATGTACACACGCAAGTCAAAGAGGGTTTAGAAGATCTGCTAAAAGCCGGATTTATAAAACCCATTGCGTATTCTGATTGGTTGTCAAATATCGTTGTAGTTCGAAAAACCAATGGGAAAATTCGAATATGCATCGATTTCAGAAACCTGAATAAAGCCACTCCAAAGGATAATTATCCTTTACCAAACATAGATTTGATAGTCGATAGTACTGCAAATCATGAAATGTTTTCATTCATGGATGGCTATTCAGGCTAAAATCAAATCAAACTAAGTCCACGAGATCAGGGTAAGACCGCCTTCACAACCCCATGGGGCATGTACTGCTATACAGTCATGCCCTTTGGTTTGAAAAATGCCGGTGCAACATACCAACGAGCCATGAACACGATCTTCCATGATCAAATCCATGAGCTTGTAGAAGTGTATGTAGATGATCTCTTGGCGAAATCCAAAACCCGATGCACCCATATCGAATGTTTACAAAAAATTTTCGAAAGGCTTAGGCTTTACAAAGTATAGCTAAACCCTCAAAAATGTGTGTTCGGGGTAGAATCAGGGAAGCTTCTAGGCTATATGGTGAGCCAAAGGGGAATAGAAGTCGACCCCTCTAAGTGTCGAGCCATCATAGACATGGCTCCACCCTCCAATCTCACCCAAGTCCGTAGCCTCCAGGGTCGATTACAATCTGTGCACCGATTCATATCGAATCTGGCAACTAGATGCGAACCCTTCAACAAACTGTTGAGGAAGGGTACGAAATTCTTATGGGATGACGAATGCCAAAAGTCCTTCGAGAGACTGAAGGCATACTTGGTTAATCCCCCCGTTTTGAATCCTCCAAAACAAGGAAAACCGCTTTTATTATACATCTCCGTGCATGTAAACGCTTTAGGAGCCCTGTTGGCTCAATACGAGGATGACACCCATAAGGAGTATGCCATCTACTATATTTCGAAAACTCTCTTGGCTTATGAACGAAATTATCAAGCCATGGAGAACACGTGCTTGGCCCTAGTCTGGGCCTGCCAGAAATTCAGACACTACTTCCTAGATCATGAGATCTGGATAGTGTCCAAGCTGGATCCAATCAAGCACTTGTTCGAAAAACCCATTCTCACGGGTAGATTGGGCAAATGGCAACTCCTTCTAATGGAGTATGATCTGAAATACCATCACCAGATCTCCGTTAAGGGGCAAGCCCTAGCAGATTACGTGGCTGAATTCCCCTTAGAGGACGCATATCCCACTCTTGTCGAAATGCCTGATGAAGGCATATTGCAAAACCATTTTCAAAACCACATTTTGGCAAATTCTTTCGAAAACCAAGTATGGAAGATGCACTTCGACGGGGCATGAAACCAACGAGGGGCTGGTGCCGGGATCATCCTAATCTCCCCTGAAAAGGGCGAGATTCCCATAGCAGTCCGCTTAGACTTCGAATGTTCCAACAATGTAGCTGAGTATGAAGCACTCATACAAGGCTTAAGGATTTCGAAAACTCTAGGGGCATCATGCATCGAGGTTTTTGGAGATTCACTCCTTGTCATAAACCAGGTTTTAAAAATTTGGCAAGTACGTAATGAGAAACTACTTCCATATCGTGAGTTGGCCACTCGATTGGTCCAATCCTTCCAATCATGTAAGCTCACACACGTAGGAAGAGAGGACAATGGCATTGCCAATGCCCTCCCCTCCTTGGGTTCAGCCCTGAAGGTCGATCCCATTTCAGGGACCAGATCTTTGGAAATATGGCATGCGCCCCATCCATCCACACACGACTTGGATATTTGCCAAAACAACCCAGAGTCTATTGAAAAACCCTGGTTCTATGACATAAAACAATTTTTAGAAAATGGGGGATTCACCGAGGATGCCACATCCAAAGATAAGGCATTCATTCGTAAGATTTCGACCCGATACACCATTCTGGGTGGGGTCTTATACAAAAAGAGTTTTACCGGCATTCTGCTTAGGTGTATCGACCTAGAGGAGGCTAGGATAGTGATGCACGAGTTCCACGACGGAGAATGTGGAGGTCATGTTAATGCCAACATGATGGCGATGAAAATACTTAGAGGGGGTTATTTTTGGTCCACCCTGAAAAAGGATTGTCACGATCATGTTAGGAAGTGTCATCCATGTCAAGTGCGTGGGCACGCCATTCATATCCCTTCATCTGCATTGCATTCCGTGGTCAGCCCCTGGCCATTTACCATGTGGGCGTTTGACATTATAGGCCCCATATTTCCAAAGGCCTCGAATGTGCATCGTTTTATTTTAGCAGCCACGGAGTATTTCTCCAAGTGGGTGGAAGCCATTTCCCTAACGAATGTAATGGGGCAACATGTGGTGGCTTTCATCCGGAGGAATATCTTGGCTCGATTTGGGGTTCCACGAGACCTTGTGTCTGATAATGGTACCCCATTCAAGAACGAGCGGATGGTTAAGTTGTGCAACACGTATGGCATAACTCACCACTTCTCCTCGCCCTACTACCCTCAAGGCAACGGCCAAGCCGAAGCCACAAACAAGACTCTCATTGGTATCATTGAGAAAACCTTAGAGAAGGGTAGGAGGTGGCATGAGAAGCTGGATGAAGCCTTATGGGCTTATAGGACTTCCATCCGGACTCCCACGAATGCCACACCATTCGAATTGGTCTATGGCACAAACGCCATTCTTCCCATTCATACCCAACTGCATTCATTCCATACATCCATTGCACTCGACCTCCCCCTAGAGACGCTTCAGCATGCTAGGATGGCCGAACTAGATTTGCTAGATGAGAGGCGACTCCTTGCCATGGATCATGCTCGTGCATACCGGCAAAGGATAGCCCGACATTATAGCAAACACATAAGACCTCGCCACTTTGAAGTGGGAGATCTGGTCTTGAAAACCATCCACCATCGTGGCCCACACCCCCAAGGCAAGTGGCGCCCCAACTGGGATGGACCCTATGTTGTACGAGCAACCACTACGAACAATTCGTATTGGTTGATCGATGTAGAAGGTAGGAATTTAGCGGATCCTATCAATATTCAATACTTAAAGAAGTATCATGTGTAGGATCTGGATTAAATTCCAGTTTTTGAAAATTTTAAAGGGATAGCTGTCCTGAGACGTGTAAATAAGGTGCAAAGGCGAACTCGTGTGACCCTAAGTGAGAGAATTCGCACTTGTGAAAGAGTGGAGTTTTCAAAATCGTGGTTGCATTTCAAAATCCTTCTTCTTACAAAGAAAGGCCTAGTTCAACATAGTAAGATACTTGCAAGTAGTACGTGCTATTTCTAAATAGGCTGATCTGGAATGGATCGAGCGCAGGCTTGGGATAAGTCCTCCCCTCTTCTCTTCTATTTCCAAAAGGAAAACAAAGGCCCAAAACAAAAGGGAATTTCCCATTCAAAGTCTCTTTCCAAAAGAAAGAAACCAGACTTCAAAAAGAAAAATCGATTATCTTATAAAAAGAGGGATTAAAGAAAAAATACTCCCAAAGGGAGACCCTCTATGGAAAAAAGGAAAAAGAGGCCAAAAAGCTCAAAAAGAGCAGTTTTCCGCCTTCTATGCCTTAAACCACGGGACACTTCAGAAGGGACCGTGGTATCTCTTTCCCATCCCTGGCTTATCCCAAGCTAAAGCATGGTTCATTTCGAGGAATCCTAAAGTAAAAATAGGATTTACTTACTTGAATTTCATCTTGTTTGAGAATTCGACGTTTCGAGTAAGACGTAGGAATTTGAAATGAAGCTTGTTTTCTTATAAAACCTCCGCTAGATAAGCGAGTGTTAAGACTCAAACAAGGGCAAGCACGAAGAGCTCGAGATCCTTAGGATCGAGGCTCAAGACAGTTGTCCCATTTGTAAAGAGCTTTTGTAAATAAGTTTTGAAAACCGAACATCGAACAGCATAGGATTTTTGCTCACTTGGAGCAGTAGGCCTTGTAAGTCTCTAGAGTTCGACCACATCTGGTCTCTGGGAGGTCGCCACTCTTGGCACCACACCCATGTCATCTGCATTCCACGCATGGTACTGGCATAAACATGATCCCATTTAGGACCAGATTCCATAAGTGAACCCTTTGGTGTGATATCTCCTCCTACCAGAGTTTGTAAAATTGAGATTTTGCTAAAATGGGACGATCCCATATTCTTCGTGGCTAGATCTAGGGAGACATTAAAAGGGGTGTTTGTTATCTTTGCCCTTATCCAAATCAATTTGGACAAGGCCAAAGAGGGGCATCTGTAAACACCCCGAAATCCCACGAATTTCTCAAAATCCATCTGGTTTTATACAAGCAGCCCCAAAGGGCCATTTTTGAGTTTGGAAACCCAAGAGCCTTCCAAACAACCCTGTATATATGTTTTAAACTATATCTTTCAAAAACATACGATATGGCTTTTGAAAACCCTTTTAAAACATGTTTTGAAACCCCAAAGTGGCTTGGCCCGATCAAGACAGGACCAGGAGAGCCAAGAAGAGCCCGGAACCGGAGCACACGTCAAGCCCGGTGCAGCAACTCTTGTATCTGATTCACACCCCAGGATCTCGAACGTCCAAGACCCTGTTCTTATCAAAATAGCATTTGAAGTCATCTCCGGAAGGCAGAAACGGAGGCGGACGACCATGTTGGCGAAGACCCAACGCAGACGGAGTACTGATGCTGTCAGGCCCCGCACGAATCGTCCATTTCGAACCCAGCTCGAAGGAGTCAGAGTTCAGTTTGGATTGGATCTGGACCATATATATCCAGATTCCAATCCAAACCCATATGTGGACTTGGATTTGGATTTGGATCCAGAGATCCAATCCAATATCCATATCCATGGCCCACATCACCTTCTCATAAATGGAGGTGGGGCCCACTTGAGTTTCACGTGGGATATTGGGCATGAGAGAGAGTGGGGGTGAAAAATATCAAGAGTGTTGTATTAAGCTTGACTTGTGTGTCAAGTTTGGGTTAATCATGTGGGTTAGCCTAATTGAGTGGGTTTAAGCTTGTAATTAGCTAAAACCTAACCTAGGGCTGCACCAACATGGGGTGATCAAGGTCTATGGGCCATGCTAAGGGAGCTCCTTCACCTAAACCTAGCCCAAAATGCCTAATCCTAGCCTAAACCCCTAATCCACCCCTAATCTGAACCTAATCATCTAACCCACTTCCCTAATCCCGGCCTAATCCCAACCTAATCGCCTAACCCACTTCCCTAATCCTTCCCTAAACCTAGATTAATCCTAGCCTAAACCTAGCCTAATCACCTAACCTAGCTCACTAAACCTCACCCTAAAACCCAACCACCTAACCTAGCCCTAAACCCCTAAACCACCTTTAGCCCACGATTTACCCAAACCCCTAGTTTTAAAATATCTGGCCCAACCCCTTCCAGCCCACCTTATCTACATACCACCCTACCTAAACCACCTAACCACTACCCACAGCCCAGCCCTAACCGACCTACCCATCCCCTATTTAAACCCCCCTCCTTGTGGGCGGGTTTTCCAAGTGGGAACCACTACCTCACCCAGCCGGGCCCTCTCCTTCTCCCTTCTCTCACCCAGCCGGGACGACTCCCCACCTTGGCCTGCTCCAGCTGCTCCACCAGCCGACAGCCACCTGCTCCGCCACCTTCCCTCTTCCATCCACCACCACCACCCCTCAGCCGGGCGCCATCATCTTCACCCAACCGAACCAGCCGACAGCCACCTGCCCGCCACCTTCCCACTTCATCCGCCACCTCTCCCCATTCGGTAAGTACCCTACACCTTACCTAGCCCCCTTCTCTACCACCTCTCCACTCTTAGCCACCCATCCTCCCTTCAGCTCAGCCACTTTGCCACCACCATTTTAACCTAGCCGAACCTAGTATAACCCAAGCTGCCGACCACTACCTAGCTATCATGTCCCATTCGACTTTCCCCTAGGTGTCCTACTCGGCCCTCCCACCAGCTCACCTTTTAGGTCCAGTTTCCCTAAACTCCCAACTCCCCTAGTGACCCTAAGAACCCACTCATTCGGCCATTTAAACCCCTTACCTTGAGGCGCCATCTACTTGCCGCCGGCCACCTCCGAGGAGCCTATCCCGCGCCCCACTTGCAGCCGGCCAACCCCTTTGATAACCTACCTTCGCGGAGCTCCCACTTGCAGCCCAAGGCCAAGCCCACGCTCAAGCAAGACCTCTACGGACCAGCTACTCGTAAGTGTCTAAACTCGGTCTTTAGTCGTACACTTGCTTGAAATTCAATTTGATACGGGGTTGTAATAACGGAGCATAGTCTCCCCCCGCTTGTAATAACGTGGCTTGGCACAACCACACACGTGCACTCTCTTAGTCGTGCACAATTTTGAACACACACGGGCCTAATCAGCCCCTAATATATAAGTGTACATATATATTTCATTTTCGAAGGGTTTTGTTTAAGTTGGGTGCGTTGTCTTTCAATTCAAGCACTCTCACACACATTGAGCTTTCGCTCTTATTTGAAAGACCCAAGTAAGGGCCGACCTATACTATTTGGGTTTCATTTCTTGTCGTGTGAGTAAGTCTTTCAATTCAAGCACTCTCACACACATTGAGCTTTCGCTCTTATTTGAAAGACCCAAGTAAGGGCCGACCTATACTATTTGGGTTTCATTTCTTGTCGTGTGAGTAAGTCTTTCAATTCAAGCACTCTCACACACATTGAGCTTTCGCTCTTATTTGAAAGACTCAAGTAAGGGCTCATATACATAAGATATATACATATTTCCCTTCGGTTATTTCCCTTCGGTTATTTCCCTTCGGTTATTTCCCTTCTGTTATTTCCCTTCAGTATTGTCTTTACATTTCGGGTTTTTCCTTTGGAGTAGCGTGAGTTTGCATTGCATCTATGCCATACCACGAGGTAGGACGCATATTGCATCGAAGCAAGCCCCGCTCGAATTCGCCCATGTAGTGGAGTGTTCATAACACACAAACTAGGCGACCCAAAAAGGGATAAAAGAAAAGACTTAGGCACGTGCAAATCCACGTGATCTAAAACATGCAATCGCATCTTAAAGACCCGAAATAGACACCTCGAACCGCTTCGTGGACTTTCTCCCCAAAACTCGATTTTTGCAAAAGCGTACAGACTGACCCTTGCGCATCGGTGCAAGAAGGTCTACGACGACAAGAGCTTACTTGCTCACAGTCGCCACGTTTAGAAGTTAGTGTTAAATATATCTTCGCTAGCTTAAGTAAGCTAGCTGGCACGCCCTATTTGTATACATAGGCCTTAGACGCACGAGAAGATCCACTCCAAGCCCCCGGAAGGGACGAAGTGGCGGCGATTTTCGCGCGTCTACAAACATGTTATTGAACATGGGCTACACGCCCTACAAGAGTCTAGGGGCACAAAACCAGGGTCTCCTAGAGCCCATCCTTCCTAGGGCCAACCCAAGCCGATATGGGATCGGCTATACTCCCCGAATACCGCCGGAGCCACCCCCTGTGACCACCTGGGTCAAGGGTGCCCCGGAGCCTGCCTTAGAAGAAACCTACGATTTAGACCTCCTATTCCGAGTCTAACCCGTAGTGTTTTCCCTTTGTAGGTATGACGGAAGATCCCTTTTTCTAAAAATACCAAAAACATTTGAAAACCTAAAATAAAAAAAATCGAAAAAAAACAAAAAAACCAAAAACAATGGAAAAACAAAAACTCGAAAAAAGAGTGCTTTGTATAGTTCCCAAAGTTCTTGTTTTACAAAAACCCAAAAAAATCGAAAATTTGGAAAATACCAAAAAGATTTTGTACATAGCTGCTCCTGGTAGGACTTTGGCAAAAGAAAAGGATTTCGAAAGAAACATCGTCTGCATAGCCAGACCAAAAATTTCGAAATCACTTGAAAATCCAAGTACAAAACCAGGTTATTTTGAAAACCACGCATCAAGTTCCCTCGGGTCTATAGCCCACGAGAATGATCAAAGCCCAGAAGTGGATCCCCTTGAGGAAGATCCCACTTCTGAGCTCCCAGAATTTCATAGAATTCTCGATTTTGAAAGACCTTCCCAATCAGTAGGAGGAGATTTCATAGAGGTGAACCTAGGGGATGATTCCAATCCCAAAAACATCAAAATAGGCACATGCTTGCATGAAACTGAAAAGTTAGCATTCATTGCATTTCTACGAACCTATTTAGATGTGTTTGCATGGACGTATGAAGACATGCCGGGCATAGATCCCAGCATTGTCGAGCATCGTCTTCCCTTAGATGCAGGTGTAAAACCCATAAAGCAGAAGCTTAGGAAAATACACCCGAATGTACACACGCAAGTCAAAGAGGGTTTAGAAGATCTGCTAAAAGCCGGATTTATAAAACCCATTGCGTATTCTGATTGGTTGTCAAATATCGTTGTAGCTCGAAAAACCAATGGGAAAATTCGAATATGCATCGATTTCAGAAACCTGAATAAAGCCACTCCAAAGGATAATTATCCTTTACCAAACATAGATTTGATAGTTGATAGTACTGCAAATCATGAAATGTTTTCATTCATGGATGGCTATTCGGGCTATAATCAAATCAAACTAAGCCCACGAGATCAGGGTAAGATCGCCTTCACAACCCCATGGGGCACGTACTGCTATACAGTCATGCCCTTTGGTTTGAAAAATGCCGGCGCAACATACCAACGAGCCATGAACACGATCTTCCATGATCAAATTCACGAGCTTGTAGAAGTGTATGTAGATGATCTCTTGGCGAAATCCAAAACCCGATGCACTCATATCGAATGTTTACAAAAGATTTTCGAAAGGCTTAGGCTTTACAAAGTAAAGCTAAACCCTCAAAAATGTGTGTTCGGGATAGAATCAGGGAAGCTTCTAGGCTTTATGGTGAGCCAAAGGGGAATAGAAGTCGACCCCTCTAAGTGTCGAGCCATCATAGACATGGCTCCACCCTCCAATCTCACCCAAGTCCGTAGCCTCTAGGGTCGATTACAGTCTGTGCGCCGATTCATATCGAATCTGGCAACTAGATGCGAACCCTTCAACAAACTGTTGAGGTAGGGTACGAAATTCTTATGGGATGACGAATGCCAAAAGTCCTTCGAAAGACTGAAGGCGTACTTGGTTAATCCCCCCGTTTTGAATCCTCCAAAACAAGGAAAACCGCTTTTATTATACATCTTCGTGCATGTAAACGCTTTAGGAGCCCTGTTGGCTCAATACGAGGATGACACCCATAAGGAGTATGCCATCTACTATATTTCGAAAACTCTCTTGGCTTATGAATGAAATTATCAAGCCATGGAGAAGACGTGCTTGGCCCTAGTCTGGGCCTGCCAGAAGTTCAGACACTATTTCCTAGATCATGAGATCTGGATAGTGTCCAAGCTTGATCCAATCAAGCACTTGTTCGAAAAACCCATTCTCACGGGTAGATTGGGCAAATGGCAACTCCTTCTAATGGAGTATGATCTGAAATACCATCACCAGATCTCCATTAAAGGGCAAGCCCTACCAGATTACGTGGCTGAATTCCCCTTAGAGGACGCATATCCCACTCTTGTTGAAATGCCTGATGAAGGCATATTGCAAAACCATTTTCAAAACCACATTTTGGCAAATTCTTTCGAAAACCAAGTGTAGAAGATGCACTTCGACGGGGCACGAAACCAACGAAGGGCTGGTGCTGGGATCATCCTAATCTCCCCTGAAAAGGGTGAGATTCCCATAGCAGTCCGCTTAGATTTCGAATGTTCCAACAACGTAGCTGAGTATGAAGCACTCATACAAGGCTTAAAGATTTCGAAAACTCTAGGGGCATCATGCATCGAGGTCTTTGGAGATTCGCTCCTTGTCATAAACCAGGTTTTAAAAATTTGGCAAGTACGTAATGAGAAACTACTTCCATATCATGAGTTGGCCACTCGATTGGTCCAATCCTTCCAGTCGTGTAAGCTCACACATGTGGGAAGAGAGGACAATGGCATCGCCGATGCCCTCTCCTCCTTGGGCTCAGCCCTGAAGGTCGATCCCATTTCAGGGACCAGATCCTTGGAAATATGGCATGCGCCCCATCCATCCACACATGACTTGGATATTTGCCAAAACAACCCAGAGTCTGTTGAAAAACCCTGGTTCTATGACATAAAACAATTTTTAGAAAATGGGGGATTCACCAAGGATGTCACGTCCAAAGATAAGGCATTCATTCGTAAGATTTCGACCCGATACACCATTCTGGGTGGGGTCTTATACAAAAAGAGTTTTACCGGCATTCTGCTTAGGTGTATCGACCTGGAGGAGGCTAGGATAGTGATGCACGAGTTCCACGATGGAGAATGTGGAGGTCATGTTAATGCCAACATGATGGCAATGAAAATACTTAGAGGGGCTTATTTTTGGTCCACCCTGAAAAAGGATTGTCACGATCATGTTAGGAAGTGTCATCCATGTCAAGTGCATGGGCACGCCATTCATATCCCTTCATCTGCATTGCATTCCGTGGTCAACCCCTGGCCATTTACCATGTGGGCGTTTGACATTGTAGGCCCAATATTTCCAAAGGCCTCGAATGGGCATCGTTTTATTTTAGCAGCCATGGAGTATTTCTCCAAGTGGGTGGAAGCCATTTCCCTAACAAATGTAATGGGGCAACATGTGGTGGCTTTCATCCGAAGAAATATCTTGGCTCGATTTGGGGTTCCACGAGACCTTGTGTCTGATAATGTTACCCCATTCAAGAATGAGCGGATGGTCAAGTTGTGCAACACGTATGGCATAACTCACCACTTCTCCTCGCCCTACTACCCTCAAGGCAACGGCCAAGCCGAAGCCACAAACAAGACTCTCATTAGTATTATTGAGAAAACCTTAGAGAAGGGTAGGACGTGGCACGAGAAGCTGGATGAAGCCTTATGGGCTTATAGGACTTCCATCCGGACTCCCACGAATGCCACACCATTCGAATTGGTCTATGGCACAAACGCCATTCTTCCCATTCATACCCAACTGCATTCATTCCATACATCCATTGCACTCGACCTCCCCCTAGAGACGCTTCAGCATGCTAGGATGGCCGAACTAGATTTGCTAGATGAGAGGCGACTCCTTGCCATGGATCATGCTCGTGCATACCGACAAAGGATAGCCCGACATTATAGCAAACACATAAGACCTCGCCACTTTGAAGTGGGAGATCTGGTCTTGAAAACCATCCACCATCGTGGCCCACACCCCCTAGGCAAGTGGCGCCCCAACTGGGATGGACCCTATGTTGTACGAGCAACCACTATGAACAATTCGTATTGGTTGATCGATGTAGAAGGTAGGAATTTAGCAGATCCTATCAATATTCAATACTTAAAGAAGTATCATGTGTAGGATCTGGATTAAATTCCAGTTTTCAAAAATTTTATAGGGATAGCTGCCCTGAGACGTGTGAATAAGGTGCAAAAGCAACTCGTGTGACCCTAAGTGAGAGAATTCGCACTTGTGAAAGAGTGGAGTTTTCAAATTCGTGGTTGCATTTCAAAATCCTTCTTCTTACAAAGAAAGGCCTAGTTCAACATAGCAGGACACTTGCAAGTAGTACGTGCTATTTCTAAATAGGTTGATCTGGAATGGATCGAGTGTAGGCTTGGGATAAGTCCTCCCCTCTTCTCTTCTCCTTCCAAAAGGAAAACAAAGGCCCAAAACAAAAGGGAATTTCCCCTTTAAAGTCTCTTTCCAAAAGAAAGAAACCAGACTTCAAAAAGAAAAATCGATTCTCTGATGAAAAAGAGGGATTAAAGAAAAAATACTCCCAAAGGGAGACCCTCTATGGAAAAAAGGAAAAAGAGGCGAAAAAGCTCAAAAAGAGCAGTTTTCCGCCTTCTATGCCTTAAACCACGGGTCACTTCAGAAGGGACCGTGGTATCTCTTCCCCATCCCTGGCTTATCCCAAGCTAAAGCATGATTCATTTCGAGGAATCCTAAAGTAAAAATAGGATTTACTTACTTGAATTTCATCTTGTTTGAGAATTCGACGTTTCGAGTAAGACGTAGGAATTTGAAATAAAGCTTGTTTTCTTATAAAACCTCCGCTAGATAAGCGAGTGTTAAGACTCAAACAAGGGCAAGCACAAAGAGCTCGAGATCCTTAGGATCGAGGCTCAAGACAGTTGTCCCTTTTTGTAAATAGCTTTCGTAAATAAGTTTTGAAAACCGAACATCGAACAGCATAGGATTTGCTCACTTGGAGCAATAGACCTTGTAAGTCTCTAGAGTTCGACCACATCTGGTCTCTGGGAGGTCGCTACTCTTAGCACCACACCCATGTCATTCGCATTCCATGCATGGTACTGGCATGAACATGATCCCATTTACGACCAGATTCCATAAGTAAACCCTTTGGCGTGATATCTCCTCCTACCAGAGTTTGTAAAATTGAGATTTTGTTAAAATGGGACGATCCCATATTCTTCGTGGCTAGATCTAGGGAGACACTAAAAGGGGTGTTTGTTATCTTTGCCCTTATCCAAATCAATTTGGACAAGGCCAAAAAGGGGCATCTGTAAACACCCCGAAATCCCACGAATTTCTTAAACGAATCTGGTTTTATAGAAGCAGCCCCCAAAGGGCCATTTCGAGTTTGGAAACCCAGGAGCCTTCCAAACAACCCTGTATATATGTTTTAAACTATATCTTTCAAAAACATACGATATGGCTTTTGAAAACCCTTTTAAAACATGTTTTGAAACCCCGAAGTGGCTTGGCCCGATCAAGACAGGACCAAGAGAGCCAAGAAGAGCCCGGAACCGGAGCACCTGTCGAGCCCGGCGCAACAACTCTTATCTGATTCACACCCCAGGATCTCGAACGTCCAAGACCCTGTTCTTATCAAAATAGCATTTGAAGTCATCTCCGGAAGGCAAAAACGGAGGCGGACGACTATGTTGGCGAAGACCCAACGCAGACGGAGTACTGATGCTGTTAGGCCCCGCACGAATCGTCCATTTCGAACCCAGCTCGAAGGAGTCAGAGTTCACTTTGGATTGGATCTGGACCATATATATCCAGATTCCAATCCAAACCCATAGGTGGACTTGGATTTGGATTTGGATCCAGAGATCCAATCCAATATCCATATCCATGGCCCACATCACCTTCTCATAAATGGAGGTGGGGCCCACTTGAAATTCACGTGAGATATTGGGCATGAGAGAGAGTGGGGTTGAAAAATATCAAGAGTGTTGTATTAAGCTTGACTTGTGTGTCAAGTTTGGGTTTAATCATGTGGGTTAGCCTAATTGAGTGGGTTTAAGCTTGTAATTAGCTAAAACCTAACCTAGGGCTGCACCAACATGGGGTGATCAAGGTCTATGGGCCATGCTAAGGGAGCTCCTTCACCTAAACCTAGCCCAAGATGCCTAAACCTAGCCTAAACCCCTAATCCACCCCTAATCTGAACCTAATCACCTAACCCACTTCCCTAATCCCGTCCTAATCCCAACCTAATCACCTAACCCACTTCCCTAATCCTTCCCTAAACCTAGATTAATTTCCCTAATCCTAGCCTAAACCTAGCCTAATCACCTAACCTAGCTCACTAAACCTCACCCTAAAACCCAACCACCTAACCTAGCCCTAAACCCCTAAACCACCCTTAGCCCACGATTTACCCAAACCCCTAGTTTTAAAATATCTGGCCCAACCCCTTCCAGCCCACCTTATCTACATACCACCCTACCTAAACCACCTAACCACTACCCACAGCCCAGCCCTAACCGACGACCTACCCATCCCCTATTTAAGCCCCCTTCCTTGTGGGCGGGTTTTCAAAAGTGGGAACCACCATTCCACCCAGCCGGGCCCTCTCCTTCTCCCATCTCTCACCCAGCCGGGACCACTCCCCAACAGCTCCACCTGCTCCACCAGCCGCCGCCTGCTCCGCCACCTTCCCTCTTCCATCCACCACCACCACCCCTCAGCTGGACGCCATCACCTCCACCCAACCGAACCGGCCAACAGCCACCTGCCCGCCTGCTTCCCACTTCATCCGCCACCTCTCCCCATTCGGTAAGTACCCCAAACTCCCTCAAAGCCCCTCTCTTCCACCTCTCCACTCTTAGCCACCCATCCTACCTTCATCTCAGCCCCTTTGCCGCCACCACTTTAACCTAGTCGAACCTAGTATAACCCAAGTTGCTGGCCACTACCTAGCCATCATCTCCCATTCGGCCTTCCCCTAGGTGTCCTACTCGGCCTTCCCACCAGCTCACCTTTTAGGTCCAGCTTCCCTAAACTCTCAACTCCCCTAGTGACCCTAAGAACCCACTCATTCAGCCACTTTAAACCCCCTACTTGGAGCCGCCATCTACTTGCCACCGGCCCCCTTCGAGGCGTCTATCCCGCGCCCCACTTGCAGCCGGCCAGCACCCTTGATCACCTACCTTCGCGGAGCTCCCACTTGCAGCCCAAGGCCAAGCCCACGCTCAAGCAAGACCTCTACGGACCAGCTACTCGTAAGTGTCTAAACTCGGTCTTTAGTCGTACACTTGCTTGAGATTCAATTTGATACGGGGTTGTAATAACGGAGCGTAGTTTCCCCCCGCTTGTAATAACGTGGCTTGGCACAACCACACACGTGCACCCTCTTAGTCGTGCACGATTTTTAACACACACGGGCCTAATCAGCCCCTAATATATAAGTGTATATATATACTTTCATTTTCGAAGGGTTTTGTTTAAGTTGGGTGCGTTGTCTTTCAATTCAAGCACTCTCACACACATTGAGCTTTCGCTCTTATTTGGAAGACCCAAGTAAGGGCCGACCTATACTATTTGGGTTTCATTTCATGTCGTGTGAGTAAGTCTTTCAATTCAAGCACTCTCACACACATTGAGCTTTCGCTCTTATTTGAAAGACCCAAGTAAGGGCCGACCTATACTATTTGGGTTTCATTTCATGTCGTGTGAGTAAGTCTTTCAATTCAAGCACTTTCACACACATTGAGCCTTCGCTCTTACTCCCAAGACCTTAGTAAAGGCCTTATTGCAGTTATATTTGGGTTTCATTTATGTCGTGTGTGTAGTACTTCAATTCAAGCACTCTCACACACATTGAGCCTTCGCTCTTACTCCCAAGACCTTAGTCAAGGCCATACTGCAATTTATATTTGGGTTTAATTTCATGTCGTGTGTGTAAGTCTTTCAATTCAAGCACGCACCCACATTGAGCCTTCGCTCTTATTTGCAAGACCCGAGTAAGGGCTCATATACATAAGATATATACATATCTCCCTTCGGTTATTTCCCTTCGGTTATTTCCCTTCGGTTATTTCCCTTCTGTTATTTCCTTTCAGTATTGTCTTTACATTTCGGGTTTTCCCTTTGGAGTAGCGTGAGTTTGCATTGCATCTACGCCATACCACGAGGTAGGACGCATATTGCATCGAAGCAAGCCCCGCTCGAATTCGCCCATGTAGTGGAGTGTTCATAACACACAAACTAGGCGACCCAAAAAGGGGTAAAAGAAAAGACTTAGGCACGTGCAAATCCACGTGATCTAAAATATGCAATCGCATCTTAAAGACCCGAAATAGACACCTCGAACCGCTTCGTGGACTTTCTCTCCAAAACTCGATTTTTGCAAAAGCGTACAGACTGACCCTTGCGCATCGGTGCAAGAAGGTCTGCGACGACAAGAGCTTACTTGCTCACAGTCGCCACGTTTAGAAGTCAGTGTTAAAAATATCTTCGCTAGCTTAAGTAAGCTAGCTGGCACGCCCTATTTGTATACATAGGCCTTAGACGCACGAGAAGATCCACTCCAAGCCCCCGGAAGGGACGAAGAGGCGGGGATTTTCGCGCGTCTACAGTTTCAAAGCAACTTTCCCTAAAACATCTTTGCAAAATGGGAATTTAAACTCAGACCCTACACATGATACTTTTTCAAATACTGAATATTGATAGGATCCACTAAATTCCTACCTTCGACATCGATTAACCAATAAGATTGTTCGTGGTGGTTCCATGCACAACATAAGGGCCATCCCACTTGGGCCGCCACTTTCCAAGTGGATGTGGGCCATGATGGTGGATGATTTTTAAAATGAGACCTCCCACTTCAAAATGGCGAGGTTTCATATGTTTCTGATAGTGTCGGGCGATCCTTTGCCGGTATGCATGAGCATGATCCATAGCAAGGAGTCGCCTCTCATCTAATAGATCTAGTTCAACCATCCTAGCATGCTGAAGCATCTCTAGGGGGAGGTCGAGTGCAATGGATGTATGAAATGAATGCAGTCGTGTATGAATGGAGAGAATGACGTTTGTGCCATAGACCAACTCAAAGGGCGTGGCAT
Organism: Brasenia schreberi; assembly: GCA_036023115.1. Lineage (NCBI taxonomy): Eukaryota > Viridiplantae > Streptophyta > Magnoliopsida > Nymphaeales > Cabombaceae > Brasenia > Brasenia schreberi. Next base: position 15,081,898 of record JAYKKT010000064.1, read on the forward strand.
TTTTGGGAGTTCGGATGGAAGTCTTATAAGCCCATAAGGCCTCATCCAACTTCTCGTGCCACGTTCTACCCTTCTCTAAGGTTTTCTCAATAATGTTGATGAGAGTCTTGTTGGTGGCTTCAGCTTGGCCGTTGCCTTGAGGGTAGTAAGGCGACAAGAAGTGATGATTTATGCCATACTTGTTGCACAGCTTGACCATCCGCTCGTTTTTAAATGGGGTGCCATTATCGGACACATGATCTCTTGGAACTCCAAATCGAGCCAAGATGTTTTTCCTAATGAAAGCCACCACATGTTGCCCCTGGACATTGGTCAGGGAGGTGGCTTCGACCCACTTGGAAAAATACTCAGTGGCTTCTAAAATGAACCTATGTCCATTCGATGCCTTTGGAAAAATTGGTCCTACAATATCAAACGCCCACATGGTGAATGGCCAGGGGCTGACCACGGAATGCAATGATGATGAGGGGATATGAATGGCGTGCCCATGCACTTGACATGGATGACACTTCCTAACATGATCGTGGCAATCTTTTCTCAAGGTGGACCAAAAATAACCTACTCTAAGTATTTTTATCGCCATCATGTTGGCATTGACATGACCTCCACATTCTCCATCGTGGAATTCATGCATAACAGTCCTAGCCTCCTCTAGGTCGACACATCTTAGTAAGATGCCGGTAAAACTCTTTTTGTACAGAACCCCACCCAAAATCGTGTATCGGGTAGAAATTTTTCGGATGAATGCCTTATCTTTAGATGTGGTATCTTTATCGAATCCCCCATTTTCTAGAAAATACTTTATGTCATAAAACCAAGGTTTTTCATCAGAATCAGGGTTATTTTGGCAATTTTGCAAATCGTGTATGGAAGGAGTGGGTGCGTGCCATATTTCAAGGGGTCTGGTTCCCAAAGTGGGATCGACCCTTAGGGCTAAACCCAGGGATGAGAGGGCATCAACGATGCCATTATCCTCTCTTCCTACGTGTGTGAGTGTACACGATTGGAATGACTCGACTAGTCGAGTGGCCAACTCATGATATGGAAGCAGTTTTTCATTCTGAACTTGCCAAATTTTTAAAACTTGGTTTATAACAAGGAGTGAATCTCCAAAGACCTTGATGCATGATGCCCCTAGAGTTTTCGAAATCCTTAAGCCTTGTATGAGTGCTTTATACTCAGCTATGTTGTTGGAACATTCGAAATCTAGGCGAATTGCTATGGGGATCTCACCCTTTTCAGGGGATATGAGGATGTGTAAACACCCCAAAATCCCACGATTTTTCCAAAACACCTTGTTTTGCAAAAGCAACCCCAAAGGGCTATTTTGAGTCTGGAAAACCAGGAGCCTTCTAGGCAACCCTGTATATATGTTTAAACTATATATGTTTTAAAATATGTATAATATAGTTTTAAAACCTTTAAAAAGATGTTTTGAAACCCCACAAAGCGACTTGGCCTCATGAAAGTAGGACCAGAAGAGCGAAAGAGAGCCCGAAACCGGAGCACATGTCGAGCCCGACACATCAACTCTCGTATCAGATTCATCCCCAGAATCTTGAACATCCAAGCCCCTGTCATCAGCAAATCCATCAAAATGATCTCCGGAAGGTGAAAACAGAAGCGGACGACCATGTTGGCGAAGACCCAATGCAAGACGGAGTATTGATGCTGTCAGGCCCCGCACAAACTGTTCGTTTTGAACATACCCTGAAGGAGTTAGAAATCAGATTTGGATCGGATCTGGACCATATATATCCAGATCCCAATCCAAACATGTATGTGGATTTGGATTAGGATTTGGATCCAAAGATCCAATCCAATATCCACATCCATGGCCCACATCACCTTCTCATAAATGGAGGTGGGGCCCACAAGAAAATCACGTGGAAAGCTTGGGCATGAGAGAGCATGGGGGGATTAAATATGAGTGAAAATGTATTAAGCTTGACTTGTGTGTCAAGCTTTGGGTTAATCATGTGGGTTAGCCTAATGAGTGTGGGTTTAAGCTTGTATGCATCTACACCTAACCTTGGGCTGCACCAACTTGATGCAACTAAGTCCATGGGTCATGCAAAGGGATGTTCCTAACCCTAAGCCTAAGCTAACCCACCTTACCTAGCCATCTCCCCCTAAATCCGACCTAACCTAGCCATTTCCCCTAAACCCGACCTAATCCTAGCCTAATCACCTAACCCACTTCCCTAATCCTTCCCTAATCCTAGCCTAATCACCTAACCCACTCCACTAAACCTCACCCTAAGCCCAACCCACCTAACCAAGCCCTAAAAGCACAAACCAGCCCACCTAAATGCCTAGCACACCATATTCCCAAACCACCTAAGACAAATATCTGGCCCACCTAAATATCTACCATACCATACCCCTAAACCACCACCCCTAAACCAGCCCAACCGACCTCCCCAATACCAGCCCAAACTGACCCCACTAAAGCCTATAAAACCCCTCCCCTTGGGGCGGGTTTTTGCATGAAATCCTTGGGCAACTGAGCCCTTCCTCTCCTCTCTCATCCCTTTCTCTCTTCTCTCACCTGCTCCCCCCTTGGAACCCGTCCAGCTCCACTCCACGCCACCTCCATCTCTCGGCCAACTCCACTCCACGCCACTGGCTGCACCTGCCACCTTCCCTCAACCGGCTGCATCTTGACACCCGCCATCTCACCCTTCGGCCAGCCTTCATTCCAGTTAGTACCCCATCTCAACGCCACCTTTTCTTCACTCCCCCTCCATTCTTAGCCACCACCCGCCACCTTCCCCTAGCCAAGGCAGCACCTCATCCAATTGGCCACCACCTGCCACCTTCCACCATTCGGCCAGCATCACCCGGCCACACCACCTGCCCACCTTCCCTTAGACAGCCCTTAACTAGCACCCTTACCTTCCCTAAGCACCCCAATCCCAGCCAAGGCCGCACCCCATCCACTCGGCTAGCGCCAAGGTGCCACCCACCTGCACTTGCTTCCATTCGACTAGCACACCCACTTGTCGCGCCCATCCAAGGAGCTTCCTCTTGCAGCCCAAGGCGACTCACCAGTCCAAGCGCAAGCAAGTCACACCCGGACTAGCTATACGTAAGTGCCTAACTCGGTCCTTGTCATAGACTTGCTTATGTTTAATTAAATTCGATACGGGGTTGTAATAATGGAGCGTTGTCTCCCCCCGCTTGTAATAATATGGTTTGGCACACCCACACACACGTGCACTTGAGCCTATCCCACTCTTAGCTGCACACAATTTTGACACACACATGGGCCTAATCAACCCTTAAGATATAGCTATTCGTATATGATTTAAGTTGCATGGGTTTTGTTTAAGTCGTGTATGTTGTCTTTCAATTTTCACACTCACACACATTGAGCTTTCACTCTTATTTTCAAGACCCTAGTAAGGGCCTATTGCAATTTCGTTTTGGGGGTGTGTTACTTCAAGTTGTGTGCATAGTATTTCATTTCTACACTCACACACATTGAGCTTTCGCTCTTACTCCCAAGACCTTAGTCAAGGCCTATTGCAATTATATTTGGGTTTCATTTCATGTCGTGTGCGTAGTATTTCATTTCTGTACTCACACACAATGTGCTTTCGCTCTTACTCCCAAGACGTTAGTCAAGGCCTATTGCAATTATATTTGGGTTTTATTTAAGTCGTGTGAGTTGTCTTTCAATATACACACAACACCCATGCACACGTTGGCGACCTTCGGGCCCATATATATTATAAGTATTTCCCTTTCGGCTATGTCTTTAAGATTTGGGTTTGAAGGTTCAGCAGTGTGCGTAGTCTTTACATATATACATGGCACACACTTGCACAATTGAGCCTTTCCGCTCTTATGATATAGCCATATTTCCCTTTTGTAATTTCCCTTTTGCAATTTACATTAAGTCATTTCCCTTCCGCATTGTCTTTCAATTCGGGTTTTCCCTTTGGAGTAGTGTGAGTTTGCAATGCATATACGCCATACCACGAGTTAGGACGCATATTGCATCAAAGCAAACCCCACACTCCCGCTCAAAATCACCCCACTTAGGTCACATGTGCATACACACGCCTAGTTGGCCCGAAAAGGGATAAAAAGAAAGACATAGGCACGTGCAGATCCACGTGAAATAAAACTTGAAAACCACACAAATCAGCCCGAATCGAACACCTCAAACATTTTTCCTAGGTTATCATGTCTAAAACTCGATTTTCCATGCGTACAGACTGACCCTTGCGCATTGGTGGAAGAAGGTCTGCGACGAAAAGAGCTTGCTTGCTCACAGTCACCACGATAGAAGTCAGATCTCAAAATATTTCTTCACTAGCTTAAGCAAGCAAGTTGGCATGCCCTTTTGCTTAAAATACGACTCAGACACATGAAAAGATTCGCTTCAGGCCTAAGAAACCAGAGGCGGGGATTTTCAACGTCTACAGATTTTGGCATGCCCGGTGGGACGTGAGTCTTTTGAAAAATTGACTCATATTAGAAACCTTGCAAATTTTTTTTCCAAAGGTGTCATTTTAACTCTTTTTGTACTTCATACGTAGGATTTTGAAAGCTTGAAAGCATGTCGAAATCAAATCCAAGTGAAGTGTCGAGCCAGGGCTCATGCGCATCAAGTTCTCACTCTAAGAGGGTTTAAAAAAATAAAAACAAACTAGAAGAGATAGAAGATTTGAGATGGGAATACGAGGCCAAAATCGATGCTCTTAGCGAAGAGGCTGAGGCAGGCGATTCATGTTCATCAAATGGTGAAGAAAAGGCCAAGAAAAGACCTGAAAAACCTCGCAAACATAAAGAGGCCTCCGTAATGGAAGGCAACCAATACCACGAGTCCTTCACACAAAAAGGACCGTAAAGCCCAACAACAGCTGTTAAAAGGGCAAAGTAAAGAGAAAAGGAGTTACGCCCTATCTGATTTCCTACCTATGGATTATGAAACAGACAGTGACGATGAAATACCAAACTTCCATCGGTATGATTGCATGGGAGACCCTAGGTCTCACCTGCAACTTTTCTCATGTCGAGCCCATAAGAAGAAAAAGGACTCGATGAAATGGGTGTATTGGTACCCTCTATCCCTTAAAGGCACAGCTGCCAAATGGCTGGCTTCCTACGATCTAAGCCAGTTCGCTACTTTCGAAGAGTTAGCGAACTCCTTTATGCAAAGATTTGCACATAATGTAGAAGTCACGCCGACTTTAAACACTTTAAGGGATACAAAGCAAGGCATGAACGAAGACGTGCATGCCTTCATTATTCGATGGAGGTCCCTTTTAGGGCAAGTGTGAGAGCCAATATCCGAAGGATGCACAGTCATGCTCATCCTGGATAATTTTAAAAATGAGTTAAAAACCCTTTTCTCTCTTCACGAAATCTCAACTTTCCATAAGTTGATTAAAAAAGCATCCCGTTTCGAAACCAATTTGAAGATAGGGATATACGATCACTTATGGAAAGGAAGTGTCATTTCGAAAACCCGCTTGGAGAAGCCCATTACTTATGGGCTACCCACGATGGACAAAGGGGCTAAACCCCACAAAATTGCCAATGTCTGGGTGGATCCAAGCCCGACGAACAATTCAAAAAATTTTGAAAAAATAGAAAACAAAAGGGAGAAAAACTTCCAAAAACCTTTTGAAAAACGGGAGTACACTCCACTGGGGCAACCTGTGTCGGAGGTGCTAGACCTCCTGCTTGCCCAGGGCATGATTGAACTCCCCAAAATTCTCGAGGGAGTCACTTCCAAAGGGGGATTTTCAAACCGCTTTTGCAAGTATCATCGGCTCAAAGGCCATGATACAGAGCGATGTTTCTCCCTTTTAAATAAAATCGAGAACTTGATAGCAGAGGGCCGGCTTTAGGTCACTGAGGAACCCGAGCCAACCCAAGCCATCTATAAAGAACCCTTTCCCAAGCACGCCAGTAGCAGTGGGAAAGGAAAGGAGGTATGTACCCTCACCTTTTCAAATGATCTAGCGCATCCATCTGAGTCTGGTCGATCCACTTGTGCGTCTACTCTTGTAGTTTACAAGAAACCCACCCAAGTAATCATTCGGGGGCCACCAAGAGCTGAATCCCCGGCTAAACCAGTTTTAAAAATTCAAGGTGCTCCAAAACTCACGGTTAGAGCCATATTAGGTGCGAACCCTAGGTTGGTCGTGGGGGAAGTAACAAGATCCGGAAGGATCTATCAACCCCTGCACCTACAAAGTGCTAAAAAGGTGGTCAGTGTGCCTAGCCCCTATAAACACCCCGAAATCCCACGAATTTCTTAAACAAACCTGGTTTTATACAAGCAGCCCCAAAGGGCTATTTTGAGTCTGGAAACCCAGGAGCCTTCCAGACAACCCTGTATATATGTTTTAAACTATGTATTTCAAAAATATATAATATAGCTTTTGAAAACCTTTTAAAACACGTTTTTGAAACCCCAAAGCGGCTTGGCCCGATCAAGACAGGACCAGGAGAGCTAAGAATAGCCCGGAACCGGAGCACATGTCAAGCCCGGCACAGCAACTCTTGTATCTGATTCACACCCCCAGGATCTCGAACGTCGAAGACCCTGTTCTTATCAAAATATCATTTGAAGTCATCTCCGGAAGGCAGAAACGGAGGCGGACGACCATGTTGGCGAAGACCCAACGTAGACGGAGTACTGATGCTGTCAGGCCCCGCATGAATCGTCCGTTTCGAACCCAGCTAGAAGGTGTCAGAGTTCAGTTTGGATTGGATCTGGACCATATATATCCAGATCCCAATCCAAACCCATATGTGGACTTGGATTTGGATTTGGATCCAGAGATCCAATCCAATATCCATATCCATGGCCCACATCACCTTCTCATAAATGGAGGTGGGGCCCACTTGAAATTCACGTGGGATCATGGGCATGAGAGAGAGTGGGGATGGAAAATATCAAGAGGGTTGTAATTAAGCTTGACTTGTGTGTCAAGTTTGGGGTTAATCATGTGGGTTAGCCTAATTGAGTGGGTTTAAGCTTGTAATTAGCCAAAACCTAACCTAGGGCTGCACCAACATGATATGGTTAAAGTCTATGGGCCATGCTAAGGGAGCTCCTTCACCTAAACCTAACCCAAAACACCTAATCCTAGCCTACCACCCTAATCCACCCCTAATCTGAGCCTAAACACCTAACCCACTTCTCTAATCCCGGCCTAATCCCAACCTAATCACCTAACCCACTTCCCTAATCCTTCCCTAAACCTAGGTTGATTTCCCTAATCCTAGCCTAAACCTAGCCTAATCACCTAACCTAGCTCACTAAACCTCACCCTAAAACCCAACCACCTAACCTAGCCCTAAACCCCTAAACCACCCCTAGCCCACAATCTACCCAAACGCCTAGTTTTCAAAATATCTGGCCCAACCCTTTCCAGCCCACCTTATCTACATACCACCCTACCTAAACCACCTAACCACTACCCCAAGCCCAGCCCTAACCGACTTACCCATCCCTATTTAAACCCCCCCCCTTGGGGGTGGGTTTTCCAAGCTAGCAGCCCTCACCAATCCCAGCCGGGTCCCCTTCTTCCCCAAGCCCAGCCGGGTCCTCTCCTTCCTCCACTTCCCCAAGCTCCACCTGCTCCACCTCCCAGCACCACCCGCACCACCACTGCCACCACCATTCCAGCCGAAGCCCCCTCCATCATCATCCTCTTCACCCGACCGAACCAGCCGAGCCCCCACATCCGGTTGCTCCTCTTCCAGCCACCGCCTCTCTCCATATGGTTAGTACCCCTTTCTTTGTCTTACCTTCTTCACTCCCTCTCCACTCTCAGCCACCTAAACCCTACCACAACACCCTACCACTAGCCATTTCCCCTTTGCTGCCACCCATCTCACTCAGCCGAACCTAGTCATCCTAGCCACCTAGCTACATTCGGCCACCCTATAAGACTCCCATTCGGCCTTCCCTTAAACTCCCCTTAGGTCCATATTCCCAAACACTCTATACTCTCCATTCGTGACCCTACATATTCACTTGGCCCAGCCCTTTAATCCCCCATATCAAGGCGACACCCACTTGCAGCCGGCCACCTTCGAGGCACCTATCCCGCGCCCCACTTGCAGCCGGCCAGCACCCTTTGTCATTCCCCCTCGCGGAACTCCCGTTTGCAGCCCAAGGCAAAGGCCAAGCCCACGCTCAAGCAAGGCCTCTACGGACCAGCTACTCGTAAGTGCCTAAACTCGGTCTTTAGTTGTATACTTGCTTGAGATTCAATTTGATACGGGGTTGTAATAACGGAGCATAGTCTCCCCCCGCTTGTAATAACATGGCTTGGCACAACCACACACGTGCACTCTCTTAGTCGTGCACGATTTTTAGCACACACGGGCCTAATCAGCCCCTAATATATAAGTGTACATATACTTTCATTTTCGAAGGGTTTTGTTTAAGTTGGGTGCGTTGTCTTTCAATTCAAGCACTCACACACATTGAGCTTTCGCTCTTATTTGAAAGACCCAAGTAAGGGCCGACCTATACTATTTGGGTTTCATTTCATGTCGTGTGAGTAAGTCTTTCAATTCAAGCACTCTCACACACATTGAGCTTTCGCTCTTATTTGAAAGACCCAAGTAAGGGCCGACCTATACTATTTGGGTTTCATTTCATGTCGTGTGTGTAAGTCTTTCAATTCAAGCACTCTCACACACATTGAGCCTTCGCTCTTATTCCCAAGACCTTAGTAAAGGCCTTATTGCAGTTATATTTGGGTTTCATTTATGTCGTGTGTGTAGTACTTCAATTCAAGCACTCTCACACACATTGAGCTTTCGCTCTTATTTGAAAGACCCAAGTAAGGGCCGACCTATACTATTTGGGTTTCATTTCATGTCGTGTGTGTAAGTCTTTCAATTCAAGCACTCTCACACACATTGAGCCTTCGCTCTTATTCCCAAGACCTTAGTAAAGGCCTTATTGCAGTTATATTTGGGTTTCATTTATGTCGTGTGTGTAGTACTTCAATTCAAGCACTCTCACACACATTGAGCCTTCGCTCTTACTCCCAAGACCTTAGTCAAGGCCATACTGCAATTTATATTTGGGTTTAATTTCATGTCGTGTGTGTAAGTCTTTCAATTCCAGCACGCACCCACATTGAGCCTTCGCTCTTATTTGCAAGACCCGAGTAAGGGCTCATATACATAATCTATATACATATCTCCCTTCGGTTATTTCCCTTCGGTTATTTCCCTTCAGTTATTTCCCTTCAGTATTGTCTTTACATTTCGGGTTTTCCCTTTGGAGTAGCGTGAGTTTGCATTGCATCTACGCCATACCATGAGGTAGGACGCATATTGCATCAAAGCAAGCCCCGCTCGAATTCGCCCACGAAGTGGAGTGTTCATAACACACAAACTAGGTGGCCCGAAAAGGGATAAAAGAAAAGACTTAGGCACGTGCAAATCCACGTGATCTAAAACATGCAATCGCATTTGAAAGAACCGAAATAGACACCTCGAACCGCTTCGTAGACTTTCTGTCCAAAAACTCGATTTTTGCAAAGCGTACAGACTGACCCTTGCGCATCGGTGCAAGAAGGTCTGCGACGACAAGAGCTTACTTGCTCACAGTCGCCACGTTTAGAAGTCAGTGTTAAAAATATCTTCGCTAGCTTAGGTAAGTTAGCTGGCACGCCCTGTTTGCATACATAGGCCTTAGACACACGAGAGGATCCGCTCCGAGCCCTGAAAAAGGCAAAGAGGCGGGGATTTTCGCGCGTCTACAGCCCCTCAAAAGCATGTATTCCTAGAGTTCTGCAGAAAGTAGACAATGGGAAAATCATTTTAAACTCTTATGATTTCGAAAACCCTCTTTCAAGGATTCCTATCCACATGTCCATCCTAGAGCTAATACAAACTTCGCCTAGGCATAGACTCGTGCTAGAAAAAATTCTAGAAAGAGCTAAGGTTAGTTCGAACATAAGTCCTGAATCCCTGTCTGACCAATGCCGTCAATAGGAGCAAAATCGCCCATCACCTTCTCAGAAGATGATGTAGATAGACCCTACGAAACCCATAACCAGGCCCTGCATATCGAGGTGGTTCTGAATAACCACTCTCTGGACAAGTGCCTTATCGATGGGGGAGGAGGGCTCAACATACTTCCACTTCATGTGGCGTATCAAATCGAAGTCACCTTGACTTCCGTAAACCCAAGCCCCATCGTTATCACTGGATACGATGGGAATGCGTCTAGACCCTTAGGATCGATCGAACTCCCTATGAAAACTGGAGGGATCACACACACGGGGGTGTTCCATGTCTTGGACATCCACCCCCATTATAACCTATTGTTGGGAAGGCCCTAGATACACAGCTTGTGCGCTGTGCCATCCACCTTCCACAGGTGTGTAAAGATCCCGTTGAGGGACCAAATCGTGGTGATCCTAGGTGAGAGTCACCCTCAGCTTCAGGGGATCATAAACTCCCCTTGTTTGTCGAGTTCCCAGGCCCATGAGGCTAACCTGGGGTAGACCATGGTTGAGCCGCCAAGGCTCGTGTTAAACAACCCTAGGAAGGTCATATATGTGAAGGGGCCGCCCAAGGCTGGCCCCCTCAAAGTCCTGACCCTTCTAGGAAGACCCAAACATCCCTTATTTCCAAAACCCCTAGACAAGAAGCCATACATGCATGATATGGATGACAACAAGTTCCAGGACGACGATTTATATTCCAACTTTTCTAGAAACAAAAAATCATGGAACATGCTGTTGAACATGGGCTATACGCCCTATAAAAGTCTAGGAGCACAGAATCAAGGTCTCCTAGAGCCAATCCTTCCTAGGGCCAACCCAAGCCGATACGGGATCGGCTATACTCCCAAAATACCGCCAGAGCCACCCCTTGTGACCACCTGGGTCTAGGGTGCCCTGGAGCCTACCCTAGAAGAGACCTACGATTTAGACCTCTTATTCCGAGTCTAACCTGTAGTGTTTTCCCTTTGTAGGTATGATGGAAGATCCCTTTTATAAAAATACAAAAACATTTGAAAAACTCAAAATCAAAAAAAATAGAAAATTGCAAAAACCAAAAACATTGTTAAACGAAAAACTCAAAAAAAGAGTTGTTTGTATAGTTCCTAAAGTTCTTGTTTTGCCAAAACACAAAAAAATTGAAAATTTACAAAATTCTAAAAAGATTTTGTACATAGCTGCTCCTGGTAAGTCTTTGGAAAAGGAAAAGGATTTCGAAAGAAACGATGTCTGCATAACCAGACCAAACATTTCGAAATCAATTGAAATTCCAAGTGTAAAACCAGGTCTTTTGAAAATCCACGCATCAAATGCCCTCGGGTCTATAACCCAAGAGAATGATCGAAGCCCAGAAGTGGATCCCCTTGAGGAAGATCCCACTTCTGAGCTCCCAGAATTTCATAAAATTCTCGATTTTGAAAGACCTTCCAATTCAGTAGGAGGAGATTTCATAGAGGTAAACCTAGGGAGTGATTCCAATCCCAAACCCATTAAGGTAGGCGCATGTTTGCATGAACATGAAAGATCAGCATTCATTGCATTTCTACGAACCTACTTAGATGTGTTTGCATGGACGTATGAGGACATGCTGGGCATAGATCCCAGCATTGTCGAACATCGTCTTCCCTTAGATGCGGATGTAAAACCCATAAAGTAGAAGCTTAGGAAAATACATCCGAATGTACACGCCCAGGTCAAAGAGGGTTTAGAAGATCTGTTAAAAGCCGGATTTATAAAACTCATTGCGTATTCTGATTGGTTATCAAACATCGTTGTGGTTCGAAAAACCAATGGGAAAATTCGAACATGCATCGATTTCAGAAACCTGAATAAAGCCACTCCAAAGGATAATTATCCTTTACCAAACATAGATTTGATAGTCGATAGTATTGCAAATCACGAGATGTTTTCATTTATGGATGGCTATTCAGGGTATAACCAAATTAAATTAAGTCCACGAGATCAGGGTAAGACCGCATTCACAACCCCGTGGGGCACGTACTGCTATACAGTCATGCCCTTTGGATTGAAAAATGCTGACGCGACATACCAGAGAGCCATGACCATGATATTCCATGCTCAGATTCATGATCTCTATGTAGATGATCTCTTGGCAAAATCCAAAACCCGATGCACTCATATCGAATGTTTGCAAAAGATTTTCGAAAGGCTTAGACTTTATAAAGTAAAGCTAGACCGTTGTAGACGCGCGAAAATCCCCGCCTCTTTGCCTCTTTCGGGGGCTTGGAGTGGATCTTCTCGTGTGTCTAAGGCCTATGTATACAAATAGGGCGTGCCAGCTAGCTTACTTAAGCTAGCGAAGATATATTTAACACTGACTTCTAAACGTGGCGACTGTGAGCAAGTAAGCTCTTTGTCGTCGCAGACCTTCTTGCACCGATGCGCAAGGGTCAGTCTGTACGCTTTGCAAAAATCGAGTTTTGGGAGAGAAAGTCTACGAAGCAGTTCGAGGTGTCTATTTCGGGTCTTTAAAATGCGATTGTATATTTTAGATCACGTGGATTTGCACGTGCCTAAGTCTTTTCTTTTATCCCTTTTCGGGCCACCTAGTTTGTGTGTTATGAACACTCCACTACATGGGCGAATTCGAGCGGGGCTTGCTTCGATGCAATATGCGTCCTACCTCGTGGTATGGCGTAGATGCAATGCAAACTCACGCTACTCCAAAGGGAAAACCCGAAATGTAAAGACAATACTGAAGGGAAATGACTAAAGGGAAATAACTGAAGGGAAATAACCGAAGGGAAATAACCGAAGGGAAATAACCGAAGGGAGATATGTATATAGATTATGTATAGGAGCCCTTACTCGGGTCTTGCAAATAAGAGCGAAGGCTCAATGTGGGTGCGTGCTTGAATTGAAAGACTTACACACACGACATGAAATTAAACCCAAATATAAATTGCAGTATGGCCTTAACTAAGGTCTTGGGAATAAGAGCGAAGGCTCAATGTGGGTGCGTGCTTGAATTGAAAGACTTACACACACGACATGAAATTAAACCCAAATATAAATTGCAGTATGGCCTTGACTAAGGTCTTGGGAATAAGAGCGAAGGCTCAATGTGTGTGAGAGTGCTTGAATTGAAAGACTACCCACACGACATAAATGAAACCCAAATATAACTGCAATAAGGCCTTTACTAAGGTCTTGGGAGTAAGAGCGAAGGCTCAATGTGTGTGAGAGTGCTTGAATTGAAAGACTTACTCACACGACATGAAATGAAACCCAAATAGTATAGGTCGGCCCTTACTTGGGTCTTTCAACTAAGAGCGAAGGCTCAATGTGTGTGAGTGCTTGAATTGAAAGACAACGCACCCAACTTAAACAAAACCCTTCAAAAATGAAAGTATATATATACACTTATGTATTAGGGGCTGATTAGGCCCGTGTGTGTTCAAAATCGTGCACGACTAAGAGAGTGCACGTGTGTGGTTGTGCCAAGCCACGTTATTACAAGCGGGGGGAGACTATGCTCCGTTATTACAACCCCGTATCAAATTGAATCTCAAGCAAGTGTACAACTAAAGACCGAGTTTAGACACTTACGAGTAGCTGGTCCGTAGAGGTCTTGCTTGAGCGTGGGCTTGGCCTTGGGCTGCAAACGGGAGCTCCGCGAAGATAGGTGATCAAAGGTGCTGGCCGGCTGCAAGTGGGGCGCGGGATAGGCGCCTCGAAGGTGGCCGGTGGCAAGTAGATGTCGCCTCAAGATAGGTGGTTAAAGGGGCTGAACAAATGAGTTCTTAGGGTCACTAGGGAGTTGAGTGTTTAGGGAAAACTGGACCTAAAGGGGAGTTTGTGGGAAGGCCGAATGGGACACCTAGGTGAAGGCCGAATGTGATATGATGGCTAGGTAGTGGCCGGCAGTTTGGGCTATGCTAGGTTCGGCTAGGTGAAAAGGGTGGTGGCAAAGGTTGAGATGATGATAGGGTGGGTGGCTAGGAGTGGAGAGGTGGAAGAGAAGGGCTTTGATGGAGTTTTGGGTACTTACCGAATGGGGAGAGGCGGTGGAAGGCAAGGAGAAGTAGGCGGGCAGGTGGGCTCTTGGCTGGTTCGGTTGGATGAAGGTGGTGGCGTCCGGCTGGGCAATGGTGGTGGATGGAAGAGGGAAGGTAGCGGTGCAGGTGGTGGCTGGTGGAGCAGGTGGAGCAGGCGGAGGTGATGGAGAGTGGTCCCGGCTAGGTGAGGAAATGGGAGAAGGAGAGGGCCCGGCTAGGTGAGGTGAGGGTTCCCACTTGGAAAACCCGCCCCCAAGGGGGGGGGTTTAAATAGGGGATGGGTAGGTCGGTTAGGGCTGGGCTGAGGGTAGTGGTTTGGTGGTTTAGGTAGGGTGGTATGTAGATAAGGTGGGCTGGAAAGGGTTGGGCCAGATATTTTAAAACTAGGGGTTTGGGTAGATTGTGGGCTAAGGGTGGTTTAGGGGTTTAGGGCTAGGTTAGGTGGTTGGGTTTTAGGGTGAGGTTTAGTGAGCTAGGTTAGGTGATTAGGCTAGGTTTAGGCTAGGATTAGGGAAATTAATCTAGGTTTAGGGAAGGATTAGGGAAGTGGGTTAGGTGATTAGGTTCAGATTAGGGGTGGATTAGGGGCTTAGGCTAGGATTAGGCATTTTGGGTTAGGTTTAGGTGAAGGAGCTCCCTTAGCATGGCCCATAGACCTTGATCACCCCATGTTGGTGCAGCCCTAGGTTAGGTTTTAGCTAATTACAAGCTTGAACCCACTCAATTAGGCTAACCCACATGATTAAACCCAAACTTGACACACAAGTCAAGCTTAATACAACACTCTTGATATTTTTCACCCCCACTCTCTCTCATGCCCAATATCCCACGTGAATTTCAAGTGGGCCCCACCTCCATTTATGAGAAGGTGATGTGGGCCATGGATATGGATATTGGATTGGATCTTTGGATCCAAATCCAAATCCAAGTCCAAATATGGGTTTGGATTGGAATTTGGATATATATGGTCCAGATCCAATCCAAACTGAACTCTGACTCCTTCGAGCTGGGTTCGAAACGGACGATTCGTGCGGGGCCTGACAGCATCAGTACTCCGTCTGCGTTGGGTCTTCGCCAACATGGTCGTCCGCCTCCGTTTCTGCCTTCCGGAGATGACTTCAAATGATATTTTGATAAGAACAGGGTCTTGGACGTTCGAGATCCTGGGGGTGTGAATCAGATACAAGAGTTGCTGCGCCGGGCTTGACGTGTGCTCCGGTTTCGGGCTCTTCTTAGCTCTCCTGGTCCTGTCTTGATCAGGCCAAGCCACTTTGGGGTTTCAAAACATGTTTTAAAAGGGTTTTCAAAAGCCATATCGTATGTTTTTGAAAGATATAGTTCAAAACATATATACAGGGTTGTCTGGAAGGCTCCTGGGTTTCCAGACTCAAAAATGGCCCTTTGGGACTGCTTGTACAAAACCAGGTTTGTTTAAGGAATTCATGGGATTTCGGGGTGTTTACAGATGCCCCTCTTTGGCCTTGTCCAAATAGATTTGGATAAGGGCAAAGATGACAAACACCCCTTTTAATGTCTCCCTAGATCTAGCCACGAAGAATATGGGATCGTCCCATTTTAGCAAAATCTCAATTTACAAATTCTGGTAGGAGGAGATATCACGCCAAAGGGTTTACTTATGGAATCTGGTCCTAAATGGGATCATGTTTATGCAAGTACCATGCGTGGAATGCAGATGACATGGGTGTGGTGCCAAGAGTGGCGACCTCCCAGAGACCAGATGTAGTCGAACTCTAGAGACTTACAAGGTCTAAGAAAAGACTCGAAGACGAGGATTTTCCGTGTCTATAGATTTGGCACGCCCGTTGGGACCTGGGTCTTTAGGAAAAATCGATACAAAACAAACCAATCTCTAAAAAAAAATCGTTTTTTCAAAGAAAAGTGTTTTAACTCTTTGTCTTCTTGCATTTCATAGTTGGATTTAAAAGCATCGGAGTCATGTCGAGTTCAGACTCCAATGAAGTGTCTAGCCGGTTCTCATGCTCTTCAAGTTCTCATTCTAGAAGATCTTTGAAAAATTGAAAACAAAAAGAGGAAGAGTTAAGAAGAGAATACGAGGCCAAGATCGTTGCTCTCAGCCATGAGGCTGAAGCAGCTAATTCATGTTCGTCACATGGCGAACCAATAAAGGCCAGAAAGAAGTTTGGAAAAACTCGTAAACACAAGGAGACCTCCGAGATGGAAGGCAACCAATACCTCGATTCCTTCACTCACAAGGATCGTAAAGCCCTACAACAGTTACTGAAGGGGCAAAATAGAGAGAAAACAACGTACGTCCTGTGTGATTTTCTCCCTTTCGATTACGAAATAGACAATGACGACGAAATACCGAATTTCCATCGGTATGATGGCACGGGAGACCCTAGGTCTCACCTACAGCTTTTCTCTCGTCGAGCCCACAAGAAAAAGGACTCGATGAAATGGGTGTATTGATTCCCCTTATCCCTCAAAGGCACAGCTTCTAAATGGTTGGCTTCCTACGATTTGAGCCAGTTCGCAACTTTTGAAGAGTTGGCAAACTGCTTCATGCAAAGATTTTCACACAACGTAGAAGTCACGCCTACATTGAACACTTTGAGGGATATGAAGCAAGGTATGAACGAAGATGTGCATACATTTATCGTTCGATGGAGGTCTCTCCTTGGGCAAGTACGAGAACCCATATCCGAAGGATGCGCAGTAATGCTCATCCTGGACAATTTCAAAACTGAATTGAAAACTCTTCTTTCTTTACATGAAATCTCTACTTTCCACAAACTAATTAAAAAAGCATCTCTTTTTGAGACAAATTTGAAAAAAGGGGTTTACGACCACCTGTGGAAAGGGAGCGTAAATTCAAAGACTTGCTTGGAAAGGCCCGGCAATTACGGGCTACCCACCATGGACAAAGGGGAAAAACCCCACAAGATCGCCAATGTCCGGGTAGATCCAAGGTTGGTGAGCACTTCAAAGAATTTCGAAAATTTTGAAAACAGAAAAGACAAAAAAATACAAAAACCATTTGAAAAACGGGAGTACACTCCGTTGGGGCAACCTGTGTCGGAGGTCCTAGACCTCCTACTCGCCCAAGGCATGATCGAACTCCCTGAAATCCCCGAGGGAATCACTTCCAAAGGGAGGTTTTTGAATCGATTCTGTAAGTATCATCGGCTCAAAGGCCATGATACAAAGCAGTGTTTTTCCCTCCTAAACCAAATCGAGAACTTGATAGCAGAGGGCCGGCTCCAGGTCACTGAGGAACCAGAGCCTGCCCAAGCTATTTTCAAAGAACCCTTCCCCAATCACGCAAGTACCAGTGGGAAGGGCAAAGAGGTATGTGCTCTCACAATTTCAAAGAGTCTAGCGCCTACATATAAGTCTGGTTTTTCCACTTGTGCATCTACACTCATCCTTCATAGAAAACCTGCCCAAGTAGTGATTCAGGGACCACCAAGAGTTCCATCCCCGATCAAGCCAGTTTTGAAAATTCAAGGTGCTCCAAAACATTCAATTAGAGCCATCTTAAGCGCGAACCCTAGGTTGATCGTGGGGGAAGTGACAAGATCCGGGAGGATCTATCAACCCCTACATCTGCAAAATGCTAAAAAAGTGGTCAGTGTGCCTGGCCCTTCAAAAGCGAGTATTCCTGGAGTTCTGCCCAAAACGGACAAAGGAAAAGTCATTTTGAACTTGTATGATTTCGAAAACCATCTTTCAAAGATTCCCATTAACATGTCCATCCTAGAGCTGATACAAACCTCGCATAGGCATAGACTCGTGTTAGAGAAAATTCTAGAAAGAGCAAAGGTTAGTTCGGACATAACCCCAGAATCCTTGTCCAATCAAGTGGCGTCCATAGGTGCAAAAACACCTATCATGTTTTCGGAAGAGGATCTCAAAAGACCCTACGAAACCCATAATCAGGCCCTACACATCGAGGTGGTATTGAATCACCACTCTCTAAATAGGTGCCTAGTTGACGGGGGAGGAGGGCTCAACATCCTTCCTCTTCACATAGCACATCAGATTGGAGTCACCTTGACTTCCATGAACCCAAGCCCCATCGTAATCACTAGATACGATGGAAATGCGTCTAGACCTTTAGGATCCGTTGAACTTCCCATGGAAACGGGAGGGATAGCTCACGTGGGGGTATTCCATGTTTTGGACATCCACCCCCACTACAACCTATTGCTAGGAAGGCCTTGGATTCACAGCCTGTAGGCTGTGCCGTCCACCTTCCATAGGTGTGTCAAAATCCCTTTTGAAAACCAAGTCATTGTGATCCTAAGTGAGAGTCATCCACAGCTTCAGGGGATTCAAAATTCCCCATGTTTTTCAAGTTCACAGGCCTACGAGGCCAACTCAGGGCAAACCATGGTCGAGCCACCAAAGCTCACCCTTCATATACCTAGGAAGGTCGTGCACATCCAGGGGCTGCCCAAGGCTGGCCCACTCAAAACACTAACCATCCCGGGAAAATCCAAGCATCAACTGTTCTCAAAACCCCTGGATAGAAAGCCTTATGTGCATAACATGGACGATAGCAAGTTCCAGGATCACGAGTTATATGAAAACTTTTCCAAAAACAAAAAATCGTGGAACATGTTATTGAACATGGGATATGTGCCTTACAAGAGTCTAGGGGCACAAAACCAGGGTCTCATAGAACCCATCTTGCCCAAAGCCAACGAAAGCTGACACGAGATCGACTATATTCCCAGAATACCGCCAGAACCACGCCCTGTGACCACCTAGGTCAAGGGTGCCCTGGAGCCTACCCAAGCAGAAACCTATGATTTAGATCTCTTGTTCGGAGTCTAACTAGTGGTGTTCTTTTTGTAGGTATGATGGAAGATCCCTCAATCAAAAACCCAAACACATTTGAAAAACTCGAAATTCAAAAAATTGAAAAATCCCAAAAACCAAAAACATTTGAAAAAGATCAAAAACTCGAAAAAAGAGTTGTTTGTATAGTTCCTAAAGTTTTTTCCTTACAAAAATCCAAAAAAATCAAAAATTCGCAAAATACCAAAAACAAAATCCTGTATTTAGCAACTCCTGATAAAGGTTTTGAAAGAGCAAAGAATTTCGAAAAGAAAGTCCTCTTCATAAGAGGACCAAAATCTTCAGAACCTACAGAAAATCCAAAACAAAAACCAGGCATTTGCAAAAACTGTGCGTCAAGTCCAAATTCCCTAGCATTTAGAAGTCTTGAGAATGATCAAAGCCCGGAAATGGATTCCCTCGAGGAAGATCCTACTTCTGAGCTCCCTGAATTTCATAAAATTCTCGATTTTGAAAAACCTTTGAAATCAGTAGGAGGGGATTTTATAGAGATAAACTTAGGGAACGATTTAAAGCCGAAACCCATTAAGGTAGGCGCATGTTTGCGTGAGCATGAAAAGGCATCATTCATTGCATTTTTGAAAACCTACGTTGATGTGTTTGCATGGACATATGAAGACATGCTGGGTATAGACCCGAATGTTGTAGAGCATCGTCTTCCCTTAGATTCAGATCCAAAACCTATAAAACAAAAGCTTAGGAAGATACATTCGAATGTGCATTCACAAGTCAAAGAGGGTTTAGAAGATCTGTTAAAAGCCGGATTTATAAAACCCATTGCGTATTCTGATTGGTTATCCAATATAGTTGTTGTTCGAAAAACCAGTGGGAAAATTCATATATGCATCGATTTCAGAAACCTGAATAAAGCCACGCGAAAAGATAATTTCCCTTTACCAAACATTGATTTGATAGTCGATAGTAAGGCAAATCATGAAATGTTTTCATTCATGGATGGCTATTCAGGATATAATCAAATCAAACTAAGCCCACGAGATCAGGCTAAGACCGCTTTCACAACCCCATGGGGCACGTATTGCTATACAGTCATGCCCTTTGGTTTGAAAAATGCTGGTGCCACGTACCAGAGAGCTATGACCTCGATCTTTCATGATCAAATTCATGAGCTCGTAGAGGTATATGTAGATGATCTCCTGGCTAAGTCAAAAACTCGATGCACTCATCTCGAATGCTTACAAAAGATTTTCGAAAGGCTTAGACTTCACAACATAATGCTAAACCCTCAAAAATGCGTATTCGGTGTAGAATCCGGTAAGCTTTTAGGATTTATGGTAAGCCAAAGGGGCATAGAAGTCGACCCCTCTAAGTGTAGAGCCATCATAGACATGACTCCACCCTCCAATCTCACGCAGATTCGTAGCCTCCAAGGTCGCCTACAGTCCATTCGCAGGTTTATCTCAAACCTGGCAACTAGATGCGAACCCTTGAACAAGTTGTTGAGAAAGGGTACGAAATTTTTATGGGATGACGAGTGCCAAAAATCGTTTGAATGGTTAAAAGCGTACTTAGTTAATCCCCCTGTTTTAAACCCTCCAAAGCCAGGAAAACCTCTTCTACTTTACATTTCTGTGCATGCGAATGCCTTCGGAGCTCTGTTGGCTCAATACGAGGATGACACTCACAAGGAATGTGCCATATACTATCTTTCGAAAACTCTCCTGGCTTACGAAAGGAATTATCAGGCCATGGAGAAGAGGTGCTTGGCCCTAGTTTGGGCCTGCCAGAAATTTCGATACTATTTCCTAGATCATGAGATCTGGATAGTGTCCAAGCTTGACCCAATCAAGCACTTATTCGAAAAACCCATTCTCACGGGTAGATTGGGCAAATGGCAACTCCTTCTAATGGAGTATGATTTGAAATACCATCACCAGGTCTCCATTAAGGGGCAAGCCCTAGCAGACTACGTGGCTGAGTTCCCCCTAGAAGATGCATATCCCACACTCAATGAAATGCCTGATGAAGGCATATTGCAAAACCATTTTCAAAACCACATTTTGGCAAACTCTTTCGAAAACCAAGTGTGGAAGATGCACTTCGACGGGGCACGAAACCAACGAGGGGTAGGTGCTGGGATCATCCTCGTATCCCCCGAAAAGGGAGAAATCCCCATAGCAATTCGCCTAGATTTCGAATGTTCCAACAATATAGCCGAGTATGAAGCACTCATATAAGGTTTAAAAGTTTTGAAAACTCTAGGGGCAGCATGCATCGAGGTTTTTGGAGATTCCCTCCTTGTTATAAACCAAGTTTTAAAAATTTGGCAAGTTTGAAATGAAAAACTGCTTCCATACCACGAATTGGCCACTCGACTGGTCGAGAGTCGTTCCAATCGTGTACTCTCACACATGTGGGAAGAGAGGATAATGGTGTCGCTGATGCCCTCTCATCCTTGGGTTCAGCTCGAAGGGTCGATCCCACTTTGGGAACCAGACCCCTTGAAATATGGCACTTGCCCACTCCGTCCATACACGATTTGCAAATTTGCCAAAATGATTCTGATGAAAAACCTTGGTTTTATGACATAAAGAATTTTTTAGAAAATGGGGGATTCACTAAGGATGCCACATCTAAAGATAAGGCATTCATCCGAAAAATTTCCACCCGATACACAATTTTGGGAGGGGTTCTGTACAAAAAGAGTTTTACTGGCGTCTTACTAAGATGCGTCGACCTAGAGGAGGCTAGGACTGTTATGCATGAATTCCACGATGTAGAATGTGGAGGTCATGTCAATGCCAACATGATGGCGATGAAAATACTTAGAGCAGGTTATTTTTGGTCTACCCTAAGAAAGGATTGCCACAATCATGTTAGGAAGTGTCACCCGTGTCAAGTGCATGGTCACGCCATTCATATCTCCTCATCATCACTGCATTTCGTGGTCAGCCCTTGGCCATTCACCATGTGGGCGTTTGATATCGTAGGACCAATTTTTCCAAAGGCCTCAAACGGACACAGGTTCATTCTAGCAGCCACTGAGTATTTTTCCAAGTAGGTCGAAGCTGCCTCCCTGACAAATGTCCAGGGGCAACATGTGGTAGCCTTCATTAGGAAAAACATCTTGGCTCGATTTGGAGTTCCAAGAGATCTTGTGTCTGATAATGGCACCCCATTTAAAAATGAGCGGATGGTCAAGCTGTGCAACAAGTATGGCATAAATCATCACTTCTCATCACCTTACTACCCTCAAGGCAACGGCCAAGCAGAAGCCACCAACAAGACTCTCATCAGCATTGTTGAGAAAACCTTAGAGAAGGGTAGAACATGGCACGAGAAGTTGGATGAAGCCTTATGGGCTTATAGGACTTCCATCCACACTCCCACAAACGCCATGCCTTTTGAGTTGGTTTACGGCACAAACGCCGTTCTCCCCATCCATACACGTCTGCATTCATTTCATACATCCATTGCACTCGACCTCCCCCTAGAGACACTTCAGCATGCTAGGATGGCCGAACTAGATCTATTAGATGGGAGGCGACTCCTTGCTATGGACCATGCTCACACATACTGGCAAAGGATCGCCCGACATTGTGAGAAACATATGAAACCTCGCCACTTTGAAGTAGGAGAGCTCGTTTTGAAAATCATCCACCATCGTGGCCCACATCCACTTGGAAAGTGGCGGCCCAAGTGGGATGGCCCTTACGTCGTGCGTGGAACCACCACGAACAATTCTTATTGGTTAACCAATGTCGAGGGTAGGAATTTAGCAGATCCTATCAATATTCAGTATTTGAAAAAATATCATGTATAGGGTCTGAGTTAAATTCCCCTTTTGTGAAAATATTTTAGGGAAAACTACTTTGAAACATTGAAACCAAGGATCAAAGGTAAGTGGTGTGACCCTGAATGAAAGAATCAACATTTTGTGAAAAAGCAGAGCTTTCCAAATATGTGGATACATTTCAAAATCCTTCTTCTTACAAAGAAAGGCCTAATTCAATATAGCAAGATACTTGCAAGTTGTACGTGCTATTTCTAAATAGGCTAACCTAGAATGGATCGAGTATGACCTTGGGATAAGTCCTCCCCTGTTCTCTTCTCCTTCCAAAAGGAAAACTTGGCCAAAACAAAGGGAAATCTCCTCCAAAAAGCTCTTTCCCAAAGAAAGAAAAATGAATCAAAAAAAGAAAATTTGAGTCTTATATGGAAAAGAGGGATTAAAGAAAAAATACTCCCAAAGGGAGACCCTCTATGGAAAAAAGAAAGAAAAAAAGGCCAAAAGCTCAAAAAGAGCAGTTTTCCGCCTTCTTTGCCTCAAACCATGGGACACTTCAGAAGGTACCGTGGTACTTCTTTCCCATCCCTATGACTTATCCCGAGCGAAACATGGTTCATTTCAGGGAATCCTAAAGTAAAAATAGGATTTACTTACTTGAATTTCGTCTTGTTTGAGAATACGACGTTTTGAGTAAGGCGTAAAAATTTTGAAATGTGGCTTGTTTTCTCATAAAACCTCTACTAGATTAGCAAGTGTCGAGACTCGAGTAAAGGCAAACACAAGGAGCTGAAGGTTCTTATGATCGATGGTTCAGAAAAGTTTTCCCTCTTAAAACGAATTTCAAAAAAAACTCGAACATCGAGCATACGTAAGGCCCGCTCACCTGGAGCAGCAGGTTTTTCATAAAGTCTCAAAAGTTCGACCATATAATCTGGTCTCTAAGAGGTCGCCCCTTTCTGGCAATTCAGCCATGTCACACACTCTGCATATCCACACATGAGCACCTCATACATGATCTTCATTTAGGGCTAGATCCATAGAAAGTCCCCTTTTGGCGAAAAATCTCCTCCTATCAGGCTTAAAAGGAAATGTTTTTCTCAAATACTGGGACGATCCCATATTCTCAAGATCAAATCTGGGAGAAAAAATAGGGGTATTATCTTCTTTGCCATTATCCAAATCAATTTGGATAATGCCAAAGAGGGGCATTTGTAAACACCCCAAAATCCAAATATTTTCCAAAACCAAATGCTTGGTTCGAAAATCAGCTCAGAAAGCCAAGTTTGGAGATTTTAAAAACTCAGGAACTCAAACCCTTCAAAACTCTATTTTCCAACCCTGTTCGAAACATAAAAAATCTTGAAAGTGGACGAAAGTCCTATTTTTACAAAAGACCAGACGAACAGATGAAGCTTGGCTCAAAACAGTTGCAAAAGATTCAAAAAGCTCAAAGGTCAAGCCCAGCCTGATAAAAAGTGAATTTCAAAGACGAAAAAGGAGCCCAGGCCACGAGTGTACTTCAAGGCTGAAGCATCAAAGGCCAAGCCGAAAGCACATCTGAAATCATGAGCAATCCTAGTCGAAAACAAAAGAAACAGTTGAAATAGAACCCGAAAAGGCGAAAAGGAGCTCGGACGATGAAATGGGAAAACCCCCCGCTTAAGACGGATCGTTGATAAACTCAAGGCCCGCACGGAGCATTCGACTCAAGACACCAAGAAGGAGAGAAGAAAAAAAAAATTGGATCAAATCTGGATCCAAATATCCAAATCCAGACCCAAGATCCATATCCAAACAAGACTTGGATTGGATCCGGATTTCAGAATCAATCCAGGATCCATATCCACATAAGAGGCCTATAAAAGGACGTGAGGGGCTGGTTTGAAAAGGGCTGCAAAAATTGTTTTTCACGTCTTTGCTTGGGTTGGGGAGAGAGAGAGAGAGAGGAAAAGCAAGTCAAGAAAAGGGGCTTGACTTGGCCCTTCCATGGTGGGCTGAAATGGTGGGTTTTGTTCTTGTGGGCTGCAAAATTATTTCACGCTAAGGCTTGGTGCTGCAACTCACATGGATCCGGCAGCCAAGGATGGTCCATTTGATGTGAAGAAAAGGTGCGTGGAGATCACCCCAACCGTGGCCAAGGTGAGTCCATAGAACCCACCTACACCACTCTTCCCTTTGCCTCTCTAAACCACCCAATACCACCTTTTGGAAATCTAGCAAAGTCCAGCCAAGAAGCTGGCCGAACTTCACTAAAAAGTTTCCTAGTTTCACCCAAATCCGTCCCCACCTAATACCAGTCCAAGCTCAGCCATTGGCTGGCCGAGCCCACCCTAGATCTGCCTCACTTAGTACCTAAATCCTAACTCTCTAAACCAGCCAATACCATTGATAAAATCCAGCAACTTTCAACCAACTAAGAGCTAGCCGAATCTTGCTAAGATCGAGCCTAGTTCTACCCAAGATCGTCTCCACCCAAGCCCTTACCAAGCTCGGCCAATAGCTGGCCGAGCTCACCCTAGGTTTGTCCTATTAGGTCCCCCAAAGCCCCAACCTAAACTAAACCCAAGTTGATCAACTCGGCCACCCTTGGCCGAGCCATTCCCCTTAGCCACTTCATCCCAAATCCCACCTAAACTAAAACCCAAGTTGATCAGCTCTACCACCCTTGGCTGAGCCAATCCCTTTAGCATTTTCATCCTAAGTCCTAATTTGAACTAACCCTAAGTCTTGACCAGCTTGGCCACCCTTGGCCAAGCCCTTCCTTTAGGATTCCCCCTAGGAATAATTCCAAGAAAACCCCAAACCAGCTCGGCCACCACTTGGCCAAGCTTTTCCTTAGGACCCTTCCTAAATCCACACTAGGATCCTCACCAAACTCGAACCTTAGCTGGTCATCCATCGCCTTAGGACCTAGACCCAAAACCTACCTAAGCCCCTCACCTTAGGCTCGATCGAATCCCACCAAAACTCCACGCATCGGATCGGTTCACAGCGAGAGGTCCATCCAACGGTTATATCCAAGGTCGGATCCCATTGATAAAGAAAGCCCAAGCAGACTAAGTGTAAGTGCTTGAATCTGGTTCTTTACATTGTTTCAAGTTCAATTAAATTCGGTACGGGGTTGTAATAATGGAGCGTAGTCTCCCCCCGAGATGTAATATTATGGCTTAAAACACGAATCACACACGTACACTCGAGCCTTTTCGCTCTTATCTGCAAGCCTTCGCACACAAAACGGGCCTCAACAGCCCATAGGATATAGCTCTATTTATATACTTTCAGCTGGGTTTTAAGGTTCAAGTCGTGTGAGTTGTCTTTCATTTTATACACTCAAAGCACTCACTCACATTGAGCCTTTCTGCTCTTACATATATATATACGTATTTCCCCTTCAGATGGGTTTTTAAGGTTCAAGTCGTGTGAGTTGCCTTTCAATTTATACACTCAAAGCACTCACTCACATTGAGCCTTCTCGCTCTTAAGATATAGCTATATATATTTTCCCTTCCGCATCTAAGATATAGCCATATTTCCCTTTCTGCTATTTCCCTTCTGCTATGTCTTTAAATTCCGGGTTTTCCCTTCAAGTTGTGTGAGTTTGCATTGCATATCCGCCACACTCGAGATAGGGAGCATATTTGCATCGAACCAGATTGATCAAATCGTGTAGAACTTGCCCAAAATCAAGCACTGGATGCACACGACTACACGCCAAAATTGGCTAAAACCCGAGAGACGTAGGAACGCATAGATCCCATGCATAAAAGTTGCAATTTTAACAAAACCAATCGATAAAACACTTTCGAGTTTTCAAAAGAGTCGTGTTTGTTTAAAATCGAGTTTTTCCTAAAGCGTACAGACTGACCCTTGCGCGCCGGTGCAAGAAAGTCTGCGACGAAAAGAACCCACTTGTCCACAGTCGCCCCAAAAGTAAGATATTTTCAAAAATTACTTCGCTAGTTTGAGGAAGCTAGCCGGCACGCCCTTTTTAAGTGACGTAAGCACAAAAAGATTCGCTTTAGGCCTAAGAAATTCGGAGACGAGGATTTTCCGTGTCTACAACCGGCATTCTGCTTAGGTGTATCGACCTAGAAGAGGCTAGGATAGTGATGCATGAATTCCACGATGGAGAATGTGGAGGTCATGTTAATGCCAACATGATGGCAATGAAAATACTTAGAGGGGGCTATTTTTGGTCCACCTTGAAAAAGGATTGTCACGACCATGTTAGGAAGTGTCATCCATGTCAAGTGCATGGGCACGCCATTCATATCCCATCATCTGCATTGCATTCCGTGGTCAGCCCCTGGCCATTTACCATGTGGGCGTTTGACATCGTAGGCCCAATATTTCCAAAAGCATCAAATGGGCATCGATTTATTTTAGCAACCACGGAGTATTTCTCCAAGTGGGTGGAAGCCATTTCCCTAACCAACGTGCTGGGGAAAATTGTGGTGGCTTTCATCCGAAGGAATATCTTGGCTCGATTTGTGGTTCCACGAGACCTTGTGTCTGATAATGGCACCCCATTCAAGAATGAGCGGATGGTTAGGTTGTGCAACACGTATGGCATAACTCACCACTTCTCTTCGCCCTACTACCCTCAAGGCAACGGCCAAGCCGAAGCCACAAACAAGACTCTCATTAGTATAATTGAGAAGACTTTAGAGAAGGGTAGGACATGGCACGAGAAGCTGGATGAAGCCTTATGGGCTTATAGGACTTCCATCCGGACTCCCACGAATGCCACACCATTCGAATTGGTCTATGGCACAAACGCCATTCTTCCCATTCATACTCAACTACATTCATTTCATACATCCATTGCACTCGACCTCCCCCAAGAGATGCTTCTGCATGCTAGGATGGCCGAACTAGATTTGCTAGATGAAAGGCGACTCCTTGCCATGGATCATGCTCGTACATACTGGCAAAGGATAGCCCAACATTATGGCAAACACGTAAGACCTCACCACTTTGAGGTGGGAGATCTGGTCTTAAAAACCGTCCATCATCGTGGCCCACACCCCCTGGGAAAGTGGCGCCCCAATTGGGATGGACCCTATGTTGTACGAGCAACCACTACGAACAATTCGTATTGGTTGATCGATGTAGAGGGTAGGAATTTAGCAGATCCTATAAATATTCAATACTTAAAGAAGTATCATGTGTAGGATTTGGATTAGATTACAATTTTCGAAAATTCTAGGGATAGCTGCCCTGAGACATGTGAATAAGGTGCAAAGGCGAACTCGTATGACCCTGAGTGAGAGAATTCGCACTTGTGAAAGAGCGGAGTATTCAAAATCGTGGTTACATTTCAAAATCCTTCTTCTTACAAAGAAAGGCCTAGTTCAATATAGCAAGATACTTGCAAGTGGTACGTGCTATTTCTAAATAGGCTGATCTGGAATGGATCGAGTGTAGGCTTGGGATAAGTCCTCCCCTCTTCTCTTCTCCTTCCAAAAAGGAAAACAAAAGCCCAAACAAAGGGAATTTCCCATTCAAAGTCTCTTTCCAAAAGAAAGAAACCAGAATTCAAAAGAAAAAATCGATTCTCTTATGAAAAAGAGGGATTAAAGAAAAAATACTCCCAAAGGGAGACCCTCGATGAAAAGAAAAAAAGAGGCCAAAAAGCTCAAAAAGAGCAGTTTTCTGCCTTCTATGCCTTAAACCACGGGATGCTTCAGAAGGGACCATGGTATCTCTTTCCCATCCCTGGCTTATCCCAAGCTAAAGCATGATTCATTTCGAGGAATCCTAAAGTAAAAATAGGATTTACTTACTTGAATTTCATCTTGTTTGAGAATTTAACGTTTCGAGTAAGGCGTAGGAATTTGAAATATAACTCATTTTCTCATAAAACCTCTGCTAGATAAGCGAGTGTTAAGACTCAAACAAGGGCAAACACGAAGAGCTCAAGATCCTTAGGATCGAGACTCAAGACAGTTGTCCCTTCTGTAAATAGTTTTGTAAATAGATTTTGGAAAATCGAACATCGAACAGCATAGGATTTGCTCACTTGGAGCAGTAGGCCTTGTAAGTCTCTAGAGTTCCACCACATCTGGTCTCTGAGAGGTCGCCACTCTTGGCACCACACCCATGTCATGCATCTGCATTCCACGCATGACACTTGCATAAACATGATCCCATTTTAGGACCAGAAACCTTTTGTATATCCCTTTGGCGTGATATCTCCTCCTACCAGGGTTTTAAAAGTGAGATTTTTGCTAAAGATTGGGACAATCCCATATTTTCATGGTTAGATCTAGGGAGACATTGAAAGGGGTGTTTGTCATCTTTGTCCTTATCCAAATCGATTTGGACAAGGCGAAAGAGGGGCATCTGTAAACACCCCGAAATCCCATGAATTTCTCAAATCAACCTGGTTTTATAAAAGCAGCCCTAAAGGGCCATTTTGAGTTTGGAAACCCAGGGGCCTTCCAGGCAACCCTGTACAGATGTTTTAAACTTTTATATGTTTTGAATATGTATAATATGCTTATTAAAACCTTTTAAAACACATTTTGAAACTCCATAAAGCAAGCTTGGCCTGATCAAGATAGGACCAGAAAAGCTAAAAAGAGCCCGGAATCGGAGCACAAGTCGAGCCCGGCACAGCAACTCTCGGATTGAATCCACCCCCAGGATCTCGAACCTCCAAGACCCTGTTATCAGCAAAACATTACTTGAAATCAGCTTCGGAAGGCGAAAATAGAAGCAGACGATCATGTTGGCGAAGACCCAACGCAGATGGAGTACTGATGCTGTCAGACCCCACACAAACCTTTCATTTCGAACACAGCCTGAAGGAGTCATAATTCAGTTTGGATCGGATCTGGACCATATATATCCAAATCCCAATCCAAACCCATGTGTAGATTTGGATTTGGACTTGGATCCAGAGATCCAATCCAATATCCACATCCATGGCCCACATCACCTTCTCATAAATGGAGGTGGGGCCCACTTGAATTTCACGTGGGATTATGGGCATGAGAGAGAGTGGGGGAGGATAAGATTAGAGTGTGTTGTAATTAAGCTTGACTTGTGTGTCAAGTTTTGGGGTTAATCATGTGGGTTAGCCTAATTAAAGTGGGTTTAAGCTTGTAATTAGCCAAAACCTAACCTAGGACTGCACCAACATGAGGTGATCAAGGTCTATGGGTCATGCAAAGGGAGCTCCTTAATCTAATCCTAACCAAAAACACCTAATCCTAGCCTTTTACCCTAATCCTATCCTAATCCTAGCCTAATCACCTAACCCACTTCCCTAATCCCGGCCTAATCCCAACCTAATCACCTAACCCAATTCCCTAAACCTAACCTAATCCTAGCCTAATCACCTAACCCACCTCACTAAACCTCACCCCAAGACCAACCCACCTAGCTAAACCCTAAACCTCTAAACCACCCCACCTAAACCTAGCACACCATCTACCCAAAACCCCTTGTATGAAAATATCTGGCCCCTCCCCAAAACCAGCCCACCTTACCACCACACCACCACCCCTAGACCACCTTACCACCTTCCTAAAACCACCCCCAACCGACCTCTTCAGCCCTATAACCCCCCCCCCCCCCCCCAAGGGGCGGGTTTTCCAAGCTCCCTTCCCATCCGATTCCAACCCAGCCGACTCCATCCCCCATTGCCAACAGACCTCCACCTTGCTCCACCTGCGCCACCGCCTCCCAGTCAAGCACCACCACCTTGCTCCACCGCCTCCCAATCAAGTACCACCACCTTGCTCCACCTGCTCCACCATACCCCAGCCGGCCAACCACCTGTCACCACCACTTCCTTCAACCGAACCATCCACCTCACCTGCCCGGCTGCTCCTCTTCCATCTGCCGCCTTCCATCACCATCGGTTAGTACCCCATCCTTCACCCCACCTTTTCTTCGCTCCCCCTCCACTCTCAACCACCTACGCCACCACCACTTCACCCTAACACCAGCCACCCTCCATCCTACCCATTCGGCCAAACCTCAGCCACTCCAACCACCCGCCCTTACCTAGACACCCTAGCTACACCCGACCACTTCACTTAACTCCCTAAGACCTACCCATATCACCTCACCACAGCTGGCCACTACCTTACCCCATACCCTAGTTAGCTCCCTTCCTATCTACAACAGCCCTAGATACCTTAGCAACCACCACCGCCAAGTCTCCCTTAGTTGGCCACTCCAACCGACTGTCACCTACCCATTCGGCCAGCCACCCGCCAACCACATACCTCCCCTAGGCACTCCCTTAGACACTCCCTTAGGCTCCCATTTAGTGCCACATTTCCTAACACTACACCCTCCCTTAGTGACCCTATTTAGTCACTTTAGCCCAACACACAAAGCCAGCCCCTTTGCTAAGCAGCCGACCATCTTCAAGGCGCCCCTCCCGCGCGCCATTTCCATCCGACCAGCAGCCCCTTTGTCGTTCAACTCCGCGGAGCTCCCTCTTGCAGCCCAAGGCAAAGGTCAAGCCCACGCTCAAGCAAGGCATCTTCGGACCAGCTATAAGTAAGTGCCTAACTCGGTGCTTAGTTGTATACTTGCTTAAAATTTAATTTGATACGGGGTTGTAATAACGGAGCATAGTCTCCCCCCGCTTGTAATAACGTGGCTTGGCACACCCACACACACGTGAACTCTCTTAGTCGTGCATGATTTTGAACACACATGGTCCTAATCAGCCTCTAAGATATAAATATATATATATACTTTAACTTACGTAGGGTTTTGCTTGAGTTGAGTGTGTTGTCTTTCCATTCAAGCACTCACACACATTGAGCCTTCGCTCTTATTTATAAGACCCAAGTAAGGGCCGTGCAATACTATTTGGGTTTCATTTCATGTGGTGTGTGTAAGTCTTTCCATTCAAGCACTCACACACATTGAGCCTTCGCTCTTATTTGTAAGACCCAAGTAAGGGCCGTGCTATACTATTTGGGTTTCATTTCATGTCGTGTGTGTAAGTCTTTCAATTCAAGCACTCACACACATTGAGCCTTCGCTCTTATTTGTAAGACCCAAGTAAGGGCCGTGTTATACTATTTGGGTTTAATTTCATGTTGTGTGCGTAGTACTTCAATTTAAGCACTCACACACATTGAGCTTTCGCTCTTATTCCCAAGACCTTAGTTAAGGCCATATTGTAAGTTATATTTGGGTTTTATTTTATGTCATGTGTGTAAGTCTTCCAATTCAAGCACGCACCCACATTGAGCCTTCTCTCTTATTTGCAAGACCCGAGTAAGGGCCCATATATACCTTATATACATATTTCCCTTCGGCATTTACATTACAAGTCATTTCCCTTCGGTTATTTTCCTTTGGTTATTTCCCTTCGGCATTGTCATTACATTCGGGTTTTCCCTTTGGAGTAGCGTGAGTTTGCATTGCATCTACGCCATACCACGAGGTAGGACGCATCTTGCATCAAAGCTAACCCCGTACTCCCGCTCAAAATTCACCACATTTAGTGGAGTGTTCATAACACACACCTAGGTGACCCATAAAGGGATAAAAAGAAAGACTTAGGCACGTGCAAATCCACGTGATCTAAAAAATCTGCAATCGCATTAAAAAGACCCGAATCAAACACCTCGAACCGCTTTCGTAGGCTTTTCCTACCCTAAACTCGATTTTTAAAAGTATACAGACTGACCCTTGTGCGTCGGTGCAAGAAGGTCTGCGACGACAAGAGCTCACTTGCTCACAATCGCCATGTTAGAAGTCAGGTTAAAATATATCTTTGCTAGCTTAGGTAAGCTAGCTGGCACGCCCTGTTTATACAAATAGGCCTTAGACACACAAGAGGATCCGCTCCAGGCCCTGAGAAGCCAAAGGGAGGCCAGGATTTTCCTGCGTCTACATGAACCATGCTTTAGCTTGGGATAAGCCAGGGATGGGAAAGAGATACCATGGTCCCTTCTGAAGCGTCCTGTGGTTTAAGGCATAGGAGGCGGAAAACTGCTCTTTTTGAGCTTCTTGGCCTCTTTTTCCTTTTTTCATAGAGGGTCTCCCTTTGGGAGTATTTTTTCTTTAATCCCTCTTTTTCACAAGAGAATCAATTTTTCCTTTTGGATTCTGGTTTCTTTCTTTTGGAAAGAGACTTTGAATGGAAAATTCCCTTTATTTGGGCCATGATTTCCTTTTGGAAGGAGAAGAGAAGAGGGGAGGACTTATCCCAAGCTCACACTCGATCCATTCCAGATCAGCCAATTTAGAAATAGAACGTACTACTTGCAAGTATCTTGCTATATTGAACTAGGCCTTTCTTTGTAAGAAGAAGGATTTTGAAATGTAACCACGTATTTGGAAAGCTCCACTCTTTCACAAGTGCGAATTCTCTCACTTAGGGTCACACAATTCGTCTTTGAACCTTACATCCGAAGTTTCAAAGCAGCTATCCCTAAGGGTTTTTGAAGAATGGGAATTTAACCCAAATCCTACACATAATACTTCTTTAAGTATTGAATGTTGATAGGATCTGCTAAATTCCTACCTTCTACATCGATCAACCAATATGAGTTGTTCGTGGTGGTTGCACGTACAACATAGGGTCCATCCCACTTGGGGCGCCACTTTCCAAGTGGATGTGGGCCACGATAGTGGATGATTTTCAAAACCAGATCTCTCACTTCAAAGTGGCGAGGTCTCATGTGTTTGCCATAATGTCGGGCTATCCTTTGCCGGTATGCCCGAGCATGATCCATAGCAAGGAGTCGTCTCTCATCTAGCAAATCTAGTTCGGCCATCCTAGCATGTTGAAGCGTCTCTAGGGGGAGGTCGAGTGCTATGGATGTATGGAATGAATGCAATTGAGTATGAATGGGAAGAATGGCGCTTGTGCCATAGACCAACTCGAATGGTGTGGCATTCATGGGAGTCCGGATGGAAGTTCTATAAGCCCATAAGGCTTCATCCAGCTTCTCGTGCCACGTCCTACCCTTCTCTAAAGTCTTCTCAATTATGCTAATGAGAGTCTTATTCGTGGCTTCGTCTTGGCCATTGCCTTGAGGGTAGTAGGGCGAGGAGAAGTGGTGACTTATGCCATACGTGTTGCACAACTTAACCATCCGCTCGTTCTTGAACGGGGTGCCATTATTAGACACAAGGTCTCGTGGAACCCCAAATCGAGCCAAGATATTCCTCCTAATGAAAGCCACCACATGTTGCCCCAGTACGTTGGTCAGGGAAATGGCTTCCACGCACTTGGAGAAATACTCAATGGCTGCTAAAATGAATCGATGCCCATTCGAGGCTTTTGGAAATATAGGGCCTACGATGTCAAACACCCACATGGTAAATGGCCAGGGGCTGACCACGGAATGTAATGCAGATGAGGGGATATAAATGGCGTGCCCATGTACTTGACATGGATGACACTTCCTAACATGATCATGACAATCCTTTTTTAGGGTGGACCAAAAGTAGCCCGCTCTAAGTATTTTCATTGCCATCATGTTGGCATTAACATGACCTCCACATTCTCCATCGTGGAACTCATGCATCACTATCCTAGCCTCCTCTAGATCGATACACCTAAGTAGGATGTCGGTAAAACTTTTCTTATATAGAACCCCACCCAGAATGGTGTATCGGGTCGAAATTTTATGGATGAATGCCTTATCTTTGGATGTGGCATCCTCGGTGAATCCCCCATTTTCTAAAAAATGCTTGATGTCGTAAAACCAAGGTTTTTCAACAAAATCTGGGTTATTTTGGCAAATATCCAAATCGTGTGTGGATGGGTTGGGCGCATACCATATTTCTAAAGATTGGGTCTCTGAAATGGGATCGACCTTTAGGGCTGAACCCAAGGAGGAGAGGGCATCGGCAATGCCATTGTCCTCTCTTCCTACGTGTGTGAGTTTACACGATTGGAATTACTCAACCAATCGAGTGGCCAACTCGTGATATGGAAGTAGTTTTTCGTTACGTACTTGCCAAATTTTCAAAATCTGGTTTATAACAAGGAGCGAATCTCCAAAGACATCGATGCATGATGCCCCTGGAGTTTTCGAAATCCTTAAGCCTTGTATGAGTGCTTCATACTCAGCTATGTTGTTGGAACATTCGAAATCTAGGCGGATTGCTATGGGAATCTCGCCCTTTTCAGGGGAGATGAGGATGACCCCAGCACCAGCCCCTCGTTGGTTTCATGCCCCATCGAAGTGCATCTTCCACACTTGGTTTTCAGCAGAGATATTTGCCAAAAACCAAAAAATTGAAAACCCAAAACAAAATCTCAAAAACATTGAAAAAAAAAAAAAATTTCCAAAAAGAAATTTGTTTTAAAGCCTTTGGCCATGTACAAAGTCCATTTTCGAAAATCGTAAAAATGTTTTTTGAAAATTGTATATAACTCCCAAAAACCAAAAAATCCAAAAAGCTGATCTTAAACGCCCTTTTGTCTAGAGCTTTTTCAAAATGAAAAATTCGAGAAATCACCAAAGCCAGGAGGAATAAAAACCTCCGAACTTGCTGAAATTCGCAAGATCCTTGACTTATGCAAAGATTGGGGATTTTTAGAAATAAGCTTAACCCATAGTGTATGCATAAGCATCATGCATCACACTCTCAAATCATTCATGTGCATCGAGTCTAGACATCATCTTAGAACTCGAATTCTAGGTTTTGTGAAACCAAAGGGGCAATGAAAGTCGACCCCCTAAGTATCGAGCCTTCGTAGACAGGTCTCCATACGAATCAAATCCAACACCTTCAAGGAAAATTTCAAATAGAAATGAAACTCGAAAAAGGGTTAGCATTTCACAAAAGCCTTTTCAAAATTCTTTTGATAAAAACCTTCCATACATTTCAAGTCATGCATTGTCTGATTTACTTGATCAAATGCCCCATGAAGGCACAAATTTTCAAAATGAATTCCAAAAACCCTGCTTGACCAAAATCAAGTATAGGAAACATATTTCAAATCAAAAGGGCTGGTATAAAACCATCTGCATACACAAAGGGAGGATTTCCCAAAACTGCTTTCTCAAAAAGGATCAAAATTTCGAAAATTTAACCCTACATATACTTTGAAAAGAAAGATTTTTCAAAACTTCAGGTTTATATGAAAACCTTGATTGTGTTGGATAAGAACATGAATCTCACGATAAAATATGGAGACCATGTCAAAAACTAAAACCTGATGGCCATCACTTAGGGCTGGTTGTGTTTTCCATCCCTGAGCAAAAAGTATCATGATCATGTTAGAAAAATCGTGGAAGTGCATGGACATGAACATACCATTGTCCATCCATAATCCTCTTGAAAAGCCATGGCCCTTCACCATGTGGCCATGCGAAATTTCCCTCAAGCTAGGGGCATTTTTAAATATAGCCCCTAGACACCTTCCATGAAGAAACGAATTTCATAGAATGCATCTCCTTCTTGACTTGTGAGATACATTTCATATGTTCACTCTTGCATAAAATCGTGTATTTCCATTTTGAATCACATGGAGTGCATAGCATGCATCATATCCATATCATATCACCCCAAAGAAAGCCCAAGAGGTTGGCAAACCTGAGTAGGAATGTCCCCATGTCTTCGAAAAGGGCAACAAAAATCGAAAATTTGTTGATGTTGTGGGTAGAAATTAGCAAAACCCCGAAAATGCCCGAATATTCAAAAGGGTTTATGTTAAATTCCTTTTTCGAAAAGATTTTTTTAAAAAAAAATCGAACTCCTTTGAAACTTCTTGAAAGAAGGATCGAAGTTGATTGTATAACCCTGAATGGAGGAATTTATACTTTTCAAAAGGTAGAGTCTTCCAAAAACAAATTGGCGATATTTCAAAGAACCCTGGCTTACAAGATTAAGCCTTGTTCAAAATATCAAAATATTTTCGAATAGCATGTGCTATTAAGAAATAGGACGATCTCGTTTGAATCGAGCAACCAAAGGGATAAGCCTTCCCCCATTCTACTTTCTCTCCAAAAAAGGAAAATTGGCTGTGTCCAAAAGAAAAAGAAAAACGAGAATACAAAAACTCCTCCGAAAGTGGTCTTCCCTTCATAAACAGGGAATACAAAAACTCCTCCGAAAGAGGTCTTCTCGTTTCAAAAGAAAAAGGAGATATAAAAACACTCCTCCCAAAGAGGTCTTCCCTTCATAAACAGGGAATACAAAAACTCCTCCAAAGAGCTGCTCTCCTTTAAAAGGAAAGAGGGATTAATGAAAAAATACTCCCAAAGGGAGACCCTCTGTAAAAAAGAAAAAAGAAACAAAAAGCCAAAGTACAAAGAGCAATTTTCCGACTCTTTGCCTAAAACCACGGGACGCTTCAGAAGGGACCGTGGTATCTCTTTCCCGTATCCCTACGGCTTATCCCCAAGGAAAAAGGTTCAAATTTGCGAAAATCCTAAAGTACGAATAAAATCGGCTTATTTGGATTTCATTTTATTTGAGAACTCGACTTTGTTTTGTAGGAAATGGAACTTTGAAATGTTTTCCAAGTTTTCCTACCCAAAAACCTCTACCAAGTAGCAGGTATTGAAACCGGAATGAAGGGAAGTATGAAAAATGGAAGTCCTTTTCGATACAAGCTAAAAGGAGTTCGTTTTCAAAAAGAAGATTTTCAAAAAAACTCACGAATGTCAAAAAGACAAGGGTAAAACCTGCTTGGAGCAGACAGCCTCAAAAGGCTCTCTCCAAAAGCTCGAAAACCCGAAAACGTCTAGAAGACATGGGTAAAACCTGCTCGGAGTAGCCTGCCTCAAAAGGCACTCTTCGGGCTCAAAACCCCAAAAACGAAAACATTTTTCGCATGCATGCATCCAAAAATCGTCCATGCATGATCATACATAGGGAAACCTAGGAAAAGTCCCCTTTTGTTAAAAATCCCCACTTGTGGTAAAAGAAAACAGGGTTTTGCGAAATAAAAATGGTGTATTCTCGAGAAAATTTGAGAGAAAAACCAAAATAGGGTGTTATCTTCTTCGCCATTATCCAAATCAATTTGGATAATGCCAAAGAGGAGCATCTGTAAACACCCCGAATTTTCCAAAAATCAAAAACTCTCAAAAATACAAAAAAGCTCGTTTGAGCCAAAACGACAACCTGTTTTAAAATGTGAAAACAGGTACAAAAGGCAAAAGAAAATCCCAGGTAAGAAGAGGATTCGAGTCCGGAGTCTCAAAAGCCACCCCCTCCTCAAAAACGGAAGAAAAAAGAGCCCGTTTGGAGAAAAGCCCGACAGAAGGGTAAAAATGTAATTTGGGTCAAAGAAAAAGCACAAAGCAGCTCCAAAATGCAGAAAGAAGCCCAGTACCTGAGGAAGTCGACAGAAGTCCGAGACACGTCCCGTCAGAATGAAGAACGGAATCCGTGCGGCAATCTGAGTTCGATATCAATAGGAACAGGCCAAAAACCAAAATGGCGGACCGAAACAAACGCCGAAAAAGTCCTGAAAAGCAGAACACCGGTTGGAAGAAAGAATTGGGGAAGACCCAGGCCAGAGTTGGGCATCCGATGAATCGAAGCCCGCTCGAAACCGACGGTGAAAAGCACCAGAAAGGATCAAAAAACCAAGGAGCAAAAGAAAAATCTGGATTGGGTCTGAACCCAAAAATATCCAGATCCAGATCCAAATTGTGTTTGGATTGGATATGGATCTCAAAAATCCAAGATCCGAGATCCGAGATCCAAACCCAAATAAATATTTAGACTGGATCTGGATCTCAAAATATCCGAGATCCGCGATCTAGATCCACATTGAGTTTGGATTGGATCCGGATAGCTAGACCCAAATCCAGGAGCCAAGATCCAAGACCCACTTAAAACCTCTATAAATAGAGGTGAGTGGGCTGGAAAAAATAGAGCGTGAAGTCCAGATAGGGAGAGGTGCTTCATGTGAAAGAAAGGGGGGATGAGAGAGAAAGTGGCCCATTGGCCCAAAATACTTTTTGTTTGAAGATGGGGATTGGCCAAGGGCTGCACCAATGGTAGAAGCCTCTTCTTCAAAGCTGGGAACGTTGCATGGTGGAGCTTGGCGGCGTGAGTGGTGGCTGGAGCGGAGCTGCACCCTAGGTAAGCCTTAAAAACCTAATCTAACCCACCTCTTCCCTAACCTCTCTAGACCACCCATCAACCACCAAGAACCACCCCTAAAAACACTACCTAAACAGCCAAGTCCTGGCCGATTTTTCCAAAACATCTACCCTAGACAACCACCTAACTAGGCTGCTCCAAGACCTAAACCTAGTTCGGCCACCACCTGGCCGAACTCCCCCCTTCAACCCAACCAAGTTCGGCCAGCTTTGGCCGAACTTCAACCTAACTCGAGCCACCTTGGCTCGAGTCCTTTTTCCCCAAAAACCCACGGCCTGCACCAGCAGGCCGTGTCCCCTTTTCCTACCCAAGGTGGCCTGCCCTAAAGGCAGGCCAACTACCTAAAAACCAGCCCAGCCCGTGGCTGGTTTTCCCCCTCCAACTACCTAAAACAGCCCGGCCAAAGGTGGCCGGGCTTCCTTGTTTTTCTTGCCAAAAACCTGGCCGGCCTTAGCCAGCCCACCTACCTAAGACCCACGGCCTGCTAGAGCAGGTCGTGTCCCACCTAAAATCAACTAAGGCCTGCCCTAAAGGCAGGCCATCCCAGCCCAAAACCTTAGGCTAAGGGCTGGCCGTGAACCAGCCCCTAAGCTCACCTTGGCAACCTAGTGAACCCTACCTAAACCTGGCCATGTATCATCCCTAGCTTAATCGTGTCCCATCTTCAGCACCTAGACTAGGACCAACTACACCCTAATACCACTCTTACTCGAGCCACCTTGGCTCGAGTTTCACAAGATCTAAACCAAGGCCAAATGTTGGCCGAACCCTAGAGCAAACAACTACCACTCGAGCCACTTTGGCTCGAGTTTCACAAGACCTAAACCATATCCTATCACTCGAGCCACCTTGGCTCGAGTCATGCCTAATACCAGGTCCAAAACATGACCTAAACCAAGGCCAAGTGCTGGCCTAATCCTAAGCTTAAACATGACCTAAACCAAGGCCAAGTGCTGGCCTAATCCTACGTCTAAACCTCACTAAACCTAAGGCCAAATGCTGGCCAAATCCTAAACCAAAAAGCCTATCACTCGAGCCAAGGTGGCTCGAGTCATCCCTTACCCAAACCAGCCCCAAGCGGCCCTAAACCCGGTATAATTTGTAGCTCTCGGAACTCCAAGTCTCCCCAAGCTCTCAAGCTCTCCGGCTTCGCTCCCACGTGCCCCGGACTCCATGTAATGATGATGGACTCGCCTCTTGTACGAGCATAACTGAAGAATCTAGAAAATATGAGTTTATTTTGATATATATCAAGTTGTTTTTCGTATTCAATTCAATTTGATATGGGGTTGTAATAACGGAGCATCGTCTCCCCCCGGATGTAATAACAGTGCTGGACACACGAGACACACACGTACACTCGAGCCTTTTCGCTCTTATTATATGTACGTATTTCAATTAAGCTGGGTTGTTACATTAAGTCGTGTGAGTTTGTTTTTCAATTACACACTCGCACCCAAGAAACACCCGAGCGTTTGCTCAAACACTTCACGCACATTTTGGCCTCAGAAGCCGCTAAGATATAGTCATATCTATATACTTTCTGCTGCGTGAGTTTTCCCGGTTCAGTTGTGTACGCATTTCAATTCTGGGTTTTAAATTCAGTCGTGTGTGTTGTCTTTCAATTTATACACATACACACACAACACAATTGAGCCTTTCCGCTCTTACATATATCTATATCTCCCTTCTGCTGCGTTTTACGGTTCAGTTGCGTGTGTTGCATTTCAATTTATACACAACACCCACGCACACATTGAGCCTTTCCGCTCTTAAGATATAGAGATATTTGAATTTCTGCAATTTACAATCAAGTCGTGTGAGTTGCATTCAATTTGGGTTTTCCCTTCTGTTAAGTCTTTAAATTTTGGGTTTTACATTCAAGTTGTGTGAGTTGCATTGCATACTCGCCATACTCGAGCTAGGTTGCATACCTGCATCGAACAAACCCGAATAAATCGTGCAAAACGCCCATCTTAGGCACTTGATGCACACACTCCATGCCTAAGGCAGATAAATTTCAAAGACTTAGGGTCGCCCAAACCCAGTAAAAGCAAAAACTCGCCAAATGCATGCTTTCTGAAGTTTTCAAACACCTGTTCATTCAAAAATCGAATTTGAGTTTAACTTGTTTCAAACGAAGTCTCTAAGCGTACAAACTGACCCTTGAGCGTTGGTTCAAGAAGGTTTGAGACGAAAAGATCCCGCTTGTCCACAATTGCCTTTCAAAAGTCAGATATTTCAAAAACTACTTCGCTAGTTTGAGTAAGCTAGCTGGCACGCCCTAAAAGCGAACGTAAGCACGAAAAGGTTCACTTCAGGCCTAAGAACCCGCAAGTGAAAATTTTCCGTGTCTATAGTCCCCCAAAGCCCCAACCTAAACTAAACCCAAGTTGATCAACTCGGCCACCCTTGGCCGAGCCATTCCCCTTAGCCACTTCATCCCAAATCCCACCTAAACTAAAACCCAAGTTGATCAGCTCTGCCACCCTTGGCCGAGCCAATCCCTTTAGCATTTTCATCCTAAGTCCTAACTTGAACTAACCCTAAGTCTTGACCAGCTTGGCCACCCTTGGCCAAGCCCTTCCTTTAGGATTCACCCTAGGAATAATTCCAAGAAAACCCCAAACCAGCTCGGCCACCACTTGGCCGAGCTTTTCCTTAGGACCCTTCCTAAATCCACACTAGGATCCTCACCAAACTCGAACCTTAGCTGGTCGTCCATCGCCTTAGGACCTAGACCCAAAACCTACCTAAGCCCCTCACCTTAGGCTCGATCGAATCCCACCAAAACTCCACGCATTGGATCGGTTCGCAGCGAGAGGTCCATCCAACGGTTATATCCAAGGTTGGATCCCATTGATAAAGAAAGCCCAAGCAGACTAAGTGTAAGTGCTCGAATCTGGTTCTTTATATTGTTTCAAGTTCAATTAAATTCGATACGGGGTTGTAATAATGGAAAGTAGTCTCCCCCCGAGATGTAATATTATGGCTTGAAACACGAATCACACACGTACACTCGAGCCTTTTCGCTCTTATCTGCACACCTTTGCACACAAAACGGGCCTCAACAGCCCATAGGATATAGCTCTATTTATATACTTTCAGCTGGGTTTTAAGGTTCAAGTCGTGTGAGTTGTCTTTCATTTTATACACTCAAAGCACTCACTCACATTGAGCCTTTCCGCTCTTACATATATATATATATATATACGTATTTCCCCTTCAGCTGGGTTTTTAAGGTTTAAGTCGTGTGAGTTGCCTTTCAATTTGTACACTCAAAGCACTCACTCACATTGAGCCTTCTCGCTCTTAAGATATAGCTATATATATTTTCCCTTCCGCATCTAAGATATAGCCATATTTCCCTTTCTGCTATTTCCCTTCAGATATGTCTTTAAATTCTGGGTTTTCCCTTCAAGTTGTGTGAGTTTGCATTGCATATCCGCCACACTCGAGATAGGGAGCATATTTGCATCGAACCAGATTGATCAAATCGTGTAGAACTTGCCCAAAATCAAGCACTGGATGCACACGACTACACGCCAAAATTGGCTAAAACCCGAGAGACGTAGGAACTTATAGATCCCATGCATAAAAGTTGCAATTTTAACAAAACCAATCGATAAAACACTTTCGAGTTTTCAAAAGAGTCGTGTTTGTTTAAAATCGAGTTTTTCCTAAAGCGTACAGACTGACCCTTGCGCGCCGGTGCAAGAAAGTCTGCGACGAAAAGAACCCACTTGTCCACAGTCGCCCCAAAAGTAAGATATTTTCAAAAATTACTTCGCTAGTTTGAGGAAGCTAGCTGGCACGCCCTTTTTAAGCGACGTAAGCACGAAAAGATTCGCTTCAGGCCCAAGAAACTCGGAGACGAGGATTTTTCGTGTCTACAACCGACATTCTGCTTAGGTGTATCGACCTAGAAGAGGCTAGGATAGTGATGCATGAATTCCACGATGGAGAATGTGGAGGTCATGTTAATGCCAACATGATGGCAATGAAAATACTTAGAGGGGGCTATTTTTGGTCCACCTTGAAAAAGGATTGTCACGACCATGTTAGGAAGTGTCATCCATGTCAAGTGCATGGGCACACCATTCATATCCCATCATCTGCATTGCATTCCGTGGTCAGCCCCTAGC
Organism: Brasenia schreberi; assembly: GCA_036023115.1. Taxonomy (NCBI): domain Eukaryota; kingdom Viridiplantae; phylum Streptophyta; class Magnoliopsida; order Nymphaeales; family Cabombaceae; genus Brasenia; species Brasenia schreberi. Next base: position 15,124,721 of record JAYKKT010000064.1, read on the forward strand.
CATTTACCATGTGGGCGTTTGACATCGTAGGCCCAATATTTCCAAAAGCCTCGAATGGGCATCGATTTATTTTAGCAGCCATGGAGTATTTCTCCAAGTGGGTGGAAGCCATTTCCCTAACCAATGTGCTGGGGCAACATGTGGTGGCTTTCATCCGAAGGAATATCTTGGCTCGATTTGGGGTTCCACGAGACCTTGTGTCTGATAATGGCACCCCATTCAAGAATGAGCGGATGGTTAGGTTGTGCAACACGTATGGCATAACTCACCACTTCTCTTCGCCCTACTACCCTCAAGGCAACGGCCAAGCCGAAGCCACAAACAAGACTCTCATTAGTATAATTGAGAAGACTTTAGAGAAGGGTAGGACATGGCACGAGAAGCTGGATGAAGCCTTATGGGCTTATAGGACTTCCATCTGGACTCCCACGAATGCCACACCATTCGAATTGGTCTATGGCACAAACACCATTCTTCCCATTCATACTCAACTGCATTCATTTCATACATCCATTGCACTCGACCTCCCCCTAGAGACGCTTCAGCATGCTAGGATGGCCGAACTAGATTTGCTAGATGAAAGGCGACTCCTTGCCATGGATCATGCTCATGCATACCGGCAAAGGATAGCCCGACATTATGGCAAACACATAAGACCTCACCACTTTGAGGTGGGAGATCTCGTCTTAAAAACCATCCATCATCGTGGCCCACACCCCCTGGGAAAGTGGCGCCCCAATTGGGATGGACCCTATGTTATACGAGCAACCACTACAAACAATTCGTATTGGTTGATCGATGTAGAGGGTAGGAATTTAGCAGATCCTATCAATATTCAATACTTAAAGAAGTATCATGTGTAGGATTTGGATTAGATTCCAATTTTCAAAAATTCTAGGGATAGCTGCCCTAAGACATGTGAATAAGGTGCAAAGGCGAACTCGTATGACCCTGAGTGAGAGAATTCGCACTTGTGAAAGAGCGGAGTCTTCAAAATCATGGTTACATTTCAAAATCCTTCTTCTTACAAAGAAAGGCCTAGTTCAATATAGCAAGATACTTGCAAGTGGTACGTGCTATTTCTAAATAGGCTGATCTGGATTGGATGGAGTGTAGGCTTGGGATAAGTCCTCCCCTCTTCTCTTCTCCTTCCAAAAAGGAAAACAAAAGCCCAAACAAAGGGAATTTCCCATTCAAAGTCTCTTTCCAAAAGAAAGAAACCAGAATTCAAAAGAAAAAATCGATTCTCTTATGAAAAAGAGGGATTAAAGAAAAAATACTCCCAAAGGGAGACCCTCGATGAAAAGAAAAAAAGAGGCCAAAAAGCTCAAAAAGAGCAGTTTTCCGCCTTCTATGCCTTAAACCACGGGACGCTTCAGAAGGGACCATGGTATCTCTTTCCCATCCCTGGCTTATCCCAAGCTAAAGCATGATTCATTTCGAGGAATCCTAAAGTAAAAATAGGATTTACTTACTTGAATTTCATCTTGTTTGAGAATTCAACATTTCGAGTAAGGCGTAGGAATTTGAAATATAACACGTTTTCTCATAAAACCTCCGCTAGATAAGCGAGTGTTAAGACTCAAACAAGGGCAAACACGAAGAGCTCAAGATCCTTAGGATCGAGACTCAAGACAGTTGTCCCTTCTGTAAATAGTTTTGTAAATAGATTTTGGAAAATCGAACATCGAACATCATAGGATTTGCTCACTTGGAGTAGTAGGCCTTGTAAGTCTCTAGAGTTCCACCACATCTGGTCTCTAAGAGGTCGCCACTCTTGGCACCACACCCATGTCATGCATCTGCATTCCACGCATGACACTTGCATAAACATGATCCCATTTTAGGACCAGAAACCTTTTGTATATCCCTTTGGCGTGATATCTCCTCCTACCAGGGTTTTAAAAGTGAGATTTTTGCTAAAGATTGGGACAATCCCATATTTTCGTGGGTAGATCTAGGGAGACATTGAAAGGGTGTTTGTCATCTTTGTCCTTATCCAAATCGATTTGGACAAGGCCAAAGAGGGGCATCTGTAAACACCCCGAAATCCCATGAATTTCTCAAATCAACCTGGTTTTATAAAAGCAGCCCTAAAGGGCCATTTTGAGTTTGGAAACCCAGGAGCCTTCCAGGCAACCCTGTACAGATGTTTTAAACTTTTATATGTTTTGAATATGTATAATATGCTTATTAAAACCTTTTAAAACACATTTTGAAACTCCATAAAGCAAGCTTGGCCTGATCAAGACAGGACCAAAAAAGCTAAAAAGAGCCCGGAATCGGAGCACAAGTTGAGCCCGGCACAGCAACTCTCGGATTGAATCCACCCCCAGGATCTCGAACCTCCAAGACCCTGTTATCAGCAAAACATTACTTGAAATTAGCTTCAGAAGGCGAAAACAGAAGCGGACGATCATGTTGGCGAAGACCCAACGCAGATGGAGTACTGATGCTGTCAAACCCCACACAAACCTTTCATTTCGAACACAGCCTGAAGGAGTCTTAATTCAGTTTGGATCGGATCTGGACCATATATATCCAAATCCCAATCCAAACCCATGTGTAGATTTGGATTTGGACTTGGATCCAGAGATCCAATCCAATATCCACATCCATGGCCCACATCACCTTCTCATAAATGGAGGTGGGGCCCACTTGAATTTCACGTGGGATTATGGGCATGAGAGAGAGTGGGGGAGGATAAGATTAGAGTGTGTTGTAATTAAGCTTGACTTGTGTGTCAAGTTTTGGGGTTAATCATGTGGGTTAGCCTAATTAAAGTGGGTTTAAGCTTGTAATTAGCCAAAACCTAACCTAGGACTGCACCAACATGAGGTGATCAAGGTCTATGGGTCATGCAAAGGGAGCTCCTTAATCTAATCCTAACCAAAAACACCTAATCCTAGCCTTTTACCCTAATCCTATCCTAATCCTAGCCTAATCACCTAACCCACTTCCCTAATCCCGGCCTAATCCCAACCTAATCACCAAACCCACTTCCCTAAACCTAACCTAATCCTAGCCTAATCACCTAACCCACCTCACTAAACCTCACCCCAAGACCAACCCACCTAGCTAAACCCTAAACCTCTAAACCACCCCACCTAAACCTAGCACACCATCTACCCAAAACCCCTTGTATGAAAATATCTGGCCCCTCCCCAAAACCAGCCCACCTTACCACCACACCACCACCCCTAGACCACCTTACCACCTTCCTAAAAACACCCCCAACCGACCTCTTCAGCCCTATAACCCCCCCCCCCCCCCCCCCAAGGGGCGGGTTTTCCAAGCTCCCTTCCCATCCGATTCCAACCCAGCCGACTCCATCCCCATTGCCAACAGACCTCCACCTTGCTCCACCTGCGCCACCGCCTCCCAGTCAAGCACCACCACCTTGCTCCACCGCCTCCCAGTCAAGCACCACCACCTTGCTCCACCTGCTCCAGCATACCCCAACCGGCCAACCACCTGTCACCACCACTTCCTTTAGCCGAACCATCCACCTCACCTGCTCGGCTGCTCCTCTTCCATCCGCTGCCTTCCATCACCATCGGTTAGTACCCCATCCTTCACCTCACCTTTTCTTCGCTCCCCCTCCACTCTCAACCACCTACGCCACCACCACTTCACCCTAACACCAACCACCCTCCATCCTACCCATTCGGCCAAACCTCAGCCACTCCAACCACCCGCCCTTACCTAGACACCCTAGCTACACCCGGCCACTTCACTTAACTCCCTAAGACCTACCCATATCACCTCACCACAGCCGGCCACTACCTTACCCCATACCCTTGCTAGCTCCCTTCCTATCTACAACAGCCCTAGATACCTTAGCAACCACCACCGCCAAGTCTCCCTTAGTTGGCCACTCCAACCGACTGTCACCTACCCATTCGGCCAGCCACCCGCCAACCACATACCTCCCCTAGGCACTCCCTTAGACACTCCCTTAGGCTCCCATTTAGTGCCACATTTCCTAACACTACACCCTCCCTTAGTGACCCTATTTAGTCACTTTAGCCCAACACATAAAGCCAGCCCCTTTGCTAAGCAGCCGACCATCTTCAAGGCGCCCCTCCCGCGCACCATTTCCATCCGGCCAGCAACCCCTTTGTCGTTCAACTCCGCGGAGCTCCCTCTTGCAGCCCAAGGCAAAGGTCAAGCCCATGCTCAAGCAAGGCATCTTCGGACCAGCTATAAGTAAGTGCCTAACTCGGTCCTTAGTTGTATACTTGCTTAAAATTTAATTCGATACGGGGTTGTAATAACGGAGCATAGTCTCCCCCCGCTTGTAATAACGTGGCTTGGCACACCCACACACACGTGCACTCTCTTAGTCGTGCATGATTTTGAACACACACGGTCCTAATCAGCCCCTAAGATATAAATATATATATATACTTTAACTTACATAGGGTTTTGCTTGAGTTGAGTGTGTTGTCTTTCCATTCAAGCACTCACACACATTGAGCCTTCGCTCCTATTTATAAGACCCAAGTAAGGGCCGTGCAATACTATTTGGGTTTCATTTCATGTGGTGTGTGTAAGTCTTTCCATTCAAGCACTCACACACATTGAGCCTTCGCTCTTATTTGTAAGACCCAAGTAAGGGCCGTGCTATACTATTTGGGTTTCATTTCATGTCGTGTGTGTAAGTCTTTCAATTCAAGCACTCACACACATTGAGCCTTCGCTCTTATTTGTAAGACCCAAGTAAGGGTCGTGTTATACTATTTGGGTTTAATTTCATGTTGTGTGCGTAGTACTTCAATTCAAGCACTCACACACATTGAGCTTTCGCTCTTATTCCCAAGACCTTAGTTAAGGCCATATTGCAAGTTATATTTGGGTTTTATTTCATGTCGTGTGTGTAAGTCTTTCAATTCAAGCACGCACCCACATTGAGCCTTCTCTCTTATTTGCAAGACCCGAGTAAGGGCCCATATATACCTTATATACATATTTCCCTTCGGCATTGTAGACGTGATTTTATTTCAAATCGTTTGGGATTCGAAATCAAACCCTCGAACTACGTCGGGTTGCGCGAGTGTGCCAGTTAGTTTACCAAAACTAACAAATTATTTTTTTCTGACTTCTTAGAACGATTGTGGACAAGTGAGATCTTTTCGACTTAGGCCTTCTTGAACCAGCGCTCAAGGGTCAGCCTAGACGCTTGAAATTTATTTGAATCCATTAATTTGAAAAAGGAAAAACCAGATTTTCCAAAGTTTCAGATTTGTGTTTAAGTTCTTGATTTCTGAAAAATTTCAGATTCTTAGATTTGCAGAGCCTGTTCAGTTTCAGAGGCCTGTTCTCTAAATTTTTAAAAATATTTCTGACTCTCCAAAAATTCTAAAACTTTTACAAAATAGAGACACGTATGTGTAGAATCAGAATATATTTTTATTTTACAATTTAGTTCCCTATTTTCTGAGAATTAAATACAGAATTAGAAACTGTTATAAAATTCGGAACAGTCCTGTTTCTGTGAATTAGAAGCTCAGAAAAACAGCAATATCTCCGCACTCAGTCATCCAATTTCGATAAAATTTGATGTTTTAGAAATATACGGATGTTAGGTTTCCAAAGAATCAAATTTCATCTAATTTCATTCAGTGGTTGCAGAGATATGGGCAAAAGAACAGAGGTCTGTTACTGAACGTTCTGTTTCTGTAAAACGCAATCTGGATTTTGTATAAACTTCACGGATCTAATTGGCTAGGCAACTGTAGACACCGAAAATTTTCACTTATGGGTTCTTAGGCCTGAAGTGAACCTTTTCGCAATCTACTTCGCTTTATGGGCGTGCCAGCTAGTTTACTTTAACTAGCAAAGTATGTTTTGAAAACAATCTGACTTTTGAAAGGCGATTGCAGGCAAGCGGGATTTTTACGTCGCAGACCTTCTTGCACCGATGTGCAAGGGTCAGTCTGTATGCTTAGAGACTTCGTTTTGAAACAAGTTTAACTCAAAATATATTTTGAATGAAGAAGTGTTTTAAAACCTTTTGAAAACCATGCATTTGGGCGATTTTGACTTTGTAAGGGTTGGACGACCCTAAGTCTTTCAAATTTTAATCTACTTAGGCACGATGGGCGTGCATCGAAATAGCCTAAGTCTTGCACGATTTGATTCGGGTTTGTACGATTTTCAGATTTTAGATCACGTGGATTTGCACGTGCCTAAGTCTTTCTTTTTATCCCTTTATGGGTCACCTAGGTGTGTGTTATGAACACTCCACTACATGGGGCGAATTTGAGCGGGAGTACGGGGCTTGCTTCGATGCAATATGCGTCCTACCTCGTGGTATGGCGTAGATGCAATGCAAACTCACGCTACTCCAAAGGGAAAACCCGAAATTAAAAGACAATGCCGAAGGGAAATTGCCGAAGGGAAATAACCAAAGGGAAATGACTTGTAAAGTAAATAGCCGAAGGGAAATGACTTGTAAAGTAAATAGCGGAAGGGGAAATATGGCTATATCTTAAGAGCGGAAAGGCTCAATTGTGTAAGTGTGTGTCGTGTATATATTGAAAGACAACGCACACGACTTGAACCTTAAAACCCGAATCTTAAAGACGTAGCCGAAAGAAATACTTTATATAGAGTATATGTAGGGGCCCTTACTTGGGTCTTGTAAATAAGAGCGAAGGCTCAATGTGTGTGCGTGCTTGAATTGAAAGAATTACACACATGACATGAAATGAAACCCAAATATAAATTGCAGTATGCCTTGACTAAGGTCTTGGGAGTAAGAGCGAAAGCTCAATGTGTGTGAGTGTAGAATTGAAGTACTACGCACACGACATAAATGAAACCCAAATATAACTGCAATAAGGCCTTTACTAAGGTCTTGGGAGTAAGAGCGAAGGCTCAATGTGTGTGCGTGTGGAAAATGGAAAAGACAACACACACGACTTAATTAAAAATCCCCTTGACTTAAAATATATAAATATAACTATATATTAAGGGCTTGTTAGGCCCGTGTGTGTGCAAGAAGTGTACGACTAAGAGCGGAAAGGCTCAAGTGCGCGTGTGTGTGGGTGTGTCAAACCACGTTACTACAATCGGGGGGAGACGAAGCTCCTTTACTACAACCCCGTATCAAAATTTAATTGAATATAAAGCAAGTTAATGTAATAGACCAAGTTTAGACACTTACAAATAGCCGGTCCATGTTCAACTTGCTTGCACGTGGGCTCACGGTTCACCTTGGGCAGCCAAGAGGGGGTTATCCTAGGGGGCTTTGAGGGAGGTTCTATGGGGCACGGTTAGGGTCTTAGGGGAACTAAGGTTCGGCCAAGACGGGGGCTGTGTAGGGTCTGTCCTAGGGTCTGTCCTAGGGTGCAGGTCACGGCCAGGGTGCAGGTTAGGTCGGCAGGAAGGTGGTCAAGTCTGCAGGAAGGCATCGGGCGCAGCAATCGGGCGCCTGGCGCTGGGCGCTGGGCGCTGGCGGGCGTCTGGCGCTAGGAGGGCGTCAGGGCGCGGGATGGCGTCAGGGCGCGCGGACAGCGTCAGGGTGCGCGGACAGGGCGCGGGGCGCACGGCAGGCGCGGTCCGGTTAGGTTTAGGTTGGTTCAAGTCTAGGGTTAGGTTTGGTCGAACCTAGGTTGGGTTAGGGCTAGGTTTAGTTAGGGTTAGGTTCAGTTGGGGTTAGGTAGGTTCGAACCTAGGCTAGGTTGGGGTTAGGTTTAGAGGGGTGTAGAGAGAATGGCTAGGTTAGGTTAGGCTTACCTCTTGGAGCCGATCCTTCATGGCTTGAGCCCACGTCTCCACGGTTGCAGCCACTTGGTCCAGCCCACCTTGGTTGCAGCCCCTTGGTCTAGACCCACTTAGCCCATATGGCTTGAACCCACCTCACCCAATGAGCCCACATGGCTAGGTCTATCACTCCCTCTCTCTCCTCCCAAATATTTGCATGAACCCTTTACATGGACCCCCTCACCTCTATTTATAGAGATTTGAGGTGGGTCTTGGATTTGGGTTTAGGTTTGGGTTTGGATCCATACCCAAATCCAAACACTATTTGGATATGGATATTGGATCTCGGATATTTTGAGATCCGTATCCGATCCAAACCCAATATTTTTATGGATACGAATCTGGATATTTTGGTCCAGATCCGATCCAATCCAAACACTATTTGGATCCAATCCAAATCCAAACACTATTTGGATCGACCCAAACACTATTTGGATTGGCCCAAATCCAAACACTATTCATTACATGGATTTGGATCTGGATATATATGGTCCAGATCCAAATCAAAATTTCTTCGGACAGTCCTTCTTGGCTTCTCGAGGCGAACGATCTGTGTGGGCACTGGCTTCATCAGCGCTCCGTCTGGTGTTGGGTTTTCCCCAACTTTGTCGTTCGGACTCCGTCTCGCCGTTCTGGACTCCATTGAGCTTTTCATCAAATGGGCTCTGCTTTCTTTTGTTTTTTTTATCAGGGAGTGGCTTCTGAAGCTCTAGGCTTGAATCCTCTTCGGGCCTAGGGTCTTCTTTTGCCTTCTGTACCTGTTTTCACATTTCAAAACAGGTCGTCGTTTTGGCTCAAACGAGCTTTTTGGTGTTTTCAGAGTTTTTGAAATATAGAAGATTTGGGGTGACCATTCATAACAATTCCTCAAAATTTTATCTAAGAACGTCCGATATGTCTAGATTATTCATGCAAAATTTCGAAGCAATTGGCTTATCCGTTTGTCTATAAAAATTCCGTGATCGGACACGTGTGCACAGACAGTTTCAGAAACCAGTTTTACAGAAAATTTCAGAAGGTTCCTAACGTGATTCTAGAACAAAGTTCAACCTGTATCAGTCCTAATAAATCATGAAAATTGTCTAAACATGGATTTTAATTTCGTTTATGAAGGAATCATGCATGTTTGCATCGATATAAATGAAGAACATGGGCTCAAAGCCTTGATTCATGTACAAATTTCCAGAATCTGTGCTTTTTCAGATTCTCATGAATTAAAACCAATTTGTGCAAGAATTCCAACCTGTGTGAGTGAGAGGGGACGTAGGAGCACTTTGCCGGACGATCGTCGGACGTCGGAACCAGGCCGGACTTCCTTCTTCTCCTTCTTCTCTTCCTTTCTCTCTCTCTCTCTATTTCTCTGAATTTTCGGACTGAATGTTCCTATGTGCTGGTTCCTCCTTTGCAGCCTCATTGAGGCTCCTTTTATAGGCCCAAAGATGCCTCTTGGGTGTAGCATTGGGCAAGGGAAATTGCCTTGCTGAGCAAACTCGTTTTTGGTAGGTGATTGCTGTAAAAACAGATTTTGGAAGGTTGCTACTGTGCAAACCTTCCAAAATTCGGTTTGCTTGCTATTAATAGTGAGTGGAGGTTCTCTTCTTGCCAAGATTGCTTGGCTTGGTCCGATCCCTCTTAGTTTCTGAATTAGGCCAGAGAATCGGATGAGGCTTGGTGTGATTTGACATGGTAAGTTGGCAGCTATACATAGCAAGTGGACCTTCCATCGATCAACTGCTGTGGGGACTAAAATCGGCAACTGTGCTGCCCTGGCAAAGGCTTGCTGTTATTCACGTTGAATGGTAAGTGGGTGTTGTTGGCGGTAACTGTACAGGGCAGAAGGAGTTTGCTTGGCTCATTTTTGTCCAAAGGTTGGCTTTGGCACTTACCAAAGAAAGATCAGCTGTCATCGACTGAAGTTAGTTCTAGCTGAAAGAGGTAAGTTGACGCTGTTGAATTTGGAATCAGGATCTGTTCATCGGCAAGGTGAGTTGTTGTTGTTGTCCTCCTTCTACATCAGGCCAAGCGTCATTCAACTCTCAGTAAAATTGAGAAGGTCTTGCCGAATTCCTAGGCGGACATTTCCTGGCCATGGACGAGTTCACCAAGAAGCAAGAAAGCTTGCTCTTTGCCCTGCCTTTGACTTGTGTCGAAGTGCCACGTGGGAAGCCATCTTCAATCCCTCTGCATCTTGACGATGAAAGGGAGGAGTTGATCAGCATTGAATATGAGGCCAGGGTGGTCTATTGTGAGATCTGCGGATCCACTTATCATAGAAGCGGAGTGTGAGCTTTATGGTATCAAAGAGTCCATTGTATCCAACTCCGATCAATGTGGAAAAAGGCTTGGCTGTTGCTGTACCAGTACTATACTCTTTAACTGTTAATATGGAAGAAGGTCGAGGCTCAATGGAGCTCTGGCATTAAGAATGCATATGGCCAACTCAGAATTGCTTTGTTTTGATTCTGGTACTGCAATATTCCATATAGTTTGTTGTTTTCGTTGCCTTGATCGACTCTGCGTTCGTTTGCAGGAAGAACAGCTTGCTGGATTCAACCAAGGTTGTCGAAGCATTTGAAGTTGTTGAACGTCATCTGCATTTTATCAAAAGTCGAGCCCGGCACAGCAACTCTCACATTGAATCCACCCCCAGGATCTCGAACGTCCAAGACCCTGTTCTTATCAAAATGTCATTTGAAGTCATCTCCAGAAGGCAGAAACAGAGGCAGACGACCATGTTGGCGAAGACCCAACGCAGACGGAGTACTAATGCTGTCAGACCCCGCACAAATCGTCCATTTCGAACCAAGCTCGAAGGAGTCAGAGTTCAGTTTGGATTGGATCTGGACCATATATATCCAGATCCCAATCCAAACCCATGTGTGGACTTGGATTTGGATTTGGATCCAGAGATCCAATCCAATATCCATATTCATGGCCCACATCACCTTCTCATAAATGGAGGTGGGGCCCACTTGAAATTCACGTGGGATTATGGGCATGAGAGAGAGTGGGGATGGATAATATCAAGAGTGTTGTAATTAAGCTTGACTTGTGTGTCAAGTTTGGGGTTAATCATGTGGGTTAGCCTAATTGAGTGGGTTTAAGCTTGTAATTAGCCAAAACCTAACCTAGGGCTGCACCAACATGAGGTGGTTAAAGTCTATGGGCCATGCAAAGGGAGCTCCTTCACCTAAACCTAACCCAAAACACCTAATCCTAGCCTTCCACCCTAATCCACCCCTAATCTGAGCCTAATCACCTAACCCACTTCCCTAATCCTGGCCTAATCCCAACCTAATCACCTAACCCACTTCCCTAATCCTTCCCTAAACCTAGGTTAATTTCCCTAAACCTAGCCTAAACCTAGCCTAATCACCTAACCTAGCTCACTAAACCTCACCCTAAAACCCAACCACCTAACCAAGCCCTAAACCCCTAAACCACCCCTAGCCCACAATCTACCCAAACCACTAGTATTTAAAATATCTGGCCCTACCCTTTCCAGCCCACCTTATCTTCATACCACCCTACCTAAACCACCTAACCACTACCCCAAACCCAGCCCTAACCGACCTACCCATCCCTATATAAACCCCCCCCCTTGGGGACGGGTTCTCCTATCTAGTCGCCTTCCCCAAGCCTAGCCGGGACCCCACTTCCCAGCCCAACCGAACCCAGCCACCTGCTCCACCTGCTCCACCTGCTCCACCTGCTCCACCAGCTCCATCTGCACCACCACCTGCACCGCCACCTACACCACCACCTGTCACCACCCCTGCCCTCGGCCGAACCGTTTGCTCCACCACACCCGACTGCTTTCTTCCATCCACCGCCTCTCTCCAAGCACGATTAGTACCCCCTCCTTCGTCTCACCTTCTTCACTCCCTCCCCACTCTCAGCCACCTAACCCCCTACCATAACATCCTACCACCAGCCATTCCCCTTTGCTGCCACCCTTCTCACTCAGCCGAACCTAGTATATCCTAACTACCCGCCACTACCTAACTACCCTAGCTACACCCGGCCACCCTATTAGACTCCCATTCGACCTTCCCTTAAGCTCCCCTTAGGTCCGTATTCCCTAACACTCTATACTCTCTCAGTGACCCTACATACTCACTTGGCCCAGCCCCTTTAATCCCCCATACCAAGGTGACACCCTTGCTTGCAACCGGCCACCATCAAGGCGCCTATCCCGTGCCCCATTTGCAACCGGCCAACACCCCTTGTCGCTCAACCTCGCGGAGCTCCCGTTTGCAGCCCAAGGCGAAGGCCAAGCCCACGCTCAAGCAAGGCCTCTACGGACCAGCTACTCGTAAGTGCCTAAACTCGGTCTGTAGTTGTATACTTGCTTGAGATTCAATTTGATATGGGGTTGTAATAACGGAGCATAGTCTCCCCCCGCTTGTAATAACGTGGCTTGGCACACCCACACACGTGCACTCTCTTAGTTGTGCACGATTTTGAACACACACGGGCCTAATCAGCCCCTAATATATAAGTATATACATATACTTTCATTTTTGTAGGGTTTTTGCTTAAGTTGGGTGCGTTGTCTTTCAATTCAAGCACTCACACACATTGAGCCTTCGCTCTTATTTGAAAGACCCAAGTAAGGGCCGACCTATACTATTTGGGTTTCATTTCATGTCGTGTGTGTAAGTCTTTCAATTCAAGCACTCTCACACACATTGAGCCTTCGCTCTTATTTGAAAGACCCAAGTAAGGGCCGACCTATACTATTTGGGTTTCATTTCATGTCCTGTGTGTAAGTCTTTCAATTCAAGCACTCTCACACACATTGAGCTTTCGCTCTTACTCCCAAGACCTTAGTAAAGGCCTTATTGCAGTTATATTTGGGTTTCATTTATGTCGTGTGCGTAGTACTTCAATTCAAGCACTCTCACACACATTGAGCCTTCGCTCTTACTCCCAAGACCTTAGTCAAGGCCATACTGCAATTTATATTTGGGTTTAATTTCATGTCGTGCGTGTAAGTCTTTCAATTCAAGCACGCACCCACATTGAAACTTCGCTCTTATTTGCAAGACCCGAGTAAGGGCTCATATACATACTCTATATACATATCTCCCTTCGGCACTTACTTTACAAGTCATTTTCCTTCGGTTATTTCCCTTCGGTTATTTCCCTTCAGTATTGTCTTTACATTCGGGTTTTCCCTTTGGAGTAGCGTGAGTTTGCATTGCATCTACGCCATACCACGAGGTAGGACGCATATTGCATCAAAGCAAGCCCCGCTCGAATTCACCCATGTAGTGGAGTGTTCATAACACACAAACTAGGTGGCTCGAAAAGGGATAAAAGAAAAGACTTAGGCACGTGCAAATCCACGTGATCTAAAACATGCAATCGCATTTAAAAGACCCGAAATAGACACCTCGAACCGCTTCGTAGGCTTTCTATCCCAAAACTCGATTTTTGCAAAGCGTACAGACTGACCCTTGCGCATCGGTGCAAGAAGGTCTGCGACGACAAGAGCTTACTTGCTCACAATCGCCACGTTTAGAAGTTAGTGTGAAAAATATCTTCGCTAGCTTAGGTAAGCTAGCTGGCACGCCCTGTTTGCATACATAGGCCTTAGACACACGAGAGGATCCGCTCCGAGCCCTGAAAAGGTGAGAGGCGGGGATTTTCGCGCGTCTACAGTTGGGATATTAAAATTGCTCTTATCATAACATATCAATAGCATGACGATGCAAATTGATGTATATCAATACTAATTACCTCGATACCCAAACATAACGTAGACACGTTACGAAAGGCGTTTGATACCAAACCTTCGTTTTCGGAAGCGTTCGTTCTTGCTTCCATCTTTCCTTTCCTTTGATAACATCAACTTTTCCCTCGGGAAACTGATTTCTTTCCGAATATGAACTTTTCTTTTTGGGAAGCTCACTTTCCCTTTTTGATGTCCGCTCTCCTTTTTGGGCACCCACCTGCCTTTTCAGGTGTCAAATTATCTTATACATGCCTGTATCTTTTCAAAAGGCAAGCTTTCAACATATGTTTTTTTCATAAATCTTTTAAGAAAACGAAATCCAGCTTTTCCATGCCAGGGGCAAAATCGTTATTTTTTTCCAATTTTGTCAAAATTCGAATTTTTCAGAAAGGAAAGTATTCTTTTATCATTTTAAAGCTTTCATAAAATTTTGGTACCAAAACAAACTCGTTTAGTGCCTTTTTCCTTCGAAAACCCAAAATTACCAAAAATGGACGCTTTCCTAAAAAGGTAAGAATTAAAAGAAAATTTTGGGTGTCTACAGATGCCCCTCTTTGGCATCATCAAATTTATTTGGATGATGGCAAAGAAGACAACACCCATTTGCTTTTCTTCCTTAGAGATATCTTGAGAAAATATGATCCCCTTTGTTCCCTGACATCTCTTTTCCTGAAATGACTACTATAAGGAGATTTTCATTTGAGGGACTGAGACAAAACTGACTTTTATGCATCTATGGACGACCAGTACATGTATGCACATGTCAAATGTTATGGGATCCATGGACTACCAGTTTATGTATGCATGTTTCAAATGTTATGAGATTTCATGCCTATAAACGGTAGCTGCCTCAAATGGGATGACTCCTTAAGATTGCCTTTTTGATGCTTGGAGTTTTGGAAATCATCTTTTCAAAAAGGAAACTCCTGTCAGCTTATAGAAAATGATACTTCCAATTTCTCACCTTTTCCTTCATTTAGATGTTGATGCTTACTACTCAGTAGAGGTTTTATGGAAAGTTTTGGATAGCATTTCAAAGCTCCCCTCCTTACTTTACAAAGACCTAATCTTGGGAACAGCATGAGATCCAAATTGAGCAGGTCCTATTCTTACTCTAGGACTTTCCTAACGAGCCTTTTCTCCATAAGGATGAGCTGTGGGGGTTTTTGAGGAAGCATTACCCGCGGTCCCTTCTGAAGCGTCCCGGGGCTCCAAATAGATAGGCTTTTAAAGGAAGTTGCTCTTTTGAGCTTTTTCTTTCCTTTTTTTTTTCCGACTTTTGACTTTTTCCTCTCCTCAGGGATATTGAATGGGAAACAACTCATCCTTTTGGATTATTGACTTGAATAGGAACATCCTATTTCCTAATAGCACCTGTCATTTGAAAATATCCTGCTCCTTCAAAACTAGGTTTCGTATGGCAAGTCAAAGATCTTTGGAACATCACCAGGAAATGTTTTTGAAATTCTACCTTTTATATCACACCAGCCTCCTAACTTGGGATTGGGTAATCCATCTTCTATATACTTTCCTAGAAATTTAGAGGAGATTCTCCAATCCTCCCTTTTTGTTTTTGGAAACATTTTTTTTTTTCAAATGGAAATAAGGGGGATTTTAGATGTAATACCTTTTCAAATATTGGGCATTGATGGGATCTGCCAGATTCTTTCCTTCTGCATCAACCAACCAATAGGCATTATTAGAAGTTGCCCCTCTTATGACATAAGGACCATCCCATTTGGGTCACCATTTTCCTAGTGGATGTGGGCCTCTATGATGGATGATTTTCAGAACTAGGTCTCCTACCTTGAAATCGCGAGCTTTCATGTGTTTTTCATAGTGCCTAGCTATCCTTTGCCTATATGCATATGCATGATTCATGGCAAGAAGTCTTTTTTCATCAATAAGGTCAAGCTCGGCCAACCTGGCTTCTTGTAGAGTTTCTATAGGTAGGTCCAATGCTAAAGCAGTATGGTATGAATGCAGTTTTACATGGATGGGTAATATGGCACTTGTACCATAAACTAATTCAAATGGTGTAGTGTTTGTGGGTGTGTGAATGGATGTCCTATAAGCCCACAGAGCCTCATCTAATTTCTCATGCCATGCCCTACCCTTCTCTAAGGTCTTTTCTATTATGCTTATGAGGGTCTTATTGGTAGCTTCGGCTTGACCGTTACCTTGGGGATAGTAGGGTGATGAAAAATGTTGGGTAATCCCATAGGTTCTACATAATTTATCGACTTTTTCATTCTTAAAGGGAGTGCCATTATCTGAAACCAAATCCCTTGGGATTCCAAATCTAGTAAGTATATTTTTCTTAATGAATGCCACTACCTGTTGCCCTTGGACGTTAGCCAAGGAAGTAGCTTCAACCCATTTAGAAAAATATTCTGTTGCTCCTAAAATGAATCTATGCCCATTTGAGGCAACGGGTGAGATGGGTCCTATGATGTCAAATGCCCACATGGTGAAGGGCCATGGACTCACGACTGAATGCAATGCTGATGATGGGATATAGATGGCGTTCCCATGTACCTGACATTGGTGACACTTCCTAACATGTTGGTGACAATCCTGCTTTAGTGTGGACCAGAAATACCCTGCTCTAAGTATTTTCATTGCCATCATATTAGCATTGACATGACCTCCACATTCCCCATCATGGAATTCATGCATGATTACCTTAGCCTCTTCGTCATCTATACACCTCAACAAAATCCCAGTGAAACTTTTCTTATAAAGGACACCTCCCAAGATAACATATCGGGTTGAAACTTTCCTTATAAAAATCTTATCTTTAGGGGAAGCAAAATCAGGAAAACTTCCATTTTCTAAAAAGTGTCTAATATCATGAAACCAGGGTTTTTCATTGCTATTTTGGTCATTTTGGCAGGTTTCAAAACTATGTGTGGATGGATTAGGCAGGTGGACGATTTCTAAAAACCTAGCTCCCGTAAAGGGGTCTATTTTTATGGAAGATCCTAGTGATGACAGGGCGTCTGCCACACTATTATCCTGCCTGCCTATGTGAGTGAGTGTGCATTCTTGGAAAGAGCTAACCAATTGGATGGCTAATTCAAAGTAGGGAGTCAACTTCTCATTCTTAACCTGCCAAATTTTTGAAACTTGATTTATAACAAGCATGGAATCTCCAAAAATTTCCACTCGTGATGCCCCTAGATTTTTCAAGACTTTTAGGCCTTGTATGAGTGCTTCATATTCAGCCACATTATTGGTACATGAAAAATCTAATCGGAAAGCCATTGGGATTTCTGCCTTTTCAGGGGATATGAGCAAGATTCCCACACCTGCTCCATGTTGATTTCTTGACCCATCAAAATACATTTTCCATACTTGGTTATTATTGAAATGATTTGATAAAATATGTTTTTGAAAGTCGTGGGAAAAGATGCCTTCATCGGGCATTTTGTCATGTATGGAATACGTATCTTTCAAAGGTAAGTCAGCAACATGGTCGGCCAAGCCCTGCCCCTTGATAGAACTTTGGTGATGGAATTTTAAATCATATTCCATCAAAAGAAGCTGCCATTTACCGAGCCTACCTGTGAAGATAGGTTTTTCGAAAAGATGTTTGATAGGGTCTAGTTTAGATACTATCCAGATCTCATGATCTAGGAAATAGTGCCTAAACTTTTGGCAAGCCCATACCAAAGCTAAACACGTCTTCTCCATGGCTGGATATTTTCTTTCATATGCCAACAGAGTTTTTGAAATATAGTAAATAGCATATTCTTTAAGACTATCATTTTCATATTGAGCCAGCAAAGCTCCCAAAGCATTCTCATGAATGGAAATGTAAAGTAACAAGGGTTTTCCTGGTTTTGGAGGTTTTAAAATGGGAGGGTTTGTCAAATATGATTTTAGTCTTTCAAAAGCATTTTGACAGTCACTATCCCAATCAAACTTAACCCCTTTCCTTAGGAGTTTGTTGAAAGGCTCACATCTCGTGGCTAAGTTGGAGATAAATCTCCGAATTGCTTGAAGTCGTCCTTGGAGACTTCGAATCTAGGTCAGATTAGAAGGTGGAGGCATGTCTATGATGGCTCGACATTTAGAAGGGTCGACCTCTATACCTCTTTGGCTGACCATAAACCCTAGAAGTTTCCCTGATTCCACTCCAAAAACACATTTTGGATTTTTTCTTTGGATTTAACTCACTCCCTAAGTTGACTTCCACAAAATCTCCCCCTACGGCACTAGAAGGTTTATCCAAGTCTAGGACTTTATGGAATTCAGGCAGGCTAGAGGCGAGATCATCCTCATGAATGAGGGGATCCTCCTTTTCGCCTTGATCATTTTCAAGCATCTTTGTCTCTAGGAAACTATCAAAAGAAGACATTTTTGAATCTAAACTTTTCTGTTTTTGGGAAATAAATATTTTTTTTGAGTTTTCATAATTTTCTATTTTTTTGGATTTTTGAAAACAAACAGAAGGGGAAACCAACATTTTTTTGGATTTTTGATAATTTTCACCATAAATAGCAAAAGGGGAAACAACTAAATCTTTGGAAATCAAACATTTTTTTGGGTTTTTGGGTTTTTCTAGATTTTTTTGGTTTTTGGAAATATATACTTTTTTTGTATTTTTCTCAAAAGAGGGATCTTCCATCAAACCTGCAAAGAAAACGCTATGAATTAGACTCCAAATAAGATGTCTAAACCATAGGCCTCGGTTTTAGCAGGTTCTAAGGCACCCTTAACCTAATTGGTTTCGGGTGGTGGATCGGGTGGTATGGATAGGCTATATCCTAAACCATGGCGTCCTATATTTGGCATAGGTATAATAGGCTCTAGTTTTCCTTGGCCTTGGACCCCCAATCCTTGGTAAGGAGTATATCCCATATTTAGCAACATCTTCCAAGGTTTTTTGAATTTTGAAAAATTTTGATATAGAGGATGATTTTGGAAAGATGAATCATCTA
Organism: Brasenia schreberi; assembly: GCA_036023115.1. Classification (NCBI taxonomy): domain Eukaryota; kingdom Viridiplantae; phylum Streptophyta; class Magnoliopsida; order Nymphaeales; family Cabombaceae; genus Brasenia; species Brasenia schreberi. Next base: position 15,143,177 of record JAYKKT010000064.1, read on the forward strand.
TGGCAGGTTTACTTATCCTAATGGTTCTTTTGGGAAGATGGAGGGATTTGAAAGGTTTTGACTTGCCTAAAATACGGACTACTCTCATTTTGGAAGGTTTGGCTATTTCAGGGAGGTTTATTTTGGCAGTTTCCCGATTGGTCTTTACTTCCTGATTTGGCTCTCCTGATATACAAGGAAAGATTTGTATTCCATTTAATTGGGGATGGTCTTCTCCAAAAACAACCACTACCCGATTTTTCCATGGGATTTTAAGACATCTGTGGAAGGTGGATGGGACGGCTCTAAGAGAGTGTATCCATGGTCTTCCTAATAATAGGTTGTAATGGGGATTTATATCCAAGACATGGAATAATCCCTCGTGAGGTATTTGTCCGACTTTCATGGGTAATTTTATGGAGCCTAAGGGGTTGGATGGGTTCCCATCATACCCTGTAATGGTTATGGGACTCGGTTCAAGCATAGAGGTAGAGATTCCTATTTGGAAAGCCACATGGAGGGGGAGGATATTAAGGCCTCCCCCTCCATCGACTAGGCATTTACTAATAGGGTAGCCGTTTAACACAACTTCTATATAGAGTGCTTGGTTATGGATCACATCATACTTTCCCAAATCATTCTTTGTGAATACAATGGAAGTTTTTGCAAAGACGGGAGAAACCAAGGTAGATAGGGATTCAGGGGATATGGTAGTGTCGACTCTAGTCTTCTCTAAAATCTCCTCTAGGACTCGTCTATGCTTGGGAGAAATTTTTATCAATTCCAAGATAGACATGTTTATGGGGAGTTTAGAAAGATGCATTTCTAGGTCATAGGGGTTTATTACCACACCCTTTTTATCGACACCCTGGGATGAGTTTGGTATGCATGCTTGTGGGGGGGCTGGTAGAACGACCACTCCCTTGCTTGTTTGTTTTGCTAAGTGTGGGGGTTGATAGATCCTCCTCGATCTAGTCACTTCCTCTACACTATCCCTAGGGCTCGTTCCTACTTTGGCTCTAACTTGGTGTCTTGGGACACCTCGAATCACTACCAAGGCTTTAGCCGGGGGCGGGTTTCTAAGCGCTCCCCGGATCACTATTGCTTGGGCATTTTTTATTTCGGGAAAGTGTGGTGTGTGAGGTGTGGGATGCACGATATGCACTGCATGATTGGAGTGTGATAGGGAGCGTACCTCTTTTTCCTTCCCACTTGTACTGGCGTGGTTAGGGAAGGGCTCTTTAAAAATGGCTTGGGGTGACTCCGGCTCTTCAGACACGTGCAACTTACCTTGCTCGATCAAATCCTCTATCCTATTCTTTAGGGCGTAGCAGTGTTGGGTATCATGGCCCTTGAGCCTATGATATTTACAAAACTTGTTTAAAAACTTTCCTTGGGGTGGTGCCCCTTCGGGAATCTCTGGGAGTGTTGTGAGACCTTGTGCCAATAGGATGTCTAGGACCTCTGTGAGTGGTTGTCCTAGGTTAGTGTACTCCCTTCTTTCAAATCTCTTTTTATTTTTTTGGTTTTTTTCGAAATCTTTTTGCCCTGAAGGTTTTGAGGGTCCTGCTGAACCTTGCTCTACTCGAACATTAGCCACTTTTGGTACCTTTATCCCTCCCTCTGGTGCATGTGGCCCATATGCCCCAGGTTTTTCAAACTTTTTTGGAAAACTTTTTCCTTTCCATAAATCTTCATAAGTTCCCTTTTTCAAATTAGTCTCGAAGAGGGAAGCTTTCTTGATCAATTTTTGGAAAGTAGAAATCTCATGTAAGGAAAGGAGGATTTTCAAATTAGTTTTGAAATTGTCTAGGATGAGCATCACTACACACCCTTCGGAGATAGGTTCTTTGACTTGCCCCAGGATTGATCTCCATCTAACGATGAACGCGTGGGCGTCTTCGTTAGGGCCTTGTTTGGTGTCCCTCAATGTATTTAAAGTGGGAGTAACTTCAACATTGTGCGAAAATCTTTGCATAAAACAGTTGGCTAATTCTTCAAAATCGGTAAACTGGCTTAAGTCATAAGAGGCCAAGCATTTTGCAGCATTTCCTTTTAGAGAATGAGGGAACCAATAGACCCACTTAGAGGAGTCTTTTTTCTTTTTATAGGCACTTCGGGAGAAAAGTTGGAGATGAGATCTAGGGTCTCCATTTCCATCATAACGGTGGAAGCTGGGTATCTCATCATCACTATCGGTTTGGTAATCGAAAGGTAGGAAATCTGATAAGGCATAGGACTTTTTCTCATGTTTTTGGTTTTTCAAAAGTTGATGTAGAGCCTTTCGATCTTTCATGGTGAAGGATTCAAGCTCAAGTTCTTCTTCAATTTTGGAAACGATCCTAGGCTTCCTAGAGTGGTTTGATTTCCTATTCGTCTTGGTTTTCCTATCATGGGAAGAGCAGGATTCGACTACTTCAGCTTCTTGGCTTAAAGCGTCGATTTCTTCTCTTAGTACCTTTATTCCCTCCCTTAGGGCAGCGAACCTGTCTCCTTTTGAAAAGCTTTTTGAAATTTTGTTCGAGCAGCGGCTGTTAGAGCGGGAGACCCGGCTGGATACCTCGCAAGATCCTTCTGAGCTCGACATGATCAACCTGTGAATGGAATCTTATCACAAATATGAAAATTTAGTTAGTATCACGGATTCAAACAAGTTTCTAAGACTCAAGTCCCACCGGGCGTGCCAATTCTGTAGACGTGATTTTATTTCAAATCGTTTGGGATTCGAAATCAAACCCTCGAACTACGTCGGGTTGCGTGAGTGTACCAGTTAGTTTACCAAAACTAACAAATTATGTTTTTCTGACTTCTTAGAACGATTGTGGACAAGTGAGATCTTTTCGACTTAGGCCTTCTTGAACCAGCGCTCAAGGGTCAGCCTAGACGCTTGAAATTTGTTTGAATCCGTTAATTCGAAAAAGGAAAAACCAGATTTTCCAAAGTTTCAGATTTGTGTTTAAGTTCTTGATTTCTGAAAAATTTCAGATTCTTAGATTTGCAGAACCTGTTCAGTTTTAGAGGCCTATTCTCTGAATTTTTAAAAATATTTCTAATTCTCCAAAAATTCTAAAACTTTTACAAAATAGAGACACGTATGTGTAGAATCAGAATATATTTTTATTTTACAATTTAGTTCCCTATTTTCTGAGAATTAAATACAGAATCAGAAACTGTTATAAAATTCGGAACAATCCTGTTTCTGTGAATTAGAAGCTTAGAAAAACAGCAATATCTCCGCACTCATTCATCCAATTTTGATACAATTTGATGTATTAGAAATATACAGATGTTAGGTTTCCAAAGAATCAAATTTCATCCAATTTCATTTAGTAGTTGCAGAGATATGGGCAAAAGAACAGAGGTCTGTTACTGAACGTTCTATTTCTGTAAAACGCAATCTGGATTTTGTATAAACTTCACGGATCTAATTGGCTAGGCAACCATTCATAAAAATTCCTCAAAATTTTATCTAAGAACGTGCGATATGTCTAGATTATTCATAAAATTTCGAAGCAATTGGCTTATCCGTTTATCTATAAAAATTCCGTGATCGGACACGTGTGCACAGACAGTTTCAGAAACCAGTTTTACAGAAAATTTCAGAAGGTTCCTAACGTGATTCTAGAACAAAGTTCAACCTGTATCAGTCCTAATAAATCATGAAAATCATCTAAACATGGATTTTAATTTCGTTTATGAAGGAATCATGCATGTTTGCATCGATATAAATGAAGAACATGGGCTCAAAGCCTTGATTCATGTACAAATTTCCAGAATCTGTGCTTTTTCAGATTCTCATGAATTAAAACCAATTTGTGCAAGAATTCCAACCTGTGTGAGTGAGAGGGGACGTAGGAGCACTTTGCCGGACGATCGTCGGACGTCGGAACCAAGCCGGACTTCCTTCTTCTCCTTCTTCTCTTCCTTTCTCTCTCTCTCTCTCTATTTCTCTGAATTTTCGGACTGAATGTTCCTGTGTGCTGGTTCCTCCTTTGCAGCCTCATTGAGCCTCCTTTTATAGGCCCAAAGATGCCTCTTGGGTGTAGCATTGGGCAAGGGAAATTGCCTTGCTGAGCAAACTCGTTTTTGGCAGGTGATTGCTGTAAAAATAGATTTTGGAAGGTTGCTACTGTGCAAACCTTCCAAAATTCGGTTTGCTTGCTGTTAATAGTGAGTGGAGGTTCTCTTCTTGCCAAGATTGCTTGGCTTGGTCCGATCCCTCTTAGTTTCTGAATTAGGCCAGAGAATCGGGTGAGGCTTGGTGTGATTTGACATGGTAAGTTGGCAGCTGTACATAGCAAGTGGACCTTCCATCGATCAACTGCTGTGGGGACTGAAATCGGCAACTGTGCTGCCCTGGCAAAGGCTTGCTGTTATTCACGTTGAATGGTAAGTGGGTGTTGTTGGCGGTAACTGTACAGGGCAAAAGGAGTTTGCTTGGCTCATTTTTGTCCAAAGGTTGGCTTTGGCACTTACCAAAGAAAGATCAGCTGTCATCGACTGAAGTTAGTTCTAGCTGAAAGAGGTAAGTTGACGCTGTTGAATTTGGAATCAGGATCTGTTCATCGGCAAGGTGAGTTGTTGTTGTTGTCCTCCTTCTAGATCAGGCCAAGCGTCATTCAACTCTCAGTAAAATTGAGAAGGTCTTACCGAATTCCTAGGCGGACATTTCCTGGCCATGGACGAGTTCACCAAGAAGCAAGAAAGCTTGCTCTTTGCCCTGCCTTTGACTTGTGTCGAAGTGCCACGTGGGAAGCCATCTTCAATCCCTTTGCGTCTTGACGATGAAAGGGAGGAGCTGATCAGCATTGAATATGAGGCCAGGGTGGTCTATTGTGAGATCTGCGGATCCACTTATCATAGAAGTGGAGTGTGAGCTTTATGGTATCAAAGAGTCCATTGTATCCAACTCCGATCAATGTGGAAAAAGGCTTGGTTGTTGCTGTACCACTACTATACTCTTTAACTGTTAATATGGAAGAAGGTCGAGGCTCAATGGAGCTCTGGCATTAAGAATGCATATGGCCAACTCAGAATTGCTTTGTTTTGATTCTGGTACTGCAATATTCAATATAGTTTGTTGTTTTCGTTGCCTTGATTGACTCTACGTTCATTTGCAGGAAGAACAGCTTGCTGGATTCAACCAAGGTTGTCGAAGCATTTGAAGATGTTGAACGTCATCTGCATTTTATCTTATCCACATTGGGAGATCGTGATCTTTAGCCTTCATCCTTCTGTTGAAGCTGTTATCTGTAATCTGTATGCAGAGCATTTGACGCCAAGTTGCTTTCGAACCTCAGATGATGGAAGTGGAACTCTCCCACAATGACTTTTCTCTTCATGCTTAGCTGCAGCATCCTTGTTATGGGGGTCGCCACTCTCACCGCGGAGTTTCTTTTCCTTCTCATTGATCGATTGCTCCCAATCCTGGTGGTCTTGGCTTCAGTAGAAACATTAGATAGAGATTTGTTCCCTTGGCTCATCCTCCGAAAGAATGATATTAGGGGAATACAAGCCCAAGCATGACTAGATCTTGATGGGTAAACTGGCGGGACACAAGCTGATATAACTTCAAAGACCAAATCAGCACACATTATGTCAGCAACTTTTACAGCAGCATTAGCAATTTCATTTTCAGCGGACAAATTAATCAGCCTGTTCACTGCACCTTCCACGTTCTCTTGAGCATTCTAAACTTCCACCTACATACTTGCTGTAACAGTGGTTAAGCAAATACATGTTACATGCCTTTCTACTATGAATGTGTTCTATTAAGCCCATGTTACGTTTTTGAAAATCAACTATCATGCTCATTCAATCCTTTCCACTAGTGTTGGGATATTAAAATTGCTCTTATCATAACATATCAATAGCATGACGATGCAAATTGATGTATATCAATACTAATTACCTCGATACCCAAACATAACGTAGACACGTTACGAAAGGCGTTTGATACCAAACCTTTGTTTTTGGAAGCGTTCGTTCTTGCTTCCATCTTTCCTTTCCTTTGATAACATCAACTTTTCTCGGGCAACTGATTTCTTTCCGAATATGAACTTTTCTTTTTGGGAAGCTCACTTTCCCTTTTTGATGCCCGCTCTCCTTTTTGGGCACCCACCTACCTTTTCAGGTGTCAAATTATCTTATACATGCCTGTATCTTTTCAAAAGGCAAGCTTTCAACATATGTTTTTGTCATAAATCTTTTAAGAAAACGAAATCCAGCTTTTCCATGCCAGGGGCAAAATCGTCATTTTTTTCCAATTTTGTCAAAATTCGAATTTTTCAGAAAGGAAAGTATTCTTTCATCATTTTAAAGCTTTCATAAAATTTTGGTATCAAAACAAACTCGTTTAGTGCCTTTTTCCTTTGAAAACCCAAAATTACCAAAAATGGACGCTTTCCTAAAAAGGTAAGAATTAAAAGAAAATTTTGGGTGTCTACAGGCATTTACATTACAAGTCATTTCCCTTCGGTTATTTCCCTTCGGCATTGTCATTACATTCGGGTTTTCCCTTTGGAGTAGCGTGAGTTTGCATTGCATCTACACCATACCACGAGGTAGGACGCATCTTGCATCAAAGCTAACCCCGTACTCCCGCTCAAAATTCGCCACATTTAGTGGAGTGTTCATAACACACACCTAGGTGGCCCATAAAGGGATAAAAAGAAAGACTTAGGCACGTGCAAATCCACGTGATCTAAAAAATCTGCAATCGCATTAAAAAGACCCGAATCAAACACCTCGAACCGCTTTCGTAGGCTTTTCCTACCCTAAACTCGGTTTTTAAAAGCATACAGACTGACCCTTGCGCGTCGGTGCAAGAGGGTCTGCGACGACAAGAGCTCACTTGCTCACAGTCGCCACGTTAGAAGTCAGGTTAAAATATATCTTCGCTAGCTTAGGTAAGCTAGCTGGCACGCCCTGTTTATACAAATAGGCCTTAGACACACAAGAGGATCCGCTCCAGGCCCTGAGAAGCCAAAGGGAGGCCAGGATTTTCCTGCGTCTACATGAACCATGCTTTAGCTTGGGATAAGCCAGGGATGGGAAAGAGATACCACGGTCCCTTCTGAAGCGTCCTGTGGTTTAAGGCATAGAAGGCGGAAAACTGCTCTTTTTGAGCTTCTTGGCCTCTTTTTCCTTTTTTCATAGAGGGTCTCCCTTTGGGAGTATTTTTTCTTTAATCCCTCTTTTTCACAAGAGAATCAATTTTTCCTTTTGGATTCTGGTTTCTTTCTTTTGGAAAGAGACTTTGAATGGAAAATTCCCTTTATTTGGGCCATGATTTCCTTTTGGAAGGAGAAGAGAAGAGGGGAGGACTTATCCCAAGCTCACACTCGATCCATTCCAGATCAGCCAATTTAGAAATAGAATGTACTACTTGCAAGTATCTTGCTATATTGAACTAGGCCTTTCTTTGTAAGAAGAAGGATTTTGAAATGTAACCACATATTTGGAAAGCTCCACTCTTTCACAAGTGCGAATTCTCTCACTTAGGGTCACACAATTCGTCTTTGAACCTTACTTCCAAAGTTTCAAAGCAGCTATCCCTAAGGGTTTTTGAAGAATGGGAATTTAACCCAAATCCTACACATAATACTTCTTTAAGTATTGAATGTTGATAGGATCTGCTAAATTCCTACCTTCTACATCGATCAACCAATATGAGTTGTTCGTGGTGGTTGCAGGTACAACATAGGGTCCATCCCACTTGGGGCGCCACTTTCCAAGTGGATGTGGGCCACGATAGTGGATGATTTTCAAAACCAGATCTCTCACTTCAAAGTGGCGAGGTCTCATGTGTTTGCCATAATGTCGGGCTGTCCTTTGCCGGTATGCCCAAGCATGATCCATAGCAAGGAGTCGCCTCTCATCTAGCAAATCTAGTTCGGCCATCCTAGCATGCTGAAGCATCTCTAGGGGGAGGTCGAGTGCTATGGATGTATGGAATGAATGCAATTGAGTATGAATGGGAAGAATGGTGTTTGTGCCATAGACCAACTCGAATGGTGTGGCATTCGTGGGAGTCCGGATGGAAGTTCTATAAGCCCATAAGGCTTCATCCAGCTTCTCGTGCCACGTCCTACCCTTCTCTAAAGTCTTCTCAATTATGCTAATGAGAGTCTTATTCGTGGCTTCGTCTTGGCCGTTGCCTTGAGGGTAGTAGGGCGAGGAGAAGTGGTGAGTTATGCCATACGCGTTGCACAACTTAACCATCCGCTCGTTCTTGAACGGGGTGCCATTATTAGACACAAGGTCTCGTGGAACCCCAAATCGAGCCAAGATATTCCTCCTAATGAAAGCCACCACATGTTGCCCCAGTACGTTGGTCAGGGAAATGGCTTCCACCCACTTGGAGAAATACTCAATGGCTGCTAAAATGAATCGATGCCCATTCGAGGCTTTTGGAAATATAGGGCCTACGATGTCAAACACCCACATGGTAAATGGCCAGGGGCTGACCACAGAATGTAATGCAGATGAGGGGATATAAATGGCATGCCCATGTACTTGACATGGATGACACTTCCTAACATGATCATGACAATCCTTTTTTAGGGTGGACCAAAAGTAGCCCGCTCTAAGTATTTTCATTGCCATCATGTTGGCATTAACATGACCTCCACATTCTCCATCGTGGAACTCATGCATCACTATCCTAGCCTCCTCTAGATCGATACACCTAAGTAGGATGCCGGTAAAACTTTTCTTATATAGAACCCCACCCAGAATGGTGTATCGGGTCGAAATTTTATGGATGAATGCCTTATCTTTGGATGTGGCATCCTCGGTGAATCCCCCATTTTCTAAAAAATGCTTGATGTCGTAAAACCAAGGTTTTTCAACAAAATCTGGGTTATTTTGGCAAATATCCAAATCGTGTGTGGATGGGTTGGGCGCATACCATATTTCTAAAGATTGGGTCTCTGAAATGGGATCGACCTTTAGGGCTGAACCCAAGGAGGAGAGGGCATCGGCAATGCCATTGTCCTCTCTTCCTACGTGTGTGAGTTTACATGATTGGAATGACTCAACCAATCGAGTGGCCAACTCGTGATATGGAAGTAGTTTTTCGTTACGTACTTGCCAAAATTTCAAAATCTGGTTTATAACAAGGAGCGAATCTCCAAAGACATCGATGCATGATGCCCCTGGAGTTTTCGAAATCCTTAAGCCTTGTATGAGTGCTTCATACTCAGCTATGTTGTTGGAACATTCGAAATCTAGGCGGATTGCTATGGGAATCTCGCCCTTTTCAGGGGAGATGAGGATGACCCCAGCACCAGCCCCTCATTGGTTTCGTGCCCCATAGAAGTGCATCTTCCACACTTGGTTTTCGAAATTGTTTGCCAAAATGTGGTTTTGGAAATGGTTTTGTAATATGCCTTCATCGGGCATTTCATCAAGTGTGGGATATGCGTCCTCCAGGGGGAACTCAGCCGCGTTGTCTGCTAGGGCTTGCCCCTTAATGGAGATCTGGTGATGATATTTCAGGTCATACTCCATTAGAAGGAGTTGCCATTTGCCCAATCTACCCGTGAGAATGGGTTTTTTGGATAGGTGCGTGATTGGATCAAGCTTGGACACTATCCAGATCTCATGATCTAGGAAATAGTGTCTGAATTTCTGGCAGGCCCAGACTAGGGCCAAGCACGTCTTCTCCATGGCTTGATAATTTCGTTCATAAGCCAAGAGAGTTTTTGAAATATAGTAGATGGCATACTCCTTATGGGTGTCATCCTCATATTGAGCCAATAGGGCTCCCAAAGCATTCGCATGCACAGAAATGTAAAGTAAAAGCGGTTTTTCTTGCTTTGGAGGATTCAAAATGGGGGGATTAACCAGGTATGTGCGAGAATTTAAAGACAACACACCCAACTCAAACAAAACCCTATGCTACTCAAAGTATATACATAAACTTATATATAAAGGGCTGATTAGGCCCGTGTGTGTTAAAAAATCATGCACGACTAAGAGTGAGGTAGGCTCAAGTGCACGTGTGTGTGGGTGTGCCAAGCCACGTTATTACAAGAGGGGAGAGATTATGCTCCGTTATTACAACCCCGTATCAAATTTAATTTAATTTAAGCAAGTCTACAACTAAGGACCGAGTTAGGCACTTACTTGCTGGTCCGAAGATGACTTGCTTGAGCGTAGGCTTGGCTTCGCCTTGGGCTGCAAGAGGGAGCTCCTCGGAATGGAACGGCAAGGGGAGATGCTGGCCGGGTGACTTGGGTGCGCGAGAAGGGTGCCTTGAAGCTGGCCGGCTGCTAGGAGTGTGCTGCCTTGGTGTTTTGGGCTAAGATGACTAAGGAGGGTCACTAAGGGATAGTGTAGGGTTAGGAAAGGTGGTGCTAAGGGGAGCCTAAGGGAATGCCTAAGGGAAATGGGGTGGCTTGCCGGGAGGACTTGGGTGCAGTCGGCTGGGGTGGCCGACTAGGGGTAATTAAGTGGTGGTCGGCTGCTAGTTTAGCTAGGGATGTTATGGATGGGAAGGGAGCTAGCTAGGGTGTTGTGTAAGGTGGAGTTAAGGGCTGGTGGAAAGTGGTATGGGCAAGTCTTAGGGAGCCAAGTGGGGTGGCCGGGTATCACTAGGGGAAGTGATTCAAGGTGGGTGATGTAAAGGTGGAGGTTTGGCCGAATGGGTAGGGATGACGGGTAGGTGGTGTTGGCGAGAGGTTGTGGTGGTGTGGGTGGTTGAGAGTGGAGGGGGAGTGAAGAAGAGGTGGAGCTAAGTGTAGGGTACTAACCGGCTGGTGAAGAGGGGCGATGGATGGAAGAAGAGTACCCGGGTGGTGAAGGTGGTTGAGAGTGGAGTTCGGTCGGGGAATGAAGGTGGCGCGAGGTGGAAGGCTCGACTGAAGTAGTGGTGGTGCAGGTGGAAGGAGGGCAGCAAGGTGGAAGGCTCGGCTGGGAGGAGATGGGAGAGACCAAGGTTGGCTGGCCCAAGGTGGTGAAGCTTGAAAACCCGCCCACTAGGGGGGGGGGGGTATATAGGTTTGGAGATGGTAGTTGGGGCTGGTATTTGGAGGGTGGTAAGGCAGTTTAGGGGGTGGTGGTGTGGTGATAAGGTGGGCTGGTTTTGAGGAGGGGCCAAATATTTTGATACAAGGGGTTTTAGGTATATGGTGTGCTAGGTTTAGGTGGGGTGGTTTAGGGGTTTAGGGCTTAGCTAGGTGGGTTGATTTTGGGGTGAGGTTTAGTGAGGTGGGTTAGGTGATTAGGCTAGGATTAGGTTAGGTTTAAGGGAATTAAGCTAGGTTTAGGAGAGGATTAGTGAAGTGGGTTAGGTGATTAGGTTGGGATTTGACCGGGATTAGGGAAGTAGGTTAGGTGATTAGGCTAGGTTTAGGCCAGGATTAGGGTAAAAGGCTAGGATTAGGGGTTTTTGATTAGGATTGGGTTAGGGAGCTCCCTTTGCATAACCCATAGACCTTGTTGCATCATGTTGGTGCAGCCTTAGGTTAGGTTTTGGCTAATACAAGCTTAAACCCATGCTAATTAGGCTAACCCACATGATTAACCCCAAACTTGACACACAAGTCAAGCTTAACTACAATCACCCTCAAATCTTATCCTCCCCCCACTCTCTCTCATGCCCATAATCCCACGTGAATTTCAAGTGGGCCCCACCTCCATTTATGAGAAGGTGATGTGGGTCATGGATGTGGATATTGGATTGGATCTCTAGATCCAAATCCAAATCCAAGTCCACACATAGGTTTGGATTGGGATCTGGATATATATGGTCCAGATCTAATCCAAACTGAATTCTGACACCTTCAGGCTGTGTTCGAAACGAATGGTTTGTGCGGGGTCTGACAGCATCAATACTCCGTCTACGTTGGGTCTTCGCTAACATGATCGTCCGCTTCTGTTTTCACCTTCTGGAGATGACTTCAAAAGATGTTTACTGATAACAGGGTCTTGGATGTTCGAGATCTTGGGAGTGGATTTAATACGAGAGTTGTTGTGTCGGGCTCTCTTTAGCTCCTCTAGTCTTGCTTTGATCAGGCCAAGCTTGCTTTGTGGGGTTTCAAAACATATTTTAACAGTTTTTAAAAACATATTATACATATTTAAAACATATAAAAGTTTAAAATATCTGTATAGGGTTGTCTGGAAGGCTCCTAGGTTTTCAGACTCAAAATAGCCCTTTGGGGCTGCTTTTATAAAACCAGGTTGTTTGAGAAGTTCGTGGGATTTTGGGGTGTTTAGAGGAGGATCACTAAGGTATAAGGCTGGTGCTAGGGAAGGTGGAGCTAAGGGATGACTAAAGGGGGATGGATTAAGGAAGAGGGTGTGGCTGGCCGGGTGACTTAAGCCCTTTGGGTACAGTCGGCTGTGACTGGCCGACTAGGGGTGGTTTAAGTGGTGGCCGGTTGGGGAGATGTCACGGATGGGAAGGTAGGGTGCTATGGAAGGTGGAGTTAAGGGGTGGTTAAGAGTGGAGGGGGTAGGTCCTACAGAGCAAGGTAAGGTGGCTGGGTTGTCACTAAGGGGAAAGGTAGAAAATCGGGTGGTGTAATGGGTTATGTCTGACCGAATGGGGAAGGGTGGCGGGAAGGCTGTGATGGAGCTATGTGGTGGTGGTATGGGTGGCTGAGAGTGGAGGGGGAGAGAAGATAGGGTGGAGTTGGGTTGAGGTACTAACCGGATGGGCGAGGGAAGTTGGTGTCCAAGGAGGGCAGCCGGGTGATGAAGGTGGATGGAGCTGGCCGGGCAGTTGGTGGCGACGTGGAGTGGAGCAGGCCGGGAGATAGTGGTGGCGTGAGGTGGTGTAGGCCGGGGGTAGTGGTGGCGTGAGGTGGTGCAAGCCGGGGGAAGTGGTGGTGCAGGTGGAAGAAGAGAGCAAGGTGAGAGAGGGCTCGGCTGGCCCAAGTGCTAGCCGGAAGAAGTTGAAAAACCCGCCCACTAGGGGGGGGTTTATAGATTTTTCCAAGGTCGGTTGGGGCTGGTTTTTAGAGGGTGGTTAGGTGGTTAGGTGGTGGTGGTGTGGTGATAAGGTGGGCTGGTTTTGAGGAGGGGCCAGATATTTTGTTTTAAGTGGTTTTAGGGATATGGTGTGCTAGGTTTTAAGTGGGGTGGTTTAGTGGTTTAGGGCTTATCCTCCCCATTCTCTCTCATGCCCATAATCTCACATGAGTTTCAAGTGGGCCCCACCTCCATTTATGAGAAGGTGATGTGGGCCATGGATGTGGATATTAGACTGGATTTTTGAATCCAAATCCAAATCAAAATCCATACATACGTTTGGATTGGGATCTGGATATATATGGTCCAGATCCAATTCAAACTGAATTCTGACTCCTTCAGGGTATGTTCGAAACAAACGGTTTGTGCGGGGTCTGACAGCAGCAGTACTCCGTCTGCGTTGGGTCTTCGCCAACATGATCGTCCGCTTCTGTTTTCACCTTCCAGAGATGATTTCTCATGATTTTTGCTGATAACAAGGACTTGGATGTTCGAGATCCTGGGGGTGGATCTAACACGAGAGTTGCTATGCCGGGCTCGACATGTGCTCCAGTTCCAGGCTCTCTTTAGCTCTTCTGGTCTTGCTTGCGTCAGGCCAAGCCGCTTCGTGGGGTTTCAAAATGTATTTTAAAAGGTTTTAAAACATATTATACATATTTTAAAGCATATACAGTTTTAAACATATGTACAGGGTTGCCTGGAAGGCTCCTGGGTTTCCAGACTCAAAATAGCCCTTTGGGACTGCTTTTACAAAACCAGGTTTTATTTGAGAAGTTCGTGGGATTTTGGGGTGTTTACAGCAATGAATGTTGATCTTTCATGCTCATGCAAACATGCGCCTATCTTGATGAGTTTGAGATTGGAATCACTCCCTAGGTTCACCTCTATGAAATCTCCTCCTACTGAATTGGAAGGTCTTTCAAAATCGAGAATTTTATGAAATTCTGGGAGCTTAGATGTGGGATCTTCCTCAAGGGGATCCACTTCTGGGCTTCGATCATTCTCGTGGGTTATAGACCCGAGGGAATTTGATGCATGAGTTTTCAAAAGACCTGGTTTTGTACTTGGATTTTCAATTGATTTTGAAATTTTTGGTCTGGCTATGTAGACGACGTTCCTTTCGAAATCCTTTTATTTTTCCAAAGTCCTACCAGGAGCAGCTATGTAAAAAATCTTTTTGGTATTTTGTGGATTTTCGACTTTTTTGGGTTTTTGCAAAATAAGAACTTTAGGAACTATACAAACTACCCTATTTTCGAGTTTTTCATTTTCCATTGTTTTTGGTTTTTGCCCTTTTTCGATTTTAAGTTTTTCAAATGTTTTTGTGTTTTTATGAAAGGGATCTTCCATCATACCTACAAAGGAAAAACACTACGGGTTAGACTCAGAATAAGAGGTCTAAATCGTAGGTCTCTTCTAGGGTAAGCTCTGTAAACACCCCGAAATCCCACGAATTTCACAAAATCTATCTGGTTTTGTACAAGCAGCCCCAAAGGGTCATTTTTGAGTTTGGAAACCCAGGAGCCTTCCAGACAACCCTGTATATATGTTTTAAACTTTATCTTTCAAAAACATATGATATAGCTTTTGAGAACCCTTTTAAAATATATTTTGAAACCCCGAAGTGGCTTGGCCCGATCAAGACAGGACCAGGAGAGCCAAGAAGAGCCCGGAACCGGAGCACATGTCGAGCCCGGCACAACAACTCTTGTATCTGATTCACACCCCAGGATCTCGAACGTCCAAGACCCTATTCTTACCAAAATAGCATTTGAAGTCATCTCCGGAAGGCAGAAATGGAGGCGGACGACCATGTTGGCGAAGACCCAACGCAGACGGAGTACTGATGCTGTCAGGCCCCGCACGAATCGTCCGTCTCGAACCCAGCTCGAAGGAGTCAGAGTTCAGTTTGGGTTGGATCTGGACCATATATATCCAGATTCCAATCCAAACCCATATGTGGACTTGGATTTGGATTTGGATCCAGAGATCCAATCCAATATCCATAGCCATGGCCCACATCACCTTCTCATAAATGGAGGTGGGGCCCACTTGAAATTCACGTGGGATATTGGGCATGAGAGAGAGTGGGGGTGAAAAATATCAAGAGTGTTGTATTAAGCTTGACTTGTGTGTCAAGTTTGGGTTAATCATGTGGGTTAGCCTAATTGAGTGGGTTTAAGCTTGTAATTAGCTAAAACCTAACCTAGGGCTGCACCAACATGGGGTGATCAAGGTCTATGGGCCATGCTAAGGGAGCTCCCTCACCTAAACCTAACCCAAAATGCCTAATCCTAGCCTAAACCCCTAATCCACCCCTAATCTGAACCTAATCACCTAACCCACTTCCCTAAGCTGCCAAAATGGCTGGCTTCCTACGACTTAAGCCAGTTTGCTACTTTTGAAGAGTTAGCGAACTGCTTCATGCAAAGATTTGCACACAACGTAGAAGTCACGCCGACTCTGTATACCTTAAGGGATACAAAGCAAGGCATGAACGAAGACGTGCATGCCTTCATTATAAGATGGAGGTCGCTTTTGGGCCAAGTGCGAGAGCCCATATCTGAAGGATGCGCAGTAATGCTCATCCTGGATAATTTTAAAAGCGAGTTAAAAACCCTTCTCTCGCTCCATGAGATTTCAACTTTCCATAAGTTGATCAAAAAGGTCTCCCTTTTCGAAACCAACTTGCAAAAAGGGACATACGATCACTTATGGAAAGGAAGTGCCGTTCCAAAAACCCGTTTGGAAAAGCCCATCGCATATGGGCTGCCCACGACGGACAAAGGGGCAAAGCCCCATAAAATCGCCAATGTCCGGGTGGATCCAGGCATGGCGGGCACTTCCAAAAATTTTGAAAAATTAGAAAATAAGAGGGAACGCAATTTTCAAAAACCGATTGAAAAACGGGAGTATACTCCGTTGGGGCAACCTGTGTCGGAGGTCCTAGACCTCTTACTTGCCCAGGGCATGATAGAACTCCCTGAAATCCCCGAAGGAGTCACGTCCAAAGGGGGGTATTTGAACCGATTTTGTAAGTATCATCGGCTTAAAGGCCATGATACCAAACGTTGCTTCTCTCTCTTAAATAAAATTGAGAGCTTGATAGCAGAAGGTCGGCTCCAGGTCACTACGGAACCTGAGCCACCTCAAGCTATCTTCAAGGAACCCTTTCCCAAACACGCTAGTGGCAGTGGGAAAGGAAAGGAGGTATGTACCCTCACCATTTCCAAGGAACTAGCGCGAAAGCCAGAACCTGGTCGACCTACTTGTGCACCCATCCTTGTACTATACAAGAGGCCCGCCCAAGTCGTCATTCGGGGACCACCAAAAGTGGAAACCTCGGTAAAACCAGTTTTAAAAATCCAAGGTTCTCCTCAGCTCATCCTTAGAGCCAAGTTTAGCGCGAACCCTAGGTTGGTCGTGGGGGAAGTCACTAGATCTGGGAGGATCTACCAACCCCCGCACCTTCAAGGTGCTCAAAAGGTGGTCAGTGTGCCTGGCCCCTCAAAAGCATGTATCCCTAGTGGTCTGCCAAAAGCAGATAAGGACAAAGTCATCCTAAATCCTTATGATTTCGAAAACCACTTTTCAAAGATTCCTATTCCCATGTCTATCCAAGAGCTTATATAAACCTCGCCTAGGCATAGACTTGTATTAGAGAAAATTCTAGAAAGGGCCAAGGTTGATTCAAACATAAGTTCGGAATCCTTGTCTGCCCAAGTGGCTTTATTAGGAGCAAAATCGCCCATCACTTTTTCGGAAGATGATGTAGATAGACCCTACGAAACCCATAACCAGGCCCTGCATATCGAGGTGGTTCTAAACAACCACTCTCTGGACAGGTGCTTAGTCGATGGTGGAGGAGGGCTCAACATCCTTCCACTTCATGTGGCGTACAAAATCGGAGTCACCTTGACTTCAGTGAACCCAAGCCCCATCGTTATCACTGGATACGATGGGAATGTGTCTAGACCTTTAGGATCCATCGAACTCCCAATGGAAACGGGAGGGATCGAACACACGGGGGTGTTCCATGTCTTGGACATCCACCCCCATTATAACCTGTTGCTGGGAAGGCCCTGGATACACAGTTTGTGCGCTGTGCCATCCACCTTCCACAGGTGTGTCAAGATCTCTTTTAGGGACCAGGTTGTAGTGATCCTAGGTGAGAGTCACCCACAGCTTCAGGGGATCATAAACTCCCCTTGTTTATCAAGCTCCCAGGCCCATGAGGCTAACCGGGGGCAAATTATGGTTGAGCCACCTCGACTCGTGTTGAACAACCCTAGGAAGGTTGTATGTGTGAAGGGGCCGCCCAAAGCAGGCCTCCTCCCGACTTTAATCCTCCTAGGAAAACCCAAGCGTTCCCTATTTCCAAAGCCCCTAGACAAGAGGCCATACGAGCCTAATATGGACGATAGCATGTTCCAGGACCACGACTTGTATCCTACTTTTTCAAAAAACAAAAAGTCGTGGAACATGGGCTACACGCCCTACAAGAGTCTAGGGGCGCAGAACCAGGGTCTCCTAGAGCCCATCCTTCCTAGGGCCAACCCAAGCCGATATGGGATTGGCTATACTCCCCGAATACCGCCGGAGCCACCCCCTGTGACCACCTGGGTCAAGGGTGCCCCGGAGCCTGTCTTAGAAGAGACCTACGATTTAGATCTCCTATTCCGAGTCTAACCCGTAGCGTTTTCCCTTTGTAGGTATGACGGAAGATCTCTTTTCTAAAAATACAAAAACATTCGAAAAACTTAAAATCAAAAAAATCGAAAAACAAGAAAAACCAAAAATAATGGAAAAACAAAAACTCGAAAAAAGAGTGCTTTGTATAGTTCCCAAGGTTCTTGTTTTACAAAAACCCAAAAAAATCAAAAATTTGGAAAATACCAAAAAGATTTTGTACATAGCTGCTCCTGGTAGGACTTTGGCAAAAGAAAAGGATTTCGAAAGAAACGTCGTCTGCATAGCCAGACCAAAAATTTTGAAATCACTTGAAAATCCAAGTACAAAACTAGGTCATTTTGAAAACCACGCATCAAGTTCCCTCGGGTCTATAGCCCACGAGAATGATCAAAGCCTAGAAGTGGATCCCCTTGAGGAAGATCCCACTTCTGAGCTCCCAGAATTTCATAGAATTCTCGATTTTGAAAGACCTTCCCAATCAGTAGGAGGAGATTTCATAGAGGTGAACCTAGAGGATGATTCCAATCCCAAAACCATCAAAATAGGCGCATGCTTGCATGAAACTGAAAAGTTAGCATTCATTGCATTTCTACGAACCTATTTAGATGTGTTTGCATGGACGTATGAAGACATGCCGGGCATAGATCCCAGCATTGTCGAGCATCGTCTTCCCTTAGATGCAGGTGTAAAACCCATAAAGCAGAAGCTTAGGAAAATACACCCGAATGTACACACGCAAGTCAAAGAGGGTTTAGAAGATCTGCTAAAAGCTGGATTTATAAAACCCATTGCGTATTCTGATTGGTTATCAAATATCGTTGTAGTTTGAAAAACCAATGGGAAAATTCGAATATGCATCGATTTCAGAAACCTGAATAAAGCCACTCCAAAGGATAATTATCCTTTACCAAACATAGATTTGATAGTCGATAGTACTGCAAATCATGAAATGTTTTCATTTATGGATGGCTATTCAGGCTATAATCAAATCAAACTAAGTCCACGAGATCAGGGTAAGACTGCCTTCACAACCCCATGGGGCACGTACTGCTATACAGTCATGCCCTTTGGTTTGAAAAATGCCGGCGCAACATACCAACGAGCCATGAACACGATCTTCCATGATCAAATTCATGAGCTTGTAGAAGTGTATGTAGATGATCTCTTGACGAAATCCAAAACCCGATGCACCCATATCGAATGTTTACAAAAGATTTTCGAAAGGCTTAGGCTTTACAAAGTAAAGCTAAACCCTGAAAAATGTGTGTTCGGGGTAGAATCAGGGAAGCTTCTAGGCTTTATGGTGAGCCAAAGGGGAATAGAAGTCGACCCCTCTAAGTGTCGAGCTATCATAGACATGGCTCCGCCCTCCAATCTCACCCAAATCCGTAGCCTCCAGGGTCGCTTACAATCCGTTCGCCGATTCATATCGAATCTGGCAACTAGATGCGAACCCTTCAACAAACTGTTGAGGAAGGGCACGAAATTCTTATGGGATGACGAATGCCAAAATTCCTTCGAGAGACTGAAGGCATACTTGGTTAATCCCCCTGTTTTGAATCCTCCAAAGCAAGGAAAGTCGCTTTTATTATACATCTCCGTGCATGTAAATGCTTTAGGAGCCCTGTTGGCTCAATACGAGGATGACACCCATAAGGAGTATGCCATCTACTATATTTCGAAAACTCTCTTGGCTTATGAACGAAATTATCAAGCCATGGAGAAGACGTGCTTGGCCCTAGTCTGGGCCTGCCAAAAGTTCAGACACTATTTCCTAGATCATGAGATCTGGATAGTGTCCAAGCTTGATCCAATCAAGCACTTGTTCGAAAAACCCATTCTCACGGGTAGATTGGGCAAATGGCAACTCCTTCTAATGGAGTATGATCTGAAATACCATCACCAGACCTCCATTAAGGGGCAAGCCCTAGCAGATTACGTGGCTGAGTTCCCCTTAGAGGACGCATATCCCACTCTTGTCGAAATGCCTGATGAAGGCATATTGCAAAACCATTTTCAAAACCACATTTTGGCAAACTCTTTCGAAAACCAAGTGTGGAAGATGCACTTCGATGGGGCACGAAACCAACGAGGGGCTGGTGCCGGGGTCATCCTAATCTCCCCTGAAGAGGGCGAGATTCCCATAGCAGTCCGCTTAGATTTCGAATGTTCCAACAACGTAGCTGAGTATGAAGCACTCATACAAGGCTTAAGGATTTCGAAGACTCTAGGGGCATCATGCATTGAGGTCTTTGGAGATTCGCTCCTTGTCATAAACCAAGTTTTAAAAATTTGGCAAGTACGTAATGAGAAACTACTTCCATATCACGAGCTGGCCACTCGATTGGTCCAATCCTTCTAGTCGTGTAAACTCACACACATAGGAAGAGAGGACAATGGCATCGCCGATGCCCTCTCCTCCTTGGGTTCAGCCCTGAAGGTCGATCCCATTTCAGGGACCAGATCTTTGGAAATATGGCATGCGCCCCACCCATCCACACACGACTTGGATATTTGCCAAAACAACCCAGAGTCTATTGAAAAACCCTGGTTTTATGACATAAGATAATTTTTAGAAAATGGGGGATTCACCGAGGATGTCACATCCAAAGATAAGGCATTCATTCGTAAGATTTCGACCCGATACACCATTCTGGGTGGGATTTTATACAAAAAAAGTTTTACCGGCATTCTGCTTAGGTGTATCGACCTCTAGGAGGCTAGGATAGTAATGCATGAGTTCCACGATGGAGAATGTGGAGGTCATGTTAACGCCAACATGATGGCGATGAAAATACTTAGAGGGGGCTATTTTTGGTCCACCCTGAAAAAGGATTGTCACGATCATGTTAGGAAGTGTCATCCGTGTCAAGTGCATGGGCACGCCATTCATATCCCATCATCTGCATTGCATTCCGTGGTCAGCCCCTGGCCATTTACCATGTGGGCGTTTGACATTGTAAGCCCAATATTTCCAAAGGCCTCGAATGGGCATCGATTTATTTTAGCAGCCACGGAGTATTTCTCCAAGTGGGTGGAAGCCATTTCCCTAACCAATGTAATGGGGCAACATGTGGTGGCTTTCATCCGGAGGAATATCTTGGCTCGATTTGGGGTTCCACGAGACCTTGTGTCTGATAATGGTACCCCATTCAAGAACGAGCGGATGGTTAAGTTGTGCAACACGTATGGCATAACTCACCACTTCTCCTCGCCCTACTACCCTCAAGGCAACGGCCAAGCCGAAGCCACAAACAAGACTCTCATTAGTATTATTGAGAAAACCTTAGAGAAGGGTAGGACGTGGCACGAGAAGCTGGATGAAGCCTTATGGGCTTATAGGACTTCCATCCGGACTCCCACGAATGCCACACCATTCGAATTGTTCTATGGCACAAACGCCATTCTTCCCATTCATAATCAACTGCATTCATTCCATACATCCATAGCACTCGACCTCCCCCTAGAGACGCTTCAGCATGCTAGGATGGCCGAACTAGATTTACTAGATGAGAGGCGACTCCTTGCCATGGATCATGCTCGTGCATACCGGCAAAGGATAGCCCGACATTATAGCAAACACATGAGACCTCGCCACTTTGAAGTGGGAGATCTGGTCTTAAAAACCATCCACCATCGTGGCCCACACCCCCTAGGCAAGTGGCGCCCCAACTAGGATGGACCCTATGTTGTACGAGCAACCACTACGAATAATTCGTATTGGTTGATCGATGTAGAAGGTAGGAATTTAGCAGATCCTATCAATATTCAATACTTAAAGAAGTATCATGTGTAGGATCTGGACTAAATTCCAGTTTTCGAAAAATTAAAGGGATAGCTGCCCTGAGACATGTGAATAAGGTGCAAAGGCAACTCGTGTGACCTTGAGTGAGAGAATTCGCACTTGTGAAAGAGTGGAGTTTTCAAAATCGTGGTTACATTTCAAAATCCTCTTCTTACAAAGAAAGGCCTAGTTCAACATAGCAAGATACTTGCAAGTAGTACGTGCTATTTCTAAATAGGCTGATCTGGAATGGATCGAGTGTAGGCTTGGGATAAGTCCTCCCCTCTTCTCTTCTTCTTCCAAAAGGAAAACAAAGGCCCAAAACTAAAGGGAATTTCCCATTCAAAGTCTCTTTCCGAAAGAAAGAAACCAGAATTTAAAAGAAAAATCGATTCTCTTATAAAAAAGAGGGATTAAAGAAAAAATACTCCCAAAGGGAGACCCTCTATGAAAAAAAAGGAAAAAGAGGCCAAAAAGCTCAAAAAGAGCAGTTTTCCGCCTTCTGTGCCTCAAACCACGGGATGCTTCAGAAGGGACCGTGGTATCTCTTTCCCATCCCTAGCTTATCCCAAGCTAAAGCATGGTTCATTTCAAGGAATCCTAAAGTAAAAATAGGATTTTCTTACTTGAATTTGATCTTGTTTGAGAATTCGACGTTTTGAGTAAGACGTAGGAATTTGAAATGAAGCTTGTTTTTCTTATAAAACCTCCGCTAGATAAGCGAGTGTTAAGACTCAAACAAGGGCAAGCATGAAGAGCTCGAGATCCTTAGGATCGAGGCTCAAGACAGTTGTCCCTTTTGTAAATAGCTTTTGTAAATAAGTTTTGAAAACCGAACATCGAACATCGAACATCATAGGATTTTGCTCACTTGGAGCAGTAGGCCTTGTAAGTCTCTAGAGTTCGACCACATCTGGTCTCTGGGAGGTCGCCACTCTTGGCACCACACCCATGTCATTTGCATTCCACGCATGGTACTTGCATGAACATGATCCCATTTAGGACCAGATTCCATGTAGAACCCTTTGGCGTGATATCTCCTCCTACCAGAGTTTGTAAATTGAGATTTTGCTAAAATTGGGACGATCCCATATTCTTCGTGGCTAGATCTAGGGAGACATTGAAAGGGGTATTTGTCATCTTTGCCCTTATCCAAATCTATTTGGACAAGGCCAAAGAGGGGCATCTGTAAACACCCCGAAATCCCACGAATTTCTTAAACAAATCTGGTTTTGTAAAAGCAGCCCCAAAGGGCCATTTTGAGTCTGGAAACCCAAGAGCCTTCCAGACAACCCTGTACATACGTTTTAAACTTCATATTTCAAAAATATATAATATAGCTTTTGAAAACCTTTTAAAACACATTTTTGAAACCCCGAAGCGGCTTGGCCCGATCAAGACAGGACCAGGAGAGCTAAGAAGAGCCCGGAACCGGAGCACATGTCAAGCCCGGCACAGCAACTCTTCTATCACATCCATACCCCCAGGATCTCGAATGTCTAAGACCCTGTTATTATCAAAATGTCATTCGAAGTCATCTCCGGAAGGCAGAAACGGAGGCGGACGACCATGTTGGCGAAGACCCAACGTAGACGGAGTACTGATGTTGTCAGACCCCGCACAAATTGTCCGTTTCGAACCCAGCTCGAAGGAGTCAGAGTTCAGTTTGGATTGGATCTGGACCATATATATCCAGATCCCTATCCAAACCCATACGTGGACTTGGATTTTGATTTGGATCTAGAGATCCAATCCAATATCCATATCCATGGCCCATATCACCTTCTCATAAATGGAGGTGGGGCCCACTTGAAATTCACGTGGGATTATGGGCATGAGAGAGAGTGGGGATGGATAATATCAAGAGTGTTGTAATTAAGCTTGACTTGTGTGTCAAGTTTGGGGTTAATCATGTGGGTTAGCCTAATTGAGTGGGTTTAAGCTTGTAATTAGCCAAAACCTAACCTAGGGCTGCACCAACATGAGGTGGTTAAGGTCTATGGGCCATGCAAAGGGAGCTCCTTCACCTAAACCTAACCCTAAACACCTAATCCTAGCCTTCCACCCTAATCCACCCCTAATCTGAGCCTAATCACCTAACCCACTTCCCTAATCCCGGCCTAATCCCAACCTAATCACCTAACCCACTTCTCTAATCCTTCCCTAAACCTAGGTTAATTTCCCTAAACCTAGCCTAAACCTAGCCTAAACCTAGCCTAATCACCTAACCTAGCTCACTAAACCTCACCCTAAAACCCTACCACCTAACCTAGCCCTAAACCCCTAAACCACCCCTAGCCCACAATCTACCCAAACCACTAGTTTTTAAAATATCTGGCCCTACCCTTTCCAGCCCACCTTATCTTCATACCACCCTACCTAAACCACCTAACCACTACCCCAAACCCAGCCCTAACCGACCTACCCAACTCCCTATATAAACCCCCCCCCCTTGGGGGCGGGTTTTGCAATCTAGAAGCCCACCTAGATCCCAGCCGGGTCCTCTCCTTCCCCAAGTCCAGCCGAACCTGCTCCACCTGCACCACCACCATCCCTCCATCCCACCACCACTTGCACCGCCATCTCCACCACCTCCCGGCCGAGCCTCACAACCTGCCCATCTTCCTTCCAGCCGAGCACCACCTTCTCCCCATTCGGTAAGTACCCCACACGCTACCTAGCTCCTTCTCTACTCCCTCTCCACTCCTAGCCACCCACCATACCACCACCTTACCTACACATCATCCCTTTGCTGCCACCATTCTCACTCAACCGAACCTATCACAACCTAAACCACCGGCCACTACCTAACTACCCTAACTACACTCGGCCAGCCATTTCTTTTCCCCTAGGACTCCCATTCGGCCTTCCCTTAAACTCCCCTTAGGTCCATATTCCCTAACACTCTTTACTCTCCATTAGTGACCCTACATATTCACTTGGCCGAGCCCCTTTAATTCCCCACATCAAGGCGACACCCACTTGCAGCCGGCCACCTTCAAGGCGCCTATCCCGTGCCCCACTTGCAGCCGGCCAGCACCCTTTGTCCCTCACCCTCGCGGAGCTCCCGTTTGCAGCCCAAGGCGAAGGCCAAGCCCACGCTCAAGCAAGGCCTCTACGGACCAGCTACTCGTAAGTGCCTAAACTCGGTCTTTAGTTGTATACTTGCTTGAGATTCAATTTGATACGGGGTTGTAATAACGGAGCGTAGTCTCCCCCCGCTTGTAATAACGTGGCTTGGCACACCCACACACGTGCACTCTCTTAGTTGTGCACGATTTTGAACACACATGGGCCTAATCAGCCCCTAATACATAAGTATATATACATACTTTCATTTTCGAAGGGTTTTTGCTTAAGTTGGGTGCGTTGTCTTTCAATTCAAGCACTCACACACATTGAGCTTTCGCTCTTATTTGAAAGACCCAAGTAAGGGCCGACCTATTATATTTGGGTTTAATTTCATGTCGTGTGTGTAAGTCTTTCAATTCAAGCATGCACCCACATTGAGCCTTCGCTCTTATTTGCAAGACCCGAGTAAGGGCTCATATACATAATCTATATACATATCTCCCTTCGGTTATTTCCCTTCGGTTATTTCCCTTCAGTTATTTCCCTTCGGTTATTTTCCTTCAGTATTGTCTTTACATTTCGGGTTTTCCCTTTTGAGTAGCGTGAGTTTGCATTGCATCTACGCCATACCACGAGGTAGGACGCATATTGCATCAAAGCAAGCCCCGCTCGAATTCGCCCATGTAGTGGAGTGTTCATAACACACAAACTAGGTGGCCCGAAAAGGGATAAAAGAAAAGACTTAGGCACGTGCAAATCCACGTGATCTAAAACATGCAATCGCATTTTAAAGACCCAAAATAGACACCTCGAACCACTTCGTAGACTTTCTCTCCAAAAACTTGATTTTTGCAAAGCGTACAGACTGACCCTTGCGCATCGGTGCAAGAAGGTCTGCAACGACAAGAGCTTACTTGCTCACAGTCGCCATGTTTAGAAGTCAGTGTTAAAAATATCTTCGCTAGCTTAAGTAAGCTAGCTGGCACGCCCTGTTTACATACATAGGCCTTAGACACACGAGAGGATCCGCTCCGAGCCTTGAAAAAGGTGAGAGGCGGGGATTTTCGCGCGTCTACAGGGGCCAAGCACACTGACCACCTTTTTAGCACTTTGTAGGTGCGGGGGTTGATAGATCACTTCCCCCACGACCAACCTAGGGTTCGCTTTTGAATTGGCTCTAATTGAGAGTTTAGGAGCACCTTGAAGTTTTAAAACTAGTTTAGCTGGGGATTTAGCTCTTGGTGGTCCCCAGATGACTACTTGGGCGGGCTTCTTGTAAAGTATAAGAGTAGACGCATGAGTGGGTCGACCGAACTCTGATGTTTGCGCTAGTTCTTTTGAAAAGGTGAGGGTACATACCTCCTTTCCTTTCCCACTGCTACTAGTGTGCTTGGGAAAGGGTTCTTTGAAGATAGCTTGAGTTGGCTCAGGTTCCACAGTGACCTTGAGCTGGCCCTCCGCTATCAAGTTCTCGATTTTGTTTAAAAGGGAGAAACAACGCTTGGTATCATGGCCTTTGAGTCGATGATACTTACAAAAATGGTTTAAATATCCCCCTTTGGAAGTGACTCCCTCAGGGATTTCGGGAAGTTCAATCATGCCTTGGGCAAGTAGGAGGTCTAGGACCTCCGACACAGGTTGCCCCAGCGGTGTGTACTCCCATTTTTCAATAGGCTTTTGGAAATTTCTCTCCCTTTTGTTTTCTAATTTTTCTAAATTCTTTGAAGTGCCTGCCAGACCTGGATCCACCCGGACATTGGCGATTTTATGGGGCTTTGCCCCTTTGTCCATCGTGGGTAGCCCATAAGTGATGGGCTTTTCCAAGCGGGTTTTGGAAATGGCACTTCCCTTCCATAAATGATCGTATATCCCTTTTTTCATGTTTGTTTCGAAAAGGGATGCTTTTTTGATCAACTTATGGAAGGTTGAGATTTCATGGAGCGAGAGAAGGGTCTTTGGCTCGCTTTTAAAATTATCCAGGATGAGCATGACTGCGCATCCTTCGGATCTTGGCTCTCGCACTTGGCTCAAAAGGGACCTCCATCGAATAATGAAGGCATGTACGTCTTCGTTCATGCCTTGCTTCGCATCCCCTAAAGTGTTTAAAGTCGGCGTGACTTCTACGTTATGTGCAAATCTTTGCATGAAGCAGTTTGCTAACTCTTCAAAAGTAGCGATCTGGTTTAAATTGTAGGAAGCCAGCCATTTGGCATCTGTGCCTTTAAGGGATAAAGGGAACTGTAAACACCCCAAAATCCCACGAACTTCTCAAATAAAACCTGGTTTTGTAAAAGCAGCCCCAAAGGGCTATTTTGAGTCTGGAAACCCAGGAGCCTTCCAGGCAACCCTGTACATATATTTAAACTGTATATGTTTTAAAATATGTATAATATACTTTTAAAACCTTTTAAAATACATTTTGAAACCCCACAAAGCAGCTTGGCCTGATGCAAGCAGGACTAGAAGAGCTAAACAGAGCCCAGAACCGGAGCACATGTCGAGCCTGGCACAACAACTCTCGTGTTAGATCCATCCCCAGGATCTCGAATGTCCAAGTCCCTGTTATCAGCAAAAATCCTTTGAAATCTATCTCCGAAAGGTGAAAACAGAAGCGAACGACCATGTTGGCGAAGACCCAACGCAGACGGAGTACTGATGCTGTCAGACCCCGTATAAACCGTTCGTTTCGAACATACCCTGAAGGAGTCAGAATTCAGTTTGGATTGGATCGTGACCATATATATCCAGATCCCAATCCAAACGTATGTGTGGATTTGGATTTGGATTTGGATCCATAGATTCAATCCAATATCCACATCCATGGCCCACATCACCTTCTCATAAATGGAGGTGGGGCCCACTTGAAATTCACGTGGGATTATGGGCATGAGAGAGAATGGGGAGGATAATCATGAGGGAAATGTATTAAGCTTGACTTGTGTGTCAAGTTTGGGGTTAATCACGTGGGTTAGCCTAATTAGTGTGGGTTTAAGCTTGTATGAGCCTACACCTAACCTAGGGCTGCACCAACATGATGCAACTAAGTCCATGGGCTATGCAAAGGGAGCCTCCTAACCTAATCCTAAGCCAAAACCCCTAATCCTAGCCCTTTACCCTAATCCCAGCCTAATCCTAGCCTAATCACCTAACCCACTTCCCTAATCTCAGCCTAATCCCAACCTAATCACCTAACCCACCTCCCTAATCCTTCCCTAAACCTAGCCTAATTCCCTTAATCCTAACCTAATCCTAGCCTAAACACCTAACCCACCTCACTAAACCTCACCCCAAAACCAACCCATCTAGCTAAGCCCTAAACCACTAAACCACCCCACCTAAACCCTAGCACACCATACCCCTAAAACCACCTAAAACAAAATATCTGCTCCCTCCTCAAAACCAGCCCACCTTATCACCACACCACCACCACCTAACCACCAAACCGCCCTCTCAAAACCAGCCCCAACTGACCCTTTAAAACCTATAAACCCCCCCCCCTAGTGGGCGGGTTTTTCATCCTTTTCAGCCAGCACTTGGGCCAGTCGAGCCCTCTCTCACCTTGCTCTCTTCTCTCATTCCACTCCACCACTACCCCCGGCCTGCACCACTCCACGCCACCACTACCTACCGGCCTGCTCTACCCCACGCCACCACTACCTCCTAGCCTGCTCCACTCCACGTTGCCACCGACCGCCTAGCTAGCTCCATCCACCTTCCACCCGGCTGCCCTCCTTCCACACACCGACCTCCCTGTCCCATCCGGTTAGTACCTCATCCCAACTTCACCCTATCTTCTCTCCCCCTCCACTCTCAGCCACCCATACCACCACAACACTACACCACCACAACCTTCCCGCCACCCTTCCCCATTCGGCCAGACACAACCCATTACACCACTTGCTTCCCTACTTTCCCCTTAGTGACACCCCAGCCACCTTACCTTGCTCCCTAGAACCTGCCCTTCCTCTCCTTAGTCACCCCTTAGCTCCACCTTCCATATCACCCTACCTCCCTATTCGTGACATCCCCTAACTACCCGAGTCGGCCACCACTTAAACCGCCACTAGTCGGCCAGCCACAGCCGACTGCACCCAAGCCACCCGGCCAATCACACCCTCTTCCTTAAACCATCCTCCTTAGTCACCCCTTAGCTCTACCTTCCATAGAACCTGCCCTACGCCTTAGTGACTCTCCCTAACCACTTCAGCCCGAGACACCACGGCAGCACCCTACTAGCAGCCGACAAGCTCTAAGGCGACACACTCGCGCTCCCTTGTCACTCGACCAGCACACCCCTTTGCCGTGCCATTCCGAGGAGCTCCCTCTTGCAGCCCAAGCCCAAGCTCAAGCAAGTCACCTTCGGACCAGCTATACGTAAGTGCCTAACTTGGTCCTCATTTGTAGACTTGCTTAAGTTAAATTAAATTTGATACGAGGTTGTAATAACGGAGCATTGTCTCCCCCCGCTTGTAATAACGTGGCTTGGGACATCCACACACACATGCACTTAAGCCTACCTCGCTCTTAGTCATGCACGATTTTGAACACACACGGTCCTAATCAGTCCTTAAGATATAAATTTATTTATATACTTTAAGTTGCATGGGATTTTGCTTAAGTTGTGTGTGTTGTCTTTCAATTCTCGCACTCACACACATTGAGCTTTCGCTCTTACTCCCAAGACCTTAATTAAGGCCATATTGCAATTTATATTTGGGTTTAATTTCATGTCGTGTGTGTAGTACTTCAATTCTCGCACTCACACACATTGAGCTTTCGCTCTTATTCCCAAGACCTTAGTTAAGGCCATATTGCAATTTATATTTGGGTTTAATTCAAGTCGTGTGTGTAGTACTTCAATTCTCGCACTCACACACATTGAGCTTTCGCTCTTATTCCCAAGACCTTAGTTAAGGCCATATTGCAATTTATATTTGAGTTTCATTTAAGTCGTGTGAGTTGTCTTTCAATATACACACAACACCCACACAACACGTTGGCGACCTTCGGGCCCATATATATTATAAGTATTTCCCTTTCGGCTATGTCTTTAAGATTTGGGTTTTAAGGTTTAGCAGTGTGCGTAGTCTTTACATATATACACGGCACACACTTGCACTATTGAGCCTTTCCGCTCTTAAGATATAGCCATATTTCCCTTTTGCAATTTCCCTTCCGCAATTTCCCTTTGGCAATTTACATTACAAGTCATTTCCCTTCGGCATTGTCTTTTAAATTCGGGTTTTCCCTTTGGAGTTGCGTGAGTTTGCATTGCATATACGCCATACCACGAGTTAGGATGCATATTGCATCAAAGCAAACCCCATACTCCCGCTCAAAGTCGCCACACTTAGGTTACGTGTTCATAACACACACCTAGTTGGCCCAAAAAGGGATAAAAAGAAAGACATAGGCACGTGCAAATCCACATGAAATAAAATCTGAAAATCATACAAAAACAACCCGAATCAAACACCTCAAACACGTTTTTGTAGGTTCTTATACTCCAAAACTCGATTTTTAAAAGCGTACAGACTGACCCTTGCGCATCGGTGCAAGAAAGTCTGCGACGAAAAGAGCTTGCTTGCTCACAGACGCCATGTTAGGAGTCAGGTTTAAAAATTTCTCTTCGCTAGCTTAAGTAAGCTAGCTGGCACGCCCTTTTGCTTAATTAGGACTTAGGCACACAAAAAGGTTCGCTTCAGGCCTAAGAACGAGGAGCGGAAATTTTCTACGTCTACAGGAACCAATACGCCCATTTCATCGAGTCTTTTTTCTTCTTATGGGCTCGACGTGAGAAAAGTTGCAAGTGAGACCTAGGGTCCGTCATACCGATGGAAGTTCGGTATTTTATCGTCATTGTATGTTTTGTAATCCATGGGAAGGAAATCAGACAGGGCGTAACTCCTTTTCTCTTTATTTTGCCCTTTCAGCAGCTGCTTTAGGGCTTTACGGTCCTTTTGCGTGAAGGACTCGTGGTATTGGTTGCCTTCCATTACGGAGGACTCTTTGTGCTTGCGAGGTTTTTCAGTTTTTTTCTTGGCCCTTTGTTCACCATTTGATGAACATGAATTGCCTACCTCAGCCTCTTGGCTGAGAGCATCGATTTTGGCCTCGAATTCCCTTCTCAAGTCTTCTATCTCGTCTAGTTTGATTTTATTTTTCAAAATCCTCCTAGAGTGAGAACTTGATGTGCATGAGCCTTGGCTCGACACTTCACTTGGGTTGGACTTTGACATGCTTTTCAAGCTTTTGAAAATTCCTACGTATGAAATACAATATAGAAAGAGTTAAAAACAACACCTTTTGAAAATGTTTTCACAAGATTCCTAAGGTAACTCGATTTTAAAAAGGCTCACATCCCACTGGGCGTGCCAAATAATTGTAGACGCAGAAAGTTTTCGCTCCTAGTTCTTAGGCCTGAAGCGAATATTTTCGTTTGTCTAAGTTCTAATTAAGCAAAAGGGCATGCCAACTAGCTTACTTAAACTAGCAAAGAGAAATTTAAATCTGACTCCTAACGTGGTGACTATGAGCAAGCAAGCTCTTTTTGTCGCAGACCTTCTTGCACCGATGCGCAAGGGTCAGTCTGTACGCTTTAAAAATCGAGTTTTGGAATATAAGAACCTACGAAAAACGTGTTTGAGGTGTTTGATTCGGGTTGTTTTTGTATGATTTTTAGATTTTATTTCACGTGGATTTGCACGTGCCTATGTCTTTCTTTTTATCCCTTTTCGGGCCAACTAGGTGAGTGTTATGAACACGTAACCTAAGTGGGGCGACTTTGAGTGGGAGTATGGGGTTTGCTTTGATGCCATATGCGTCCTAACTCGTGGTATGGCGTATATGCAATGCAAACTCATGCAACTCCAAAGGGAAAACCTGAAATTGAAAGACAATGCCGAAGGGAAATGACTTGTAATGTAAATTGCCGAAGGGAAATTGCGGAAGGGAAATATGGCTATATCTTAAGAGCGGAAAGGCTCAATAGTGCAAGTGTGTGCCGTGTATATATGTAAAGATTACACACACTGCTGAACCTTAAAACCCAAATCTAAAAGACATAGCCGAAAGGGAAATACTTATAATATATATGGGCCCGAAGGTCGCCAACGTGTTGCGTGGGTGTTGTGTGTATATTGAAAGACAACTCACACGACTCAAATGAAACCCAAATATAAATTGCAATATGGCCTTAACTAAGGTCTTGGGAGTAAGAGTGAAAGCTCAATGTGTGTGAGTGCGAGAATTGAAGGACTACGCACAGAACATGAAATAAAACCCAAATATATATTGCAATATGGCCTTAACTAAGGTCTTGGGAGTAAGAGCGAAAGCTCAATGTGTGTGAGTGAGAGAATTGAAAGGCAACACACACGACATGAAATTAAACCCAGGGGAAATATATCACGGCCCTTACTTGGGTCTTGCAAATAAGAGCGAAAGCTCAATGTGTGTGAGTGCGGGAATTGAAAGACAACACACACAACTTAAGCAAAACCCCACGCAACTTAAAGTATATAAATAAATTTATATCTTAAGGGTTGATTAGGCCCGTGTGTGTTCAAAATCGTGCATGACTGTAAACACCCCGAAATCCCACGAATTTCTCAAAATCCATCTGGTTTTATACAAGCAGCCCCAAAGGGTCATTTTGAGTTTGGAAACCCAGGAGCCTTCCAAACAACCCTGTATATATGTTTTAAACTATATCTTTCAAAAACATACGATATGGCTTTTGAAAACCCTTTTAAAACATGTTTTGAAACCCCGAAGTGGCTTGGCCTCATCAAGGCAGGACCAGGAGAGCTTAGAAGAGCCCGGAACCGGAGCACACGTCAAGCCCGGCGCAGCAACTCTTGTATCTGATTCACACCCCAGGATCTCGAACGTCCAAGACCCTGTTCTTAGCAAAATAGCATTCGAAGTCATCTCCGGAAGGCAGAAACGGAGGCGGACGACTATGTTGGCGAAGACCCAACGCAGACGGAGTACTGATGCTGTCAGGCCCCGCACGAATCGTCCGTTTCGAACCCAGCTCGAAGGAGTCAGAGTTCAGTTTGGAGTGGATCTGGACCATATATATCCAGATCCCAATCCAAACCCATATGTGGACTTGGATTTGGATTTGGATCCAGAGATCCAATCCAATATCCATATCCATGGCCCACATCACCTTCTCATAAATGGAGGTGGGGCCCACTTGAGTTTCACGTGGGATCATGGGCATGAGAGAGAGTGGGGTTGAAAAATATCAAGAGTGTTGTATTAAGCTTGACTTGTGTGTCAAGTTTGGGTTAATCATGTGGGTTAGCCTAATTGAGTGGGTTTAAGCTTGTAATTAGCTAGAACCTAACCTAGGGCTGCACCAACATGGGGTGATCAAGGTCTATGGGCCATGCTAAGGGAGCTCCTTCACCTAAACCTAACCCAAAATGCCTAATCCTAGCCTAAACCCCTAATCCACCCCTAATCTGAACCTAATCACCTAACCCACTTCCCTAATCCCATCCTAATCCCAACCTAATCACCTAACCCACTTCCCTAATCCTTCCCTAAACCTAGATTAATTTCCCTAATCCTAGCCTAAACCTAGCCTAATCACCTAACCTAGCTCACTAAACCTCACCCTAAAACCCAACCACCTAACCTAGCCCTAAACCCCTAAACCACCCTTAGCCCACGATTTACCCAAACCCCTAGTTTTAAAATATCTGGCCCAACCCCATCCAGCCCACCTTATCTACATACCACCCTACCTAAACCACCTAACCACTACCCATAGCCCAGCCCTAACCGACCTACCCATCCCCTATTTAAACCGCCCTCCTTGTGGGCGGGTTTTCCAAGTGGGAACCACTACCTCACCCAACCGGGCCCTCTCCTTCTCCCTTCTCTCACCCAGTCGGGACGACTCCCCACCTTGGCCTGCTCCAGCTGCTCCACCAGCCGCCACCTGCTCCGCCACCTTCCCTCTTCCATCCATCACCACCACCCCTCAGCCGGACGCCATCGTCTTCACCCAACCGAACCAGCCGACAGCCACCTGCCCGCCACCTTCCCACTTCATTCGTCACCTCTCCCCATTCGGTAAGTGCCCCGAACTCCCTCAAAGCCCCTCTCTTCCACCTCTCCACTCTTAGCCACCCATCCTACCTTCATCTCAGCCCTTTTGCCGCCACCACCTAAACCTAGCCGAACCTAGTATAACCCAAGTTGCTGGCCACTACTTAGCCACCATCTCCCATTCGGCCAACCCCCCTAGGTGTCCTATTCGGCCTTCCCACTAGCTCACCTTTTAGGTCCAGTTTCCCTAAGTACCCAACTCCCCTAGTGATCCTAATACCCACTTATTCAGCCACTCTAAACTCCCTACTTGGAGGCGCCACCTACTTGCCACCGGCCCCCTTCGAGGCGTCTATCCCGCGCCCCACTTG
The DNA here is from genome assembly GCA_036023115.1 of Brasenia schreberi. Lineage (NCBI taxonomy): Eukaryota > Viridiplantae > Streptophyta > Magnoliopsida > Nymphaeales > Cabombaceae > Brasenia > Brasenia schreberi. Next base: position 15,177,122 of record JAYKKT010000064.1, read on the forward strand.
CAGCCGGCCAGCCCCCTTTGATCACCTACCTTCGCGGAGCTCCCGTTTGCAGCCCAAGGCCCGGGCCACGCTCAAGCAAGACCTCTACGGACCAGCTACTCGTAAGTGTCTAAACTCGGTCTTTAGTCGTACACTTGCTTGAAATTCAATTTGATACGGGGTTGTAATAACGGAGCATAGTCCCCCCGCTTGTAATAACGTGGCTTGGCACAACCACACACGTGCACTCTCTTAGTCGTGCACAATTTTGAACACACACGGGCCTAATCAACCCCTAATATATAAGTGTACATATATATTTCATTTTCGAAGGGTTTTGTTTAAGTTGGGTGCGTTGTCTTTCAATTCAAGCACTCTCACACACATTGAGCTTTCGCTCTTATTTGAAAGACCCAAGTAAGGGCCGACCTATACTATTTGGGTTTCATTTCATGTCGTGTGAGTAAGTCTTTCAATTCAAGCACTCTCACACACATTGAGCTTTCGCTCTTATTTGAAAGACCCAAGTAAGGGCCGACCTATACTATTTGGGTTTCATTTCTTGTCGTGTGAGTAAGTCTTTCAATTCAAGCACTCTCACACACATTGAGCTTTCGCTCTTATTTGAAAGACCCAAGTAAGGGCCGACCTATACTATTTGGGTTTCATTTCCTGTCGTGTGAGTAAGTCTTTCAATTCAAGCACTCTCACACACATTGAGCTTTCGCTCTTATTTGAAAGACCCAAGTAAGGGCCGACCTATACTATTTGGGTTTCATTTCATGTTGTGTGAGTAAGTCTTTCAATTCAAGCACTCTCACACACATTGAGCCTTCGCTCTTATTCCCAAGACCTTAGTCAAGGCCATACTGCAATTTATATTTGGGTTTAAATTCATGTCGTGTGCGTAAGTCTTTCAATTCAAGCACGCACCCACATTGAGCCTTCGCTCTTATTTGCAAGACCCGAGTAAGGGCTCATATACATAAGATATATACATATTTCCCTTCGGTTATTTCCCTTCGGTTATTTCCCTTCTGTTATTTCCCTTCAGTATTGTCTTTACATTTCGGGTTTTCCCTTTGGAGTAGCGTGAGTTTGCATTGCATCTACGCCATACCACGAGGTAGGACGCATATTGCATCGAAGCAAGCCCCGCTCGAATTCGCCCATGTAGTGGAGTGTTCATAACACACAAACTAGGCGACCCAAAAAAGGGATAAAAGAAAAGACTTAGGCACGTGCAAATCCACGTGATCTAAAATATGCAATCGCATCTTAAAGACCCGAAATAGACACCTCGAACCGTTTCGTAGACTTTCTCCCCAAAACTCGATTTTTGCAAAAGCGTACAGACTGACCCTTGCGCATCGGTGCAAGAAGGTCTGCGACGACAAGAGCTTACTTGCTCACAGTCGCCACGTTTAGAAGTCAGTGTTAAATATATCTTCGCTAGCTTAAGTAAGCTAGCTGGCACGCCCTATTTGTATACATAGGCCTTAGACGCACGAGAAGATCCACTCCAAGCCCCCGGAAGGGACGAAGAGGCGGGGATTTTCGCGCGTCGACAATGACTAAGAGTGAGGTAGGCTCAAGTGCACGTGTGTGTGGGTGTGCCAAGCCACGTTATTACAAGCGGGGGGAGACAATGCTCCGTTATTACAACCCTGTGTCAAATTTAATTTAACTTAAGCAAGTCTACAAATAAGGACCGAGTTAGGCACTTACGTATAGCTGGTCCGGAGGTGACTTGCTTGAGCTTGGGCTTGGGCGTCACCTTGGGCTGCAAGAGGGAGCTCCTCGGAATGGCACGGCAAGGGTGTGACTGGCCGGGTGACAAGGGAGCGTGGGTGTGGCGCCTTGGGGCTTGCCGGCTGCTAGGAGGGTGCTGCCGTGGCGTCTCGGGCTGAGGTGTTTAGGGAATGTCACTAAGGTATAGGGCAGATCCTAGGGAAGGTAGAGCTAAGGGGTGACTAAGGGGGATGTCTAAGGAAGAGGGTGTAAGACCGCGGGTGGTTAGATGCAGTCGGCTATGGTTGGCCGACTGGTGGCAGGTAAGGTGGTGGCCGGTTGGAGTAGCTAGGGGTGTTTGGGAATGGCGAGGGGGAACTAGCTAGGGTATTGGCTAAGGGATGGTTAAAGGGGAGGAAGGGCATGTCCTAGGGAACAAGGTAAGGTGGCTGGGGTACCTAGGGGGTGTCACGAATGGGAAGGTAGGGCAATGGGTGGTGCGGTTGGGTATGGTTGAAGGGTGGCGGGTAGTTAGGTGGTGGTCGGCTGAATGGAGTGGAGACTAGGCTAAGGTAGGGTGCTATTGGGTGGCTTAGAGTGGAGGGGGAGTGAAGATAGGGTGGAGTTAGGATAAGGTACTAACCGGATAGGAGAGGGAGGTTGGTGTGTGGAAGGAGCGGATGCAGCCGGGTGAAAGGAGTGGATGTTGTGGAGCGGGGCAGGCCGGGAGGTGGTGGCGGCATGGAGTGGTGCAGGCCGAGAGGTGGCGGTGGAGCAGGTGAGAGAAGAGAGCAAGGGGGTGAGAGAGGAGAGCTCGGCTGGGCTGGTGCTGGGAAAAGTTGAAAAACCCACCCACTAGGGGGGGGGTTATAGGTTTTTCAAAAGTCGGTTTGGGCTGGTTTTAAAAGGGTAGTTTGGTGGTTAGGTGGTGGGGGTTTAGTGATAAGATTGGCTAGATATTTAGGGGGGACCAGATTTTTAGTTTAGGTGGTTTTAGGGATATGGTGGGCTAGGGTTTAGGTGGGGTGGTTTAGTGGTTTAGGGCTTAGCTAGGTGGGTTGGTTTTGGGGTGAGGTTTAGTGAGGTGGGTTAGGTGTTTAGGCTAGGATTAGGTTAGGATTAAGAGAATTAGGCTAGGTTTAGGGAAGGATTAGGGAGGTGGGTTAGGTGATTAGGTTGGGATTAGGTCGGGATTAGGGAAGTGGGTTAGGTGATTAGGCTAGGATTAGGCCGGGATTAGGGTAAATGGCTATGACTAGGGGTTTTGGCTTAGGATTGGGTTAAGAGTCTCCCTTTGCATAGCCCATGGACTTCATTGCATCATGTTGGTGCAACCCTAGGTTAGGTGTATGCTCATACAAGCTTAAACCCACACTAATTAGGCTAACCCACATGATTAACCCTAAACTTGACACACAAGTCAAGCTTAATACATTTCCCTCATGCTTATCCTCCCCATTCTCTCTCATGCCCATAATCCCACGTGAATTTCAAGTGGGCCCCACCTCCATTTATGAGAAGGTGATGTGGGCCATGGATGTGGATATTGGATTGGATCTTTGGATCCAAATCCAGACATACATTTGGATTGGGATCTGGATATATATGGTCCAGATCCAATCTGTAAACACCCCAAAATCCCACAAATTTCTTAAACAAACCTGGTTTTGTACAAGCAGCCCCAAAGGGCTATTTTGAGTTTGGAAACCCAGGAGCCTTCCAGACAACCCTGTATATATGTTTTAAACTTCATATTTCAAAAATATATAATATGGCTTTTGAAAACCTTTTAAAACACGTTTTTGAAACCCCAAAGCAGCTTGGCCTAATCAAGACAGGATCAGCAAAGTCAAAGAGAGCCCGGAACCGGAGCACATATCGAGCCCGGCACAACAACTCTCATATCAAATCCATACCCGCAGGATCTCGAACGTCCAAGACCCTGTTATTATCCAAATGTCATTTGAAGTCATCTCTGGAAGGCAGAAACGGAGGCGGACGATCATGTTGGCGAAGACCCAACGCAGACGGAGTGCTAATGCTGTCAGACCCCGCACAAATCGTCCGTTTTGAACATAGCTCGAAGGAGTCAGAGTTTAGTTTGGATCGAATCTGGACCATATATATCCAGATCCCAATCCAAACCCATATGTGGACTTGGATTTGGATTTGGATCCAGAGATCCAATCCAACATCCATATCCATGGCCCACATCACCTTCTCATAAATGGAGGTGGGGCCCACTTGAATTTCACGTGGGATCATGGGCATGAGAGAGAGTGGGGGTGGATAAGATCAAGTGTGTTGTAATTAACCTTGACTTGTGTGTCAAGTTTGGGGTTAATCATGTGGGTTAGCCTAATTGAGTGGGTTTAAGCTTTTAATTAGCCAAAACCTAACCTAGGGCTGCACCAACATGATGTGGTTAAGGTCTATGGGCCATGCAAAGGGAGCTCCTTCACCTAAACCTAACCCAAAATACCTAATCCTAGCCTTCCACCCTAATCCGCCCCTAATCTGAGCCTAATCACCTAGCCTACTTCCCTAATCCCGGCCTAATCCCAACCTAATCACCTAACCCACTTCCCTAATCCTTCCCTAAACCTAGGTTAATTTCCCTAAACCTAGCCTAATCCTAGCCTAATCACCTAACCTAGCTCACTAAACCTCACCCTAGAACCCACCCACCTAACCAAACCCTAAACCCCTAAACCACCCCTAGCCCACAACCTACCCAAACCACTTGTATTTAAAATATCTGGCCCTACCCTTTCCAGCCCACCTTATCTTCATACCACCCTACCTAAACCACCTAACCACTACCCCAAACCCAGCCCTAACCGACCCACCCATCCCTATATAAACCCCCCCCCTTGGGGGCGGGTTTTCCTATCTGGTCGCCTTCCCCAAGCCCAGCCGGGACCCCACTTCCCAGCCCAACCCAGCCGCCTACTCCACCTGCTCCACCTGCTCCATCTGCACCACCACCTACACCGCCACCTACACCACCACCTCCCAGCCGAACGCCACCACCTGCACTACTTCCCAACCACCCGGCTTCTCTCTTCCATCCACCGCCTTTCTTCAAGCACGGTTAGTACCCCACACTCCACCTAGCTCCTTCTCCACTCCCTCTCCACTCCCAGCCACCCACCATACCACCACCTTACCCTAATATCAGCCACTTGCCACCACCACTCCCACTCGGCCAAGCCTTAGTCACCCTAACTACCCGCCACTACCTAACCACCCTAGCTACACCCGGCCACCCTATCCGACTTCCTAAGACCTGCCCATAGCACTCCCTTACACCCACTACCCCCACTACCACCTAGCCCCATCACCTAGCTAGCTTCCTTCCCATACTCCACCCATAGCTATCCTAGCAGCCCGCCACCACCATATTCCCCTAGTCGGCCACTCCAACCGACTGTCCCTTCCATTCGGCCAGCCACCTCCTTTCCCTTAAGTGTCCCATTTGATCTTCCCTTGAACTTCCCTTAGTGCCATACTCCCCTAACACTACACTCCCCCTAGTGACCTTACCTAGCCCCTTTAATCCCCCACATCAAGGCGACACCCTTGCTTGCAGCCGGCCACCTTCAAGGCGCCTATCCCGCGCCCCATTCGCAGCCGGCCAGCACCTCTCGCCGTTCACCCTCGCAGAGCTCCCTTTTGCAGCCCAAGGCGAAGGCCAAGCCCACGCTCAAGCAAGGCCTCCACGGACCAGCTACTAGTAAGTGCCTAACTCGGTCTTTAGTTGTATACTTGCATGAGATTCAATTCGAAACGGGGTTGTAATAACGGAGCATAGTCTCCCCCCGCTTGTAATAACGTGGCTTGGCACACCCACACACGTGCACTCTCCTAGTTGTGCACGATTTTGAACACACACGGGCCTAATCAGCCCCTAATATATAAGTATATACATATACTCTCATTTTTGTAGGGTTTTTGCTTAAGTTGGGTGCGTTGTCTTTCAATTCAAGCACTCACACACATTGAGCCTTCGCTCTTATTTGAAAGACCCAAGTAAGGGCCGACGTATACTATTTGGGTTTCATTTCATGTCGTGTGGGTAAGTCTTTCAATTCAAGCACTCTCACACACATTGAGCCTTCGCTCTTATTTGAAAGACCCAAGTAAGGGCTGACCTATACTATTTGGGTTTCATTTCATGTCGTGTGTGTAAGTCTTTCAATTCAAGCACTCTCACACACATTGAGCTTTCGCTCTTACTCCCAAGACCTTAGTCAAGGCCTATTGCAGTTATATTTGGGTTTAATTTCATGTTGTGTGCGTAGTACTTCAATTCAAGCACTCTTACACACATTGAGCTTTCGCTTTTACTCCCAAGACCTTAGTTAAGGCCATACTGCAATTTATATTTGGGTTTAATTTCATGTCGTGTGTGGAAGTCTTTCCATTCAAGCACGCACCCACATTGAGCCTTCGCTCTTATTTGCAAGACCCGAGTAAGGGCTCATATACATACTTTATATACGTATTTCCCTTCAGTTATTTCCCTTCGGTTATTTCCCTTCGGTTATTTCCCTTCAGTATTGTCTTTACATTCGGGTTTTCCCTTTGGAGTAGCGTGAGTTTGCATTGCATCTACGCCATACCACGAGGTAGGACGCATATTGCATCAAAGTAAGCCCCGCTCGAATTCGCCCATGTAGTGGAGTGTTCATAACACACAAACTAGGTGGCCCGAAAAGGGATAAAAGGAAAGACTTAGGCATGTGCAAATCCACGTGATCTAAAATATGCAATCGCATCTAAAAGACCCGAATTAGACACCTCGAACCGCTTTGTAGACTTTCTCTCCCAAAACTCGATTTTTGCAAAGCGTACAGACTGACCCTTGTGCATCGGTGCAAGAAGGTCTGCGACGACAAGAGATCACTTGCTCACAGTCACCACGATTTAGAAGTCAGTGTTAAATATATATCTTCGCTAGCATAGGTAAGCTAGCTGGCACGCCCTGTTTGCATAAATAGGCCTTAGACGCACGAGAGGATCTGCTCCGAGCCCTGAAAAGGTGAGAGGCGGGGATTTTTCGCGCGTCTACAGAGATTGGCACGCCCGGTGGGATGTGAGCCTTTCAAAAATCGAGTTTTTAAGTAGAAGTCTTGCAAAAATTTTGTAAAAGGTGTCATTTTAAACTTGTTTTCTTTGCTTGTACTTAGGACATTTTGAAAAAGCTTGAAAAGCATGTCAAAATCCAATCCAAGTGAAGTGTCGAGCCAAGGCTCATGCGCATCAAGTTCTCACTCTAGGAGGATTTTCAAAAACAAAATAAAACTAGATGAAATCGAGGACTTGAGAAGGGAGTTTGAGGCCAAAATCGATGCTCTCAGCCAAGAAGCTGAAGTAGGCGATTCATGTTCATCAAACGGTGAACAAAGGCCTAAAAAGAAATCTGAGAAACCTCACAAGCACAAAGAGGCCTCCGTAATGGAAGGCAACCAATACCATGAGTCCTTCACACAAAAGGACCGTAAAGCCCTACAGCAGTTGTTGAAAGGGCAGAATAAAGAGAAAAGAAGCTACATATCCGAAGATGCGCAGTAATGCTCATCCTGGATAATTTTAAAAGCGAGTTAAAAACCCTTCTCTCTCTCCACGAGATCTCAACTTTCCATAAGTTGATCAAAAGGCCTCCCTTTTCGAAACCAACTTGCAAAAAGGGACATACGATCACTTATGGAAAGGAAGTGCCGTTCCAAAAACCCGCTTGGAAAAGCCCATCGCATATGGGCTGCCCACAACGGACAAAGGGGCAAAGCCCCATAAAATCGCCAATGTCCGGGTGGATCCAGGCATGGCGGGCACTTCCAAAAATTTTGAAAAGATAGAAAATAAGAGGGAGCGAAATTTTCAAAAACCGGTTGAAAAATGGGAGTACACTCCGCTGGGGCAACCTGTGTCGGAGGTCCTAGACCTCCTACTTGCCCAAGGCATGATAGAACTCCCTGAAATCCCCGAAGGAGTCACTTCCAAAGGGGGGTATTTAAACCGATTTTGTAAGTATCATCGGCTCAAAGGCCATGATACCAAATGCTGCTTCTCCCTCTTAAATAAAATTGAGAACTTAATAGCAGAAGGCCGGCTCCAAGTCACTGCGAAACCTGAGCCACCTCAAGCTATCTTCAAGGAACCCTTTCCCAAACACGCCAGTGGCAGTGGGAAAGGAAAGGAGGTATGTACCCTCACCATTTCCAAGGAACTAGCGCAAAAACCAGAACCTGGTCGACCTACTTGTGCGCCCATTCTTGTACTATACAAGAAGCCCGCCCAAGTCGTCATTCGGGGACCACCAAAAGTGGAAACCCCGGTAAAACCAGTTTTAAAAATCCAAGGTTCTCCTCAGCTCATCCTTAGAGCCAAATTTAGCGCGAACCCTAGGCTGGTCGTGGGGGAAGTCACTAGATCCGGGAGGATCTATCAACCCCCGCACCTTCAAGGTGCTCAAAAGGTGGTCAGTGTGCTTGGCCCCTCAAAAGCATGTATCCTTAGTGTTCTGCCAAAAGCAGATAAGGACAAAGTCATCCTAAATCCTTATGACTTCGAAAACCACCTTTCAAAGATTCCTATTCACATGTCCATCCTAGAGCTTATAAAAACTTCGCCTAGGCATAGACTTGTATTAGAGAAAATTCTAGAAAGGGCCAACGTTGATTCGAACATAAGTCCGGAATTCTTGTCTGCCCAAGTGGCTTTATTAGGAGCAAAATCGCCCATCACTTTCTCGGAAGATGATGTAGATAGACCCTACGAAACCCATAACCAGGCCCTACATATCGAGGTGGTTCTAAACAACCACTCTCTGGACAGGTGCCTAGTCGATGGTGGAGGAGGGCTCAACATCCTTCCACTTCATGTGGCGTACAAAATCGGAGTCACCTTGACTTCAGTGAACCCAAGCCCCATCGTTATCACTGGATACGATGGGAATGTGTCTAGACCTTTAGGATCCATCGAACTCCCAATGGAAACGGGAGGGATCGAACACACGTCTTGGACATCCACCCCCATTATAACCTATTGCTGCGAAGGCCCTGGATACACAGTTTGTGCGCTGTGCCATCCACCTTCCACAGGTGTGTCAAGATCCCTTTTAGGGACCAGGTCGTAGTGATCCTAGGTGAGAGTCACCCACAGCTTCAGGGGATCATAAACTCCCCTTGTTTATCAAGCTCCTAGGCCCATGAGGCTAACCTGGGGCAAATTATGGTTGAGCCACCTCAGCTCGTGTTAAACAACCCTAGGAAGGTTGTATATGTGAAGGGGCCGCCCAAAGCAGGCCCCCTCCCGACTCTAATCCTTCTAGGAAAACCCAAGCGTTCCCTATTTTCAAAGCCCTTGGACAAGAGGCCATATGAGCACAATATGGACGATAGCATGTTCCAGGACCACGACTTATATCCAACTTTTTCGAAAAACAAAAAGTCATGGAACATGTTGTTGAACATGGGCTACACGCCCTACAAGAGTCTAGGGGTGCAGAACCAGGGTCTCCTAGAGCCCATCCTTCCTAGGGCCAATCCAAGTCGATATGGGATCGGCTATACTCCCCGAATACCGCCGGGGCCACCCCCTGTGACCACCTGGGTCAAGGGTGCCCCGGAGCCTGCCTTAGAAGAGACCTACGATTTAGATCTCCTATTCCGAGTCTAACCCGTAGTGTTTTCCCTTTGTAGGTATGACAAAAGATTCCTTTTTCTAAAAAAACAAAAACCTTTGAAAACCTTAAAATAAAATAAAAAAATCAAAAAACAGGAAAAACCAAAAACAATGGAAAAACAAAAACTCGAAAAAAGAGTGCTTTGTATAGTTCCCAAAGTTCTTGTTTTACAAAAACCCAAAAAAATCGAAAATTTGGAAAATACCAAAAAGATTTTGTACATAGCTGCTCTTGGTAGGACTTTGGCAAAAGAAAAGGATTTCGAAAGAAACGTCGTCTGCATAGCCAGACCAAAAATTTCGAAATCACTTGAAAATCCAAGTACAAAACCAGGTCATTTTGAAAACCACGCATCAAATTCCCTCGGGTCTATAACCCACGAGAATGATCAAAGCCCATAAGTGGATCCCCTTGAGGAAGATCCCACTTCTGAGCTCCCAGAATTTCATATGATTCTCGATTTTGAAAAACCTTCCCAATCAGTAGGAGGAGATTTCATAGAGGTGAACCTAGGAGATGATTCCAATCCCAAAACCATCAAAATAGGCGCATGCTTGCATGAAACTGAAAGGTTAGCATTCATTGCATTTCTACGAACCTATTTAGATGTGTTTGCATGGACGTATGAAGACATGCCGGGCATAGATCCCAGCATAGTCGAACATCGTCTTCCCTTAGATGCAGGTGTAAAACCCATAAAGCAGAAGCTTAGGATAATACACCCGAATGTACACACGCAATCAAAGAGGGTTTAGAAGATCTGCTAAAAGCCGGATTTATAAAACCCATTGCGTATTTTGATTGGTTATCAAATATCGTTGTAGTTCAAAAAACCAATGGGAAAAATCGAATATGAATCGATTTCAGAAACCTGAATAAAGCCACCCCTAAGGATAATTATCCTTTACCAAACATAGATTTGATAGTCGACAATACTGCAAATCATGAAATGTTTTCATTCATGGATGGCTATTCAGGCTATAATCAAATTAAACTAAGTCCACGAGATCAGGGTAAGACCGCCTTCACAACCCCATGGGGCACGTACTGCTATACAGTCATGCCCTTTGGTTTGAAAAATGCCGGCGCAACATACCAACGTGCCATGACCACAATCTTCCATGATCAAATTCATGAGCTTGTAGAAGTGTATGTGGATGATCTCTTGGCAAAATCCAAAACCCGATGCACTCATATAGAATGTTTACAAAAGATTTTCGAAAGGCTTAGGCTTTACCAAGTAAAGCTAAACCCTTAAAAATGTGTGTTCGGGGTAGAATCAGGGAAGCTTCAAGGCTTTATGGTGAGCCAAAGGGAAATATAAGTCGACCCCTCTAAGTGTCGAGCCATCATAGACATGGCTCCACCCTCCAATCTCACCCAAATCCGTAGCCTCCAGGGTCGCTTACAATCCGTTCGCCTATTCATATCGAATCTGGCAACTAGATGCGAACCCTTCAACAAACTGTTGAGGAAGGGCACAAAATTCTTATGGGATGACGAATGCCAAAAGTCCTTCGAGAGACTGAAGGCATACTTGGTTAATCCCCCTGTTTTGAATCTTCCAAAGCAAGGAAAACCGCTTTTATTATACATCTCCGTGCATGCAAATGCTTTAGGAGCCCTGTTGGCTCAATACGAGGATGACACCCATAAGGAGTATGCCATCTACTATATTTCAAAAACTCCCTTGGCTTATGAACGAAATTATCAAGCCATGGAGAAGACGTGCTTGGCCCTAGTCTGGGCCTGCCAGAAATTCAGACACTATTTCCTAGATCATGAGATCTGGATAGTGTCTAAGCTTGATCCAATCAAGCACTTGTTTGAAAAACCCATTCTCACGGGTAGATTGGGCAAATGGCAACTCCTTCTAATGGAGTATGATCTGAAATACCATCACCAGATCTCCATTAAGGGGCAAGTCCTAGCAGTTTACGTGGCTGAATTCCCCTTGGAGGACGCATATCCCACTCTTGTCGAAATGCCTGATGAAGGCACATTGCAAAACCATTTTCAAAACCACATTTTGGCAAATTCTTTTGAAAACCAAGTGTGGAAGATGCACTTCAATGGGACACGAAACCAACGAGGGGCTGGTGCCGGGGTCATCCTAATCTCCCCTGAAAAGGGCGAGATTCCCATAGTAGTCCGCTTAGATTTCGAATGTTCCAACAACGTAGCTGAGTATGAAGCACTCATACAAGGCTTAAGAATTTTGAAAACTCTAGGGGCATCATGCATTCATTCGTAAGATTTCGACCCGATACACCATTCTGGGTGGGGTTTTATACAAAAAGAGTTTTGCTGGCATTTTGCTTAGGTGTATCGACCTAGAGGAGGCTAGGATAGTGATGCACGAGTTCCACGATGGAGAATGTGGAGGTCATGTTAATGGCAACATGATGGCAATGAAAATACTTAGAGGGGGCTATTTTTGGTCCACCCTGAAAAAGGATTGTCACGATCATGTTAGGAAGTGTCATCCATGTCAAGTGCATGGGCACGCCATTCATATCCCATCATCTGCATTGCATTTCGTGGTCAGCCCTTGGCCATTTACCATGTGGGCATTTGACATCGTAGGCCCAATATTCCCAAAGGCCTCGAATGGGCATCGATTTATTTTAGCAGCCACGGAGTATTTCTCCAAGTGGGTGGATGCCATTTCCCTAACCAATGTAATGGGGAAACATGTGGTGGCTTTCATCCGGAGGAATATCTTGGCTCGATTTGGGGTTCCGCGAGACCTTGTGTTTGATAATGGTACCCCATTCAAGAACGAGCGGATGGTTAAGTTGTGCAACACGTATGGCATAATCACCACTTCTCCTCGCCCTACTACCCTCAAGGCAACGGCCAAGCCGAAGCCACAAACAAGATTCTCATTAGTATTATTGAGAAAACCTTAGAGAAGGGTAGGACGTGGCACGAGAAGCTAGATGAAGCCTTATGGGCTTATAGGACTTCCATCCGGACTCCCACGAATGCCACACCATTCGAATTGGTCTATGGCATAAACTCCATTCTTCCCATTCATACTCAACTGCATTCATTCCATACATCCATAGCACTCGACCTCCCTCTAGAGACGCTTCAGCATGCTAGGATGGCCGAACTAGATTTGCTAGATGAGAGGCGACTCCTTGCCATGGATCATGCTCGTGCATACCGGTAAAGGATAGCCCGACATTATAGCAAACACATGAGACCTCGCCACTTTGAAGTGGGGGATCTGGTTTTAAAAACTATCCATCATCGTGGCCCACACCCCCTAGGCAAGTGGCGCCCCAACTGGGATGGACCCTATGTTGTACGAGCAACCACTACGAACAACTCGTATTGGTTGATCGATGTAGAAGGTAGGAATTTAGCAGATCCTATCAATATTCAATACTTAAAGAAGTATCACGTGTAGGATTTGGATTAAGTTCTATTTTTCAAAAATTTTAGGGATAGCTGCCCTGAGACATGTGAATAAGGTGCAAAAGCAAACTCGTGTGACCCTAAGTGAAGAGAATTCGCACTTGTGAAAGAGTCGAGTTTTCAAAATCGTGGTTACATTTCAAAATCCTTCTTCTTACAAAGAAAGGCCTAGTTCAACATAGCAAGATACTTGCAAGTAGTACGTGCTATTTCTAAATAGGCTGATCTGGAATGGATCGAGTGTAGGCTTGGGATAAATCCTCCCCTCTTCTCTTCTCCTTCCAAAAGGAAAACAAAGGCCCAAAACAAAAGGGAATTTCCCATTCAAAGTCTCTTTCCAAAAGAAAGAAACCAGATTTCCAAAGAAAAATCGAATCTCTTGTGAAAAAGAGGGATTAAAGAAAAAATACTCCCAAAGGGAGACCCTTGTAGACGCACGAAAATCCCCGCCTCTTCGTCCTTTTCAGGGCTTGGAGTGGATCTTCTCGTGTGTCTAAGGCCTATGTATACAAATAGGGCGTGCCAGCTAGCTTACTTAAGCTAGCGAAGATATTTTTATCACTGACTTCTAAACGTGGCGACTGTGAGCAAGTAAGCTCTTATCGTCGCAGACCTTCTTGCACCGATGCGCAAGGGTCAGTCTGTACGCTTTTGCAAAAATCAAGTTTTGGGAGAGAAAGTCTACGAAGCGGTTCGAGGTGTCTATTTCGGGTCTTTAGGATGCGATTGCATATTTTAGATCACGTGAATTTGCACGTGCCTAAGTCTTTTCTTTTATCCCTTTTCGGGCCACCTAGTTTGTGTGTTATGAACACTCCACTACATGGGCGAATTCGAGCGGGGCTTGCTTTGATGCAATATGCGTCCTACCTCGTGGTATGGCGTAGATGCAATGCAAACTCATGCTACTCCAAAGGGAAAACCCGAAATGTAAAGACAATACTGAAGGGAAATAACCGAAGGGAAATAACCGAAGGGAGATATGTATATAGCTTATGTATATGAGCCCTTACTCGGGTCTTGCAAATAAGAGCGAAGACTCAATGTGGGTGCATGCTTGAATTGAAAGACTTACACACACGACATGAAATTAAACCCAAATATAAATGGCAGTATGGCCTTGACTAAGGTCTTGGGAGTAAGAGTGAAAGCTCAATGTGTGTGAGAGTGCTTGAATTGAAAGACTACCCACACGACATAAATGAGACCCAAATATAACTGCAATAAGGCCTTTACTAAGGTCTTGGGAGTAAGAGCGAAGGCTCAATGTGTGTGAAAGTGCTTGAATTAAAAGACTTACTCACACGACATGAAATGAAACCCAAATAGTATAGGTCGGCCCTTACTTGGGTCTTTCAAATAAGAGTGAAAGCTCAATGTGTGTGAGAGTGCTTGAATTGAAAGACTTACTCACACGACATGAAATGAAACCCAAATAGTATAGGTCGGCCCTTACTTGGGTCTTTCAAATAAGAGCGAAGGCTCAATGTGTGTGAGAGTGCTTGAATTGAAAGACTTACTCACACGACATGAAATGAAACCCAAACAGTATAGGTCGGCCCTTACTTGGGTCTTTCAAATAAGAGCGAAAGCTCAATGTGTGTGAGAGTGCTTGAATTGAAAGACTTACTCACACGACATGAAATGAAACCCAAATAGTATAGGTCGGCCCTTACTTGGGTCTTTCAACTAAGAGCGAAAGCTCAATGTGTGTGAGTGCTTGAATTGAAAGACAACGCACCCAACTTAAACAAAACCCTTCGAAAATGAAAGTATATATATACACTTATGTATTAGGGGCTGATTAGGCCCGTGTGTGTTCAAAATCGTGCACGACTAAGAGAGTGCACGTGTGTGGTTGTGCCAAGCCACGTTATTACAAGCGGGGGGAGACTATGCTCCGTTATTACAACCCCGTATCAAATTGAATCTCAAGCAAGTGTACGACTAAAGACCGAGTTTCGACACTTACGAGTAGCTGGTCCGTAGAGGTCTTGCTTGAGCGTGGGCTTGGCCTTGGGCTGCAAACAGGAGCTCCGCGAAGATAGGTGATCAAGCTGCAAGTGGGGCGCAGGATAGGCGTCTCGAAGGTGGCCGGTGGCAAGTAGATGTCGCCTCGAGGTGGGGGGTTAAAGGGGCTGAACAAATGAGTTCTTAGGGTCACTAGGGGAGTTGAGAGTTTAGGGAAACTGGACCTAAAAGGTGAATTTATGGGAAGGCTGAATGGGATAGCTAGGGGAAGGCCGAATGGGATATGATGGCTAGGTAGTGGCCGGCAGTTTGGGCTATACTAGGTTCGGCTAGGTGAAAAGGGTGGTGGCAAAGAGTGGAGAGGTGGAAGAGAAGGGCTTTGATGGAGTTTTGGGCACTTACCGAATGGGGAGAGGCGGTGGAAGGCAAGGAGAAGTAGGCGGGCAGGTGGGCTCTTGGCTGGTTCGGTTGGATGAAGGTGGTGGCGTCCGGCTGGGCAATGGTGGTGGATGGAAGAGGGAAGGTGGCGGTGCAGGTGGTGGCTGGTGGAGCAGGTGGAGCAGGCGGAGGTGATGGAGAGTGGTCCCGGCTAGGTGAGGAAGTGGGAGAAGGAGAGGGCCCGGCTGGGTGAGGTGAGGGTTCCCACTTGAAAAACCCGCCCCCAAGGGGGGGGGGTTTAAATAGGGGATGGGTAGGTCGGTTAGAGCTGGGCTGAGGGTAGTGGTTAGGTGGTTTAGGTAGGGTGGTATGTAGATAAGGTGGGCTGGAAAGGGTTGGGCCAGATATTTTAAAACTAGGGGTTTGGGTAGATTGTGGGCTAAGGGTGGTTTAGGGGTTTAGGGCTAGGTTAGGTGGTTGGGTTTTAGGGTGAGGTTTAGTGAGCTAGGTTACGTGATTAGGCTAGGTTTAGGCTAGGATTAGGGAAATTAATCTAGGTTTAGGGAAGGATTAGGGAAGTGGGTTAGGTGATTAGGTTGGGATTAGGACGGGATTAGGGAAGTGGGTTAGGTGATTAGGTTCAAATTAGGGGTGGATTAGGGGTTTAGGCTAGGATTAGGCATTTTGGGTTAGGTTTAGGTGAAGGAGCTCCCTTAGCATGGCCGATAGACCTTGATCACCCCATGTTGGTGCAGCCCTAGGTTAGGTCTTAGCTAATTACAAGCTTAAACCCACTCAATTAGGCTAACCCACATGATTAAACCCAAACTTGACACACAAGTCAAGCTTAATACAACACTCTTGATATTTACCATCCCCCACTCTCTCTCATGCCCAATATCCCATGTGAATTTCAAGTGGGCCCCACCTCCATTTATGAGAAGGTGATGTGGGCCATGGCTATGGATATTGGATTGGATCTCTGGATCCAAATCCAAATCCAAGTCCACATATGGGTTTGGATTGGAATCTGGATATATATGGTCCAGATCCAATCCAAACTGAACTCTGACTCCTTCGAGCTGGGTTCGAAACGGACGATTCGTGCGGGGCCTGACAGCATCAGTACTCCATCTGCGTTGGGTCTTCGCCAACATGGTCGTCCCCCTCCGTTTCTGCCTTCCGGAGATGATTTCAAATGCTATTTTGGTAAGAACAAGGTCTTGGACGTTCGAGATCCTGGGGTGTGAATCAGATACAAGAGTTGTTGCGCCGGGCTCGACATGTGCTCCGGTTCCGGGCTCTTCTTAGCTCTCCTGGTCCTGTCTTGATCAGGCCAAGCCACTTTGGGGTTTCAAAACATGTTTTAAAAAGTTTTCAAAAGCCATATCATATGTTTTTGAAAAATAAAGTTTAAAACATATATACAGGGTTGTCTGGAAGGCTCCTAGGTTTCCATACTCAAAAATGGCCCTTTGGGGCTGCTTTTACAAAACCAGGTTTGTTCTAAGGAATTCGTGGGATTTCGGGGTGTTTACAGATGCCCCTCTTTGGCCTTGTCCAAATCGATTTGGATAAGGGCAAAGATGACAAACACCCCTTTCAATGTCTCCCTAGATCTAGCCACGAAGAATATGGGATCGTCCCAATTTTTAGCAAAATCTCAATTTACAAACTCTGGTAGGAGGAGATATCACGCCAAAGGGTTTACTTATGGAATCTGGTCCTAAATGGGATCATGTTCATGCAAGTACCATGCGTGGAATGCAGATGACATGGGTGTGGTGCCAAGAGTGGTGACCTCCCAGAGACCAGATGTGGTCGAACTCTGGAGACTTACAAGGTCTATTGCTCCAAGTGAGCAAATCCTATGCTGTTCGATGTTCGGTTTTCAAAACTTATTTACAAAAGCTATTTACAAAAGGGACAACTGTCTTGAGTCTCGATCCTAAGGATCTCGAGCTCTTCGTGCTTGTCCTTGTTTGAGTCTTAACACTCGCTTATCTAGCGGAGGTTTTATAAGAAAACAAGCTTCATTTCAAATTCCTACGCCTTACTCGAAACGTCGAATTCTCAAACAAGATGAAATTCAAATAAGTAAATCCTATTTTTACTTTAGGATTCCTCGAAATGAACCATGCATTAGCTTGGGATAAGTCAGGGATGGGAAAGAGATACCACGGTCCCTTCTGAAGCGTCCCGTGGTTTGAGCCATAGAAGGTGGAAAACTACTCTTTTTGAGCTTTTTGGCCTCTTTTTTCCTTTTTTTCATAGAGGGTCTCCCTTCGGGAGTATTTTTTCTTTAATCCCTCTTTTTCATAAGAGAATCAATTTTTCTTTTTGAAGTCTGGTTTTCTTTCTTTTGGAAAGAGACTTTAAATGGGAAATTCCCTTTTGATTTGGGCCTTTGTTTTCCTTTTGGAAGGAGAAGAGAAGAGGGGAGGACTTATCCCAAGCCTACACTCGATCCATTCCAGATCAGCCTATTTAGAAATAGCACGTACTACTTGCAAGTATCTTGCTATGTTGAACTAGGCCTTTCTTTGTAAGATGAAGGATTTTGAAATGGAACCACGATTTTGAAAACTCCACTCTTTCACAAGTGCGAATTCTCTCACTTAGGGTCACACGAGTTGCCTTTGCACCTTATTCACATGTCTCAGGACAGCTATCCCTATAAAATTTTCGAAAACTGGAATTTAATCCAGATCCTACACATGATACTTCTTTAAGTATTGAATATTGATAGGATCTGCTAAATTCCTACCTTCTACATCGATCAACCAATACGAATTGTTCGTAGTGGTTGCTCGTACAACATAGGGTCCATCCCAGTTGGGGCGCCATTTGCCTAGGGGGTGTGGGCCACGATGGTGGATGGTTTTCAAGACCAGATCTCCCACTTCAAAGTGGCGAGGTCTCATGTGTTTGCTATAATGTCGGGCTATCCTTTGCCGGTACGCGCGAGCATGATCCATGGCAAGGAGTCGCCTCTCATCTAGCAAATCTAGTTCGGCCATCCTAGCATGCTGAAGCGTCTCTAGGGGGAGGTCGAGTGCTATGGATGTATGAAATGAATGCAGTTGAGTATGAATGGGAAGAATGGCATTTGTGCCATAGACCAACTCGAATGGCGTGGCATTCGTGGGAGTCCGGATGGAAGTCCTATAAGCCCATAAGGCTTCATCCAGCTTCTCGTGCCACATCCTACCCTTCTCTAAGGTTTTCTCAATAATACTAATGAGAGTCTTGTTTGTGGCTTCGGCTTGGCCATTGCCTTGAGGGTAGTAGGGCGAGGAGAAGTGGTGAGTTATGCCATACGTGTTGCATAACTTAACCATCCGCTCATTCTTGAATGGGGTACCATTATCAGACACAAGGTCTCGTGGAACCCCAAATCGAGCCAAGATATTCCTCCGGATGAAAGCCACCACATGTTGCCCCATTACATTTGTTAGGGAAATGGCTTCCACCCACTTGGAGAAATACTCCGTGGCTGCTAAAATAAAACGATGCCCATTCGAGGCCTTTGGAAATATTGGGCCTACAATGTCAAACGCCCACATGGTAAATGGCCAGGGGCTGACCACGGAATGCAATGCAGATGAAGGGATATGAATGGCGTGCCCATGCACTTGACATGGATGACACTTCCTAACATGATCGTGACAATCCTTTTTCAGGGTGGACCAAAAATAACCCCCTCTAAGTATTTTCATTGCCATCATGTTGGCATTAACATGACCTCCACATTCTCCATCGTGGAACTCATGCATCACTATCCTAGCCTCCTGTAGGTCGATACACCTAAGCAGAATGCCGGTAAAACTCTTTTTGTATAAGACCCCTCCCAGAATGGTGTATCGGGTCGAAATCTTATGAATGAATGCCTTATCTTTGGATGTGGCATCCTCGGTGAATCCCCCATTTTCTAAAAATTGTTTTATGTCATAGAACCAGGGTTTTTCAATAGACTCTGGGTTGTTTTGGCAAATATCCAAATCGTGTGTTGATGGGTGGGGCGCATGCCATATTTCTAAAGATCTGGTCCCTGAAATGGGATCGACCTTCAGGGTTGAGCCCAAGGAGGAGAGGGCATCGGCGATGCCATTGTCCTCTCTTCCTACGTGTGTGAGCTTACACGACTGGAAGGATTGGACCAATCGAGTGGCCAACTCGTGATATGGAAGTAGTTTCTCATTACGTACTTGCCAAATTTTTAAAACTTGGTTTATGACAAGGAGCGAATCTCCAAAAACCTCAATGCACGATGCCCCTAGAGTTTTCGAAATCCTTAAGCCTTATATGAGTGCTTCATACTCAGCTACGTTGTTGGAACATTCGAAATCTAAGCGGACTGCTATGGGAATCTCGCCCTTTTCAGGGGAGATTAGGATGATCCCGGCACCAGCCCCTCGTTGGTTTCGTGCCCCGTCGAAGTGCATCTTCCACACTTGGTTTTCGAAAGAATTCGCCAAAATGTGGTTTTGAAAATGGTTTTGTAATATGCCTTCATCAGGCATTTCGACAAGAGTGGGATATGCGTCCTCTAAGGGGAATTCAGCCACGTAATCTGCTAGGGCTTGCCCCTTAATGAAGATCTGGTGATGGTATTTCAGGTCATACTCCATTAGAAGGAGTTGCCATTTGCCCAATCTACCCGTGAGAATGGGTTTTTCGAACAAGTGCTTGATTGGATCAAGCTTGGACACTATCCAGATCTCATGATCTAGGAAATAGTGTCTGAACTTCTGGCAGGCCCAGACTAGGGCCAAGCACGTCTTCTCCATGGCTTGATAATTTCGTTCATAAGCCAAGAGAGTTTTCGAAATATAGTAGATGGCATACTCCTTATGGGTGTCATCCTCGTATTGAGCCAATAGGGCTCCTAAAGCGTTTACATGCACGGAGATGTATAATAAAAGCGGTTTTCCTTGTTTTGGAGGATTCAAAACGGGGGGATTAACCAAGTATGCCTTCAGTCTCTCGAAGGACTTTTGGCATTCATCATCCCATAAGAATTTCGTACCCTTCCTTAACAGTTTGTTGAAGGGTTCGCATCTAGTTGCCAGATTCGATATGAATCGGCGCATAGATTGTAATCGACCCTGGAGGCTACGGATTTGGGTGAGATTGGAGGGTGGAGCCATGTCTATGATGGCTCGACACTTAGAGGGGTCGACTTCTATTCCCCTTTGGCTCACCATAAAGCCTAGAAGCTTCCCTGATTCTACCCCGAATACACATTTTTGAGGGTTTAGCTTTACTTTGTAAAGCCTAAGCCTTTCGAAAATCTTTTGTAAACATTCGATATGGGTGTATCGGGTTTTGGATTTCGCCAAGAGATCATCTACATACACTTCTACAAGCTCATGAATTTGATCATGGAAGATCATGTTCATGGCTCGTTGGTATGTTGCGCCGGCATTTTTCAAACCAAAGGGCATGACTGTATAGCAGTATGTGCCCCATGGGGTTGTGAAGGCGGTCTTACCCTGATCTCGTGGACTTAGTTTGATTTGATTATAGCCTGAATAGCCGTCCATGAATGAAAACATTTCATGATTTGCAGTACTATCGACTATCAAATCCATGTTTGGTAAAGGATAATTATCCTTTGGAGTGGCTTTATTCAGGTTTCTAAAATCGATGCATATTCGAATTTTCCCATTGGTTTTTCGAACCACAACGATATTTGACAACCAATCAGAATACGCAATGGGTTTTATAAATCCGGCTTTTAGCAGATCTTCTAAACCCTCTTTGACTTGCGTGTGTACATTCGGGTGTATTTTCCTAAGCTTCTGCTTTATGGGTTTTACACCTGCATCTAAGGGAAGACGATGCTCGACAATGCTGGGATCTATGCCCGGCATGTCTTCATACGTCCATGCAAACACATCTAAATAGGTTTGTAGAAATGCAATGAATGCTAACTTTTCAGTTTCATGCAAGCATGCGCCTATTTTGATGGTTTTGGGATTGAAATCTTCCCCTAGGTTTACCTTTACGAAATCTCCTCCTACTGATTGGGAAGGTCTTTCAAAATCGAGAATTCTATGAAATTCTGGGAGCTCAGAAGTGGGATCTTCCTCAGGGGGATCCACTTCTGGGCTTTGATCATTCTCGTGGGCTATAGACCCGAGGGAACTTGATGCGTGGTTTTCAAAATAACCTAGTTTTGTACTTGGATTTTCGAGTGATTTCGAAATTTTTGGTCTCGCTATGCAGACGACACTTCTTTTGAAATCCTTTTCTTTTGCCAAAGGCCTATGAGGAGCAGCTATGTACAAAATCTTTTTGGTATTTTCCAAATTTTCGATTTTTTTGTGTTTTTGTAAAACAAGAACTTTGGGAACTATACAAAGCACTCTTTTTTCGAGTTTTTGTTTTTCCATTGTTTTTGGTTTTTCTTGTTTTTTCGATTTTTTTTATTTTAAGTTTTTCAAATGTTTTTGGTATTTTTAGAAAAAGGGATCTTCCGTCATACGTACAAAGGGAAAACACTACGGGTTAGACTCGGAATAGGAGGTCTAAACCATAGGTTTCTTCTAAGACAGGCTCTGGGGCACCCTTGACCCAGGTGGTCACAGGGGGTGGCTCCGGCGGTATTCGGGGAGTATAGCCGATCCCATATCGGCTTGGGTTGGCCCTAGGAAGGATGGGCTCTAGGAGACCCTGGTTTTGTGCCCCTAGACTCTTGTAGGGCGTGTAGCCCATGTTCAATAACATGTTCCACAACCTTTTGTTTTTTGAAAAGATGGGATATAAGTCGTGGTCCTGGAACATGCTATCGTCCATATTAGGCTCGTATGGCCTTTTGTCCAGGGGTTTTGGAAATAGGGAACGCTTGGGTTTTCCTAGGAGGATTAGAGTCGGGAGGGGGCCTGCTTTGGGCAGCCCCTTCACACATACAACCTTCCTAGGGTTGTTCAACATGAGCCGAGGTGGCTCAACCATAATTTGCCCCAGGTTAGCCTCATGGGCCTGGGAGCTTGATAAACAAGGGGAGTTTATGATCCCCTGAAGCTGTGGGTGACTCTCACCTAGGATCACTACGACCTGGTCCCTAAAAGGGATCTTGACACACCTGTGGAAGGTGGATGGCACAACGCACAAACTGTGTATCCAGGGTCTTCCCAGCAACAGGTTATAATGGGGGTGGATGTCCAAGACATGGAACACCCCCGTGTGTTCGATCCCTCCCGTTTCCATTGGGAGTTCGATGGATCCTAAAGGTCTAGACGCATTCCCATCGTATCCAGTGATAACGATGGGGCTTGGGTTCACTGAAGTCAAGGTGACTCTGATTTTGTACGCCACGTGAAGTGGAAGGATGTTGAGCCCTCCTCCACCATCGACTAGGCACCTGTCCAGAGAGTGGTTGTTTAGAACCACCTCGATATGTAGGGCCTGGTTATGGGTTTCGTAGGGTCTATCTACATCATCTTCCGAAAAGGTGATGGGCGATTTTGCTCCTAATAAAGCCACTTGGGCAGACAAGGATTCCGGACTTATGTTCGAATCAACCTTGGCCCTTTCTAGAATTTTCTCTAAGACAAGTTTATGCCTAGGCGAGGTTTTGATAAGCTCTAGGATAGACATGTGAATAGGAATCTTTGAAAAGTGGTTTTCGAAATCATAAGGATTTAGGATGACTTTGTCCTTATCTGCTTTTGGCAGACCACTAGGGATACATGCTTTTGAGGAGCCAGGCACACTGACCACCTTTTGAGCACCTTGAAGGTGCGGGGGTTGATAGATCCTCCCGGATCCAGTGACTTCCCCCACGACCAGCCTAGGGTTTGCGCTAAACTTGGTTCTAAGGATGAGCTGAGGAGAACCTTGGATTTTCAAAACTGGTTTTGCCGGGGTTTCCACTTTTGGTGGTCCCCGAATGATGACTTGGGCGGGTCTCTTGTATAATACAAGGATGGGCGCACAAGTGGGTCGACCAGCTTCTGGGTTTTGCGCTAGTTCCTTGGAAATGGTGAGGGTACATACCTCCTTTCCTTTCCCACTGCCACTGGCGTGTTTGGGAAAGGGTTCCTTGAAGATAGCTTGAGGTGGCTTAGGTTCCGCAGTGACCTGGAGCCGGCCTTCTGCTATCAAGTTCTCAATTTTATTTAAAAGAGAGAAGCAGCGTTTGGTATCATGGCCTTTGAGCTGATGATACTTGCAAAATCGGTTTAAATACCCCCCCTTGGACGTGACTCCTTCGGGGATTTCAGGGAGTTCGATCATGCCCTGGGCAAGTAAGAGGTCTAGGACCTCCGACACAGGTTGCCCCAGTGGAGTATACTCCCGTTTTTCAACCGGTTTTTGAAAATTACGTTCTCTCTTATTTTCTAATTTTCCAAAATTTTTAGAAGTGCCCGCCATGCCTGGATCTACCCGGACATTGACGATTTTATGGGGCTTTGCCCCTTTGTCCGTCGTGGGCAGCCCATATGCGATGGGCTTTTCCAAACGGGTTTTTGGAACGGCACTTCCTTTCAATAAGTGGTCGTATGTCCCTTTTCGCAAGTTGGTTTCGAAAAGGGAGGCCTTTTTGATCAACTTATGGAAAGTTGAAATCTCATGGAGCGAGAGAAGGGTTTTTAACTCGCTTTTGAAATTATCCAGGATGAGCATTACTGCGCATCCTTCGGATATGGGCTCTCGCACTTGGCCCAAAAGCGACCTCCATCTTATAATGAAGGCATGCACGTCTTCGTTCATGCCTTGCTTTGTATCCCTTAAGGTATTCAGGGTTGGCGTGACTTCCACGTTGTGTGCAAATCTTTGCATGAAGCAGTTCGCTAACTCTTCAAAAGTAGCGAACTGGCTTAAGTCGTAGGAAGCCAGCCATTTGGCAGCTGTGCCTTTAAGGGATAGAGGGAACCAATACACCCATTTCATCGACTCCTTTTTCTTCTTATGGGCTCGACGCGAGAAAAGCTGTAAGTGAGACCTAGGGTCTCCCATGCCATCATACCGATGGAAGTTCGGTATTTCATCGTCACTGTTTGTTTCGTAATCCATAGGAAGGAAATCAGACAGGGCGTAGCTTCTTTTCTCTTTATTCTGCCCTTTCAGCAGCTGCTATAGGGCTTTACGGTCCTTTTGTGTGAAGGACTCGTGGTATTGGTTGCCTTCCATTACGGAGGCTTCTTTTTGCTTGCGAGGTTTTTCAGATTTCTTTTTGGGCCTTTGTTTACCGTTTGATGAACATGAATCGCCTACTTCAGCCTCTTGGCTGAGAGCATCGATTTTCGCCTCAAACTCCCTTCTCAAGTCCTCGATTTCATCTAGTTTTATTTTGTTTTTGAAAATCCTCCTAGAGAGAGAACTTGATGCGCATGAGCCTTGGCTCGACACTTCACTTGGATTGGATTTTGACATGCTTTTCAAGCTTTTTCAAAATTTCCTAAGTACAAGCAAAGAAAACAAGTTAAAACGACACCTTTTTACAAAATTTTCGCAAGACTTCTACAAGTAAACTCGATTTTTGAAAAGGCTCACGTCCCACCGGGCGTGCCAATCTCTGTAGACGCGCGAAAATCCCCGCCTCTTCGTCCTTTTCAAGGCTTGGAGTGGATCTTCTCGTGTGTCTAAGGCCTATGTATACAAATAGGGCGTGCCAGCTAGCTTACTTAAGCTAGCGAAGATATTTTTATCACTGACTTCTAAACGTGGCGACTGTGAGCAAGTAAGCTCTTGTCGTCGCAGACCTTCTTGCACCGATGCGCAAGGGTCAGTCTGTACGCTTTTGCAAAAATCGAGTTTTGGGAGAGAAAGTCTACGAAGCGGTTCGAGGTGTCTATTTCGGGTCTTTAGGATGCGATTGCATATTTTAGATCACGTGAATTTGCACGTGCCTAAGTCTTTTCTTTTATCCCTTTTCGGGCCACCTAGTTTGTGTGTTATGAACACTCCACTACATGGGCGAATTCGAGCGGGGCTTGCTTTGATGCAATATGCGTCCTACCTCGTGGTATGGCGTAGATGCAATGCAAACTCACGCTACTCCAAAGGGAAAACCCGAAATGTAAAGACAATACTGAAGGGAAATAACCGAAGGGAAATAACCGAAGGGAGATATGTATATAGCTTATGTATATGAGCCCTTACTCGGGTCTTGCAAATAAGAGCGAAGGCTCAATGTGGGTGCGTGCTTGAATTGAAAGACTTACACACACGACATGAAATTAAACCCAAATATAAATGGTAGTATGGCCTTGACTAAGGTCTTGGGAGTAAGAGCGAAAGCTCAATGTGTGTGAGAGTGCTTGAATTGAAAGACTACCCACACGACATAAATGAGACCCAAATATAACTGCAATAAGGCCTTTACTAAGGTCTTGGGAGTAAGAGCGAAGGCTCAATGTGTGTGAAAGTGCTTGAATTAAAAGACTTACTCACACGACATGAAATGAAACCCAAATAGTATAGGTCGGCCCTTACTTGGGTCTTTCAAATAAGAGCGAAAGCTCAATGTGTGTGAGAGTGCTTGAATTGAAAGACTTACTCACACGACATGAAATGAAACCCAAATAGTATAGGTCGGCCCTTACTTGGGTCTTTCAAATAAGAGCGAAAGCTCAATGTGTGTGAGAGTGCCTGAATTGAAAGACTTACTCACACGACATGAAATGAAACCCAAATAGTATAGGTCGGCCCTTACTTGGGTCTTTCAAATAAGAGCGAAAGCTCAATGTGCGTGAGAGTGCTTGAATTGAAAGACTTACTCACACGACATGAAATGAAACCCAAATAGTATAGGTCGGCCCTTACTTGGGTCTTTCAACTAAGAGCGAAAGCTCAATGTGTGTGAGTGCTTGAATTGAAAGACAACGCACCCAACTTAAACAAAACCCTTCGAAAATGAAAGTATATATATACACTTATGTATTAGGGGCTGATTAGGCCCGTGTGTGTTCAAAATCGTGCACGACTAAGAGAGTGCACGTGTGTGGTTGTGCCAAGCCACGTTATTACAAGCGGGGGGAGACTATGCTCCGTTATTACAACCCTGTATCAAATTGAATCTCAAGCAAGTGTACGACTAAAGACCGAGTTTAGACACTTACGAGTAGCTGGTCCGTAGAGGTCTTGCTTGAGCGTGGGCTTGGCCTTGGGCTGCAAACGGGAGCTCCGCGAAGATAGGTGATCAAGCTGCAAGTGGGGCGTGGGATAGGCGCCTCGAAGGTGGCCGGTGGCAAGTAGATGTCGCCTCGAGGTGGGGGGTTAAAGGGGCTGAACAAATGAGTTCTTAGGGTCACTAGGGGAGTTGAGAGTTTAGGGAAACTAGACCTAAAAGGTGAATTTATGGGAAGGCTGAATGGGATAGCTAGGGGAAGGCCGAATGGGATATGATGGCTAGGTAGTGGCCGACAGTTTGGGCTATACTAGGTTCGGCTAGGTGAAAAGGGTGGTGGCAAAGAGTGGAGAGGTGGAAGAGAAGGGCTTTGATGGAGTTTTGGGCACTTACCGAATGGGGAGAGGCGGTGGAAGGCAAGGAGAAGTAGGCGGGCAGGTGGGCTCTTGGATGGTTCGGTTGGATGAAGGTGGTGGCGTCCGGCTGGGCAATGGTGGTGGATGGAAGAGGGAAGGTGGCGGTGCAGGTGGTGGCTGGTGGAGCAGGTGGAGCAGGCGGAGGTGATGGAGAGTGGTCCCGGCTAGGTGAGGAAGTGGGAGAAGGAGAGGGCCCGGCTGGGTGAGGTGAGGGTTCCCACTTGAAAAACCCGCCCCCAAGGGGGGGGTTTAAATAGGGGATGGGTAGGTCGGTTAGGGCTGGGACGAGGGTAGTGGTTAGGTGGTTTAGGTAGGGTGGTATGTAGATAAGGTGGGCTGGAAAGGGTTGGGCTAGATATTTTAAAACTAGGGGTTTGGGTAGATTGTGGGCTAAGGGTGGTTTAGGGGTTTAGGGCTAGGTTAGGTGGTTGGGTTTTAGGGTGAGGTTTAGTGAGCTAGGTTAGGTGATTAGGCTAGGTTTAGGCTAGTATTAGGGAAATTAATCTAGGTTTAGGGAAGGATTAGGGAAGTGGGTTAGGTGATTAGGTTGGGATTAGGACGGGATTAGGGAAGTGGGTTAGGTGATTAGGTTCAAATTAGGGGTGGATTAGGGGTTTAGGCTAGGATTAGGCATTTTGGGTTAGGTTTAGGTGAAGGAGCTCCCTTAGCATGGCCCATAGACCTTGATCACCTCATGTTGGTGCAGCCCTAAGTTAGGTCTTAGCTAATTACAAGCTTAAACCCACTCAATTAGGCTAACCCACATGATTAAACCCAAACTTGACACACAAGTCAAGCTTAATACAACACTCTTGATATTTACCATCCCCCACTCTCTCTCATGCCCAATATCCCACGTGAATTTCAAGTGGGCCCCACCTCCATTTATGAGAAGGTGATGTGGGCCATGGCTATGGATATTGGATTGGATCTCTGGATCCAAATCCAAATCCAAGTCCACATATGGGTTTGGATTGGAATCTGGATATATATGGTCCAGATCCAATCAAAACTGAACTCTGACTCCTTCGAGCTGGGTTCGAAACGGACGATTCGTGCGGGGCCTGACAGCATCAGTACTCCGTCTGCGTTGGGTCTTCGCCAACATGGTCGTCCGCCTCCGTTTCTGCCTTCCAGAGATGACTTCAAATGCTATTTTGGTAAGAACAGGGTCTTGGACGTTCGAGATCCTCGGGTGTGAATCAGATACAAGAGTTGTTGCGCCAGGCTCGACATGTGCTCCGGTTCCGGGCTCTTCTTAGCTCTCCTGGTCCTGTCTTGATCAGGCCAAGCCACTTTGGGGTTTCAAAACATGTTTTAAAAAGTTTTCAAAAGCCATATCATATGTTTTTGAAAAATAAAGTTTAAAACATATATACAGGGTTGTCTGGAAGGCTCCTGGGTTTCCAGACTCAAAAATGGCCCTTTGGGGCTGCTTTTACAAAACCAGGTTTGTTCTAAGGAATTCGTGGGATTTCGGGGTGTTTACAACCCTCTATGAAAAAAAGGAAAAAGAGGCCAAAAAGCTCAAAAAGAGCAGTTTTCCACCTTCTATGCCTTAAACCACGGGACGCTTCAGAAGGGACCGTGGTATCTCTTTCCCATCCCTGGCTTATCCCAAGCTAAAGCATTGTTCATTTCGAGGAATCCTAAAGTAAAAATAGGATTTACTTACTTGAATTTCATCTTGTTTGAGAATTTGACGTTTCGAGTAAGGCGTAGGAATTTGAAATATGCTTGTTTTCTTATAAAACCACCGCTAGATAAGCGAGTGTTAAGACTCAAACAAGGGCAAGCATGAAGAGCTCGAGATCCTTAGGATCGAGGCTCAAGACAGTTGTCCCTTTTTGTAAATAGCTTTTGTAAATAAGTTTTGAAAACCGAACATCGAACAGCATAGGATTTGCTCACTTGGAGCAGTAGGCCTTGTAAGTCTCTAGAGTTCGACCACATCTGGTCCCTAGGAGGTCGCCACTTTTGGCACCACACCCATATCATTTGCATTCCACGCATGGTACTTGCATGAACATGATCCCATTTAGGACCAAATTCTATGTAGACACCCTTTGGCGTGATATCTCCTCCTACCTGGGTTTTTAAAAGTGAGATTTTGCTAAAAGATTGGGATGATCCCATATTTTCGTGGATAGATCT
Organism: Brasenia schreberi; assembly: GCA_036023115.1. Lineage (NCBI taxonomy): Eukaryota > Viridiplantae > Streptophyta > Magnoliopsida > Nymphaeales > Cabombaceae > Brasenia > Brasenia schreberi. The sequence continues at coordinate 15,205,947 of JAYKKT010000064.1, forward strand.
AGGGAGACATTAAAAGGGGTGTTTGTCATCTTTGCCCTTATCCAAATCGATTTGGACAAGGCCAAAGAGGGGCATCTGTAAACACCCCAAAATCCCACGAATTTCTTAAACAAACCTGGTTTTGTACAAGCAGCCCCAAAGGGCTATTTTGAGTCTGGAAACCCAGGAGCCTTCCAGACAACCCTGTATATATGTTTTAAACTTCATATTTTAAAAATATATAATATGGCTTTTGAAAACCTTTTAAAACACGTTTTTGAAACCCCAAAGCAGCTTGGCCTAATCAAGACAGGACCAGCAAAGTCAAAGAGAGCTCGGAACCGGAGCACATGTCGAGCCCGGCACAGCAACTCTCGTATCAAATCCATACCCCCAGCATCTCGAACGTCCAAGACCCTGTTATTATCCAAATGTCATTTGAAGTCATCTCCGGAAGGCAGAAACGGAGGCGGACGATCATGTTGGCGAAGACCCAACGCAGACGGAGTGCTGATGCTATCAGACCCCGCACAAATCGTCCGTTTTGAACATAGCTCGAAGGAGTCACAATTTAGTTTGGATCGGATCTGGACCATATATATCCAGATCCCAATCCAAACCCATATGTGGACTTGGACTTGGATTTGGATCCAGAGATCCAATCCAACATCCATATCCATGACCCACATCACCTTCTCATAAATGGAGGTGGGGCCCACTTGAATTTCACGTGGGATCATGGGCATGAGAGAGAGTGGGGGTGGATAAGATCAAGTGTGTTGTAATTAAGCTTGACTTGTGTGTCAAGTTTGGGGTTAATCATGTGGGTTAGCCTAATTGAGTGGATTTAAGCTTGTAATTAGCCAAAACCTAACCTAGGGCTGCACCAACATGATGTGGTTAAGGTCTATGGGCCATGCAAAGGGAGCTCCTTCACCTAAACCTAACCCAAAATACCTAATCCTAGCCTTCCACCCTAATCCGCCCCTAATCTGAGCCTAATCACCTAGCCTACTTCCCTAATCCCGGCCTAATCCCAACCTAATCACCTAACCCACTTCCCTAATCCTTCCCTAAACCTAGGTTAATTTCCCTAAACCTAGCCTAATCCTAGCCTAATCACCTAACCTAGCTCACTAAACCTCACCCTAGAACCCACCCACCTAACCAAACCCTAAACCCCTAAACCACCCCTACCCACAACCTACCCAAACCACTTGTATTTAAAATATCTGGCCCTACCCTTTCCAGCCCACCTTATCTTCATACCACCCTACCTAAACCACCTAACCACTACCCCAAACCCAGCCCTAACCGACCTAACCATCCCTATATAACCCCCCCCCCCCTTGGGGGCGGGTTTTCCTATCTGGTCGCCTTCCCCAAGCCTAGCCGGGACCCCACTTCCCAGCCCAGCCGAACCCAGCCGCCTGCTCCACCTGCTCCATCTGCACCGCCACCTACACCACCACCTCCCAGCCGAACGCCACCACCTGCACTACTTCCCAACCACCCGGCTTCTCTCTTCCATCCACCGCCTTTCTTCAAGCACGGTTAGTACCCCACACTCCACCTAGCTCCTTCTCCACTCCCTCTCCACTCCCAGCCACCCACCATACCACCACCTTACCCTAATATCAGCCACTTGTCACCACCACTCCCACTCGGCCAAGCCTTAGTCACCCTAACTACCCGCCACTACCTAACCACCCTAGCTACACCTGGCTACCCTATCTGACTTCCTAAGACCTGCCCATAGCACTCCCTTACACCCACTACCCCCACTACCACCTAGCCCCATCACCTAGCTAGCTTCCTTCCCATACTCCACCCATAGTTATCCTAGCAGCCCGCCACCACCATATTCCCCTAGTCGGCCACTCCAACCGACTGTCCCTTCCATTCGGCCAGCCACCTCCTTTCCCTTAAGTGTCCCATTTGATCTTCCCTTGAACTTCCCTTAGTGCCATACTCCCCTAACATTACACTCCCCCTAGTGACCTTACCTAGCCCCTTTAATCCCCCACATCAAGGCGACACCCTTGCTTGCAGCCGGCCACCTTCAAGGCGCCTATCCCGCGCCCCATTCGCAGCCGGCCAGCACCTCTCGCCGTTCACCCTCACGGAGCTCCCTTTTGCAGCCCAAGGCGAAGGCCAAGCCCACGCTCAAGCAAGGCCTCTACGGACCAGCTACTAGTAAGTGCCTAACTCGGTCTTTAGTTGTATACTTGCTTGAGATTCAATTCGATACGGGGTTGTAATAACGGAGCATAGTCTCCCCCCGCTTGTAATAACGTGGCTTGGCACACCCACACACGTGCACTCTCTTAGTTGTGCACGATTTTGAACACACACGGGCCTAATCAGCCCCTAATATATAAGTATATACATATACTCTCATTTTTGTAGGGTTTTTGCTTAAGTTGGGTGTGTTGTCTTTCAATTCAAGCACTCACACACATTGAGCCTTCGCTCTTATTTGAAAGACCCAAGTAAGGGCCGACCTATACTATTTGGGTTTCATTTCATGTCGTGTGGGTAAGTCTTTCAATTCAAGCACTCTCACACACATTGAGCCTTCGCTCTTATTTGAAAGACCCAAGTAAGGGCCGACCTTTACTATTTGGGTTTCATTTCATGTCGTGTGTGTAAGTCTTTCAATTCAAGCACTCTCACACACATTGAGCTTTCGCTCTTACTCCCAAGACCTTAGTCAAGGCCTATTGCAGTTATATTTGGGTTTAATTTCATGTTGTGTGCGTAGTACTTCAATTCAAGCACTCTCACACACATTGAGCTTTCGCTCTTACTCCCAAGACCTTAGTTAAGGCCATACTGCAATTTATATTTGGGTTTAATTTCATGTCGTGTGTGTAAGTCTTTCCATTCAAGCATGCACCCACATTGAGCCTTCGCTCTTATTTGCAAGACCCGAGTAAGGCCTCATATACATACTTTATGTACGTATTTCCCTTCGGTTATTTCCCTTCAGTATTGTCTTTACATTCGGGTTTTCCCTTTGGAGTAGCGTGAGTTTGCATTTTATCTACGCCATACCACGAGGTAGGACGCATATTGCATCAAAGCAAGCCCCACTCGAATTCGCCCATGTAGTGGAGTGTTCATAACACACAAACTAGGTGGCCCGAAAAGGGATAAAAGGAAAGACTTAGGCACGTGCAAATCCACGTGATCTAAAATATTCAATCGCATCTAAAAGACCCGAATTAGACACCTCGAACAGCTTCGTAGACTTTCTCTCCCAAAACTCGATTTTTGTAAAGCGTACAGACTGACCCTTGCGCATCGGTGCAAGAAGGTCTGCGACGACAAGAGCTCACTTGCTCATAGTCGCCACGATTTAGAAGTCAGTGTTAAATATATATCTTCGCTAGCTTAGGTAAGCTAGCTGGCACGCCCTGTTTGCATAAATAGGCCTTAGACGCACGAGAAGATCCGCTCCGAGCCTTGAAAAGGTGAGAGGCAGGGATTTTTCGCGCGTCTACACAATCCAAACTGAATTCTGACTCCTTCTGGGTATGTTTGAAACGAACGGTTTGTGCGGGGTCTAATAGCATCAGTACTCCGTCTTGCATTGGGTCTTCGCCAACATGGTCGTCCGCTTCTGTTTTGACCTTCCGGAGATGCTTTCGAATGATTTTTGTTGATAGCAGGGACTGGGACGTTCGAGATCCTGGGGATGGATCTAACACGAGAGTTGATCTGCCGGGCTCGACATGGGCTCCAGTTCTGGGCTCTCTTTGGCTCTTCTGGTCCTGCTTTTATGAGGCCAAGCCGCTTGGTGGGGTTTCAAAATGTATTTTAAAAAGGTTTTAAAAGCATCTTATACATATTTTAAAACATATATAGTTTAAACATATGTACAGGGTTTGTCTGGAAGGCTCCTGGGTTTTCAAACTCAAAATAGCCCTTTGGGGCTGCTTTTACAAAACCAGGTGTGTTTTAGAAGTTCGTGGGATTTCGGGGTGTTTACACAGGGTTGCCTAGAAGGCTCCTGGGTTTCCAAACTCAAAATAGCCCTTTGGGGCAGCTTTTGCAAAACCAGGTGTTTTGGTAAAATCGTGGGATTTTGGGGTGTTTATAGATGCCCCTCTTTGGCATTATCCAAATTGATTTGGATAATGGCAAAGACGATAACACCCCTTTTGATGTCTCCCTAAATCTATCCACGAAAATATGGGATCGTCCCAATCTTTAGCAAAATCTCACTTTTAAACCCTAGTAGGAGGAGATATCACGCCAAAGGGATCTATATGGAATCTGGTCCTAAACGGGATCATGTTATGCAGGTGTCCATGGCTGGATATGCAGATGCATGACATGGATGGGATGCCAAGAATGGCGACCTCCTAGAGACCAGATATGGTCGAACTCTTGAGACTTACGAAGGCCTGTTGCTCCAAGTGAGTAGACCCTATGCTGTTCGATGTTCGATTTTTCAAAATCTATTTACAAAAGGAAAAACTATCTTGAGCCTCAATCTTAAGGATCTCGAGTTCTTCGTGTTTGCCTTTGCTTGTGTTTTGTCACTCGCTAATCTAGCGGAGGTTTTATAAGAAAACAAGCTACATTTCAAGATTCCTACGTCTTACTCGAAACGTGAATTCTCAAACAAAATGCAATTCAAGTAAGTAAATCCTATTTTTACTTTAGGATTCCTCGAAATGAACTATGTTCATACTTGGGTAAGCCAGGGATGGGGAAGAGATACCACGGTCCCTTCTGAAGCTTAAGGCATAGAAGGCAGAAAATTGCTCTTTTTGAGCTTTTTGGCCTCTTTTTCCTTTTTTTCATAGAGGGTCTCCCTTTGGGAGTATTTTTTCTTTAATCCCTCTTTTTTCACAAGAGAATCGATTTTTTTCTTTTGATTCTGGTTTCTTTCTTTTGGAAAGAGACTTTGGATGGGGAATTCCCTTTATTTTGGCCACGTTTTCCTTTTGGAAGGAGACTTTGGATGGCGAATTCCCTTTATTTTGGCCACATTTTCCTTTTGGAAGGAGAAGAGAAGAGGGGAGGACTTATCCCAAGCTCACACTCGATCCATTCCAGATCAGCTTATTTAGAAATAGCACGTACTACTTGCAAGTATCTTGCTATATTGAACTAGGCCTTTCTTTGTAAGAAGAAGGATTTTAAAATGTAACCACGTATTTGGAAAGCTCCACTCTTTCACAAGTGCGAATTCTCTCACTCAGGGTCACACAATTCACCTTTGAACCTTACTTTCGAAGTTTCAAAGCAGCTATCCCTAAGGGTTTTTGAAGAATGGGAATTTAACCCAAATCCTACTCATAATACTTCTTTAAGTATTGAATGTTGATAGGATCTGCTAAATTCCTACCTTCTACATCGATCAACTAATATGAGTTGTTCGTGGTGGTTGCACGTACAACATAGGGTCCATCCCACTTGGGGCGCCACTTTTCAAGTGGATGTGGGCCACGATAGTGGATGATTTTCAAAACCAGATCTCTCACTTCAAAGTGGCAAGGTCTCATGTGTTTGCCATAATGTCGGGCTATCCTTTGCCGGTATGCACGAGCATGATCCATAGCAAGGAGTCGGCTCTCATCTAGCAAATCTAGTTCGGCCATCCTAGCATGCTGAAGCGTCTCTAGGGGGAGGTCGAGTGCGATGGATGTATGGAATGAATGTAATTGTGTATGAATGGGAAGAATGGCGTTTGTGCCATAGACCAATTCGAATGGTGTGGCATTCGTGGGAGTCCGGATGGAAGTCCTATAAGCCCATAAGGCTTCATCCAGCTTCTCGTGCCATGTCCTACTCTTCTCTAAAGACTTCTCAATTATACTAATGAGAGTCTTATTCGTGGCTTCGGATTGGCCGTTGCCTTGAGGGTAGTAGGGCGAGGAGAAGTGGTGAGTTATGCCATACGTGTTGCACAACTTAACCATCCACTCGTTTTTGAATGGGGTGCCATTATCGGACACAAGGTCTCCTGGAACCCCAAATTGAGCCAAGATATTCCTCCTAATGAAAGCCACCACATGTTGCCCCTGTACGTTGGTTAGGGAAATGGCTTCCACCCACTTGGAGAAATACTCAGTGGCTGCCAAAATGAATCTATGCCCATTCGAGGCCTTTGGAAAGATCGGGCCTACGATATCAAACACCCACATGATAAATGGCCAGGGGCTGACCAAGGAATGCAATGCAGATGATGGGATATGAATGGTGTGCCCATGCACTTGACATGGATGACACTTCCTAACATGATCGTGACAATCCTTTTTCAGGGTGGACCAAAAATAGCCCGCTCTAAGTATTTTCATTGCCATCATGTTGGCCTTAACATGACCTCCACATTCTCCATTGTGGAATTCATGCATAATAGTCCTAGCCTCCTCTAGATCGACACATCTTAGTAGGATGCCGGTAAAGCTTTTCTTATACAGAACCCCACCCAGAATGGTGTATCGGGTTGAAATTTTACGGATGAATGCCTTATCTTTGGATGTGGCATCCTCAGTGAATCCCCCATTTTCTAAAAAATGTTTGAAGTCATAAAACCAAGGTTTTTCAACAGAATCTGGATTATTTTGGCAAATATCCAAATCATGTGTGGATGGGTTGGGCGCATGCCATATTTCTAAGGATCGGGTCCTTGAAATGGGATCGACCTTTAGGGCTGAACCCAAGGAGGAGAGGGCATCGGCAATGCCATTAACCTCTCTTCCTACGTGTGTGAGTTTACACGATTGGAATGACTCAACCAATTGAGTGGCCAACTCGTGATATGGAAGGAGTTTTTCATTTCGCACTTGCCAAATTTTTAAAACTTGGTTTATAACAAGGAGCAAATCTCCAAAGACTTCGATGCATGATGCCCCTAGAGTTTTCGAAATTCTTAAGCCTTGTATGATTGCTTCATACTCAGCTATGTTGTTGGAACATTTGAAATCTAGGCGGATTGCTATGGGGATCTCGCCCTTTTCAGGGGATATGAGGATGACCCCAGCACCAACCCCTCGTTGGTTTCGTGCCCCATCAAAGTGCATCTTCCACACTTGGTTTTCGAAAGAGTTTGCCAAAATGTGGTTTTGAAAACGGTTTTGCAATATGCCTTCATCAGGCATTTCACTAAGAGTGGGATATGCGTCATCTAGGGGGAACTCAGCCACGTAGTCAGCTAGGGCTTGCCCCTTAATGGAGATCTGATGATGGTATTTCAGGTCATACTCCATTAAGAGTTGTCATTTGTCCAATCTACCAGTGAGAATGGGTTTTCTGAACAAGTGCTTGATTGGATCAAGCTTGGACACTATCCAGATCTCATGATCTAGGAAATAGTGTCTAAATTTCTGGCAGGCCCAGACTAGGGCCAAGCACATCTTCTCCATGGCTTTGTTCAGGTTTCTGAAATCGATGCATATTCGAATTTTCCCATTGGTTTTTTGAACCACAACGATATTTGATTACCAATCAGAATACGCAATGGGTTTTATAAATCTGGCTTTTAGCAGATCTTCTAAACCCTCTTTGACTTGCGTGTGTACATTCGGATATATTTTCCTAAGCTTCTGTTTTATGGGTTTTACATCCGCATCTAAGGGAAGACGATGTTCGACAATGCTGGGATCTATGCCTGGCATGTTGTAAACACCCCGAAATCCCACGAACTTCTCAAAATAACCTGGTTTTATAAAAGAAGCCCCAAAGGGCTATTTTGAATCTGGAAACCCAGGAGCCTTCCAGACAAACCCTGTACATATGTTTAAACTGTATATGCTTTAAAATATGTATAATGTGCTTTTAAAACCTTTTAAAAATACATTTTGAAGCCCCACGAAGCGGCTTGGCCTGATGAAAGCAGGACCAGAAGAGCTAAAGAGAGCTCGGAACCGGAGCACATGTCGAGCCCGACACAACAACTCTCGTATTAGATCCAACCCCAGGATCTCGAACGTCCAAGTCCCTGTTATCAACAAAAGTCATGTAAAATCATCTCCGAAAGGTGAAAACAGAAGTGGACGACCATGTTGGCGAAGACCCAACGCAAGACGGAGTACTGATGCTGTCAGACCCTGCACAAACCGTTCATTTCGAACATACCCTGAAGGAGTCAGAATTCAGTTTGGATTGGATCTGGACCATATATATCCAGATCCCAATCCAAACGTATGTGTGGATTTGGATTCAAAGATCCAATCCAATATCCACATCCATGGCCCACATCACCTTCTCATAAATGGAGGTGGGGCCCACTTGAAATTCACGTGGGATTATGGGCATGAGAGAGAATGGGGAGAATAAGCATAAGGGAGATGTATTAAGCTTGACTTGTGTGTCAAGTTTGGGTTAATCATGTGGGTTAGCCTAATTAGTATGGGTTTAAGCTTGTATGAGCCTACAACTAACCTAGGGCTGCACCAACATGATGCAATGAAGTCCATGGGCTATGCAAAGGGAGACTCCTAACCCAATCCTAAGCCAAAACCCCTAATCCTAGCCATTTACCGTAATCCCGGCCTAATCCTAGCCTAATCACCTAACCTACTTCCCTAATCTCGGCCTAATCCCAACCTAATCACTTAACCCACCTCCCTAATCCTTCTCTAAACCTAGCCTAATTCCCTTAATCCTAACCTAATCCTAGCCTAAACACCTAACCCACCTCACTAAACCTCACCCCAAAACCAACCCACCTAGCTAAGCCCTAAACCACTAAACCACCCCACCTAAACCCTAGCACACCATATCCCTAAAACCACTTAAACTAAATATCTGGCCCCCCCTAAATATCTAGCCCACCTTATCACTAAACCACCACCACCTAACCACCAAACTACCCTTTCAAAACCAGCCCAAACCGACTCTTGAAAATCCTATAACCCCCCCCCCCCTAGTGGGTGGGTTTTTCAACTTCTTCCCAGCACTTTGGGCCAGCCGAGCCCTCTCTCACCCCTTTGCTCTCTTCTCTCACCTACTCCACTACCACTTCCCGGCCTGCCCCATTCCACATCGCCACCACCTCCCAGCCTACTCCATTCCATGTCGCCACCACCTCCCGGCCAGCACCACTCCTCCCACCCGACTGCATCCACCTTCCACTCGGCTGCCCTCCTTGGACACCAACCTCCCCTTCCCCTTCGGTTAGTACCCTATCCTAACTCCATCCCATCTTCACTCCCCCTTCACTCTCAGCCACCACACCACCTAAACACCCGCCACCCTTCAACCATACCCAGCCGCACCACCTGCTGCCCTACCTTCCCATTAGTGACACCCCCTAACTACCCCAGCCACCTTACCTCTTTCCCTAGGACCTGCCCTTCCTCCCCTTCAACCATCCCTTAGCCAACACCCTAGTTAGCTCCCCCTTTGCCACTCCTAAATGCCCCTTGCTACCCCAGCCGGCCACCTCCTAACCAGCCCCTAGTCGGCCAGCCATAGCCGGCTGCACCTTGTCACACCCGTAGCCTTCCACCCTCTCCTTTAAACCAACTCCTAGTCACCCCTTAGCTCCACCTTCCCTAGTACCTGCCCTACACCTTAGTGACACTCCCTAACTACCTCAACACCAAGACACCACAACAGCACCCTCCTAGCAGCCAGCAAGCCCCAAGGCGCCACATCCGCCACCCTTGCTTCACCCGGCCAGTCACTCCCTTGCCGTGCCATTCCGAGGAGCTCCCTCTTGCAGCCCAAGGCGACGCTCAAGCCCAAGCTCAAGCAAGTCACCACCGAACCAGCTATATGTAAGTGCCTAACTCGGTCCTCATTTGTAGACTTGCTTAAGTTAAATTAAATTTGATACGAGGTTGTAATAATGGAGGATTGTCTCACCCCGCTTGTAATAACGTGGCTTGGCACACCCACACACACGTGCACTTGAGCCTATCTCGCTCTTAGTCGTACACGATTTTGAACACACACGGGCCTAATCAACCCTTAAGATATAAATTTATTTATATAATTTAAGTTGCGTGGGGTTTTGCATAAGTTATGTGTGTTGTCTTTCAATTCTCGCACTCACACACATTGAGCTTTCGCTCTTATTTGCAAGACCCAAGTAAGGGCCGTGTTATATTTCCCTTGGGTTTAATTTCATGTCGTGTGTGTAGTATTTCAATTATACACTCACACACATTGAGCTTTTGCTCTTACTCCCAAGACCTTAGTTAAGGCCATATTGCAATTTATATTTGGGTTTAATTTCATGTTGTGTGCGTAGTACTTCAATTCTCGCACTCACACACATTGATCTTTCGCTCTTACTCCCAAGACCTTAGTTAAGGCCATATTGCAATCTATATTTGGGTTTCATTTAAGTCGTGTGAGTTGTCTTTCAATATATACACAACACCCACGCAACACGTTGGCGACCTTCGGGCCCATATATATTATAAGTATTTCCCTTTTGGCTATGTCTTTAAGATTTGGGTTTTAAGGTTCAGCAGTGTGCGTAGTCTTTACATATATACACGGCACACACTTGCACTATTGAGCCTTTCCACTCTTAAGATATAGCCATATTTCCCTTTGGCAATTTCCCTTCCGCAATTTCCCTTTTGCAATTTACATTTCAAGTAATTTCCCTTCGGCATTGTCTTTCAATTTCGGATTTTCCCTTTTGGAGTTGCATGAGTTTGCATTGCATATATGCCATACCACGAGTTAGGACGCATATTGCATCAAAGCAAACCCCATACTCCCATTCAAAGTCGCCCCACTTAGATTACGTGTTCATAACACACACCTAGTTGGCCCGAAAAGGGATAAAAAGAAAGACATAGGCATGTGCAAATCCATGTGAAATAAAAATCTGAAATTCATACAAAAACAACCCGAGTCAAACACCTCAAAACGTTTTCGTAGGTTCTCATATTTCAAAAACTCGATTTTTAAGCATACAGACTGACCCTTGCGCGTCGGTGCTAGAAGGTCTGCAACGAAAAGAGCTCGCTTGCTCACAGTCGCCACGTTAGGAGTCAGATTTAAAAATTTCTCTTCGCTAGCCTAAGTAAGATAGCTGGCACACCCTTTTGCTTAATTAAAACTTAGACACACGAAAAGATTCGCTTCAGGCCTAAGAACCAGAAGCGGGAACTTTCTGCGTCTACACATGTCTTCAAACGTCCATGCAAACACATCTAAATAGGTTCGTAGAAATGCAATGAATGTTGATCTTTCATGTTCATGCAAACATGCGCCTATCTTGATGAATTTGGGATTGGAATCACTCCCTGGGTTCACCTCTATGAAATCTCCTCCTACTGAGTTGGAAGGTCTTCCAAAATCGAGAATTTTATGAAATTTTGGGAGCTCAAAAGTGGGATCTTCCTCAAGGGGATCCACTTCTGGGCTTCGATCATTCTCGTGGGTTATAAACCCGAGAGAATTTTATGCATGAGTTTTCAAAAGACCTGGTTTTATACTTGGATTTTCAATTGATTTCGAAATTTTTGGTCTGGCTATGCAGACGATGTTCCTTTCGAAACCCTTTTCTTTTTCCAAAGTCTTACCAGGAGCAGCTATGTACAAAATCTTTTTGGTATTTTGTAGATTTTTTATTTTTTTGTGTTTTTGCAAAACAAGAACTATAGGAACTATACAAACTACTCTATTTTCGAGTTTTTGGTTTTCCAATGTTTTTGGTCTTTGCAAATTTTCCATTTTTTTGATTTTAAGTTTTTCAAATGTTTTTGTATTTTTATGAAAGGGATCTTCCATCATACCTACAAAGGGAAAACACTACGGGTTAGACTCGGAATAAGAGGTCTAAATCATAGGTCTCTTCTAGGGTAGGATCCAGGGCACCCTTGACCTAGGTGGTCACAGGGGGTGGCTCTAGCGGTATTTTGGGAGTATAGCCGATCCCATATCGGCTTGGGTTGGCCCTAGGAAGGATGGGCTCTAGGAGACCCTGGTTTTGTGCCCCTAGACTTTTATAGGGCGTGTAGCCCATGTTCCACGATTTTTGTTGTTTGAAAAATTAGAGTATAAATCGTGGTCCTGGAACTTGCTGTCATCCATATCGTGCTCGTGTGGCTTTTTGTCCAGGGGTTTTGGAAATAAGGGATGTTTGGGTCTTCCTAGAAGGGTCAAGATTGGGAGGGGGCTAGCTTTGGGCAACCCCTTCACACACACAACCTTCCTAGGGTTGTTTAACACGAGCCTTGGCGGCTCAACTATGGTCTGCCCCAGGTTAGCCTCATGGGAACTCGACAAACAAGGGGCGTTTTTGATCCCCTGAAGCTGAGGGTGACTCACCTAGGATCACCACGACTTGGTCCCTGAAAGGGATCTTGACACTGTAGACACAGAAAGTTCCCGCCTCTAGTTCTTAGGCCTGAAGCGAATCTTTTCGTGTGTCTAAGTTCTAATTAAGCAAAAAGGGCATGCCAGCTAGCTTACTTAAGCTAGCGAAGAAATACTTTGAAATCTGACTCCTAACATGGCGACTGTGAGCAAGCAAGCTCTTTTCGTCGCAAACCTTCTTGCACCGATGCGCAAGGGTCAGTCTGTACGCTTTTAAAAATCAAGTTTTGGAATATAAGAACCTACGAAAACATGTTTGAGGAGTTTGATTCGGGTTTGTTTTTGTATGATTTTCAGATTTTATTTCACGTGGATTTGCACGTGCCTATGTCTTTCTTTTTATCCCTTTTCGGGCCAACTAAGTGTGTGTTATGAACACGTAACCTAAGTGGGGCGACTTTGAGCGGGAGTATGGGGTTTGCTTTGATGCAATATGCGACCTAACTCGTGGTATGGCGTATATGCAATGCAAACTCACGCAACTCCAAAGGGAAAACCCGAATTTAAAAGACAATGCCAAAGGGAAATGACTTGTAATGTAAATTGCCGAAGGGAAATTGCGGAAGGGAAATTGCAAAAGGGAAATATGGCTATATCTTAAGAGCGAAAAGGCTCAATAGCACAAGTGTGTGCCGTGTATATATGTAAAGACTACGCACACTACTGAACCTTAAAACCCAAATCTTAAAGACATAGCCGAAGGGAAATATTTATAATATATATGGGCCCGAAGGTCGCCAACGTGTTGCGTGGGTGTTGTGTGTATATTGAAAGACAACTCACACGACTTAAATGAAACCCAAATATAAATTGCAATATGGCCTTTACTAAGGTCTTGGGAGTAAGAGCGAAAGCTCAATGTGTGTGAGTGCGAGAATTGAAATACTACGCACACGACATGAAATTAAACCCAAATATAAATTGCAATATGGCCTTAACTAAGGTCTTGGGAGTAAGAGCGAAAGCTCAATGTGTGTGAGTGCGAGAATTGAAAGGCAACACACATGACATGAGATTAAACCCAAGGGAAATATATCACGGCCCTTACTTGGGTCTTGCAAATAAGAGCGAAAGCTCAATGTGTGTGAGTGCGAGAATTGAAAGACAACACACACAACTTAAGAAAAGCCCCACGCAACTTAAATTATATAAATAAATTTATATCTTAGGGGCTGATTAGGCCCGTATGTGTTCAAAATCGTGCACGACTAAGAGCGAGGTAGGATCAAGTGCACGTGTGTGTGGGTGTGCCAAGCCATGTTATTACAAGCGGGGGGAGACAATGCTCCGTTATTACAACCTCGTATCAAATTTAATTTAACTTAAGCAAGTCTACAAATAAGGACCGAGTTAGGCACTTACGTATAGCTGGTCCAGAGGTGACTTGCTTGAGCTTGGGCTTGGGTGTCGCCTTGGGTTGCAAGAGGGAGCACCTCGGAATGGCACGGCAAGGAGTGTGCTGGCCGGGTGTCAAGGGAAGAGTGGATGTGGTGCCTTGGGGCTTGCCGGCTGCTAGGAGGGTGCTGCCGTAGTGTCTCGAGCTGAGGTGTTTAGGGAGTGTCACTAAGGTATAGGGCAGATCCTAGGGAAGGTGGAGCTAAGGGGTGACTAAGGGGGATGTCTAAGGAAGAGGGTGTAAGGCCGCGGGTGGTTGGGTGTAGTCGGCTATGCCTGGCCGACTGATGGCAGGTTAAGTGGTGGCCGGCTGGGGTAGCTAGGGATGTTTAGGAATGGTGAGGGGGAACTAGTTAGGGTGTTAACCAAGGGTTGGTTTAAGGGAAAGAAGGACAGGTCCTAGGGAACAAGGTAAGGTGGTTGGGGTAGCTAGGGGGTGTCACTAAGGGGAAGGTAGGGCAGCGGGTGGTATAATGGGTTGTGTCTGGCTGAATGGGGAAGGGTGGCAGGACGGTTGTGGTGTTGTGGTGGTATGGGTGGCTGTGAGTGGAGGGGGAAGTGAAGATAGGGTGGAGTTAGGATAGGGTACTAACCGGAGAGGCAAGGGAGGTTGGCGGGTGTCCAAGGAAGGCAGTCGGGTGGAAGGAGTGGAGCTGGCCGGGCGACTGTGGTGGCATGGAATGATGCAGGCCGGGAGATGGTGGCGGCGTGGAGTGGAGCTGGCTGGGCAGTGGTGGTGGTGTAGGTGGGAGAAGAGAGCAAAGGGTGAGAGAAGAATCGGCTGGCCCAAGATGGTTGGGCTCAAGTTGAAAAACCCGCCCACTAGGGGGGGGGGGTTTATAGGATTTGAAAAGGTCGGTTGGGGCTGGTTTTGGGAGGGTAGTTTGGTGGTTAGGTGGTGGGGGTTTAGTGATAAGGTGGGCTAGATATTTAGGGGGGGGGACCAGATTTTTAGTTTAGGTGGTTTTAGGGATATGGTGGGCTAGGGTTTTAGGTGGGGTGGTTTAGTAGTTTAGGGCTTAGCTAGGTGGGTTGGTTTCGGGGTGAGGTTTAGTGAGGTGGGTTAGGTGTTTAGGCTAGGATTAGGTTAGGATTGAGGGAATTAGGCTAGGTTTAGGGAAGGATTAGGGAGGTGGGTTAGGTGATTAGTTTGGGATTAGGTCGGGATTAGGGAAGTGGGTTAGGTGATTAGGCTAGGATTAGGCCGGGATTAGGGTAAATGGCTAGGATTAGAGGTTTTGGCTTAGGATTGGGTTAGGAGTCTCCCTTTGCATAACCCATGGACTTCATTGCATCATGTTGGTGCAGCCCTAGGTTAGGTGTAGGCTCATACAAGCTTAAACCCACACTAATTAGGCTAACCCACATGATTAACCCAAACTTGACACACAAGTCAAGCTTAATACATCTCCCTCATGCTTTTCCTCCCCATTCTCTCTCATGCCCATAATCCCACGTGAATTTCAAGTGGGCCCCACCTCCATTTATGAGAAGGTGATGTGGGCCATGGATGTGGAAATTGGATTGGATCTTTGGATCCAAATCCACACATACATTTGGATTGGGATCTGGATATATATGGTCCAGATCCAATCCAAACTTAATTCTGACTCCTTCAGGGTATGTTCGAAACAAACGGTTTGTGCGGGGTCTGACAGCATCAAAACTCCGTCTTGCGTTGGGTCTTCGCCAACATGGTCGTCCGCTTCTGTTTTCACCTTCCGGAGATGATTTCACATGACTTTTATTGATAACAGGGACTTGGACGTTCGAGATCCTGGGGATGGATCTAACACGAGAGTTGTTGTGCCGGGCTCGACATGTGCTCCGGTTCTGGGCTCTCTTTAGCTCTTTTGGTCCTGCTTTCATCAAGCCAAGCCGCTTTGTGGGGTTTCAAAATGTATTTTAAAAGGTTTTAAAAGCATATTATACATATTTTAAAACATATACAGTTTAAACATATGTATAGGGTTGCCTGGAAGGCTCCTGGATTTCTATACTCAAAATAGCCCTTTGGGGCTACTTTTACAAAACCAGGTGTGTTTGAGAAGTTCGTGGGATTTCGGGGTGTTTACAGATGCCCGCATTGTCCAAATTTATTTGGATAATGGCAAAGACGACAAACGCCCCTTTCAATGTCTCCCTAGATCTATCCACAAAAATATGGGATCGTCCCAATCTTTAGCAAAATCTCACTTTTAAAACAATGGTAGGAGGAGATATTATGCCAAAGGGATAATACAAACGGTTTCTGGTCCTAAAATGGGATCATGTTATGCAAGTGCCATGCATGGAAATGTAGATGCATGACATGGGTGGGGTGCCAAGAATGGCGACCTCCCAGAGACCAGATATGGTCGAACTCTTGAGACTTACGAAGGCCTGTTGCTCCAAGTGAGCAGACCCTATGATGTTCGACGTTCGATTTTTCAAAATCTATTTACAAAACTATTTACAAAAGGGGACAACTGTCTTGAGTCTCAATCCTAAGGATCTCGAGCTCTTCGTGTTTGCCTTTGCTTGAGTCTTGACACTCGCTTATCTAGCAGAGGTTTTATAGGAAACAAGTTATATTTCAAATTCCTACGTCTTACTCGAAACGTCGAATTCTCAAACAAAATGAAATTCAAGTAAGCAAATCCTATTTTTACTTTAGGATTCCTCGAAATGAACCATGCTTTAGCTTGGGATAAGCCAGGGATGGGAAAGAGATACCATGGTCCCTTCTGAAGCGTCCCGTGGTTTAAGGCATAGAAGGCGAAAAACTGCTCTTTTTGAGCTTCTTGGCCTCTTTTTCCTTTTTTTCGTAGAGGGTATCCCTTTGGGAGTATTTTTTCTTTAATCCCTCTTTTTCACAAGAGAATCGATTTTTCCTTTTGGATTCTGGTTTCTTTCTTTTGGAAAGAGACTTTGAATGGGAAATTCCCTTTATTTGGGCCATGTTTTCCTTTTGGAAGGAGAAGAGAAGAGGGGAGAACTTATCCCAAGCTCACACTCGATCCATTCTAGATCAGCCTATTTAGAAATAGCACGTACTACTTGCAAGTATCTTGCTATGTTGAACTAGGCCTTTCTTTGTAAGAAGAAGGATTTTGAAGTGTATCCACGATTTGGAAGACTCCACTCTTTCACAAGTGTGAATTCTCTCACTCAGGGTTACACGATTTTGCCTTTGCACCTTATTTTTAGGTCTCAGGGCAGCTATCCCTAGCGTTTTCGAAAATGGAATTTAGCCCAAATCCTACACATAATACTTTTTTAAGTGTTGAATATTGATAGGATCTGCTAAATTCCTACCTTCTACATCGATCAACCAATACGAGTTGTTCGTGGTGGTTGCACGTACAACATAGGGTCCATCCCACTTAGGGTGCCACTTTCCAAGGGAATGTGGGCCACGATAGTGGATGATTTTGAAAACCAGATCTCCTACTTCAAAGTAGCGAGGTCTCATGTGTTTGCCATAATGTCGGGCTATCCTTTGCCGGTATGCATGAGCATGATCCATAGCAAGGAGTCGCCTCTCATCTAGCAAATCTAGTTCGGCCATCCTAGCATGCTGAAGTGTCTCTAGGGGGAGGTCGAGTGCTATGGATGTATGGAATGAATGCAATTGAGTATGAATGGGAAGAATGGAATTTGTGCCATAGACCAATTCGAATGGTGTGGCATTCGTGGGAGTCCGGATGGAAGTCCTATAAGCCCATAAGGCTTCATCCAGCTTCTTGTGCTACGTCCTACCCTTCTCTAAAGTCTTCTCAATTATGCTAATGAGAGTCTTGTTTGTGGCTTTGGCTTGGCCGTTGCCTTGAGGGTAGTAGGGCGAAGAGAAGTGGTGAGTTATGCCATACGTGTTGCACAACTTAACCATCCGCTCGTTCTTGAATGGGGTGCCATTATCAGACACAAGGTCTCGTGGAACCCCAAATCGAGCCAAGATATTCCTCCTAATGAAAGCCACCACAAGTTGCCCCAGTATGTTGGTCAGGGAAATGGCTTCTACCCACTTGGAGAAATACTCAGTGGCTGCTAAAATGAATCGATGCCCATTCGAGGCTTTTGGAAATATAGGGCCTACGATGTCAAACGCCACATGGTAAATGGCCAGGGGCTGACCACGGAATGTAATGCAGATGAGGGGATATGAATGGCGTGCCCATGCACTTGACATGGATGACACTTTCTAACATGATCGTGACAATCCTTTTTCAGGGTGGACCAAAAATAGCCTGCTCTAAGTATTTTCATTGCCATCATGTTGGCATTGACATGACCTCCACACTCTCCGTCGTGGAACTCATGCATCACTATCCTAGCCTCCTCTAGATCGATACACCTAAGTAGGATGCCGGTAAAACTTTTCTTATATAGAACCCCACCCAGAATGGTGTATCGGGTCAAAATTTTACGGATGAATGCCTTATCTTTGGATGTGGCATCCTCGGTGAATCCCCCATTTTCTAGAAAATGCTTGATGTCGTAAAACCAAGGTTTTTCAACAAAATCTGGGTTATTTTGGCAAATATCCAAATCGTGTGTGGATGGGTTGGGCGCATGCCATATTTCTAAAGATCGGGTCCCTGAAATGGGATCGACCTTTGGGGCTGAACCCAATGAGGAGAGGGCATCGGCAATGCCATTGTCCTCTCTTCCTACGTGTATGAGTTTACACGATTGGAAGGACTCAACCAATCGAGTGGCCAACTCGTGATATGGAAGTAGTTTTTCGTTACGTACTTGCCAAATTTTCAAAACCTAGTTTATAACAAGGAGCGAATCTCCAAAGACCTCGATGCATGATGCCCCTAGAGTTTTCGAAATCCTTAAGCCTTGTATGAGTGCTTCATACTCAGCTATATTGTTGGAACATTTGAAATCTAGGCGGATTGCTATGGGAATTTTGTCCTTTTCAGGGGAGATGAGGATGACCCCAGCACCAACCCCTCGTTGGTTTCGTGCCCCATCGAAGTGCATCTTCCACACTTGGTTTTCGAAATTGTTTGCCAAAATGTGGTTTTGGAAATGGTTTTGTAATATGCCTTCATCGGGCATTTCATCAAGTGTGGGATATGCGTCCTCCAGGGGGAACTCAGCCACGTAGTCTGCTAGGGCTTACCCTTAATGGAGATTGGGTGATGATATTTTAGGTCATACTCCATTAGGAGGAGTTTCCATTTGCCCAATCTACCAGTGAGAATGGGTTTTTCGAACAGGTGCTTGATTGGATCAAGCTTGGACACTATCCAGATCTCATGATCTAGGAAATAGTGTCTTAATTTCTGGCAGGCCCAGGCTAGGGCCAAGCACGTCTTCTCCATGGTTTGATAATTTCGTTCATAAGCCAAGAGAGTTTTCGAAATATAGTAGATGGCATACTCCTTATGGGTGTCATCCTCGCATTGAGCCAATAAGGCTCCCAAAGCATTCGCATGCACGGAAATGTAAAGTAAAAGCGGTTTTCCTTGCTTTGGAGGATTCAAAATGGGGGGATTAACCAGGTATGCCTTTAGTCTCTCGAAGGACTTCTGACAGTCGTCATCCCATAAGAATTTCATGCCCTTCCTCAACAGCTTGTTGAAGGGTTCGCATCTAGTCGCCAGATTTGATATAAATCGGCGAACGGACTGTAATCGACCTTGGAGGCTACGAATTTGGGTGACATTGGAGGGTGGAGCCATGTCTATGATGGCTCGACACTTAGAGGGGTCGACTTCTATACCCCTTTGGCTTACCATAAAGCCTAGAAGTTTCCCGGACTCTACCCCGAATACACATTTTTGAGGGTTTAGCTTTACTTTGTAAAGCCTAAGCCTTTTGAAAATCTTTTGCAAACATTCGATATGAGTGCATCGGGTTTTGGATTTTGCCAAGAGATCATCTACATACACTTCTACGAGCTCATGAATGTGATCATGGAAGATCGTGGTCATGGCTCTCTAGTATGTTGCACCGGCATTTTTCAAACCAAAGGGCATGACTGTATAGCAGTACGTGCCCCACGGGGTTGTGAATGCAGTCTTACCCTGATCTCGTGGACTTAATTTAATTTGATTATAGCCTGAATAGCCATCCATAAATGAAAACATTTCATGATTTGCAGTACTATCGACTATCAAATCTATGTTTGGTAAAGGATAGTTATCCTTTGGAGTGGCTTTATTCAGGTTTCTGAAATTGATGCATATTCGAATTTTCCCATTGGTTTTTCGAACTACAACGATGTTTCACAACCAATCAGAATACGCAATGGTTTTTATAAATCCGGCTTTTAGCAGATCTTCTAAACCCTCTTTAACTTGCGTGTGTACATTCGGATGTATTTTCCTAAGCTTCTGCTTTATGGGTTTTACATCCGCATCTAAGGGAAGACGATGTTCGACAATGCTGGGGTCTATGCCAGGCATGTCTTCATACGTCCATGCAAACACATCTAAATAGGTTCGTAGAAATGCAATGAATGCTGATCTTTCATGTTCATGCAAACATGCGCCTATCTTGATGAGTTTGGGATTGGAATCACTCCCTAGGTTCACCTCTATGAAATCTCCTCCTACTGAATTGGAAGGTCTTTCAAAATCGAGAATTTTATGAAATTCTGGGAGCTCAGAGGTGGGATCTTCCTCAAGGGGATCCACTTCTGGGCTTCGATCATTCTCGTGGGTTATAGACCCGAGGGAATTTGATGCGTGAGTTTTCAAAAGACCTGGTTTTGTACTTGGATTTTCAATTGATTTCGAAATTTTTGGTCTGGTTATGTAGACAAATTTCCTTTCGAAATCCTTTTCTTTTTCCAAAGTGTTACCAGGAGCAGCTATGTACAAAATCTTTTTGGTATTTTGTGGATTTTTTATTTTTTTGGGTTTTGCAAAACAAGAACTTTAGGAATTATACAAACCACTCTATTTTTGAGTTTTTGATTTTCCATTGTTTTTGGTTTTTGCGAATTTTCCATTTTTTTGATTTTAAATTTTTCAAATGTTTTTATATTTTTATGAAAGGGATCTTCCATCATACCTATAGAGGGAAAACACTACGGGTTAGACTCGGAATAAGAGGTCTAAATCGTAGGTCTCTTCTAGGGTAGGCTCCAGGTCACCCTTGACCCAGGTGGTCATAGGGGGTGGCTCTGGCAGTATTTTGGGAGTATAGCCAATCCTGTATCGGCTTGGGTTGGCCCTAGGAAGGATGGGCTCTAGGAGACCCTGGTTTTGTGCCCCTAGACTTTTATAGGCGTGTAGCCCATATTCAATAGCATGTTCCACAATTTTTTGTTTTTTGAAAAATTATGATACAGATCGTGGTCCTAGAACTTGCTGTCATCCATATTGTGCTCGTATGGCTTTTTGTCCAGGGGTTTTGGAAATAAGGGATGTTTGGGTCTTCCTAGAAGGGTTAGGATTGGGAGGGGGGCCTGCTTTGGGCGGCCCCCTTCACGTACACAACCTTGCTAGGGTTGTTTAACACGAGCCTTGGTGGCTCGACCATGGTCTGCCCCAGGTTAGCCTCATGGGCCTGGGAACTCGACAAACAAGGGGAGTTTATGATCCCCTGAAGCTGAGGGTGACTCTCACCTAGGATCACCACGACTTGGTCCCTGAAAGGGATCTTGACACACCTATGGAAGGTGGATGGCACAACGCACAAGCTGTGTATCCAGGGCCTTCCCAGCAACAGGTTATAATGGGGGTGGATGTCCAAGACATGGAACACCCCCATGTGTGTGATCCCTCCTGTTTCCATCGGGAGTTCGATCGATCCCAAAGGTCTAGACGCATTCCCATCGTATCCAGTGATAACGATGGGACTTGGGTTCACAGAAGTCAAGGTGACTCCGATTTGATACGCCACATGAAGTGGAAGGATGTTGAGCCCTCCTCCCCCATCGACTAGGCACTTGTCCAGAGAGTGGTTATTCAGAACCACCTCGATATGCAAGGCCTGGTTATGGGACTCGTAGGGTCTATCTACATCATCTTCCGAAAAAGTGATGGGCGATTTTGCTCCTATTAACGCCACTTGGTTAGACAGGGATTCAGGACTTATGTTCGAACTAACCTTAGCTCTTTCGAGAATTTTCTCTAGCACGAGTCTATGCCTAGGCGAAATTTGTATAAGCTCTAAGATGGACATGTGGATAGGAATCTTTGAAAGATGGTTTTCGAAATCATAAGGGTTTAGGACGACTTTCCCATTGTCTGCTTTTGGCAGAACTCTAGGAATACATGCTTTTGAGGGGCCAGGCATACTGACCACCTTTTTAGCACTTTGTAGGTGCGGGGGTTGATAGATCCTCCTGGATCTAGTCACTTCCCCCACGACCAACCTAGGGTTCGCACTTAAATTGGCTCTAATTGAGAGTTTAGGAGCACCTTGAAGTTTTGTAGACGTGGGAAAATTCTCACTTTTGGGTTTTTAGGCCTAAAGTGAACCTTTTCGTATCTACTTCGCTTTATGGGCGTGCCAGCTAGTTTACTTTAACTAGCAAAGTATGTTTTGAAAATAATCCGACTTTTGAAAGGCGATTATAGGCAAGTGGGATTTTTACGTCGCAGACCTTCTTGCACCGATGCGCAAGGGTCAGTCTGTATGCATAGAGACTTCGTTTTAAAACAAGTTTAACTCAAAATATATTTTGAAAGAAGAAGTGTTTTAAAACCTTTTGAAAACCATGCATTTGGGCGATTTTGATTTTATGAGGGTTGGACGACCCTAGTCTTTCAAATTTTAATTTACTTAGGCACGATGTGCGTGTATTGAAATAGCCTAAGTCTTGGCGTGTTTGCACAATTTATTCGGGTTGTTTTGTATGATTTTCAGATTTTAGATCACGTGGATTTGCACGTGCCTAAGTCTTTCTTTTTATCCCTTTTTGGGCCACCTAGGTGTGTGTTATGAACACTCTGTAGACACGGAAAATCCTCGACTACGGGTTCTTAGGCCTGAAGCGAATTTTTTCGTGCTTACGTCGCTTTTTAAAAAAAAGGGCGTGCCAGCTAGCTTTCTTAAACTAGCGAAGTGATTTTTGAAAATATCTGACTTTTGGGGCGACTGTGGACAAGTGGGTTCTTTTCGTCGCAGACTTTCTTGCACCGACGCACAAGGGTCAGTCTATACGCTTTAGGAAAACTCGTTTTTACACAAACACGACTCTTTTTGAAAACTTGAAAGTGTTTTATCGATTGGTTTTGTCAAATTTGCAACTTTTATACATGGGATCTATGCGCTCCTATGTCTCTCGGGTTTTAGCCGATTTTGGCGTGTAGTCGTGTGCATCTAGTGCTCGATTTAAGGCAAGTACTACACGATTTGACCAATCTGGTTCGATGCAAGTATGCTCCCTATCTCGAGTGTGGCGGATATGCAATGCAAACTCACACAACTTGAAAGGAAAACCCCAGAATTTAAAGATATAACAGAAGGGAAATAGCAGAAAGGGAAATATGGCTATATCTTAGATGCGGAAGGGAAAATATATATAGCTATATCTTAAGAGCGAGAAGGCTCAATGTGAGTGAGTGCTTTGAGTGTATAAATTGAAAGGGCAACTCACACGACTTGAACCTTAAAAACCCAGCTGAAAGGGGAAATACGTATATATATGTAAGAGCGGAAAGGCTCAATTGTGAGTGAGTGCTTTTGAGTGTATAAAATGAAAGACAACTCACACAACTTGAACCTTAAAACCCAGCTGAATGTATATAAATAGAACTATATCTTATGGGCTGTTGAGGCCCGTTTTGTGTGCAAAAGGTGTGCAGATAAGAGCGGAAAGGCTCGAGTGTACGTGTGTGATTCGTGTTTCAAACCATAATATTAGATCCCGGGGGGAGACTACGCTCCATTATTACAACCCCGTATCAAATTGAATTGAATTTGAAACAACGTAAAGAACCAGATACGAGCACTTACTCGTCTTTTGCTTGGGCTTCCTTTTTCAGCGAAACCTGACCTTGGATATAGCCGTTGGATGGACTTTCCTCTGCGAGATGACCAGCTGCGTAGAAGGTTGATCCTAGATCGTGACCTGGGCTAGATTGACAAGTTAATGCACTATGGGTTTCGGGCTTAGATATGATAGATCTAGGGTAAAAAAAACTAACGGATCTGAGTTAGGTCTAGGTGGTTTGTTTTGGTCGAAGGTTAGCTCAAGGCTCTAAGGGGAAAATCTGACCAGCTAGTGGTCGAGTTAGGGGATGTCTAAGGAAGTGGTTCGGGTGAGATGCGAAGGGATACTCGTCTCACAATGGGTCGAGATTGGTTTAGGGGTAGTGAGTGATCTTAGGGGAAATCCTAAGGTAAGCTCTAGGGCAATGCTCGGCCAAAGGGTGGCCGAGCTTGGGCTGATGTTGGGTGTTTGATCTCACGTGAGATCCTAAGGGAGTGGCTCGGCCACAGGGTGGTCGAGCTGGGTAGGTGTAGGTTAGTTCTTTTGGTTAGGATCTAACTTAGGTAATGGATTTAGTTTAGGGCAAAACCTAAAATGAACTCAGCTAGCTAGATGGGTGAAAGCGGGTTCGTCCAAAGGAAGGAACCGAGTGTTTTAGACACTCGGTTTTGGCTAGGTCTCTAGGAGTAGTTTTGGTTTAGGAAATAGTTTAGGTGGTTTAGTGCTAGATGGTTTGGCTGGGAGGGATCTAAGGTGAGCTTGGCCAGCCAATGGCCGAGCTGGGTATGGTTCTAGATTAGGGTAGTCTTAGGTAGAACTAGGATCGTTCCTTTAGTGAGGTTCGGCCAGCATCTTGGCTGGACTTTTGACGTCTTTATGTTTTAGGGTTTAGGTGGTTTTGAGAGGTACGAAAAGAAGGGACTTTGGGCAGGATTTTAGGGGCTTACCTTGACAACCTATCAACCCATTTGATCTCGTTTCCAACGCAGCCAATCTCCATTGAAGAAAGCCCATCCAATGCCGCCAGGTTTTTCTCCATTTCCAGCAAAATACAAGGCGTGAAATGCTCCCACTTGCACTTGAGTGCAGCCCACAAGACCAACCCACGATTTTACAAAACAAGAGGGGAAGGCCAGCCCCTTTTGTTGACCTTCCTCTCTCTCTCTCTCTCTCTCTCTCTTTTCCCCCCCAACTATCCACGTGAAGTGCTGGAAAAATCGTCCCTTTAAAAGCCATCCCACTCACGTCCTTTTATAGGCCCCTTGTGTGGATATGGATCCTTTGTTGGTTTCTAAAATCCGGATCCAATCCAATCCAAGTTTCGTTTGGATATGGATCTTGGATTTGGATCTAGATTTTTGGATCCAGATTTGATCCAAAATTTTCTCTTCTTCAGTCCTTTCTGGCGTTTCAAGCTGGATGCTTCGTGCGGGTCCTGAGTTCATCAAGATTCCGTCTTACGCTGGGTTTTTCCCATTTTCATCGTCCGAGCTTCTTTTCGTCTTTCTGGACTCTGTTTCGACTGTTTCTTCTTGCATTTGACTTGGATCTTCCGTTATTTCAGAGATGCTTTTGGCTTGGCCTTTGATGCTTTAGGCTTGAAATGCGTTTGTGGCCTGGGCCTCTTTTTCGTCCTCGAAATTCACTTTTCATCGGGTTGGGCTTGACCTTTGAACTTTTTGAATCTTTTGCGACTGTTTTGAGCCAGGCTTCATCTGTTCGTCTGGTCTTTCATAAAAATAGGACTTTCATCTATTTTCAAGATTTTTCATGTTTCAAACAGGGTTGGAAAACAGAATTTTGAAATGTTTTGATTTCCTGAGTTTTTCGAAAATTCTTATCTTTTGAACTGGTTTTCGAACCCGACATTTGGTTTTGAAAAGTATTTGGGTTTTTGGGGTGTTTACAGATGCCCCTCTTTGGCATTATCCAAATTGATTTGGATAATGGTGAAGAAGATAACACCCCTATTTGTTTTCTCCCGGATTTGATCTTGAGAATATGGGATCGTCCCAAATTTTGAGAAAAAGAACCTTTCTTTTAAAAACCCGATAGGAGGGGATTTTTTTTGCCAAAAGGGGACTTTCTATGGATCTAACCCTAAGTGGAGATCACATATGAAATGTTCATGCGTGGATATGCAAAGATGCATGCTATGGATGAGGTGTTAGAAAGGGCGATCTCCTAGAGACCAAATCATATGGTCGAACTTTTGAGACTTTTATGAAGACCTGCTGCTCCAAGTGAGCGGGCCTTACGTATGCTTGATGTTCGAGTTTTTCTGAAATTCGTTTTAAGAGGGAAAACTTTTCTGAACCATCGATCATAAGGACCTTCAGCTCCTTGTGTTTGCCTTTACTCGAGTCTCGACCCTTGCTAATCTAGCAGAGGTTTTATGAGAAAATAAGCCACGTTTCAAAATTTTTATGCCTTACTCAAAACGTCGTATTCTCAAATAAGACGAAATTCAAGTAAGTAAATCCTATTTTTACTTTAGGATTCCCTGAAATGAACCATGTTTCGCTTGGGATAAGTCACAGGGATGGGAAAGAAGTACCACGGTCCCTTCTGAAGTGTCCCGTGGTTTGAGGCAAAGAAGGCGAAAAACTGCTCTCTTTTGAGCTTTTTGGCCTTTTTTTCTTTCTTTTTTCCATAGAGGGTCTCCCTTTGGGAGTATTTTTTCTTTAATCCCTCTTTTCCATAGAAGACTCAAATTTTCTTTTTGATTTGTTTTTCTTTCTTTGGGAAAGGGCTCTTTGGTGGGGATTTCCCCTTGTTTTGGCCAGGTTTTCCTTTTGGAAGGAGAAGAGAAGAGGGGAGGACTTATCCCAAGGTCGTACTTGACCCATTCTAGGTTAGCCTATTTAGAAATAGCACGTACAACTTGCAAGTATCTTGTTATATTGAATTCGGCCTTTCTTTGTAAGAAGAAGGATTTTGAAATGTAGCCACGTATTTGGAAAGCTCTGCTTTTTCACAAAATATCGATTCTTTCATTCAGGGTCACCCAACTTACCTTTGATCCTTGGTTTCGAAGTTTCAAAGTAGATTTTCCCAAAAATATTTTTTTTTTTTGCAGAATGGGAATTTAACTCAGACCCTATACGTGATACTTTTTCAAATACTGAATATTTATGGGATCTGCTAAATTCCTTGCCTCGACATCGGTTAACCAATAAGAATTGTTTGTGGTGGTTCCACGCACGACGTAAGGGCCATCCCACTTGGGCAACCACTTTCCAAGTGGATGTGGGCCACGATGGTGGATGATTTTCAAAACGAGCTCTCCCACTTCAAAGTGGCGAGGTTTCATATGTTTCTCATAATGTCGGGCGATCCTTTGCCGGTATGCGTGAGCATGGTCCATAGCAAGGAGTCGCCTCTCATCTAATAGATCTAGTTCGGCCATCCTAGCATGCTGAAGCGTCTCTAGGGGGAGGTCGAGTGCAACGGATGTATGAAATGAATGCAGACGTGTATGGATGGGGAGAATGGCATTTGTGCTGTAAACCAACTCAAAAGGCGTGGCATTTGTGGGAGTGCGGATGGAAGTCCTATAAGCCCATAAGGCTTCATCCAACTTCTCGTGCCATGTTCTACCCTTCTCTAAGGTTTTCTCAACAATGCTTATGAGAGTCTTGTTGGTGGCTTCGGCTTGGCCGTTGCCTTGAGGGTAGTAAGGCGATGAGAAGTGATGATTTATGCCATACTTGTTGCACAGCTTGACCATCCGCTCATTTTTAAATGGGGTGCCATTATCGGACACAAGATCTCTTGGAACTCCAAATCGAGCCAAGATGTTTTTCCTAATGAAGGCCACCACATGTTGTCCCTGGACATTTGTCAGGGAGGCGGCTTCGACCCACTTGGAAAAATACTCAGTGGCTGCTAAAATGAACCTGTGTCCGTTTGAGGCCTTTGGAAAAATTGGTCCTACAATATCAAACGCCCACATGGTGAATGGCCAAGGGCTGACCACGGAATGCAGTGATGATGAGGGGATATGAATGGCGTGACCATGCACTTGACACGGGTGACACTTCCTAACATGATCGTGGCAATCCTTTCTCAGGGTAGACCAAAAATAACCTGCTCTAAGTATTTTCATTGCCATCATGTTGGCATTGACATGACCTCCACATTCCCCATTGTGGAATTCGTGCATAACAATCCTAGCCTCCTCTAGGTCGACGCATCTTAGTAAGATGCCCGTAAAACTCTTTTTGTACAGAACCCCTCCCAAAATCGTGTATCGGGTGGAAATTTTTCGGATGAATGCCTTATCTTTAGACGTGGCATCCTCAGTGAATCCCCCATTTTCTAGAAAATTCTTTATGTCATAAAACCAAGGTTTTTCATCAGAATTAGGGTTATTTTGGCAAATTTGCAAATCGTGTATGGAAGGAGTGGGTGAGTGCCATATTTCAAGGGGTCTGGTTCCCAAAGTGGGATCGACCCTTAGGGCTGAACCCAAGGATGAGAGGGCATCAGTGACGCCATTATCCTCTCTTCCTACATGTGTGAGAGTGCATGATTGGAACGACTCAACCAGTCGAGTGGCCAATTCGTGGTATGGAAGCAGTTTTTCATTTCGAACTTGCCAAATTTTTAAAACTTGGTTTATAACAAGGAGGGAATCTCCAAAAACCTCGATGCATGCTGCCCCTAGAGTTTTCGAAACTTTTAAACCTTGTATGAGTGCTTCATACTCGGCTATATTGTTGGAACATTCGAAATCTAGGCGGATTGCTATGGGGATTTCTCCCTTTTCGGGGGATACGAGGATGATCCCGGCACCTGCCCCTCGTTGGTTTCCTGCCCCGTCGAAGTGCATCTTCCACACTTGGTTTTCGAAAGAGTTAGCCAAAATGTGGTTTTGAAAATGGTTTTGCAATATGCCTTCATCCGGCATTTCATTGAGTGTGGGATACGCATCTTCTAGGGGGAACTCAGCCACGTAGTCTGCTAGGGCTTGCCCCTTAATGGAGACCTGGTGATGGTATTTCAAATCATACTCCATTAGAAGGAGTTGCCATTTGCCCAATCTACCCGTGAGAATGGGTTTTTCGAATAAGTGCTTGATTGGGTCAAGCTTGGACACTATCCAGATCTCATGATCTAGGAAATAGTGTCGAAATTTCTGGCAGGCCCAAACTAGGGCCAAGCACGTCTTCTCCATGGCCTGATAATTCCTTTCGTAAGCCAGGAGAGTTTTCGAAAGATAGTATATGGCACATTCCTTGTGAGTGTCATCCTCGTATTGAGCTAACAGAGCTCCCAAGGCATTCGTATGCACAGAAATGTAAAGTAGAAGAGGTTTTCCTGGTTTTGGAGGGTTTAAAACAGGGGGATTAACTAAGTACGCTTTTAACCTTTCAAATGATTTTTGGCACTCGTCATCCCATAAAAATTTCGTACCCTTCCTCAGCAACTTGTTGAAGGGTTCGCATCTAGTTGCCAGGTTTGAGATAAACCTACGAATGGACTGTAGGCGACCCTGGAGGCTACGAATCTGCGTGAGATTGGAGGGTGGAGTCATGTCTATGATGGCTCTACACTTAGAGGGGTCGACTTCTATGCCCCTTTGGCTTACCATAAATCCTAAAAGCTTACCGGATTCTACACCGAATACGCACTTTTGAGGGTTTAGCTTTATGTTGTAAAGTCTAAGCCTTTCGAAAATCTTTTGTAAGCATTCGAGATGAGTGCATCGAGTTTTTGACTTAGCCAGGAGATCATCTACATATACCGCTACGAGCTCATGAATTTGATCGTATAACAGTACTATCGACTGTATAACAGTACGTGCCCCATGGGGTTGTAAAGGCGGTTTTAGCCTAATCTCGTGGGCTTAGTTTGATTTGGTTATATCCTGAATAGCCATCCATGAATGAAAACATTTCATGATTTGCAGTACTATCGACTATCAAATCAATGTTTGGTAAAGGGAAATTATCTTTTGGGGTGGCTTTATTCAGGTTTCTGAAATCGATGCATATTCGAATTTTCCCACTGGTTTTTCGAACAACAACTATATTGGATAACCAATCAGAATACGCAATGGGTTTTATAAATTCGGCTTTTAACAGATCTTCTAAACCCTCTTTGACTTGTGAATGCACATTCGGATGTATCTTCCTAAGCTTTTGTTTTACGGGTTCTGCATCTGAATCTAAGGGAAGACTATGCTCTACAATATTCGGGTCTATACCCGGCATGTCTTCATATGTCCATGCAAACACATCAATGTAGGTTTTCAAAAATGCAATGAATGATGTTTTTTCGTGCTCATGCGGACATGTGCTTACCTTAATGATTTTCGGCTTTAAATCATTCCCTAAGTTTATCTCTATAAAATCTCCTCCTACTGATTTCGAAGGTTTTTCAAAATCGAGAATTTTATGAAATTCAGGGAGCTCAGAAGCAGGGTCTTCCTCGAGGGAATCCAATTCTGGGCCTTGATCATTCTCAAGACTTCTAAATCCTAGGGAATTTGGACTTGACGCACAGTTTTCGCAAACGCTTGGTTTTTGTTTTGGATTTTCTGCAGGTTTTGAAGATTTTGGTCCTCTTATGAAGAGGACTTTCTTTTCGAAATTCTTTTCTTCTTCAAAACCTTTATCAGGAGCTGCTGAATACAGGATTTTGTTTTTGGTATTTTGTAAATTTTCGATTTTTTTGGATTTTTGTAAGGAAAGAACTTTAGGAACTATACAAACAACTCTTTTCTCGAGTTTTTGATTTTTTTCAAATGTTTTTGGTCTTTGGGATTTTTCAATTTTTTGAATTTCGAGCTTTTCAAATGTTTTTGGATTTTTGATTGAGGGATCTTCCATCATACCTACAAAGAAAAAAAAATGCCACTAGTTAGACTCCGAACAAGAGATCTAAATTGTAGGTTTCTGCTTGGGTAGGCTCCAGGGCACCCTTGACCCAGGTGGTCACAGGGGGTGGTTTTGGCGGTATTCTGGGAGTATAGCCGATCCCGTGTCGGCTTTGGTTGGCTTTTGGCAAGATGGGTTCTACGAGACCCTGATTTTGTGCCCCTAGACTTTTGTATGGCATATACCCCATGTTTAATAACATGTTTCATGATTTTTTGTTTTTTGAAAAGTTTTCATATAATTCGTGATCCTGGAACTTGCTATCGTCCATGTTACGCACATAAGGTTTTCTGTCCAGGGGTTTTGGAAATAGTGGATGCTTGGATTTTCCTGGGATGGTTAGTGTTTTGAGTGGGCCAGCCTTGGGCGGCCCCTGGATGTGTACGACCTTCCTAGGTACCTGAAGGGTGAGCTTTGGTGGTTCGACCACGGTTTGCCCTAAGTTGGCCTCGTAGGCCTGGGAACTTGAAAAGCATGGGGAATTTTGAATCCCCTGAAGCTGCGGATGACTCTCACTTAGGATCACAATGACTTGGTTTTCAAAAGGGATTTTAACACACTTATGGAAGGTGGACGGCACAGCATGCAGGCTGTGTATCCAAGGCCTTCCCAGCAATAGGTTGTAGTGGGGGTGGATGTCCAAAACATGGAATACCCCCACGTGAGTTATCCCTCCCGTTTCCATGGGAAGTTCAACGGATCCTAAAGGTCTGGACGCATTTCCATCGTATCCAGTGATTACGATGGTGCTTGGGTTTATGGAAGTTAAGGTGACTCCAATCTGATGTGCTATGTGAAGTGGAAGGATGTTGAGCCCTCCTCCCCCGTCAACTAGGCACCTATCTAGAGAGTGGTGATTTAATACCACCTCGATGTGTAGGGCCTGATTATGGGTTTCATAGGGTCTTTCGAGATCCTCTTCCGAAAACATGATAGGTGTTTTTGCGCCTATGGATGCTACTTGATTGGACAAGGATTCTGGGGTTATGTCCGAACTAACCTTTGCTCTTTCTAGAATTTTCTCTAACATGAGTCTATGCCTAGGCGAGGTTTGTATCAGCTCTAGGATGGACATGTTAATGGGAATCTTTGAAAGATGGTTTTCGAAATCATACAAGTTTAAAACGACTTTTCCTTTGTC
Organism: Brasenia schreberi; assembly: GCA_036023115.1. NCBI lineage: Eukaryota > Viridiplantae > Streptophyta > Magnoliopsida > Nymphaeales > Cabombaceae > Brasenia > Brasenia schreberi. The sequence goes on from JAYKKT010000064.1 coordinate 15,237,535, forward strand.
CATTTTGGGCAGAACTCCAGGAATACACGCTTTTGAAGGGCCAGGCACACTGACCACTTTTTTAGCATTTTGTAGATGTGGGGGTTGATAGTTCCTCCCAGATCTTGTCACTTCCCCCACGATCAACCTAGGGTTCGTGCTTAAGATGGCTCTAATCGACTGTTTTGGAGTACCTTGAATTTTCAAAACTGGTTTAATCAGAGACAGAACTCTTGGTGGTCCCCGAATCACTACTTGGGCGGGTTTCCTACGAAGGATGAGTGTAGATGCACAAGCGGAAAAACCAGACTGATATGTATGCGCTAGACTCTTTGAAATCGTGAGAGCACATACCTCTTTGCCCTTCCCACTGGTACTTGCATGATTAGGGAAGGGTTCTTTGAAAATAGCTTGGGCAGGCTCCGGTTCCTCAGTGACCTGGAGCCGGCCCTCTGCTATCAAGTTCTCGATTTGGTTTAGGAGGGAAAAACACTGCTTTGTATCATGGCCTTTGAGCCGATGATACTTACAAAATCGATTCAAAAACCTCCCTTTGGAAGTGATTCCCTCGGGGATTTCAGGGAGTTCGATCATGCCTTGGGCGAGTAGGATTTCTAGGACCTCCGACACAGGTTGCCCCAGCGGAGTATACTCCCTTTTTTCAAATGGTTTTTGCATTTTTTTGTCTTTTCTGTTTTCAAAATTTTCGAAATTCTTTGAAGTGCTTGCCAGCCTTGGATCTACCCGGACATTGGCGATCTTGTGGGGCTTTTCCCCTTTGTCTATGGTGGGTAGCCCGTAATTGCTAGGCTTTTCCAAGCGAGTCTTTGGGTTTACGCTCCCTTTCCATAGGTGGTCGTAAACCCCTTTTTTCAAATTCGTCTCAAAAAGAGATGCTTTTTTAATCAGTTTGTGGAAAGTAGAGATTTCATGTAAAGAAAGAAGAGTTTTCAATTCAGTTTTGAAATTGTCCAAGATGAGCATTACTGCGCATCCTTCGGATATGGGTTCTCGTACTTGTCCAAGGAGAGACCTCCATCGAACGATAAATGTATGCACATCTTTGTTCATACCTTGCTTCGTATCCCTCAAAGTGTTCAATGTAGGCGTGACTTCTACGTTGTGTGAAAATCTTTGCATGAAGCAGTTCGCTAACTCTTCAAAAGTTGCGAACTGGCTCAAATCGTAGGAAGCCAGCCATTTAGAAGCTATGCCTTTGAGGGATAAGGGGAACCAATATACCCATTTCATCGAGTCCTTTTTCTTGTGGGCTCGACGAGAGAAAAGCTGTAGGTGAGACCTAGGGTCTCCCGTGCCATCATACCGATGGAAATTCGGTATTTCGTCGTCACTGTCTGTTTCGTAATCTAAAGGGAGAAAATCAGACAGGACGTACGTTGTTTTCTCTCTATTTTGCCCTTTCAGCAACTGTTGTAGGGCTTTTCGATCCTTGTGAGTGAAGGAATCGAAGTATTGGTGGCCTTCTATCTCGGAGGTCTCCTTGTGTTTACGAGTTTTTCCAAACTTCTTTTTGGCCTTTATTGGTTCGCCATGTGACGAACACGAATCAGCTGCTTCAGCCTCTTGGCTGAGTGCAGCGACCTTGGCCTCGTATTCTCTTTTTAACTCTTCCTCCTTTTGTTTTCGATTTTTCAAAGATCTTCTAGAATGAGAACTTGAAGAGCATGAGAACCGGCTAGACACTTCATTGGAGTTTGAACTCGACATGACTCCGACGCTTTTAAATCCAACTATGAAATGCAAGAAGACAAAGAGTTAAAACACTTTGAAAACAAACGATTTTTTTAGAGATTGGTTTGTTTTGTATCGATTTTTCCTAAAGACCCACGTCCCACCGGGCGTGCCAAATCTGTAGACACGGAAAATCCTCGACTCCGGGTTCCTAGGCCTGAAGCGAATTTTTTCGTGCTTACGTCGCTTTTTAAAAAAAAGGGCGTGCCAGCTAGCTTTCTTAAACTAGCGAAGTGATTTTTGAAAATATCTGACTTTTGGGGCGACTGTGGACAAGTGGGTTCTTTTCGTCGCAGACTTTCTTGCACCGGCGCACAAGGGTCAGTCTGTACGCTTTAGGAAAACTCGTTTTTACACAAACACGACTCTTTTTGAAAACTTGAAAGTGTTTTATCGATTGGTTTTGTCAAATTTGCAACTTTTATACATGGGATCTATGCGCTCCTATGTCTCTCGGGTTTTAGCCGATTTTGGCGTGTAGTCGTGTGCATCTAGTGCTCGATTTAAGGCAAGTACTACATGATTTGACCAATCAGGTTCGATGCAAGTATGCTCCCTATCTCGAGTGTGGCGGATATGCAATGCAAACTCACACAACTTGAAAGGAAAACCCTGGAATTTAAAGACATAACAGAAGGGAAATAGCAGAAAGGGAAATAGCAGAAAGGGAAATATGGCTATATCTTAGATGCGGAAGGGAAAATATATATAGCTATATCTTAAGAGCGAGAAGGCTCAATGTGAGTGAGTGCTTTGAGTGTATAAATTGAAAGGGCAACTCACACGACTTGAACCTTAAAAAGGAGGAGAGGGCATCGGCAATGCCATTGTCCTCTCTTCCTACGTGTATGAGTTTACACGATTGGAAGGACTCAACCAATCGAGTGGCCAACTCGTGATATGGAAGTAGTTTTTCGTTACGTACTTGCCAAATTTTCAAAACCTAGTTTATAACAAGGAGCGAATCTCCAAAGACCTCGATGCATGATGCCCCTAGAGTTTTCGAAATCCTTAAGCCTTGTATGAGTGCTTCATACTCAGCTATATTGTTGGAACATTTGAAATCTATGCGGATTGCTATGGGAATTTTGTCCTTTTCAGGGGAGATGAGGATGACCCCAGCACCAGCCCCTCGTTGGTTTCGTGCCCCATCGAAGTGCATCTTCCACACTTGGTTTTCGAAATTGTTTGCCAAAATGTGGTTTTGGAAATGGTTTTGTAATATGCCTTCATCGGGCATTTCATCAAGTGTGGGATATGCGTCCTCCAGGGGGAACTCAGCCACGTAGTCTGCTAGGGCTTACCCTTAATGGAGATTGGGTGATGATATTTTAGGTCATACTCCATTAGGAGGAGTTTCCATTTGCCCAATCTACCAGTGAGAATGGGTTTTTCGAACAGGTGCTTGATTGGATCAAGCTTGGACACTATCCAGATCTCATGATCTAGGAAATAGTGTCTTAATTTCTGGCAGGCCCAGGCTAGGGCCAAGCACGTCTTCTCCATGGTTTGATAATTTCGTTCATAAGCCAAGAGAGTTTTCGAAATATAGTAGATGGCATACTCCTTATGGGTGTCATCCTCGCATTGAGCCAATAAGGCTCCCAAAGCATTCGCATGCACGGAAATGTAAAGTAAAAGCGGTTTTCCTTGCTTTGGAGGATTCAAAATGGGGGGATTAACCAGGTATGCCTTTAGTCTCTCGAAGGACTTCTGACAGTCGTCATCCCATAAGAATTTCATGCCCTTCCTCAACAGCTTGTTGAAGGGTTCGCATCTAGTCGCCAGATTTGATATAAATCGGCGAACGGACTGTAATCGACCCTGGAGGCTACGAATTTGGGTGACATTGGAGGGTGGAGCCATGTCTATGATGGCTCGACACTTAGAGGGGTCGACTTCTATACCCCTTTGGCTTACCATAAAGCCTAGAAGTTTCCCGGACTCTACCCCGAATACACATTTTTGAGGGTTTAGCTTTACTTTGTAAAGCCTAAGCCTTTTGAAAATCTTTTGCAAACATTCGATATGAGTGCATCGGGTTTTGGATTTTGCCAAGAGATCATCTACATACACTTCTACGAGCTCATGAATGTGATCATGGAAGATCGTGGTCATGGCTCTCTAGTATGTTGCACCGGCATTTTTCAAACCAAAGGGCATGACTGTATAGCAGTACGTGCCCCACGGGGTTGTGAATGCAGTCTTACCCTGATCTCGTGGACTTAATTTAATTTGATTATAGCCTGAATAGCCATCCATAAATGAAAACATTTCATGATTTGCAGTACTATCGACTATCAAATCTATGTTTGGTAAAGGATAGTTATCCTTTGGAGTGGCTTTATTCAGGTTTCTGAAATTGATGCATATTCGAATTTTCCCATTGGTTTTTCGAACTACAACGATGTTTCACAACCAATCAGAATACGCAATGGGTTTTATAAATCCGGCTTTTAGCAGATCTTCTAAACCCTCTTTAACTTGCGTGTGTACATTCGGATGTATTTTCCTAAGCTTCTGCTTTATGGGTTTTACATCCGCATCTAAGGGAAGACGATGTTCGACAATGCTGGGGTCTATGCCAGGCATGTCTTCATACGTCCATGCAAACACATCTAAATAGGTTCGTAGAAATGCAATGAATGCTGATCTTTCATGTTCATGCAAACATGCGCCTATCTTGATGAGTTTGGGATTGAAATCACTCCCTAGGTTCACCTCTATGAAATCTCCTCCTACTGAATTGGAAGGTCTTTCAAAATCGAGAATTTTATGAAATTCTGGGAGCTCAGAGGTGGGATCTTCCTCAAGGGGATCCACTTCTAGGCTTCGATCATTCTCGTGGGTTATAGACCCGAGGGAATTTGATGCGTGAGTTTTCAAAAGACCTGGTTTTGTACTTGGATTTTCAATTGATTTCGAAATTTTTGGTCTGGTTATGTAGACAAATTTCCTTTCGAAATCCTTTTCTTTTTCCAAAGTGTTACCAGGAGCAGCTATGTACAAAATCTTTTTGGTATTTTGTGGATTTTTTATTTTTTTGGGTTTTGCAAAACAAGAACTTTAGGAATTATACAAACCACTCTATTTTTGAGTTTTTGATTTTCCATTGTTTTTGGTTTTTGCGAATTTTCCATTTTTTTGATTTTAAATTTTTCAAATGTTTTTATATTTTTATGAAAGGGATCTTCCATCATACCTATAAAGGGAAAACACTACGGGTTAGACTCGGAATAAGAGGTCTAAATCGTAGGTCTCTTCTAGGGTAGGCTCCAGGTTACCCTTGACCCAGGTGGTCATAGGGGGTGGCTCTGGCAGTATTTTGGGAGTATAGCCAATCCCGTATCGGCTTGGGTTGGCCCTAGGAAGGATGGGCTCTAGGAGACCCTGGTTTTGTGCCCCTAGACTTTTATAGGCGTGTAGCCCATATTCAATAGCATGTTCCTCAATTTTTTGTTTTTTGAAAAATTATGATACAGATCGTGGTCCTAGAACTTGCTGTCGTCCATATTGTGCTCGTATGGCTTTTTGTCCAGGGGTTTTGGAAATAAGGGATGTTTAGGTCTTCCTAGAAGGGTTAGGATTGGGAGGGGGGCCTGCTTTGAGCGGCCCCCTTCACGTACACAACCTTGCTAGGGTTGTTTAACACGAGCCTTGGTGGCTCGACCATGGTCTGCCCCAGGTTAGCCTCATGGGCCTGGGAACTCGACAAACAAGGGGAGTTTATGATCCCCTGAAGCTGAGGGTGACTCTCACCTAGGATCACCACGACTTGGTCCCTGAAAGGGATCTTGACACACCTGTGGAAGGTGGATGGCACAACGCACAAGCTGTGTATCCAGGGCCTTCCCAGCAACAGGTTATAATGGGGGTGGATGTCCAAGACATGGAACACCCCCGTGTGTGTGATCCCTCCTGTTTCCATCGGGAGTTCGATCGATCCCAAAGGTCTAGACGCATTCCCATCGTATCCAGTGATAACGATGGGACTTGGGTTCACAGAAGTCAAGGTGACTCCGATTTGATACGCCACATGAAGTGGAAGGATGTTGAGCCCTCCTCCCCCATCGACTAGGCACTTGTCCAGAGAGTGGTTATTCAGAACCACCTCGATATGCAAGGCCTGGTTATGGGACTCGTAGGGTCTATCTACATCATCTTCCGAAAAAGTGATGGGCGATTTTGCTCCTATTAACGCCACTTGGTTAGACAGGGATTCAGGACTTATGTTCGAACTAACCTTAGCTCTTTCGAGAATTTTCTCTAGCACGAGTCTATGCCTAGGCGAAATTTGTATAAGCTCTAGGACGGACATGTGGATAGGAATCTTTGAAAGATGGTTTTCGAAATCATAAGGGTTTAGGACGACTTTCCCATTGTCTGCTTTTGGCAGAACTCTAGGAATACATGCTTTTGAGGGGCCAAGCATACTGACCACCTTTTTAGCACTTTGTAGGTGCGGGGGTTGATAGATCCTCCTGGATCTAGTCACTTCCCCCACGACCAACCTAGGGTTCGCACTTAAATTGGCTCTAATTGAGAGTTTAGGAGCACCTTGAAGTTTTGTAGATGTGGGAAAATTCTCACTTTTGGGTTTTTAGGCCTAAAGTGAACCTTTTCGTATCTACTTCGCTTTATGGGCGTGCCAGCTAGTTTACTTTAACTAGCAAAGTATGTTTTGAAAATAATTCGACTTTTGAAAGGCGATTATAGGCAAGCGGGATTTTTACGTCGCAGACCTTCTTGCACCGATGCGCAAGGGTCAGTCTGTATGCATAGAGACTTCGTTTTAAAACAAGTTTAACTCAAAATATATTTTGAAAGAAGAAGTGTTTTAAAACCTTTTGAAAACCATGCATTTGGGCGATTTTGATTTTATGAGGGTTGGACGACCCTAGGTCTTTCAAATTTTAATTTACTTAGGCACGATGTGCGTGTATTGAAATAGCCTAAGTCTTGGCGTGTTTGCACAATTGATTCGGGTTGTTTTGTATGATTTTCAGATTTTAGATCACGTGGATTTGCACGTGCCTAAGTCTTTCTTTTTATCCCTTTTTGGGCCACCTAGGTGTGTGTTATGAACACTCTGTAGACACGAAAAATCCTCGACTCCGGGTTCTTAGGCCTGAAGCGAATTTTTTCGTGCTTACGTCGCTTTTTAAAAAAAAGGGCGTGCCAGCTAGCTTTCTTAAACTAGCGAAGTGATTTTTGAAAATATCTGACTTTTGGGGCGACTGTGGACAAGTGGGTTCTTTTCGTCGCAGACTTTCTTGCACCGGCGCACAAGGGTCAGTCTATACGCTTTAGGAAAACTCGTTTTTACACAAACACGACTCTTTTTGAAAACTTGAAAGTGTTTTATCGATTGGTTTTGTCAAATTTGCAACTTTTATACATGGGATCTATGCGCTCCTATGTCTCTCGGGTTTTAGCCGATTTTGGTGTGTAGTCGTGTGCATCTAGTGCTCGATTTAAGGCAAGTACTACACGATTTGACCAATCTGGTTCGATGCAAGTATGCTCCCTATCTCGAGTGTGGCGGATATGCAATGCAAACTCACACAACTTGAAAGGAAAACCCCAGAATTTAAAGACATAACAGAAAGGAAATAGCAGAAAGGGAAATATGGCTATATCTTAGATGCGGAAGGGAAAATATATATAGCTATATCTTAAGAGCGAGAAGGCTCAATGTGAGTGAGTGCTTTGAGTGTATAAATTGAAAGGGCAACTCACACGACTTGAACCTTAAAAACCCAGCTGAAAGGGGAAATACGTATATATATGTAAGAGCGGAAAGGCTCAATTGTGAGTGAGTGCTTTTGAGTGTATAAAATGAAAGACAACTCACACAACTTGAACCTTAAAACCCAGCTGAATGTATATAAATAGAACTATATCTTATGGGCTGTTGAGGCCCGTTTTTTGTGCAAAAGGTGTGCAGATAAGAGCGGAAAGGCTCGAGTGTACGTGTGTGATTCGTGTTTCAAACCATAATATTAGATCCCGGGGGGAGACTACGCTCCATTATTACAACCCCGTATCAAATTGAATTGAATTTGAAACAACGTAAAGAACCAGATACGAGCACTTACTCGTCTTTTGCTTGGGCTTCCTTTTTCAGCGAAACCTGACCTTGGATATAGCCGTTGGATGGACTTTCCTCTGCGAGATGACCAGCTGCGTAGAAGGTTGATCCTAGATCGTGACCTGGGCTAGATTGACAAGTTAATGCACTATGGGTTTCGGGCTTAGATATGATAGATCTAGGGTAAAAAAAACTAACGGATCTGAGTTAGGTCTAGGTGGTTTGTTTTGGTGGAAGGTTAGCTCAAGGCTCTAAGGGGAAAATCTGACCAGCTAGTGGTCGAGTTAGGGGATGTCTAAGGAAGTGGTTCGGGCAAGATGCGAAGGGATACTCGTCTCACAATGGGTCGAGATTGGTTTAGGGGTAGTGAGTGATCTTAGGGGAAATCCTAAGGTAAGCTCTAGGGCAATGCTCGGCCAAAGGGTGGCCGAGCTTGGGCTGATGTTGGGTGTTTGATCTCACGTGAGATCCTAAGGGAGTGGCTCGGCCACAGGGTGGCCGAGCTGGGTAGGTGTAGGTTAGTTCTTTTGGTTAGGATCTAACTTAGGTAATGGATTTAGTTTAGGGCAAAACCTAAAATGAACTCAGCTAGCTAGATGGGTGAAAGCGGGTTCGTCCAAAGGAAGGAACCAAGTGTTTTAGACACTCGGTTTTGGCTAGGTCTCTAGGAGTAGTTTTGGTTTAGGAAATAGTTTAGGTGGTTTAGTGCTAGATGGTTTGGCTGGGAGGGATCTAAGGTGAGCTTGGCCAGCCAATGGCCGAGCTGGGTATGGTTCTAGATTAGGGTAGTCTTAGGTAGAACTAGGATCATTCCTTTAGTGAGGTTCGGCCAGCATCTTGGCTGGACTTTTGACGTCTTTATGTTTTAGGGTTTAGGTGGTTTTGAGAGGTACGAAAAGAAGGGACTTTGGGCAGGATTTTAGGGGCTTACCTTGACAACCTATCAACCCATTTGATCTCGTTTCCAACGCAGCCAATCTCCATTGAAGAAAGCCCATCCAATGCCGCCAGGTTTTTCTCCATTTCCAGCAAAATACAAGGCGTGAAATGCTCCCACTTGCACTTGAGTGCAGCCCACAAGACCAACCCACGATTTTACAAAACAAGAGGGGAAGGCCAGCCCCTTTTGTTGACCTTCCTCTTTCTCTCTCTCTCTCTCTCTCTTTTCCCCCCCCAACTATCCACGTGAAGTGCTGGAAAAATCGTCCCTTTAAAAGCCAGCCCACTCACGTCCTTTTATAGGCCCCTTGTGTGGATATAGATCCTTTGTTGGTTTCTAAAATCCGGATCCAATCCAATCCAAGTTTCGTTTGGATATGGATCTTGGATTTGGATCTAGATTTTTGGATCCAGATTTGATCCAAAATTTTCTCTTCTTCAGTCCTTTCTGGCGTTTCAAGCTGGATGCTTCGTGCGGGTCCTGAGTTCATCAAGATTCCGTCTTACGCTGGGTTTTTCCCATTTTCATCGTCCGAGCTTCTTTTCGTCTTTCTGGACTCTGTTTCGACTGTTTCTTCTTGCATTTGACTTGGATTTTCCATGATTTCAGAGATGCTTTTGGCTTGGCCTTTGATGCTTTAGGCTTGAAATGCGTTTGTGGCCTGGGCTTCTTTTTCGTCCTCGAAATTCACTTTTCATCGGGTTGGGCTTGACCTTTGAACTTTTTGAATCTTTGGTGACTGTTTTGAGCCAGGCTTCATCTGTTCGTCTGGTCTTTCATAAAAATAGGACTTTCGTCCATTTTCAAGATTTTTCATGTTTCAAACAGGGTTGGAAAACAGAATTTTGAAATGTTTTGATTTCCTGAGTTTTTCGAAAATTCTTATCTTTTGAACTGGTTTTCGAACCCGACATTTGGTTTTGAAAAGTATTTGGGTTTTTGGGGTGTTTACACACGCCACTAAAATATGGCGACTTTGAGCGGGAGTACGGGGTTTTGCTTTGATGCAATATGCATCCTAACTCGTGGTATGGCATATATGCAATGCAAACTCACGCAACTCCAAAGGGAAAACCCGAATTTAAAAGACAATGCCGAAGGGAAATGACTTGTAATGGAAATTGCCGAAGGGAAATGACTTGTAATGTAAAATGCCGAAGGGAAATGACTTGTAATGTAAAATGCCAAAGGGAAATTGCAAAAGGGAAATACGGCTATATCTTAAGATTGGAAAGGCTCAATTGTGCAAGTGTGTGCCGTGTATATATTGAAAGACTACGCACACAGCTGAACCTTAAAACCCAAATTGAAAAGACATAGCCAAAAGGGAAATACGTATATAGTATATATGAGCCCTTACTTGGGTCTTACAAATAAGAGTGAAGGCTCAATGTGGGTGCGTGTGAAAATGTAAAGACAACACACACGACTTCAAATGAAACCCAAATATGAATTGCAATATGGCCTTAACTAAGGTCTTGGGAATAAGAGCGAAAGCTCAATGTGTGTGAGTGCTTGAATTGAAGTACTACGTACACAACATGAAATTAAACCCAAATAGAAATTGCAATATGGCCTTAACTAAGGTCTTGGGAATAAGAGCGAAAGCTCAATGTGTGTGAGTGCTTGAATTGAAGTACTACGCACACAACATGAAATTAAACCCAAGGATAGTATCACACGGCCCTTACTTGGGTCTTACAAATAAGAGCGAAGGCTCAATGTGTGTGAGTGCGAGAATGTAAAGACAACACACCCAACTCAAGCAAAACCCCACGCTACTAAAAGTATATACATAAACCTATATTTAAAGGGGCTGATTAGGTCCGTGTGTGTTCAAAATCGTGCACAACTAAGAGCGAGGTAGGCTCAAGTGCACGTGTATGTGGGTGTGCCAAGCCAAACTTAGTACAAATGGGGGGAGACAACGCTGCTCCATTATTACAACCCCATATCAAAATTTAATTAAACTTAGCAAGTTTAAATAAGGGACCAAGTTAAGACACTTACATGTTGCCGGTCCATGATCAACTTGTTGGAAATTTGCTTCATGTGTCGATTTGAGCAGCCAAGAGAGGGTTCCTTGGGTGATTTGGGAGAAGGAGAGGGTGTGAATGATTTAGGGACAGGTAGGGGCTGGACGGTTGTGAAATGGAGATGGAGGTGGAAGGGTGGAGTGGAGAGTGGTGCAGCCGGGTGTGAAGTGGAGAAGGGTGTAAGGGAAGTGGTGGAAGGTGGAGTGGCAGGTGGTGCAGCCGGGGGTGAAGTGGAGAAGGGTGTAAGGGAAGTGGTGGAAGGTAGAGTGGCAGGTGGTGCAGCCGGGGGTGAAGTGGAGAAGGGTGGAAGGGAAGTGGTGAGAGGTGGAGTGGCGAGTGGTGCAGCCGGGTGTGAAGTGGAGAAGGGTGTAAGGGAAGTGGTGGAAGGTGGAGTGGCAGGTGGTGCAGCCGGGGGTGAAGTGGAGAAGGGTGTAAGGGAAGTGGTAGAAGGTGGAGTGGCGAGTGGTGCAGCCGGGTGTGAAGTGGAGAAGGGTGTAAGGGAAGTGGTGGAAGGTGGAGTGGCAGGTGGTGCAGCCGGGGGTGAAGTGGAGAAGGGTGGAAGGGAAGTGGTAGAAGTGGCAGGTGGTGCAGTTAGGGCACTTACATGTAGTCGGTTGTGGAGTGCAAGGGAAGGAGGTGCAGGTGGCTGGCCGGATGTGAAATGGAGATGGAGGTGGAAGGGTGGAGCAGGTTGTCGGCTGTCCAAGGTGGATCGGAGGAGGCGCAGGTGGCTGACCTTTTGTTGGGGATTCCGAATGGGAGAGAGAAGGGAGTTGCTGGGAGTCTTGTGGCTGCGTGGGATTGTGAATTTTGAGAGAGTGGGGACAGCTGGGAGTAATCAATCCATGGGATTGGGTAGAGTCGGCTGGGATAGGTAATGATGAGGAAATGGGGAAGGTCGGCTGGGAGTGTGGGGTCAGCTAGGGCAGTTGGGGTTCTAGTTAGGTCACGGTTAGGTGATGGGTGGCTGGGAATAAAAAGGGAGCTACTTAGTTTAGTCAAAGGGTGGCTGGGTCTAGTTAAGATGGGAGTCTAGTTAGGTGGGTGGTGGGATGGATATTTAGTTTTAGGTGGGCTGGTTTTAAGGTGGGCTAGATATTTAGGTGGGGTGGTTTAGTGGTTTAGGGCTTAGCTTAGGTGGGTTGGTTTTAGGGTGAGGTTTAGTGAGGTGGGTTAGGTGTTTAGGCTAGGATTAGGTTAGGATTAAGGGAATTAGGCTAGGTTTAGGGAAGGATTAGGGAGGTGGGTTAGGTGATTAGGTTGGGATTAGGAAAGGATTAGGGAAGTGGGTTAGGTGGTTAGGCTAGGATTAGGCCGAGATTAGGGCAAATGGCTAGGATTAGGGGTTTTGGCTTAGGATTGGGTTAGGAACATCCCTTGGCATGACTCATGGACCTCATTGCATCATGTTGGTGCAACCCTGGGTTAGGTTTTGGCTAATACAAGCTTAAACCCATGCTAATTAGGCTAACCCACATGATTAACCCCAAACTTGACACACAAGTCAAGCTTAATTACAATTCCCTCAATGCTTATCCTCCCCATTCTCTCTCATGCCCATAATCCCACGTGAATTTCAAGTGGGTCCCACCTCCATTTATGAGAAGGTGATGTGGGCCATGAATGTGGATATTGGATTGGATCTCTGGATCCAAATCCAAATCCAAATCCACATATAGGTTTGGATTGGGATCTAGATATATATGGTCTAGATCCAATCCAAACTGAACTCTGACTCCTTCAGGCTGTGTTCGAAATGAACGGTTTGTGCGGGGTCTGACAGCATCAGTACTCTGTCTGCGTTGGGTCTTCGCCAACATGGTCGTCCGCTTCTGTTTTCACCTTCCGGAGATGATTTCAAAGGATGTTTGCTGATAACAGGGTCTTGGACATTCGAGATCCTGGGGGTGGATTCAACACGAGAGTTGCTGTGCTGGGCTTGACATGTGCTCCGGTTTCGGGCTCTCTTTCGCTTTTTTTTTGTCCTGCTTTAATCAGGCGAAGAGTCTGTCTGGGGTTTTTCCATCGTTTCGGTCTGCTTTTCACCAGGTTGCACCTGTTGGACTTAGTTCTTACAAAATTGGGACTTGGCCCACATTTTACATAAATAAGGGGTTTTATACAAAATTTGGAGTTTTTACAACTCCCGGGCTTTCGAAAATGAAAAATCTGGTCTCGAAATGGGGATTCTAAAACCAGGCATGTCTTCGAAAATTATGGAGATTCGGGGTGTTTACAAGTTTTAAAACTAGTTTAGCTGGGGATTCAGCTCTTGGTGGTCCCCGGATAACTACTTGGGCGGGCTTCTTGTAAAGCACAAGAGTAGACGCACAAGTGGGTCGACCAGACTCAGATGAATGCGCTAGATCTTTTGAAAAGGTGAGGGTACATACCTCCTTTCCTTTCCCACTGCCACTGGCATGCTTGGGAAAGGGTTCTTTGAAGATAGCTTGAGTTGGCTCAGGTTCCGTAGTGACCTGGAGCCGGCCCTCCGCTATCAAGTTCTCGATTTTGTTTAAAAGGGAGAAACAACACTTTGTATCATGGCCTTTGAGCCGATGATACTTACAAAAACAGTTTAAATATTCCCCTTTGGAAGTGACTCCCTTGGGGATTTCGGGAAGTTCAATCATGCCTTGGGCAAGTAGGAGGTCTAAGACCTCCGACACAGGTTGCCCCAGCAGTGTGTATTCCCGTTTTTCAATCGATTTTTGGAAATTCCTCTCCCTTTTATTCTCTAGTTTTTCAAAATTTTTGGAAGTGCTCGCCACACCTGGATCCACCTGAACATTGGCGATTTTGTGGGGCTTTGCCCCTTTGTCCATTGTCGGTAGCCCGTAAGTGATGGGCTTTTCCAAGTGGGTTTTAGAAACGGCACTTCCTTTCCATAAGTGATAGTATATCCCCTTTTTCAAGTTTGTTTCGAAAAGGGATGCTTTTTTGATCAACTTATGGAAAGTCGAGATCTTATGGAGCGAGAGAAGGGTTTTTAACTCGCTTTTAAAATTATCCAGGATGAGCATGACTGCGCATCCTTCGGATATGGGCTCTCGCACTTGGCCCAAAAGTGACCTCCATTGTATAATGAAGGCATGCACGTCTTCGTTCATGCCTTGCTTTGTATCCCTTAAAGTGTTCAGAGTCGGCGTGACTTCTACGTTGTGTGCAAATCTTTGCATGAAGCAGTTCGCTAACTCTTCAAAAGTAGTGAACTGGCTTAAATCGTAGGAAGCCAGCCATTTGGCAGCTGTACCTTTAAGGGATAAAGGGAACCAATACACCCATTTCATCGAGTCCCTTTTCTTCTTATGGGCTCGACGCGAGAAAAGTTGCAAGTGAGACCTAGGGTCTCCCATGCAATCATACCGATGGAAGTTCGGTATTTTGTCGTCACTGTTTGTTTCGTAATCCATAGGAAGGAAATCAGATAGGGCGTAACTCTTTTTCTCTTTGTTTTGCCCTTTCAGCAGCTGCTGTAGGGCTTTACGGTCCTTTTGTGTGAAGGACTCGTGGTATTGGTTGCCTTCCATTACGGAGGCATCTTTGTGCTTGCGAGGTTTTTCAGTTTTTCTTTTGGCCTTTTGTTCACCATTCGATGAACACGAATCACCTACTTCAGCCTCTTGGTTGAGATAATCGATTTTGGCCTCGAATTCCCTTCTCAGGTCCTCTATCTCGTCTAGTTTGATCTTGTTTTTCAAAATCCTCCTAGAGTGAGAACTTGATGCGCATGAGCCTTGGCTCGACACTTCACTTGGGTTGGATTTTGACATGCTTTCAAGCTTTTTTCAAAATTCCTACGTATGAAATACAATACAGAAAGAGTTAAAACCAACACCTTTTGAAAATGTTTTCGCAAGATTCCTAAGGTAACTCGATTTTAAAAGACTCACGTCCCACCGGAAGTGCCAAATAACTGTAGATGCAAAAAGTTCCCGCCTATGGTTCTTAGGCCTGCAGCGAACCTTTTCGTGTGTCTAAGTTCTAATTATGCAAAAAGGGCGTGCCAGCTAGCTTACTTAAGCTAGCAAAGAAATACTTTGAAATCTGACTCCTAACGTGGTGACTGTGAGCAAGCAAGCTCTTTTCGTCGCAGACCTTCTTGCACCGATGCGCAAGGGTCAGTCTGTACGCTTTTAAAAATCAAGTTTTGGAATATAAGAACCTACGAAAACGTGTTTGAGGTGTTTGATTTGGGTTTGTTTTTGTATGATTTTCAGATTTTATTTCACGTGGATTTGCACGTGCCTATGTCTTTCTTTTTATCCCTTTTCGGGCCAACTAAGTGTGTATTATGAACACGTAACCTAAGTGGGGCGACTTTGAGCGGGAGTATGGGGTTTGCTTTGATTTAATATGCGTCCTAACTCGTGGTATGGCGTATATGCAATGCAAACTCACGCAACTCCAAAAGGAAAACCCGAATTTAAAAGACAATGCCAAAGGGAAATGACTTGTAATGTAAATTGCCGAAGGGAAATTGCAGAAGGGAAATTGCAACAGGGAAATATGGCTATATCTTAAGAGCGGAAAGGCTCAATAGTGCAAGTGTGTGCCATGTATATATGTAAAGACTACGCACACTGCTGAACCTTAAAACCCAAATCTTAAAGACATAGCCGAAAGGGAAATACTTATAATATATATGGGCCAGAAGGTCGCCAACGTGTTGCGTGGGTATTGTGTGTATATTGAAAGACAACTCACATGACTTAAATGAAACCCAAATATAAATTGCAATATGGCCCTAACTAAGGTCTTGGGAGTAAGAGCGAAAGCTCAATGTGTGTGAGTGCGAGAATTGAAGTACTACGCACACGACATGAAATTAAACCCAAATATAAATTGCAATATGGCCTTAACTAAGGTCTTGGGAGTAAGAGCGAAAGCTCAATGTGTGTGAGTGCGAGAATTGAAATACTATGCACACGACATGAAATTAAACCCAAATATAAATTGCAATATGGCCTTAACTAAGGTCTTGGGAGTAAGAGCGAAAGCTCAATGTGTGTGAGTGTGAGAATTGAAGTACTACGCACACGACATGAAATTAAACCCAAATATAAATTGCAATATGGCTTTAACTAAGGTCTTGGGAGTAACAGCGAAAGCTCAATGTGTGTGAGTGCGAGAATTGAAAGGCAACACACACGACATGAGATTAAACCCAAGGGAAATATATCACGGCCCTTACTTGGGTCTTGCAAATAAGAGCGAAAGCTCAATGTGTGTGAGTGCGAGAATTGAAAGACAACACACACAACTTAAGCAAAACCCCACGCAACTTAAATTATATAAATAAATTTATATCTTAGGGGCTGATTAGGCCCATGTGTGTTCAAAATCGTGCACGATTAAGAGCGAGGTAGGCTCAAGTGCACATGTGTGTGGGTGTGCCAAGCCACGTTATTACAAGCGGGGGGAGACAATGCTCCGTTATTACAACCCCGTATCAAATTTAATTTAACTTAAGCAAGTCTACAAATAAGGACCGAGTTAGGCACTTACGTATAGCTGGTCCGGAGGTGACTTGCTTGAGCTTGGGCTTGGGCATCGCCTTGGGCTGCAAGAGGGAGCTCCTCGGAATGGCACGGCAAGGAGTGTGCTGGCTGGGTGTCAAGGGAAGAGTGGATGTGGAGCCTTGGGGCTTGCTAGCTGCTAGGAGGGTGCTGCCGTGGTGTCTCGGGCTGAGGTGTTTAGGGAGTGTCACTAAGGTATAGGGCAGATCCTAGGGAAGGTGGAGCTAAGGGGTGACTAAGGGGGATGCCTAAGTGTAAACACCCCGAAATCCCACGAATTTCTTAAACAAATCTGGTTTTATACAAACAGCCCCAAAGGGCCATTTTGAGTTTGGAAACCCAGGAGCCTTCCAAACAACCCTGTATATATGTTTTAAACTTTATCTTTCAAAAACATATGATATAGCTTTTGAAAACCCTTTTAAAACATGTTTTGAAACCCCGAAGTGGCTTGGCCTGATCAAGACAGGACCAGGAGAGCCAAGAAGAGCCCGGAACCGGAGCACCTGTCGAGCCCGGCACAGCATCTCTTGTATCTGATTCACACCCCAGGATCTCGAACGTCCAAAACCCTGTTCTTATCAAAAAAGCATTTGAAGTCATCTCCGGAAGGCAGAAACGGAGGCGGACGACCATGTTGGCGAAGACCCAACGCAGACGGAGTACTGATGCTGTCAGGCCCCGCACGAATCGTCCGTTTCGAACCCAGCTCGAAGGAGTCAGAGTTCAGTTTGGATTGGATCTGGACCATATATATCCAGATCCCAATCCAAACCCATATGTGGACTTGGATTTGGATTTGGATCCAGAGATCCAATCCAATATCCATATCCATGGCCCACATCACCTTCTCATAAATGGAGGTGGGGCCCACTTGAAATTCACGTGGGATATTGGGCATGAGAGAGAGTGGGGGTGATAAATATCAAGAGTGTTGTATTAAGCTTGACTTGTGTGTCAAGTTTGGGTTTAATCTTGTGGTTTAGCCTAATTAAGTGGGTTTAAGCTTGTAATTAGCTAAAACCTAACCTAGGGCTGCACCAACATGGGGTGATCAAGGTTTATGGGCCATGCTAAGGGAGCTCCATCACCTAAACCTAGCCAAAAATGCCTAAACCTAGCCTAAACCCCTAATCCACCCCTAATCTGAACCTAATCACCTAACCCACTTCCCTAATCCCGGCCTAATCCCAACCTAATCACCTAACCCACTTCCCTAATCCTTCCCTAAACCTAGATTAATTTCCCTAAACCTAGCCTAAACCTAGCCTAAACCACCTAACCTAGTTCACTAAACCTCACCCTAAAACCCAACCACCTAACCTAGCCCTAAACCACCCTTAGCCCACGATTTTCCCAAACCCCTAGTTTTAAAATATCTGGCCCAATCCCATCCAGCCCACCTTATCTACATACTACCCTACCTAAACCACCTAACCACTACCCACAACCCAGCCCTAACCGACCTACCCATCCCCTATTTAAACCCCCCCATTGTGGGCGGGTTTTCCAAAGTGGGAACCACTTTCCACTCCCAGCCGGGCCCTCTTCCTCTCCCATCTCTCACCCGTCTTCCCAGCAGCTCCAGCCCCACCAGCCGCCACCTGCTCCGCCACTCTCCCTCTTCCATCCACCATCACTGCCCCACCAGCCGGACGCCACCACCTCACTCAGCCGGGCCCTCTCCTTCTCCCATCTTCCACCAGCCGACAGCCACCTTTGCCGCCACTCCCTCCCACTCGGTAAGTCCCCCTAACTCCCTCAAAACCACTCTCTACCACCTCTCCACTCTTAGCCACCCATCTTCCCCTTAGCTCAGCCTCTTTGCCGCCACCACCTAAGCCTAGCCGAACCTAGGATAACCCAAGTGGCTGGCCACTACTCAGCCACCACCTCCCATTCGGCCGACCTCCCCCTAGGCGTCCTCTTTGGCCTTCCCACTTGCTCACCTTTTAGGTCCAGTTTCCCTAAGTCCCTAACTTACCTAGTGACCCTAAGACCCACTTAGTCAGCCACTCTAAACTCCCTACTTGGAGGCGCCGCCCACTTGCCACCGGTCCCCTTCGAGGCGTCCATCCCGTGCCCCATTTGCAGCCGGCCAGCACTCTTGGTCACACACCTTCGCGGAGCTCCCATTTGCAGCCCAAAGCTAAGGCCACGCTCAAGCAAGACCTCTACGGACCAGCTACTTGTAAGTTTCTAAACTCGGTCTTTAATCATACACTTGCTTGAAATTCAATTTGATACGGGGTTGTAATAACGGAGCATATAGTCTCCCCCCGCTTGTAATAACGTGGCTTGGCACAACCACACACGTGCACTCTCTTAGTCGTGCACCATTTTGAACACACACGGGCCTAATCAGCCCCTAATATATAAGTGTATATATACTTTCATTTCCGAAGGGTTTTGTTTAAGTTGGGTGTGTTGTCTTTCAATTTAAACACTCTCACACACATTGAGCTTTCGCTCTTATTTGAAAGACCCAAGTAAGGGCCGACCTATACTATTTGGGTTTCATTTCTTGTCGTGTGAGTAAGTCTTTCAATTTAAACACTCTCACACACATTGAGCTTTCGCTCTTATTTGAAAGACCCAAGTAAGGGCCGACCTATACTATTTGGGTTTCATTTATTGTCGTGTGAGTAGTCTTTCAATTCAAGCACTTTCACACACATTGAGCCTTCGCTCTTACTCCCAAGACCTTAGTCAAGGCCATATTGCAGTTATATTTGGGTTTCATTTATGTCGTGTGTGTAGTACTTCAATTCAAGCACTCTCACACACATTGAGCCTTCGCTCTTACTCCCAAGACCTTAGTCAAGGCCATACTGCAATCTATATTTGGGTTTAATTTCATGTCGTGTGTGTAAGTCTTTCAATTCAAACACGCACCCACATTGAGCCTTCGCTCTTATTTGCAAGACCCGAGTAAGGGCTCATATACATAAGATATATACGTATTTCCCTTCGGTTATTTCCCTTCGGTTATTTCCCTTCGGTTATTTCCCTTCGGTTATTTCCCTTCGGTTATTTCCCTTCGGTTATTTCCCTTCTGTTATTTCCCTTCAGCATTGTCTTTACATTTCGGGTTTTCCCTTTGGAGTAGCGTGAGTTTGCATTGCATCTACGCCATACCACGAGGTAGGACGCATATTGCATCGAAGCAACCCCCGCTCGAATTCGCCCATGTAGTGGAGTGTTCATAACACACAAACTAGGCGACCCAAAAAGGGATAAAAGAAAAGACTTAGGCACGTGCAAATCCACGTGATCTAAAACATGCAATCGCATCTTAAAGACCCGAAATAGACACCTCGAACCGTTTCGTAGACTTTCTCCCTAAAAAAAAACTCGATTTTTGCAAAAGCGTACAGACTGACCCTTGCGCATCGGTGCAAGAAGGTCTGCGACGACAAGAGCTCACTTGCTCACAGTCGCCACGTTTAGAAGTCAGTATTGATATATCTTCGCTAGCTTAAGTAAGCTAGCTGGCACGCCCTGTTTGTATACATAGGCCTTAGACGCACGATAAGATCCACTCCAAGCCACGAAAGGGGCGAAGAGGCGGGGATTTTCGCGCGTCTACAGAGATTGGCACGCCCGGTGGGACGTGAGCCTTTTCAAAAATCGAGTTTACTTGTAGGAGTCTTGCGAAAATTTTATAAAGGTGTCGTTTTAACTTGTTTTCTTTGTTTTCACTTAGGAAATTTTGAAAAAGCTTGAAAAGCATGTCAAAATCCAATCCAAGTGAAGTGTCGAGCCAAGGCTCATGCGCATCAAGTTCTCACTCTAGGAGGATTTTCAAAAACAAAATAAAACTAGATGAAATCGAGGACTTGAGAAGGGAATTTGAGGCCAAAATCGATGCTCTCAGCCAAGAGGCTGAAGTAGGCGATTCGTGTTCATCAAACGGTGAACAAAGGCCTAAAAAGAAAATTGAAAAACCTCGCAAACAAAAAGAGGCCTCCGTAATGGAAGGCAACCAATACCACGAGTCCTTCACACAAAAGGACCGTAAAGCCCTACAGCAGCTGCTGAAAGGGCAAAATAAAGAGAAAAGAAGCTACGCCCTGTCTGATTTCCTTCCTATGGATTACGAAACAGACAGTGACGATGAAATACCGAACTTCCATCGGTATGATGGCATGGGAGACCCTAGGTCTCACTTGCAGCTTTTCTCACGTCGAGCCCATAAGAAGAAAAAGGACTCGATGAAATGGGTGTATTGGTTCCCTCTATCCCTTAAAGGCACAGCTGCCAAATGGCTGGCTTCCTACGACTTAAGCCAGTTCGCTACTTTTGAAGAGTTAGCGAACTGCTTCATGCAAAGATTTGCACACAACGTGGAAGTCACGCCAACCCTGAATACTTTAAGGGATACAAAGCAAGGCATGAACGAAGACGTGCATGCCTTCATTATAAGATGGAGGTCTCTTTTAGGCCAAGTGCGAGAGCCTATATCCGAAGGATGCGCAGTAATGCTCATCCTGGATAATTTTAAAAAAAACGAGTTAAAAACCCTTCTCTCGCTCCATGAGATTTCAACTTTCCATAAGTTGATCAAAAAAGCCTCCCTTTTCGAAACCAACTTGCGAAAAGGGACATACGACCACTTATGGAAAGGAAGTGTCGTTCCCAAAACACGTGTGGAAAAGCCCATCGCATATGGGCTGCCCACAACGGACAAAGGGGCAAAGCCCCATAAAATCGCCAATGTCCGGGTGGATCCAGGTATGGCGGGCACTTCTAAAAATTTCGAAAAAATAGAAAATAAGAGAGAACGCAATTTTTCAAAACCAATTGAAAAACGGGAGTACACTCCGCTGGGGCAACCTGTGTCGGAGGTCCTAGACCTCCTACTTGCCCAGGGCATGATCGAACTCCCTGAAATCCCCGAAGGAGTCACGTCCAAAGGGGGGTATTTAAACCGATTTTGCAAGTATCATCGGCTTAAAGGCCATGATACCAAACGGTGCTTCTCTCTTCTAAATAAAATTGAGAACTTGATAGCGGAGGGCCGGCTCCAGGTCACTGCGGAATCTGAGCCACCTCAAGCTATCTTCAAGGAACCCTTTCCCAAACACGCCAGTGGCAGTGGGAAAGGAAAGGAGGTATGTACCCTCACCATTTCCAAGGAACTAGCGCAAAAGCCCGAACCTGGTCGACCTGCTTGTGCGCCCATCCTTGTACTATACAAGAGGCCCGCACAAGTCGTCATTCGGGGACCATCAAAAGTGGAAACCCCGGCAAAACCAGTTTTGAAAGTCCAAGGTTCTCCTCAGCTCATCCTTAGAGCCAAGTTTAGCGCGAACCCTAGGCTGGTCGTGGGGGAAGTCACTAGATCCGGGAGGATCTACCAACCCCCGCACCTTCAAGGTGCTCAAAAGGTGGTCAGTGTGCCTGGCCCCTCAAAAGCATGTATCCCTAGTGGTCCGCCAAAAGCAGATAAGGACAAAATCATCCTAAATCCTTATGATTTCGAAAACCACCTTTCAAAGATTCCTATTTACATGTCTATCCTAGAGCTTATCAAAACCTCGCCTAGGCATAGACTTGTCTTAGAGAAAATTCTAGAAAGGGCCAAGGTTGATTCGAACATAAGTCCGGAGTCCTTGTCTGCCCAAGTGGCTTTGTTAGGAGCAAAATCGCCCATCACCTTTTCGGAAGATGATGTAGATAGACCCTACGAAACCCATAACCAGGCCCTGCATATCGAGGTGGTTCTAAACAACCACTCTTTGGACAGGTGCCTAGTCGATGGTGGAGGAGGGCTCAACATCCTTCCACTTCACGTGGCGTACAAAATCGGAGTCACCTTGACTTCAGTGAACCCAAGCCCCATCGTTATCACTGGATACGATGGGAATGCGTCTAGGCCTTTAGGATCCATCGAACTCCCAATGGAAACGGGAGGGATCGAACACACGGGGGTGTTCCATGTCTTGGACATCCACCCCCATTATAACCTGTTGCTGGGAAGACCCTGGATACACAGTTTGTGCGCTGTGCCATCCACCTTCCACAGGTGTGTCAAGATCCCTTTTAGGGACCAAGTCGTAGTGATCCTAGGTGAGAGTCACCCACAACTTCAGGGGATCATAAACTCCCCTTGTTTATCGAGCTCCCAGGCCCATGAGGCTAACCTGGGGCAAATTATGGTTGAGCCACCTCGGCTCGTGTTGAACAACCCTAGGAAGGTTGTATGTGTGAAGGGGCCGCCCAAAGCAGGCCCCCTCCCGACTCCAATCCTCCTAGGAAAACCCAAGCGTTCCCTATTTCCAAAACCCCTGGACAAAAGGCCCTACGAGCCTAATATGGACGATAGCATGTTCCAGGACCACGACTTATATCCCATCTTTTCAAAAAACAAAAGGTCGTGGAACATGTTATTGAACATGGGCTACACGCCCTACAAAAGTCTAGGGGCACAAAACCAGGGTCTCCTAGAGCCCATCCTTCCTAGGGCCAACCCAAGCCGATACGGGATCGGCTATACTCCCCGAATACCGCCGGAGCCACCCCCTGTGACCACCTGGGTCAAGGGTGCCCCGGAGCCTGTCTTAGAAGAGACCTATGGTTTAGACCTCCTATGCCGAGTCTAACCCATAGTGTTTTCCCTTTGTAGGTATGACGGAAGATCCCTTTTTCTAAAAATACCAAAAACATTTGAAAACTTAAAATCGAAAAAAATCGAAAAACAGGAAAAACCAAAAACAATGGAAAAGCAAAAACTCGAAAAAAGTGTGCTTTGTATAGTTCCCAAAGTTCTTGTTTTACAAAAACCCAAAAAAATCGAAAATTTGGAAAATACCAAAAAGATTTTGTACATAGCTGCTCCTGGTTTAACTTTGGCGAAAGAAAAGAATTTCGAAAGAAACGTCGTCTGCATAGCCAGACCAAAAATTTCGAAATCACTTAAAAATCTAAGTACAAAACCAGGTTATTTTGAAAACCACGCATCAAGTTCCCTCAGGTCTAAAGTCCACGAGAATGATCGAAGCCCAGAAGTGGATCCCCTTGAGGAAGATCCCACTTCTGAGCTCCCAGAATTTCATAGAATTCTCGATTTTGAAAGACCTTCCCAATCAGTAGGAGGAGATTTCGTAGAGGTGAACCTAGGGGATGATTCCAATCCCAAAACCATCAAAATAGGCGCATGCTTGCATGAAACTGAAAAGTTAGCATTCATTGCATTTCTACGAACCTATTTAGATGTGTTTGCATGGACGTATGAAGACATGCCGGGCATAGATCCCAGCATAGTCGAGCATCGTCTTCCCTTAGATATAGGTGTAAAACCAATAAAGCAGAAGCTTAGGAAAATACATCCGAATGTACACACGCAAGTCAAAGAGGGTTTAGAAGATCTGCTAAAAGCCGGATTTATAAAACCCATTGCGTATTCTGATTGGTTGTCAAATATCGTTGTAGTTCGAAAAACCAATGGGAAAATTCGAATATGCATCGATTTCAGAAACCTGAATAAAGCCACTCCAAAGGATAATTATCCTTTACCAAACATAGATTTGATAGTCGATAGTACTGCAAATCATGAAATGTTTTCATTTATGGATGGCTATTCAGGCTATAATCAAATCAAACTAAGCCCACGAGATCAGGGTAAGACCGCCTTCACAACCCCATGGGGCACGTACTGCTATACAGTCATGCCCTTTGGTTTGAAAAATGCCGGCGCAACATACCAACGAGCCATGAACACGATCTTCCATGATCAAATTCACGAGCTTGTAGAAGTGTATGTAGATGATCTCTTGGCAAAATCCAAAACCCGATGCACCCATATCGAATGTTTACAAAAGATTTTCGAAAGGCTTAGGCTTTACAAAGTAAAGCTAAATCCTCAAAAATGTGTGTTCGGGGTAGAATCAGGAAAGCTTCTAGGCTTTATGGTGAGCCAAAGGGGAATAGAAGTCGACCCCTCTAAATGTCGAGCCATCATAGACATGGCTCCCCCCTCCAATCTCACCCAAGTCCGTAGCCTCCAGGGTCGATTACAATCTGTGCGCCGATTCATATCGAATCTGGCAACTAGATGCGAACCCTTCAACAAACTATTGAGGAAGGGTACGAAATTCTTATGGGATGACTGTAAACACCCCGAAATCCCACGAATTTCTTAAACGAATCTGGTTTTATACAAGCAGCCCCAAAGGGCCATTTTGAGTTTGGAAACCCAGGAGCCTTCCAAACAACCCTGTATATATGTTTTAAACTTTATCTTTCAAAAACATATAATATAGCTTTTGAAAACCCTTTTAAAACATGTTTTGAAACCCCGAAGTGGCTTGGCCTGATCAAGACAGGACCAGGAGAGCCAAGAAGAGCCCGGAACCGGAGCACCTGTCGAGCCCGGCGCAGCAACTCTTGCATCTGATTCACACCCCAGGATCTCGAACGTCCAAGACCCTGTTCTTATCGAAATAGCATTTGAAGTCATCTCCGGAAGGCAGAAACGGAGGCGGACGACTATGTTGGCGAAGACCCAACGCAGACGGAGTACTGATGCTGTCAGGCCCCGCACGAATCGTCCGTTTCGAACCCAGCTCGAAGGAGTCAGAGTTCAGTTTGGATTGGATCTGGACCATATATATCCAGATTTCAATCCAAACCCATATGTGGACTTGGATTTGGATTTGGATCCAGAGATCCAATCCAATATCCATATCCATGGCCCACATCACCTTCTCATAAATGGAGGTGGGGCCCACTTGAAACTCACGTGGGATATTGGGCATGAGAGAGAGTGGGGGTGATAAATATCAAGAGTGTTGTATTAAGCTTGACTTGTGTGTCAAGTTTGGGTTTAATCTTGTGGTTTAGCCTAATTAAGTGGGTTTAAGCTTGTAATTAGCTAAAACCTAACCTAGGGCTGCACCAACATGGGGTGATCAAGGTTTATGGGCCATGCTAAGGGAGCTCCATCACCTAAACCTAGCCAAAAATGCCTAAACCTAGCCTAAACCCCTAATCCACCCCTAATCTGAACCTAATCACCTAACCCACTTCCCTAATCCCGGCCTAATCCCAACCTAATCACCTAACCCACTCCCCTAATCCTTCCCTAAACCTAGATTAATTTCCCTAATCCTAGCCTAAACCTAGCCTAAACCACCTAACCTAGCTCACTAAACCTCACCCTAAAACCCAACCGCCTAACCTAGCCCTAAACCACCCTTAGCCCACGATTTTCCCAAACACCTAGTTTTAAAATATCTGGCCCAACCCCATCCAGCCCACCTTATCTACATACCACCCTACCTAAACCACCTAACCACTACCCACAACCCAGCCCTAACCGACCTACCCATCCCCTATTTAAACCCCCCCCATTGTGGGCGGGTTTTCCAAGTGGGAACCACTTCCACTCCCAGCCGGGCCCTCTTCCTCTCCCATCTCTCACCCGTCTTCCCAGCAGCTCCAGCCCCACCAGCTGCCACCTGCTCCGCCACTCTCCCTCTTCCATCCACCATCATTGCCCCACCAGCCGGACGCCACCACCTCACTCAGCCGGCCCTCTCCTTCTCCCATCTTCCACCAGCCGACAGCCACCTTGGCCGCCACTCCTTCCCATTCGGTAAGTTCCCCTAACTCCCTCAAAACCACTCTCTACCACCTCTCCACTCTTAGCCACCCATCTTCCCCTTAGCTCAGCCTCTTTGCCGCCACCATCTAAGCCTAGCCGAACCTAGGATAACCCAAGTGGCTGGCCACTACTCAGCCACCACCTCCCATTCGGCCGACCTCCCCCTAGGCGTCCTCTTTGGCCTTCCCACTAGCTCACCTTTTAGGTCCAGTTTCCCTAAGTCCCTAACTTACCTAGTGACCCTAAGACCCACTTAGTCGGCCACTCTAAACTCCCTACTTGGAGGCGCCGCCCACTTGCCACCGGTTCCCTTCGAGGCGTCCATCCCGCGCCCCATTTGCAGCCGGCCAGCACTCTTGGTCACACACCTTCGCGGAGCTCCCGTTTGCAGCCCAAAGCCAAGGCCACGCTCAAGCAAGACCTCTACGGACCAGCTACTTGTAAGTTTCTAAACTCGGTCTTTAATCATACACTTGCTTGAAATTCAATTTGATACGGGGTTGTAATAACGGAGCATAGTCTCCCCCCGCTTGTAATAACGTGGCTTGGCACAACCACACACGTGCACTCTCTTAGTCGTGCACGATTTTGAACACACACGGGCCTAATCAGCCCCTAATATATAAGTATACGTATATATTTCATTTCCGAAGGGTTTTGTTTAAGTTGGGTGTGTTGTCTTTCAATTTAAACACTCTCACACACATTGAGCTTTCGCTCTTATTTGAAAGACCCAAGTAAGGGCCGACCTATACTATTTGGGTTTAATTTCATGTCGTGTGTGTAAGTCTTTCAATTCAAACACGCACCCACATTGAGCCTTCGCTCTTATTTGCAAGACCCGAGTAAGGGCTCATATACATAAGATATATACATATTTCCCTTCGGTTATTTCCCTTCGGTTATTTCCCTTCGGTTATTTCCCTTCGGTTATTTCCCTTCTGTTATTTCCCTTCAGCATTGTCTTTACATTTCGGGTTTTCCCTTTGGAGTAGCGTGAGTTTGCATTGCATCTACGCCATACCACGAGGTAGGACGCATATTGCATCGAAGCAACCCCCGCTCGAATTCGCCCATGTAGTGGAGTGTTCATAACACACAAACTAGGCGACCCAAAAAGGGATAAAAGAAAAGACTTAGGCACGTGCAAATCCACGTGATCTAAAACATGCAATCGCATCTTAAAGACCCGAAATAGACACCTCGAACCGTTTCGTAGATTTTCTCCCTAAAAACTCGATTTTTGCAAAAGCGTACAGACTGACCCTTGCGCATCGGTGCAAGAAGGTCTGCGACGACAAGAGCTCACTTGCTCACAGTCGCCACGTTTAGAAGTCAGTATTGATATATCTTCGCTAGCTTAAGTAAGCTAGCTGGCACGCCCTGTTTGTATACATAGGCCTTAGACGCACGATAAGATCCACTCCAAGCCACGAAAGGGGCGAAGAGGCGGGGATTTTCGCGCGTCTACAGAGATTGGCACGCCCGGTGGGACGTGAGCCTTTTCAAAAATCGAGTTTACTTGTAGGAGTCTTGCGAAAATTTTATAAAGGTGTCGTTTTAACTTGTTTTCTTTGTTTTCACTTAGGAAATTTTGAAAAAGCTTGAAAAGCATGTCAAAATCCAATCCAAGTGAAGTGTCGAGCCAAGGCTCATGCGCATCAAGTTCTCACTCTAGGAGGATTTTCAAAAACAAAATAAAACTAGATGAAATCGAGGACTTGAGAAGGGAATTTGAGGCCAAAATCGATGCTCTCAGCCAAGAGGCTGAAGTAGGCGATTCGTGTTCATCAAACGGTGAACAAAGGCCTAAAAAGAAAATTGAAAAACCTCGCAAGCAAAAAGAAGCCTCCGTAATGGAAGGCAACCAATACCACGAGTCCTTCACACAAAAGGACCGTAAAGCCCTACAGCAGCTGCTGAAAGGGCAAAATAAAAGAGAAAAGAAGCTACGCCCTGTCTGATTTCCTTCCTATGGATTACGAAACAGACAGTGACGATGAAATACCGAACTTCCATCGGTATGATGGCATGGGAGACCCTAGGTCTCACTTGCAGCTTTTCTCACGTCGAGCCCATAAGAAGAAAAAGGACTCGATGAAATGGGTGTATTGGTTCCCTCTATCCCTTAAAGGCACAGCTGCCAAATGGCTGGCTTCCTATGACTTAAGCCAGTTCGCTACTTTTGAAGAGTTAGCGAACTGCTTCATGCAAAGATTTGCACACAACGTGGAAGTCACGCCAACCCTGAATACCTTAAGGGATACAAAGCAAGGCATGAACGAAGACGTGCATGCCTTCATTATAAGATGGAGGTCTCTTTTAGGCCAAGTGCGAGAGCCTATATCCGAAGGATGCGCAGTGATGCTCATCCTGGATAATTTCAAAAGCGAGTTAAAAACCCTTCTCTCGCTCCATGAGATTTCAACTTTCCATAAGTTGATCAAAAAGGCCTCCCTTTTCGAAACCAACTTGCGAAAAGGGACATACGACCACTTATGGAAAGGAAGTGCCGTTCCCAAAACACGTGTGGAAAAACCCATTGCATATGGGCTGCCCACAACGGACAAAGGGGCAAAGCCCCATAAAATCGCCAATGTCCGGGTGGATCCAGGCATGGCGGGCACTTCTAAAAATTTCGAAAAAATAGAAAATAAGAGAGAACGCAATTTTTCAAAACCAATTGAAAAACGGGAGTACACTCCGCTGGGGCAACCTGTGTCGGAGGTCCTAGACCTCCTACTTGCCCAGGGCATGATCGAACTCCCTGAAATCCCCGAAGGAGTCACGTCCAAAGGGGGGTATTTAAACCGGTTTTGCAAGTATCATCGGCTCAAAGGCCATGATACCAAACGGTGCTTCTCTCTTCTAAATAAAATTGAGAACTTGATAGCGGAGGGCCGGCTCCAGGTCACTGCGGAACCTGAGCCACCTCAAGCTATCTTCAAGGAACCCTTTCCCAAACACGCCAGTGGCAGTGGGAAAGGAAAGGAGGTATGTACCCTCACCATTTCCAAAGAACTAGCGCAAGAGCCCGAACCTGGTCGACCTGCTTGTGCGCCCATCCTTGTACTATACAAGAGGCCCGCCCAAGTCGTCATTCGGGGACCATCAAAAGTGGAAACCCCGGCAAAACCAGTTTTGAAAATCCAAGGTCCTCCTCAGCTCATCCTTAGAGCCAAGTTTAGCGCGAACCCTAGGCTGGTCGTGGGGGAAGTCACTAGATCCGGGAGGATCTACCAACCCCCGCACCTTCAAGGTGCTCAAAAGGTGGTCAGTGTGCCTGGCCCCTCAAAAGCATGTATCCCTAGTGGTCTGTCAAAAGCAGATAAGGACAAAATCATCCTAACTCCTTATGATTTCGAAAACCACCTTTCAAAGATTCCTATTCACATGTCTATCCTAGAGCTTATCAAAACCTCGCCTAGGCATAGACTTGTCTTAGAGAAAATTCTAGAAAGGGCCAAGGTTGATTCGAACATAAGTCCGGAGTCCTTGTCTGCCCAAGTGGCTTTGTTAGGAGCAAAATCGCCCATCACCTTTTCGGAAGATGATGTAGATAGACCCTACGAAACCCATAACCAGGCCCTGCATATCGAGGTGGTTCTAAACAACCACTCTCTGGACAGGTGCCTAGTCGATGGTGGAGGAGGGCTCAACATCCTTCCACTTCACGTGGCGTACAAAATCGGAGTCACCTTGCCTTCAGTGAACCCAAGCCCCATCGTTATCACTGGATACGATGGGAATGCGTCTAGGCCTTTAGGATCCATCGAACTCCCAATGGAAACAGGAGGGATTGAACACACGGGGGTGTTCCATGTCTTGGACATCCACCCCCATTATAACCTTTTGCTGGGAAGACCCTGGATACACAGTTTGTGCGCTGTGCCATCCACCTTCCACAAGTGTGTCAAGATCCCTTTTAGGGACCAAGTCATAGTGATCCTAGGTGAGAGTCACCCACAGCTTCAGGGGATCATAAACTCCCCTTGTTTATCGAGCTCCCAGGCCCATGAGGCTAACCTGGGGCAAATCATGGTTGAGCCACCTCGGCTCGTGTTGAACAACCCTAGGAAGGTTGTATGTGTGAAGGGGCCGCCCAAAGCAGGCCCCCTCCCAACTCTAATCCTCCTAGGAAAACCCAAGCGTTCCCTATTTCCAAAACCCCTGGACAAAAGGCCCTACGAGCCTAATATGGACGATAGCATGTTCCAGGACCACGACTTATATCCCATCTTTTCAAAAAACAAAAGGTCGTGGAACATGTTATTAAACATGGGCTACACGCCCTACAAAAGTCTAGGGGCACAAAACCAGGGTCTCCTAGAGCCCATCCTTCCTAGGGCCAACCCAAGCCGATACGGGATCGGCTATACTCCCCGATACCGCCGGAGCCACCCCCTGTGACCACCTGGGTCAAGGGTGCCCCGGAGCCTGTCTTAGAAGAGACCTATGGTTTAGACCTCCTATGCCGAGTCTAACCCATAGTGTTTTCCCTTTGTAGGTATGACGGAAGATCCCTTTTTCTAAAAATACCAAAAACATTTGAAAACTTAAAATCGAAAAAAATCGAAAAACAGGAAAAACCAAAAACAATGGAAAAGCAAAAACTCGAAAAAAGTGTGCTTTGTATAGTTCCCAAAATTCTTGTTTTACAAAAACCCAAAAAAATCGAAAATTTGGAAAATACCAAAAAGATTTTGTACATAGCTGCTCCTGGTTTAACTTTGGCGAAAGAAAAGAATTTCGAAAGAAACGTCGTCTGCATAGCCAGACCAAAAATTTCGAAATCACTTAAAAATCTAAGTACAAAACCAGGTTGTTTTGAAAACCACGCATCAAGTTCCCTCAGGTCTGAAGTCCACGAGAATGATCAAAGCCCAGAAGTGGATCCCCTTGAGGAAGATCCCACTTCTGAGCTCCCAGAGTTTCATAGAATTCTCGATTTTGAAATACCTTCCCAATCAGTAGGAGGAGATTTCGTAGAGGTGAACCTAGGGGATGATTCCAATCCCAAAACCATCAAAATAGGTGCATGCTTGCATGAAACTGAAAAGTTAGCATTCATTGCATTTTTACTGACCTATTTAGATGTGTTTGCATGGACGTATGAAGACATGCCGGGCATAGATCCCAGCATAGTCGAGCATCGTCTTCCCTTAGATGTAGGTGTAAAACCAATAAAGCAGAAGCTTAGGAAAATACACCCGAATGTACACACGCAAGTCAAAGAGGGTTTAGAAGATCTGCTAAAAGCCGGATTTATAAAACCCATTGCGTATTCTGATTGGTTGTCAAATATCGTTGTAGTTCGAAAAACCAATGGGAAAATTCGAATATGCATCGATTTCAGAAACCTGAATAAAGCCACTCCAAAGGATAATTATCCTTTACCAAACATAGATTTGATAGTCGATAGTACTGCAAATCATGAAATGTTTTCATTTATGGATGGCTATTCAGGCTATAATCAAATCAAACTAAGCCCACGAGATCAGGGTAAGACCGCCTTCACAACCCCATGGGGCACGTACTGCTATACAGTCATGCCCTTTGGTTTGAAAAATGCCGGCGCAACATACCAACGAGCCATGAACACGATCTTCCATGATCAAATTCACGAGCTTGTAGAAGTGTATGTAGATGATCTCTTGGCAAAGTCCAAAACCCGATGCACCCATATCGAATGTTTACAAAAGATTTTCGAAAGGCTTAGGCTTTACAAAGTAAAGCTAAATCCTCAAAAATGTGTGTTCGGGGTAGAATCAGGAAAGCTTCTAGGCTTTATGGTGAGCCAAAGGGGAATAGAAGTCGACCCCTCTAAGTGTCGAGCCATCATAGACATGGCTCCACCCTCCAATCTCACCCAAGTCCGTAGCCTCCAGGGTCGATTGCAATCTGTGCGCCGATTCATATCGAATCTGGCAACTAGATGCGAACCCTTCATCAAACTGTTGAGGAAGGGCACGAAATTCTTATGGGATGACGAATGCCAAAAGTCCTTCGAGAGACTAAAGGCATACTTGGTTAATCCCCCCATTTTGAATCCTCCAAAGCAAGGAAAACCGCTTTTATTATACATCTCCGTGCATGTAAACGCTTTAGGAGCCCTGTTGGCTCAATACGAGGATGACACCCATAAGGAGTATGCCATTTACTATATTTCGAAAACTCTCTTGGCTTATGAACGAAATTATCAAGCCATGGAGAGGACGTGCTTGGCCCTAGTCTGGGCCTGCCAGAAATTCAGACACTACTTCCTAGATCATGAGATCTGGATAGTGTCCAAGCTTGATCCAATCAAGCACTTGTTCGAAAAACCCATTCTCACAGGTAGATTGGGCAAATGGCAACTCCTTCTAATGGAGTATGATCTAAAATACCATCACCAGATCTCCGTAAAGGGGCAAGCCCTAGCAGATTACGTGGCTGACTTCCCCTTGGAGGACGCATATCCCACTCTTGTCGAAATGCCTGATGAAGGCATATTTCAAAACCATTTTCAAAACCACATTTTGGCAAATTCTTTCGAAAACCAAGTGTGGACGATGCACTTCGACGGGGCACGAAACCAACGAGGGGCTGGTGCCGGGATCATCCTAATCTCCCCTGAAAAGGGCGAGATTCCCATAGCGGTCCGCTTAGATTTCGAATGTTCCAACAACGTAGCTGAGTATGAAGCACTCATACAAGGCTTAAGGATTTCGAAAACTCTAGGGGCATCATGCATCGAGGTCTTTGGAGATTCACTCCTTGTCATAAACCAGGTTTTAAAAATTTGGCAAGTACGTAATGAAAAACTACTTCCATATCACGAGTTGGCCACTCGATTGGTCCAATCCTTCCAGTCGTGTAAGCTCACACACGTGGGAAGAGAGGACAATGGCATCGCCGATGCCCTCTCTTCCTTGGGTTCAGCTCTGAAGGTCGATCCCATTTCAGGGACCAGATCTTTGGAAATATGGCATGCGCCCCATCCATCCACACACGACTTGGATATTTGCCAAAACAACCCAGAGTCTATTGAAAAACCCTGGTTCTATGACATAAAACAATTTTTAGAAAATGGGGATTCACCGAGGATGCCACATCCAAAGATAGGGCATTCATTCGTAAGATTTCGACCCGATACACCATTCTGGGTGGGGTCTTATACAAAAAGAGTTTTACCGGCATTCTGCTTAGATGTATCGACCTAGAGGAGGCTAGGATAGTGATGCACGAGTTCCACGACGGAGAATGTGGAGGTCATGTTAATGCCAACATGATGGCGATGAAAATACTTAGAGGGGGTTATTTCTGGTCCACCCTGAAAAAGGATTGTCACGATCATGTTAGGAAGTGTCATCCATGTCAAGTGCATGGGCACGCCATTCATATCCCTTCATCTGCATTGCATTCCGTGGTCAGCCCCTGGCCATTTACCATGTGGGCGTTTGACATTGTAGGCCCCATATTTCCAAAGGCCTCGAATGGGCATCGTTTTATTTTAGCAGCCACGGAGTATTTCTCCAAGTGGGTGGAAGCCATTTCCCTAACGAATGTGATGGGGCAACATGTGGTGGCTTTCATCCGGAGGAATATCTTGGCTCGATTTGGGGTTCCACGAGACCTTGTGTCTGATAATGGTACCCCATTCAAGAACGAGCGGATGGTTAAGTTGTGCAACACGTATGGCATAACTCACCACTTCTCCTCGCCCTACTACCCTCAAGGCAACGGCCAAGCCGAAGCCACAAACAAGACTCTCATTGGTATCATTGAGAAGACCTTAGAGAAGGGTAGGAGGTGGCATGAGAAGCTGGATGAAGCCTTATGGGCTTATAGGACTTCCATCCGGACTCCCACGAATGCCACACCATTCGAATTGGTCTATGGCACAAACGCCATTCTTCCCATTCATACCCAACTGCATTCATTCCATACATCCATTGCACTCGACCTCCCCCTAGAGACGCTTCAGCATGTTAGGATGGCCGAACTAGATTTGCTAGATGAGAGGCGACTCCTTGCTATGGATCATGCTCGTGCATACCGGCAAAGGATAGCCCGACATTATAGCAAACACATGAGACCTCGCCACTTTGAAGTGGGAGATCTGGTCTTGAAAACCATCCACCATCGTGGCCCACACCCCCTAGGCAAGTGGCGCCCCAACTGGGATGGACCCTATGTTGTGCGAGCAACCACTACGAACAATTCGTATTGGTTGATCGATGTAGAAGGTAGGAATTTAGCAGATCCTATCAATATTCAATACTTAAAGAGGTATCATGTGTAGGATCTGGATTAAATTCCAGTTTTCGAAAATTTTATAGGGATAGCTGCCCTGAGACATGTGAATAAGGTGCAAAAGCAACTCGTGTGACCCTGAGTGAGAGAATTCGCACTTGTGAAAGAGTGGAGTTTTCAAAATCGTGGTTGCATTTCAAAATCCTTCTTCTTACAAAGAAAGGCCTAGTTCAACATAGCAAGATACTTGCAAGTAGTACGTGCTATTTCTAAATAGGCTGATCTGGAATGGATCGAGTGTAGGCTTGGGATAAGTCCTCCCCTCTTCTTTTCTCCTTCCAAAAGGAAAACAAAGGCCCAAATCAAAAGGGAATTTCCCATTTAAAGTCTCTTTCCAAAAGAAAGAAACCAGACTTCAAAAAGAAAAATCGATTCTCTTATAAAAAGAGGGATTAAAGAAAAAATACTCCCAAAGGGAGACCCTCGATAAAAAAAGGAAAAAGAGGCCAAAAAGCTCAAAAAGAGCAGTTTTCCGCCTTCTATGCCTTAAACCACGGGACGCTTCAGAAGGGACCGTGGTATCTCTTTCCCATCCCTGGCTTATCCCAAGCTAAAGCATGGTTCATTTCGAGGAATCCTAAAGTAAAAATAGGATTTACTTACTTGAATTTCATCTTGTTTGAGAATTCGACCTTTCGAGTAAGGCATAGGAATTTGAAATGAGGCTTGTTTTCTTATAAAACCCCCGCTAGATAAGCGAGTGTTAAGACTCAAACAAGGGCAAGCGCGAAGAGCTCGAGATCCTTAGGATCGAGGCTCAAGACAGTTGTCCCTTTTTGTAAATAGCTTTTGTAAATAAGTTTTAAAAACCGAACATCGAACAGCATAGGGTTTTTGCTCACTTGGAGCAGTAGGCCTTGTAAGTCTCTAGAGTTCGACCACACCTGGTCTCTGGGAGGTCGCCACTCTTGGCACCACACCCATGTCATCTGCATTCCACGCATGGTACTTGCATGAACATGATCCCATTTAGGACCAGATTCCATAGTAAAACCCTTTGGCGTGATATCTCCTCCTACCAGAGTTTGTAAAATTGAGATTTTGCTAAAAATGGGATGATCCCCATATTCTTCGTGGCTAGATCTAGGGAGACATTAAAAGGGGTGTTTGTCATCTTTGCCCTTATCCAAATCTATTTGGACAAGGCCAAAGAGGGGCATCTGTAAACACCCCGAAATCCCACGAATTTCTTAAACGAATCTGGTTTTATACAAGCAGCCCCAAAGGGCCATTTTGAGTTTGGAAACCCAGGAGCCTTCCAAACAACCCTGTATATATGTTTTAAACTTTATCTTTCAAAAACATATAATATAGCTTTTGAAAACCCTTTTAAAACATGTTTTGAAACCCCGAAGTGGCTTGGCCTGATCAAGACAGGACCAGGAGAGCCAAGAAGAGCCCGGAACCGGAGCACCTGTCGAGCCCGGCGCAGCAACTCTTGCATATGATTCACACCCCAGGATCTCGAACGTCCAAGACCCTGTTCTTATCGAAATAGCATTTGAAGTCATCTCCGGAAGGCAGAAACGGAGGCGGACGACTATGTTGGCGAAGACCCAACGCAGACGGAGTACTGATGCTGTCAGGCCCCGCACGAATCGTCCGTTTCGAACCCAGCTCGAAGGAGTCAGAGTTCAGTTTGGATTGGATCTGGACCATATATATCCAGATTCCAATCCAAACCCATATGTGGACTTGGATTTGGATTTGGATCCAGAGATCCAATCCAATATCCATATCCATGGCCCACATCACCTTCTCATAAATGGAGGTGGGGCCCACTTGAAACTCACGTGGGATATTGGGCATGAGAGAGAGTGGGGGTGATAAATATCAAGAGTGTTGTATTAAGCTTGACTTGTGTGTCAAGTTTGGGTTTAATCTTGTGGTTTAGCCTAATTAAGTGGGTTTAAGCTTGTAATTAGCTAAAACCTAACCTAGGGCTGCACCAACATGGGGTGATCAAGGTTTATGGGCCATGCTAAGGGAGCTCCATCACCTAAACCTAGCCAAAAATGCCTAAACCTAGCCTAAACCCCTAATCCACCCCTAATCTGAACCTAATCACCTAACCCACTTCCCTAATCCCGGCCTAATCCCAACCTAATCACCTAACCCACTCCCCTAATCCTTCCCTAAACCTAGATTAATTTCCCTAATCCTAGCCTAAACCTAGCCTAAACCACCTAACCTAGCTCACTAAACCTCACCCTAAAACCCAACCGCCTAACCTAGCCCTAAACCACCCTTAGCCCACGATTTTCCCAAACACCTAGTTTTAAAATATCTGGCCCAACCCCATCCAGCCCACCTTATCTACATACCACCCTACCTAAACCACCTAACCACTACCCACAACCCAGCCCTAACCGACCTACCCATCCCCTATTTAAACCCCCCCCATTGTGGGCGGGTTTTCCAAGTGGGAACCACTTCCACTCCCAGCCGGGCCCTCTTCCTCTCCCATCTCTCACCCGTCTTCCCAGCAGCTCCAGCCCCACCAGCCGCCACCTGCTCCGCCACTCTCCCTCTTCCATCCACCATCATTGCCCCACCAGCCGGACGCCACCACCTCACTCAGCCGGGCCCTCTCCTTCTCCCATCTTCCACCAGCCGACAGCCACCTTGGCCGCCACTCCTTCCCATTCGGTAAGTTCCCCTAACTCCCTCAAAACCACTCTCTACCACCTCTCCACTCTTAGCCACCCATCTTCCCCTTAGCTCAGCCTCTTTGCCGCCACCATCTAAGCCTAGCCGAACCTAGGATAACCCAAGTGGCTGGCCACTACTCAGCCACCACCTCCCATTCGGCCGACCTCCCCCTAGGCGTCCTCTTTGGCCTTCCCACTAGCTCACCTTTTAGGTCCAGTTTCCCTAAGTCCCTAACTTACCTAGTGACCCTAAGACCCACTTAGTCGGCCACTCTAAACTCCCTACTTGGAGGCGCCGCCCACTTGCCACCGGTTCCCTTCGAGGCGTCCATCCCGCGCCCCATTTGCAGCCGGCCAACACTCTTGGTCACACACCTTCGCGGAGCTCCCGTTTGCAGCCCAAAGCCAAGGCCACGCTCAAGCAAGACCTCTACGGACCAGCTACTTGTAAGTTTCTAAACTCGGTCTTTAATCATACACTTGCTTGAAATTCAATTTGATACGGGGTTGTAATAACGGAGCATAGTCTCCCCCCGCTTGTAATAACGTGGCTTGGCACAACCACACACGTGCACTCTCTTAGTCGTGCACGATTTTGAACACACACGGGCCTAATCAGCCCCTAATATATAAGTATACGTATATATTTCATTTCCGAAGGGTTTTGTTTAAGTTGGGTGTGTTGTCTTTCAATTTAAACACTCTCACACACATTGAGCTTTCGCTCTTATTTGAAAGACCCAAGTAAGGGCCGACCTATACTATTTGGGTTTAATTTCATGTCGTGTGTGTAAGTCTTTCAATTCAAACACGCACCCACATTGAGCCTTCGCTCTTATTTGCAAGACCCGAGTAAGGGCTCATATACATAAGATATATACATATTTCCCTTCGGTTATTTCCCTTCGGTTATTTCCCTTCGGTTATTTCCCTTCGGTTATTTCCCTTCTGTTATTTCCCTTCAGCATTGTCTTTACATTTCGGGTTTTCCCTTTGGAGTAGCGTGAGTTTGCATTGCATCTACGCCATACCACGAGGTAGGACGCATATTGCATCGAAGCAACCCCCGCTCGAATTCGCCCATGTAGTGGAGTGTTCATAACACACAAACTAGGCGACCCAAAAAGGGATAAAAGAAAAGACTTAGCCACGTGCAAATCCACGTGATCTAAAACATGCAATCGCATCTTAAAGACCCGAAATAGACACCTCGAACCGTTTCGTAGATTTTCTCCCTAAAAACTCGATTTTTGCAAAAGCGTACAGACTGACCCTTGCGCATCGGTGCAAGAAGGTCTGCGACGACAAGAGCTCACTTGCTCACAGTCGCCACGTTTAGAAGTCAGTATTGATATATCTTCGCTAGCTTAAGTAAGCTAGCTGGCACGCCCTGTTTGTATACATAGGCCTTAGACGCACGATAAGATCCACTCCAAGCCACGAAAGGGGCGAAGAGGCGGGGATTTTCGCGCGTCTACAATGACGAATGCCAAAAGTCCTTCGAGAGACTAAAGGCATACTTGGTTAATCCCCCCGTTTTGAATCCTCCAAAGCAAGGAAAACCGCTTTTATTATACATCTCCGTGCATGAAAACGCTTTAGGAGCCCTGTTGGCTCAATACGAGGATGACACCCATAAGGAGTATGCCATCTACTATATTTCGAAAACTCTCTTGGCTTATGAACGAAATTATCAAGCCATGGAGAAGACGTGCTTGGCCCTAGTCTGGGCCTGCCAGAAATTCAGACACTACTTCCTAGATCATGAGATCTGGATAGTGTCCAAGCTTGACCCAATCAAGCACTTGTTCGAAAAACCCATTCTCACAGGTAGATTGGGCAAATGGCAACTCCTTCTAATGGAGTATGATCTAAAATACCATCACCAGATCTCCGTTAAGGGGCAAGCCCTAGCAGATTACGTGGTTGACTTCCCCTTGGAGGACACATATCCCACTCTTGTCGAAATGCCTGATGAAGGCATATTGCAAAACCATTTTCAAAACCACATTTTGGCAAATTCTTTCGAAAACCAAGTGTGGACGATGCACTTCGACGGGGCACGAAACCAACGAGGGGCTGGTGCCGGGATCATCCTAATCTCCCCTGAAAGGGCGAGATTCCCATAGCAGTCCGCTTAGATTTCGAATGTTCCAACAACGTAGCTGAGTATGAAGCACTCATACAAGGCTTAAGGATTTCGAAAACTCTAGGGGCATCATGCATCGAGGTCTTTGGAGATTCACTCCTTGTCATAAACCAGGTTTTAAAAATTTGGCAAGTACGTAATGAAAAACTACTTCCATATCACGAGTTGGCCACTCGATTGGTCCAATCCTTCCAGTCGTGTAAGCTCACACACGTGGGAAGAGAGGACAATGGCATCGCCGATGCCCTCTCTTCCTTGGGTTCAGCCCTGAAGGTCGATCCCATTTCAGGGACCAGATCTTTGGAAATATGGCATGCGCCCCATCCATCCACACACGACTTGGATATTTGCCAAAACAACCCAGAGTCTATTGAAAAGCCCTGGTTCTATGACATAAAACAATTTTTAGAAAATGGGGGATTCACCGAGGATGCCACATCCAAAGATAGGGCATTCATTCGTAAGATTTCGACCCGATACACCATTCTGGGTGGGGTCTTATACAAAAAGAGTTTTACCGGCATTCTGCTTAGATGTATCGACCTAGAGGAGGCTAGGATAGTGATGCACGAGTTCCACGATGGAGAATGTGGAGGTCATGTTAATGCCAACATGATGGCGATGAAAATACTTAGAGGGGGTTATTTCTGGTCCACCCTGAAAAAGGATTGTCACGATCATGTTAGGAAGTGTCATCCATGTCAAGTGCATGGGCACGCCATTCATATCCCTTCATCTGCATTGCATTCCGTGGTCAGCCCCTGGCCATTTACCATGTGGGCGTTTGACATTGTAGGCCCCATATTTCCAAAGGCCTCGAATGGGCATCGTTTTATTTTAGCAGCCACGGAGTATTTCTCCAAGTGGGTGGAAGCCATTTCCCTAACGAATGTGATGGGGCAACATGTGGTGGCTTTCATCCGGAGGAATATCTTGGCTCGATTTGGGGTTCCACGAGACCTTGTGTCTGATAATGGTACCCCATTCAAGAACGAGCGGATGGTTAAGTTGTGCAACACGTATGGCATAACTCACCACTTCTCCTCGCCCTACTACCCTCAAGGCAACGGCCAGGCCGAAGCCACAAACAAGACTCTCATTGGTATCATTGAGAAAACCTTAGAGAAGGGTAGGAGGTGGCATGAGAAGCTGGACGAAGCCTTATGGGCTTATAGGACTTCCATCCGGACTCCCACGAATGCCACACCATTCGAATTGGTCTATGGCACAAACGCCATTCTTCCCATTCATACCCAACTGCATTCATTCCATACATCCATTGCACTCGACCTCCCCCTAGAGACGCTTCAGCATGCTAGGATGGCCGAACTAGATTTGCTAGATGAGAGGCGACTCCTTGCTATGGATCATGCTCGTGCATACCGGCAAAGGATAGCCCGACATTATAGCAAACACATGAGACCTCGCCACTTTGAAGTGGGGGATCTGGTCTTGAAAACCATCCATCATCGTGGCCCACACCCCCTAGGCAAGTGGCGCCCCAACTGGGATGGACCCTATGTTGTGCGAGCAACCACTACGAACAATTCGTATTGGTTGATCGATGTAGAAGGTAGGAATTAGCAGATCCTATCAATATTCAATACTTAAAGAAGTATCATGTGTAGGATCTGGATTAAATTCCAGTTTTCGAAAATTTTATAGGGATAGCTGCCCTGAGACATGTGAATAAGGTGCAAAGGCGAACTCGTGTGACCCTAAGTGAGAGAATTCGCACTTGTGAAAGAGTGGAGTTTTCAAAATCGTGGTTGCATTTCAAAATCCTTCGTTTTACAAAGAAAGGCCTAGTTCAACATAGCAAGATACTTGCAAGTAGTACGTGCTATTTCTAAATAGGCTGATCTGGAATGGATCGAGTGTAGGCTTGGGATAAGTCCTCCCCTCTTCTTTTCTCCTTCCAAAAGGAAAACAAAAGGAAAACAAAGGCCCAAATCAAAAGGGAATTTCCCATTTAAAGTCTCTTTCCAAAAGAAAGAAACCAGACTTGAAAAAGAAAAATCGATTCTCTTATAAAAAGAGGGATTAAAGAAAAAATACTCCCAAAGGGAGACCCTCTATGAAAAAAAGGAAAAAGAGGCCAAAAAGCTCAAAAAGAGCAGTTTTCCGCCTTCTATGCCTTAAACCACGGGACGCTTCAGAAGGGACCGTGGTATCTCTTTCCCATCCCTGGCTTATCCCAAGCTAAACATGGTTCATTTCGAGGAATCCTAAAGTAAAAATAGGATTTACTTGCTTGAATTTCATCTTGTTTGAGAATTCGACCTTTCGAGTAAGGCGTAGGAATTTGAAATGAGGCTTGTTTTCTTATAAAACCTCCGCTAGATAAGCGAGTGTTAAGACTCAAACAAGGGCAAGCGCGAAGAGCTCGAGATCCTTAGGATCGAGACTCAAGACAGTTGTCCCTTTTGTAAATAGCTTTTGTAAATAAGTTTTGAAAACCGAACATCGAACAGCATAGGATTTGCTCACTTGGAGCAATAGACCTTGTAAGTCTCTAGAGTTCGACCACATCTGGTCTCTAGGAGGTCGCCACTCTTGGCACCACACCCATGTCATCTGCATTCCACGCATGGTACTTGCATGAACATGATCCCATTTAGGACCAGATTCCATAGTATAACCCTTTGGCGTGATATCTCCTCCTACCAGAATTTGTAAAATTGAGATTTTTGCTAAAATGGGACGATCCCATATTCTTCGTGGCTAGATCTAGGGAGACATTAAAAGGGGTGTTTGTCATCTTTGCCCTTATCCAAATCTATTTGGACAAGGCCAAAGAGGGGCATCTGTAAACACCCCGAAATCCCACGAATTTCTTAAACAAATCTGGTTTTATACAAACAGCCCCAAAGGGCCATTTTGAGTTTGGAAACCCAGGAGCCTTCCAAACAACCCTGTATATATGTTTTAAACTTTATCTTTCAAAAACATATGATATAGCTTTTGAAAACCCTTTTAAAACATGTTTTGAAACCCCGAAGTGGCTTGGCCTGATCAAGACAGGACCAGGAGAGCCAAGAAGAGCCCGGAACCGGAGCACCTGTCGAGCCCGGCACAGCATCTCTTGTATCTGATTCACACCCCAGGATCTCGAACGTCCAAGACCCTGTTCTTATCAAAAAAGCATTTGAAGTCATCTCCGGAAGGCAGAAACGGAGGCGGACGACCATGTTGGCGAAGACCCAACGCAGACGGAGTACTGATGCTGTCAGGCCCCGCACGAATCGTCCGTTTCGAACCCAGCTCGAAGGAGTCAGAGTTCAGTTTGGATTGGATCTGGACCATATATATCCAGATCCCAATCCAAACCCATATGTGGACTTGGATTTGGATTTGGATCCAGAGATCCAATCCAATATCCATATCCATGGCCCACATCACCTTCTCATAAATGGAGGTGGGGCCCACTTGAAATTCACGTGGGATATTGGGCATGAGAGAGAGTGGGGGTGATAAATATCAAGAGTGTTGTATTAAGCTTGACTTGTGTGTCAAGTTTGGGTTTAATCTTGTGGTTTAGCCTAATTAAGTGGGTTTAAGCTTGTAATTAGCTAAAACCTAACCTAGGGCTGCACCAACATGGGGTGATCAAGGTTTATGGGCCATGCTAAGGGAGCTCCATCACCTAAACCTAGCCAAAAATGCCTAAACCTAGCCTAAACCCCTAATCCACCCCTAATCTGAACCTAATCACCTAACCCACTTCCCTAATCCCGGCCTAATCCCAACCTAATCACCTAACCCACTTCCCTAATCCTTCCCTAAACCTAGATTAATTTCCCTAAACCTAGCCTAAACCTAGCCTAAACCACCTAACCTAGTTCACTAAACCTCACCCTAAAACCCAACCACCTAACCTAGCCCTAAACCACCCTTAGCCCACGATTTTCCCAAACCCCTAGTTTTAAAATATCTGGCCCAATCCCATCCAGCCCACCTTATCTACATACTACCCTACCTAAACCACCTAACCACTACCCACAACCCAGCCCTAACCGACCTACCCATCCCCTATTTAAACCCCCCCATTGTGGGCGGGTTTTCCAAAGTGGGAACCACTTTCCACTCCCAGCCGGGCCCTCTTCCTCTCCCATCTCTCACCCGTCTTCCCAGCAGCTCCAGCCCCACCAGCCGCCACCTGCTCCGCCACTCTCCCTCTTCCATCCACCATCACTGCCCCACCAGCCGGACGCCACCACCTCACTCAGCCGGGCCCTCTCCTTCTCCCATCTTCCACCAGCCGACAGCCACCTTTGCCGCCACTCCCTCCCACTCGGTAAGTCCCCCTAACTCCCTCAAAACCACTCTCTCTACCACCTCTCCACTCTTAGCCACCCATCTTCCCCTTAGCTCAGCCTCTTTGCCGCCACCACCTAAGCCTAGCCGAACCTAGGATAACCCAAGTGGCTGGCCACTACTCAGCCACCACCTCCCATTCGGCCGACCTCCCCCTAGGCGTCCTCTTTGGCCTTCCCACTAGCTCACCTTTTAGGTCCAGTTTCCCTAAGTCCCTAACTTACCTAGTGACCCTAAGACCCACTTAGTCAGCCACTCTAAACTCCCTACTTGGAGGCGCCGCCCACTTGCCACCGGTCCCCTTCGAGGCGTCCATCCCGCGCCCCATTTGCAGCCGGCCAGCACTCTTGGTCACACACCTTCGCGGAGCTCCCATTTGCAGCCCAAAGCTAAGGCCACGCTCAAGCAAGACCTCTACGGACCAGCTACTTGTAAGTTTCTAAACTCGGTCTTTAATCATACACTTGCTTGAAATTCAATTTGATACGGGGTTGTAATAACGGAGCATAGTCTCCCCCCGCTTGTAATAACGTGGCTTGGCACAACCACACACGTGCACTCTCTTAGTCGTGCACCATTTTGAACACACACGGGCCTAATCAGCCCCTAATATATAAGTGTATATATACTTTCATTTCCGAAGGGTTTTGTTTAAGTTGGGTGTGTTGTCTTTCAATTTAAACACTCTCACACACATTGAGCTTTCGCTCT
Source organism: Brasenia schreberi (assembly GCA_036023115.1). Lineage (NCBI taxonomy): Eukaryota > Viridiplantae > Streptophyta > Magnoliopsida > Nymphaeales > Cabombaceae > Brasenia > Brasenia schreberi. The sequence continues at coordinate 15,281,582 of JAYKKT010000064.1, forward strand.
TATTTGAAAGACCCAAGTAAGGGCCGACCTATACTATTTGGGTTTCATTTCATGTCGTGTGAGTAAGTCTTTCAATTTAAACACTCTCACACACATTGAGCTTTCGCTCTTATTTGAAAGACCCAAGTAAGGGCCGACCTATACTATTTGGGTTTCATTTATTGTCGTGTGAGTAGTCTTTCAATTCAAGCACTTTCACACACATTGAGCCTTCGCTCTTACTCCCAAGACCTTAGTCAAGGCCATATTGCAGTTATATTTGGGTTTCATTTATGTCGTGTGTGTAGTACTTCAATTCAAGCACTCTCACACACATTGAGCCTTCGCTCTTACTCCCAAGACCTTAGTCAAGGCCATACTGCAATCTTTATTTGGGTTTAATTTCATGTCGTGTGTGTAAGTCTTTCAATTCAAACACGCACCCACATTGAGCCTTCGCTCTTATTTGCAAGACCCGAGTAAGGGCTCATATACATAAGATATATACGTATTTCCCTTCGGTTATTTCCCTTCGGTTATTTCCCTTCGGTTATTTCCCTTCAGCATTGTCTTTACATTTCGGGTTTTCCCTTTGGAGTAGCGTGAGTTTGCATTGCATCTACGCCATACCACGAGGTAGGACGCATATTGCATCGAAGCAACCCCCGCTCGAATTCGCCCATGTAGTGGAGTGTTCATAACACACAAACTAGGCGACCCAAAAAGGGATAAAAGAAAAGACTTAGGCACGTGCAAATCCACGTGATCTAAAACATGCAATCGCATCTTAAAGACCCGAAATAGACACCTCGAACCGTTTCGTAGACTTTCTCCCTAAAAAAAAACTCGATTTTTGCAAAAGCGTACAGACTGACCCTTGCGCATCGGTGCAAGAAGGTCTGCGACGACAAGAGCTCACTTGCTCACAGTCGCCACGTTTAGAAGTCAGTATTGATATATCTTCGCTAGCTTAAGTAAGCTAGCTGGCACGCCCTGTTTGTATACATAGGCCTTAGACGCACGATAAGATCCACTCCAAGCCACGAAAGGGGCGAAGAGGCGGGGATTTTTGCGCGTCTACACTAAGGAAGAGGGTGTAAGGCCGCGGGTGGTTGGGTGCAGTCGGCTATGGCTGGCCGACTGATGGCGGGTTAAGTGGTGGCCGGTTGGGGTAGCTAGGGATGTTTAGGAATGGCGAGGGGGAACTAGTTAGGGTGTTAACCAAGGGTTGGTTTAAGGGAAAGAAGGACAGGTCCTAGGGAACAAGGTAAGGTGGCTGGGGTAGCTAGGGGGTGTCACTAAGGGGAAGGTAGGGCAGCGGGTGGTGTAATGGGTTGTGTCTGGCCGAATGGGGAAGGGTGGCAGGACGGTTGTGGTGGTGTGGTGTTGTGGTGGTATGGGTGGCTGAGAGTGGAGGGGGAAGTGAAGATAGGGTGGAGTTAGGATAGGGTACTAACCGGAGAGGCAAGGGAGGTTGGCGGGTGTCCAAGGAAGGCAGCCGAGTGGAAGGAGTGGAGCTGGTCGGGCGACTGTGGTGGCGTGGAATGATGCAGGCCGGGAGATGGTGGCGGCGTGAAGTGGAGCTGGCCGGGCAGTGTTGGTGGTGCAGGTGGGAGAAGAGAGCAAAGGGTGAGAGAAGAATCGGCTGGCCCAAGATGGCTGGGCTCAAGTTGAAAAACCCGCCCACTAGGGGGGGGGGGGGTTTATAGGATTTGAAAAGGTCGGTTGGGGCTGGTTTTGGGAGGGTAGTTTGGTGGTTAGATGGTGGGGGTTTAGTGATAAGGTGGGCTAGATATTTAGGGGGGGGGGGGGGACCAGATTTTTAGTTTAGGTGGTTTTAGGGATATGGTGGGCTAGGGTTTTAGGTGGGGTGGTTTAGTAGTTTAGGGCTTAGCTAGGTGGGTTGGTTTCGGGGTGAGATTTAGTGAGGTGGGTTAGGTGTTTAGGCTAGGATTAGGTTAGGATTGAGGGAATTAGGCTAGGTTTAGGGAAGGATTAGGGAGGTGGGTTTGGTGATTAGGTTGAGATTAGGCCGGCATTAAGGAAGTGGGTTAGGTGATTAGGCTAGGATTAGGCCGGGATTAGGGTAAATTTCTAGCATTAGAGGTTTTGGCTTAGGATTGGGTTAGGAGTCTCCCTTTGCATAACCCATGGACTTCATTGCATCATGTTGGTGCAGCCCTAGGTTAGGTGTAGGCTCATACAAGCTTAAACCCACACTAATTAGGCTAACCCACATGATTAACCCAAACCTTACATACAAGTCAAGCTTAATACATCTCCCTCATGCTTATCCTCCCCATTCTCTCTCATGCCCATAATCCCACGTGAATTTCAAGTGGGCTCCACCTCCATTTATGAGAAGGTGATGTGGGCCATGGATGTGGATATTTGATTGGATCTTTGGATCCAAATCCAAATCCAAATCCACACATACATTTGGATTGGGATCTGGATATATATGGTCCAGATCCAATCCAAACTGAATTCTGACTCCTTCAGGGTATGTTCGAAACGAACGGTTTGTGCGGGGTCTGACAGCATCAATACTCCGTCTGCGTTGGGTCTTCGCCAACATGACTTCATATGATTTCTGATTATAACAGGGTCTTGGACGTTCGAGATCTTGGGGGTGGATTCAATACGAGAGTTGTTGTGCCGGGCTTGACTTGTGCTCCGGTTCTAGGCTCTCTTTAGCTCTTCTGGTCCTGTCTTGATCAGGCCAAGCTTGCTTTGTGGGGTTTCAAAATATATTTTAACAGTTTTTAAAATATATTATACATATTTAAAACATATAAAAGTTTAAAACATCTGTACAGGGTTGCCTAGAAGGCTCCTGGGTTTCCAGACTCAAAATAGCCCTTTGGGGCTGCTTTTACAAAACCAGGTGTGTTTGAGAAGTTCCTGAGATTTCTGGGTGTTTATAGATGCCCCTCTTTGGCATTGTCCAAATTGATTTGGATAATGGCAAAGACGACAATCGCCCCTTTCAATGTCTCCCTAGATCTAACCATGAAAATATGGGATCATCCCAATCTTTAGCAAAATCTCACTTTTAAAACCCTGGTAGGAGGAGATATTATGCCAAAGGGATAATACAAATCTGGGTTATTTTTGCAAATATCCAAATCGTGTGTGGATGGGTTGGGCGCATGCCATATTTCTAAAGATCGGGTCCCTGAAATGGGATCAACCTTTAGGGTTGAACCCAAGGAGGAGAGGGCATCGACAATGCAATTGTCCTCTCTTCTTACGTGTGTGAGTTTACACGATTGGAAGGACTCAACCAATCGAGTGGCCAACTCGTGATATGGAAGTAGTTTTTCGTTACGTACTTGCCAAATTTTCAAAACCTGGTTTATAACAAGGAGCGAATCTCCAAAGACCTTGATGCATGATGCCCCTAGAGTTTTCGAAATCCTTAAGCCTTGTATGAGTGCTTCATACTCAGCTATATTGTTGGAACATTCGAAATCTAGGCGATTCTTCTGAGATCAGACAGGGATTCATACTCAGCTATATTGTTGGATAAGACAAATCTAGCCTTGTATGGGACTCGGAGGGTCTATCTACATCATCTTCTGAGAAAGTGATGGGCGATTTTGCTCCTATTGACGCCACTTGGTCAGACAGGAATTCAGAACTTATGTTTGAACTAACCTTAGCTCTTTCTAGAATTTTCTCTAGCACGAGTCTATGCCTAGGTGAAGATGGACATGTGGATAGGAATCTTTGAAAGATGGTTTTCAAAGTCATAAGGGTTTAAGACGATTTTCCCATTGTCTACTTTCGGCAGAACTCTAGGAATACATGCTTTTGAGGGGCCAGGCACACTGACCACCTTTTTAGCACTTTGTTGGTGTAGGGGTTGATAGATCCTCCTGGATCTTGTCATTTCTCCCACGACCAACCTAGGGTTCGCACTTAAACTGGCTCTAATCGTGAGTTTAGGAGCACCTTGGATTTTTAAAACTGGTTTAGTCGGGGATTCAGCTCTTGGTGGTCCCCGGATGATTACTTGGGTGAGCTTCTTGTAAAGTACAAGGGTAGACGCACAAGTGGATCGACCAGACTCAGATGCATGCGCTAGATCTTTTAAAAAGATGAGGGTACATACCTCCTTTCCTTTCCCACTGCTACTGGCGTGCTTGGGAAAGGGTTCTTTAAAGATAGCTTGAGTTGGTTCAGGTTCCGCAGTGACCTGGAGCCGACCCTCTGCTATCAAGTTCTTGATTTTGTTTAAAAGGGAGAAACAACGCTTTGTATCATTGCCTTTGAGCCGATGATACTTGCAAAAGCGGTTTAAATATCCCCCTTTGGAAGTGACTCCCTCGGGGATTTCGGGAAGTTCAATCATGCCTTGGGCAAGTAGGAGGTCTAGGACCTCCGACATAGGTTGCCCCAGCAATGTGTACTCCCGTTTTTCAATAGGTTTTTAGAAGTTTTTCTCTCTTTTGTTTTCTAGTTTTTCAAAATTTTTCGAAGTGCCCGCCAGACCTGGATCCACCCGGACATTGGCGATTTTATGGGGCTTTGCCCCTTTGTCCATCGTGGGTAGCCCATAAGTGATGGGCTTCTCTAAGCAGGTTTTGGAAATGGCACTTCCTTTCCATAAGTGATCGTATATCCCCTTTTTCAAGTTTGTTTCGAAAATGGATGCTTTTTTTATCAACTTATGGAAAGTTGAGATTTCATGAAGCGAGAGAAGGGTCTTTAGCTCACTTTTAAAATTATCCAGGATGAGCATGATTGTGCATCCTTCGGATATTGTCTCTCTGTAGACGCAGAAAATTTCTGCTTCCTGGTTCTCAGGCCTGAAGCGAATCTTTTCGTGTGCCTAAGTCCTATTTAAACAAACAGGGTGTGCCAGCTAGCTTACTTAAGCTAGCGAAGATATATTTAAAAACCTGACTTCTAACGTGGCGACTGTGAGCAAGCAAGCTCTTGTCGTCGCAGACCTTCTTGCACCGATGCGCAAGGATTAGTCTGTACGCTTTTAAAAATCGAGTTTTTGGATAGAAGGACCTACAAAAGCGGTTTGAGGTGTTTGATTCGGGTCTTGTTTGTACGATTTTCAGATTTTAGATCCTGTGGATTTGCACGTGCCTAAGTCTTTCTTTTTATCCCTTTTCGGAACACCTAGGTGTGTGTTATGAACACTCCACTAAGATGTGGCGACTTTAAGCGGGAGTATGGGGTTTGCTTTGATGCAATATGTGTCCTAACTCGTGGTATGGCGTATATGCAATGCAAACTCACGCTACTCCAAAGGGAAAACCCGAATTTAAAAGACAATGCCGAAGGGAAATGACTTGAAATGGAAATTGCCGAAGGGAAATGACTTGTAATGTAAATGCCAAAGGGAAAATGCCAAAGGGAAATACGGCTATATCTTAAGAGCGAAAAGGCTCAATTGTGCAAGTGTGTGCCATGTATATATTGAAAGACTACGCACACAGCTGAACCTTAAAACCCGAATTGAAAAGACATAGCCAAAAGGGAAATACGTATATAGTATATATGAGCCCTTACTTGGGTCTTACCAATAAGAGCGAACGCTCAATGTGGGTGCGTGTGAAAATGTAAGGACAACACACACGACTTCAAATGAAACCCAAATATAAATTGCAATATGGCCTTAACTAAGGTCTTGGGAATAAGAGCAAAACACTACGCTACTTAAAGTATATACATAAACTCATATATGAAGGGCTGATTAGGCCCGTGTGTGTTCAAAATCGTGCACAACTAAGAGCGAGGTAGGCTCAAGTGCACGTGTGTGTGGGTGTGCCAAGCCACGTTATTACAAGCGGGGGGAGACAATGCTCCATTATTACAACCCCGTATCAAATTCAATTTAATTTAAGCAAGTCTACAACTAAGGACCGAGTTAGGCACTTACTTATAGCTGGTCCGGAGGTGACTTGCTTGAGCGTGGGCTTGGCTTCGCCTTGGGCTGCAAGAGGGAGCTCCTCGGAGTGGAACGGCAAGGTTGTGTAGCCGGGTGACAAGGGAGGATTGTGGCGCCTTGGGGACTCGCCGGCTACTAGGGGGAGGCTCCCATGGTGCTTTGGGCTAAGGTGTCTAAGGAGGGTCACTAAGGGATAGTGTGGTGTTAGGAAAGGTGGCGCTAAGTGGAGCCTAAGGGAATGCCTAAGGGAAAAGTATGGCTGGCCGGGAGGACTTGGGTGCAATCGGCTAGGGATGGCCGACTAGGGATGGTTTAGTGGTGGCCGGTTGCTAGGGTAGTTAGGATGTTATGGATGGGAAGGGAGCTAGCTAGGGTGTTGTGGAAGGTGGGGCTAAAGGCTAGGATTAGGGTTTTTTTATTAGGATTGGGTTATGGAGCTCCCTTTGCATAACCCATAGACCTTGTTGCATCATGTTGGTGCAGCCCTAGGTTAGGTTTTGGCTAATACAAGCTTAAACCCATGCTAATTAGGCTAACCCACATGATTAACCCCAAACTTGACACACAAGTCAAGCTTAATTACAATTACCCTCAAATCTTATCCCCCCCCCCACTCTCTCTCATGCTCATAATCCCACGTGAACTTCAAGTGGGCCCCACCTCCATTTATGAGAAGGTGATGTGGGCCATGGATGTGGATATTGGATTGGATCTTTGGATCCAAATCCAAATCCAAATCCACACATAGGTTTGGATTGAGATCTGGATATATATGGTCCAGATCCAATCCAAACTGAATTCTGACTCCTTCAGGCTGTGCTCGAAATGAATGGTTTATGCGGGGTCTGACAGCATCAGTACTCCGTCTGCGTTGGGTCTTCGCCAACATGATCGTCCGCTTCTGTTTTCACCTTCCGGAGATGACTTCATATGATTTCTGATTATAACAGGGTCTTGGACGTTCGAGATGTTGGGGGTGGATTCAATACGAGAGTTGTTGTGCCGGGCTCGACTTGTGCTCCGGTTCCGGGCTCTCTTTAGCTCTTCTGGTCCTGTCTTGATCAGGCCAAGCTTGCTTTGTGGGGTTTCAAAATATATTTTAACAGTTTTTAAAACATGTTATACATATTTAAAATATATAAAAGTTTAAAACATCTGTACAGGGTTGCTTGGAAGGCTCCTGGGTTTCCAGACTCAAAATGGCCCTTTGGGGCTGCTTTTATAAAACCAGGTTGGTTTGAGAAATTCATGGGATTTTGGGGTGTTTATAGATGCCCCTCTTTGGCCTTGTCCAAATCGATTTGGATAAGGGCAAAGATGACAAACACCCCTTTCAATGTCTCCCTAGATCTAACCACGAAGAATATGGGATCGTCCCAATCTTTAGCAAAATCTTAGTTTAGAACCCTGGTAGGAGGAGATATCACGCCAAAGAGATTTGTTATGAAATATGGTCCTAAGATGGGATCAGGTTTATGCAAGTACCATGCATGGAATGCAGATGCATGACATGGGTGTGGTGCCAAAAGTGGCGACCTCCCAGAGACCAGATCTGGTCGAACTCTAGAGACTTACAAGGCCTACTGCTCCAAGTGAGCAGATCCTATGCTGTTCGATGTTCGATTTTCAAAATTTATTTACAAAACTATTTACAAAATGGACAACTATCTTGAGTCTCGATCCTAAGGATCTCGAGCTCTTCGTGTTTGCCTTTGCTTGAGTCTTGACACTCACTTATCTAGCGGAGGTTTTATAAGAAAACAAGTTATATTTCAAATTTCTACGCCTTACTCGAAACGTCGAATTCTCAAACAAGATGAAATTCAAGTAAGTAAATCCTATTTTTACTTTAGGATTCCTCGAAATGAACCATGCTTTAACTTGGGATAAGCCAGGGATGGGAAAGAGATACCACGGTCCCTTCTGAAGCGTCCTATGGTTTTAGGCATAGAAGGCGGAAAACTGCTCCTTTTGAGCTTTTTGGCCTCTTTTTCCTTTTTTTTCATAGAGGGTCTCCCTTTGGGAGTATTTTTTCTTTAATCCCTCTTTTTCACAAGAGAATCGATTTTTCTTTCGAATTCTGGTTTCTTTCTTTTGGAAAGATACTTTGAATGGGAAATTCCCTTCATTTGGGCCTTTGTTTTCCTTTTGGAAGGAGAAGAGAAGAGGGGAGGACTTATCCCAAGGTCATACTCGATCCATTCCAGATCACCCTATTTAGAAATAGCACGTACTACTTGCAAGTATCTTGCCATGTTGAACTAGGCCTTTCTTTGTAAGAAGCAGGATTTTGAAATGTAACCACGATTTTGAAGACTTCACTCTTTCACAAGTGCGAATTCTCTTACTCAGGGTCACACTACTTTGCCTTTGCACCTTATTTTCAGGTCTCAGGGCAGCTATCCCTAAAATTTTCGAAAATGGGGGAATTTAACCCAAATCCTACACATAATACTTCTTTAAGTATTTGTAGACGCAGAAAATCTCCACCTCCCTGGTTTCTTAGGCCTGGAGCGGATCCTTTCGTGTGTCTAAGTCCTATTTAAATAAACAGGGCGTGCCAGCTAGCTTACCTAAGCTAGCGAAGATATATTTTAACCTGACTTCTAACGTGGTGACTGTGAGCAAGCAAGCTCTTGTCGTCGCAGACCTTCTTGCACCAATGCGCAAGGGTTAGTTTGTACGCTTTTAAAAATCGAGTTTTGGATAGAAGGACCTACGAAAGCAGTTCGAGGTGTTTGATTCGGGTCTTTTTAGTACGATTTCCAGATTTTAGATCACGTGGATTTGCACGTGCCTAAGTCTTTCTTTTTATCCCTTTATGGGCCACCTAGGTGTGTGTTATGAACACTCCACTAAATGTGGCGACTTTGAGCGGGAGTATGGGGTTTGCTTTGGTCTTGCAAATAAGAGCGAAGGCTCAATGTGGGTGTGTGCTTGAATTGAAAGACTACACACACGACATGAAATGAAACCCAAATATAACTTGCAATATGGCCTTAACTAAGGTCTTGGGAATAAGAGCGAAAGCTCAATGTGTGTGAGTGCTTGAATTGAAGTACTACGCACACGACATGAAATAAACCCAAATATAAATTGCAGTATGGCCTTAACTAAGGTCTTGGGAATAAGAGCGAAAGCTCAATGTGTGTGAGTGCTTGAATTGAAGTACTACGCACACGACATGAAATTAAACCCAAATATAACTTGCAGTATGGCCTTAACTAAGGTCTTGGGAATAAGAGCGAAAGCTCAATGTGTGTGAGTGCTTGAATTGAAGTACTACGCACACGACATGAAATAAACCCAAGGATAGTATAACACGGCCCTTACTTGGGTCTTACAAATAAGAGCGAAGGCTCAATGTGTGTGCGTGCTTGAATTGAAAGACAACACACCCAACTTTAAGCAAAACCCTACGTAATTTAAAGTATATACCTAAATTTATATCTTAGGGGCTGATTAGGCCCATGTGTGTTCAAAATTGTGCATGACTAAGAGAGTGCACGTGTGTGTGGGTGTGCCAAGACACGTTATTACAAGTGGGGGGAGACTATGCTCCATTATTACAACCCCGTATCAAATTTAATTTAAGCAAGTCTACAACTAAGGACTGAGTTAGGCACTTACTTATAGCTGGTTCGAAGATGTCTTGCTTGAGCGTGGGCTTGGGCTTCGCCTTGGGCTGCAAGAGGGAACTCCTCGAAGTTGAACGGCAAGGGGAGGTGCTGGCCGAGTGCCTTAGGTGCGTGGGAAAGGTGCCTTGAAGGTGGCCGGCTGCTAGGAAGGTGCCGAACTTGGTGCTTTGGGTTAAGGTGACTAAGTAGGGTCACTAGAGGATGGGCGGGTATTAAGGTAGGTAGTGCTAAAGGGGAGCCTAAGGGAGTGCCTAAGGGAGATGAATGGCTGGCCGAGTGGGTTTGGTACAGTCGGTTGGAGTGGTCGACTAAGGGAAGCTTGGTGGTGGTGGTTGCTAGGGTGGCTAGGTAATGGCGAGGATGGGAAGGGAGCTAGCTAGGGTGTGGGGTAAGGTGGATTTAGGGGCTAGTGGGAAGTGATATGGGCAGGTCTTAGGGAGCTAAGTGGAGTGGCCGGGTGTTGCTAGGGGAAGTGGTTCAAGGTGGGTGGTTGAAGTGGCTAAGGTCTGGCCGAATGGGTAAGGATGGTGGATAGGTGGTGTTGGGGTGATGTGGTGGTGGTGTAGGTGGTTGAGAGTGGAGGGGGAGTCAAGAAGAGGTAGAGTGAAGCTGAGGTACTAACCGGGTAATGAGGAGAGGCGGTGGATGGAAGAGGGGCAGCCGGGTGTCTTGGATGCGTAGGATGCAGCCGGGAGATGGTGGCGATGGGAGGCTGGCCGGCTAGAAGTGGTGTAGGAGGAGTTTGGTGGTGAGTGGCGGTGGTGCAGGTGGAAGACTCGGCTGGAAGGTGGCTGGGGTCGGCTGGGAGAGATGGGCTGGAAAAGTTGGAGAGACCAAGGTCCCAAAAAGCTGAAAAACCCACCCACTAGGGGGGGTTTATAGCTTTTTGAAGGGCGGTTGGGGCTGGTATTAGGAGGGTGGTTAGGTGGTTTAGGTGGTGGTGGTGTGGTGATAAGGTGGGCTGGTTTTTAGGAGGGGCCAGATATTTTAATACAAGGGGTTTTGGGTAGATGGTGTGCTAGGTTTAGGTGGGGTGGTTTAGGGGTTTAGGGTTTAGCTAGGTGGGTTGGTTTTGGGGTGAGGTTTAGTGAGGTGGGTTAGGTGATTAGGCTAGGATTAGGTTAGGTTTAGGGAAATTAAACTAGGATTAGGGAAGTGGGTTAGGTGATTAGGTTGGGATTAGGCCGGGATTAGGGAAGGGGGTTAGGTGATTAGGCTAGGATTAGGGTAGGATTAGGGTAAAAGGCTAGGATTAGGGCTTTTTGATTAGGGTTGGGTTAAGGAGCTCCCTTTGCGTGACCCATATACCTTGTTGCATCATGTTGGTGCAGCCCTAGGTTAGGTTTTGGCTAATTACAAGCTTAAACCCATGCTAATTAGGCTAACCCACATGATTAACCCCAAACTTGACACACAAGTCAAGCTTAATTACAATCACACTCTAATCTTATCCTCCCCCACTCTCTCTCATGCCCATAATCCCACGTGAAATTCAAGTGGGCCCCACCTCCATTTATGAGAAGGTGATGTGAGCCATGGATGTGGATATTGGATTGAATCTCTGGATCCAAATCCAAATCCAAGTCCACACATGGGTTTGGATTGGGATCTGGATATATATGGTCCAAATCCAATCCAAACTGAATTCTGACTCCTTCGGGCTGTGTTCGAAACGAACGGTTTGTGCGGGGTCTGACAGCATCAGTACTCCGTCTGCGTTGGGTCTTTGCCAACATGATCGTCCGCTTCTGTTTTCGCCTTCCAAAGTTGATTTCAAGTAATGTTTTGTTGATAACAGGGTCTTGGACGTTCGAGATCCTGGGAGTGGATTCAATACGAGAGTTGTTGTGCCGGGCTCGACTTGTGCTCCAGTTCCGGGCTCTCTTTAGCTTTTATGGTCCTGTCTTGATTAGGGCAAGCTGCTTCGGGGTTTTAAAACATATTTTAAAGTTTTTCAAAGCTATATTACACATATTTAAAACATATAAAGTTCAAAACATATGTACAAGGTTGCCTGGAAGGCTCTTGGGTTTCCAGACTCAAAATAGCCCTTTGGGGCTGCTTTTATAAAACCAGGTTTGTTTTGAGAAATTCGTGGGATTTTGGGGTGTTTACAGTATTGAATATTGATAGGATCAGCTAAATTCCTACCTTCTACATCGATCAACCAATATGAGTTGTTCGTGGTGGTTGCACGTACAACATAGGGTCCATCCCACTTGGGGCGCCACTTTCCAAGGGGATGTGGGCCACGATAGTGGATGATTTTCAAAACTAGATCCCCCACTTCACAGTGGCGAGGTCTCACGTGTTTGCCATAGTGTCGGGCTATCCTTTGCCGGTATGCACGAGCATGATCTATGGCAAGGAGTCGCCACTCATCTAGCAAATCTAGCTCGGCCATCCTAGCATGCTGAAGCGTCTCTAGGGGGAGGTCGAGTGCTAGGGATGTATGGAATGAATGCAGTTGAGTATGAATGGGAAGAATGGCGTTTGTGCCATAGACCAATTCGAATGGTGTGGCATTCGTGGGAGTCCGGATGGAAGTCCTATAAGCCCATAAGGCTTCATCCAGCTTCTCGTGCCACGTCCTACCCTTCTCTAAGGTTTTCTCAATTATGCTAATGAGAGTCTTGTTTGTAGCTTCGGCTTGGGCGTTGCCTTGAGGGTAGTAGGGCGAAGAGAAGTGGTGAGTTATGCCATACGTGTTGCACAACTTAACCATCCACTCGTTTTTGAATGGGGTGCCATTATCAGACACAAGGTCTCGTGGAACCCCAAATCGAGCCAAGATATTCCTCCTAATGAAAGCCACCACATGTTGCCCCAGTACGTTGGTCAGGGAAATGGCTTCCACCCATTTGGAGAAATACTCCGTGGCTGCTAAAATGAATCGATGCCCATTCGAGGCTTTTGGAAATATAGGGCCTATGATGTCAAACGCCCACATGGTAAATGGCCAGGGGCTGACCACGAAATGTAATACAGATGAGGGGATACGAATGGCGTGCCCATGCACTTGACATGGATGACACTTCCTAACATGATCATGGCAATCCTTTTTCAGGGTGGACCAAAAATAGCCCCCTCTAAGTATTTTCATCGCCATCATGTTGGCATTAACATGACCTCCACATTCTCCATCGTGGAACTCATGCATCAGTATCCTAGCCTCCTCTAGATCGATACACCTAAGCAAGATGCCGGTAAAACTCTTTTTGTATAGAACCCCACCCAGAATGGTGTATTGGGTCGAAATCTTATGGATGAATGCCTTATCTTTGGATTTGGCATCCTCGGCGAATCCCCCATTTTCTAAAAATTGTTTGATGTCATAAAACCAGGGTTTTTCAATGGAATCTGGGTTATTTTGACAAATATCCAGATCGTGTGTGGATGGGTTGGGCGCATGCCATATTTCTAAAGACCGGGTCCCGGTAATGGGATTGACGTTTAGGGTTGAACCCAAGGAGGAGAGGGCATCGGCGATGCCATTGTCCTCTCTTCCTACGTGTGTGAGTTTACACGATTGGAAGGACTGGACCAATCGAGTGGCCAACTCGTGATATGGAAGTAGTTTTTCATTACGTACTTGCCAAATTTTCAAAACCTGGTTTATAACAAGGAGCGAATCTCCAAAGACCTCGATGCATGATGCCCCTAGAGTTTTTGAATTTCTTAAGCCTTGTATGAGTGCTTCATACTCAGCTACGTTGTTGGAACATTCGAAATCTAGGCAGACTGCTATGGGAATCTCACCCTTTTCAGGGGAGATGAGGATGACCCAAGCACCAGCCCCTCGTTGGTTTCGTGCCCCATCGAAGTGCATCTTCCACACTTAGTTTTCAAAATTGTTTGCCAAAATGTGGTTTTGAAAATGGTTTTGTAATATGCCTTCATCAGGCATTTCATCAAATGTGGGATACGCGTCCTCTAGGGGGAACTTAGCCTCGTAGTCTGTCAGGGCTTGTCCCTTAATGGAGATCTGGTGATGGTATTTCAGGTCATACTCCATTAGAAGGATTTGCCATTTGCCCAATCTACTCGTGAGAATGGGTTTTTCGAACAAGTGCTTGATTGGATCAAGCTTGGATACTATCCAGATCTCATGATCTAGGAAATAGTGTCTGAATTTCTGGCAGGCCCAAACTAGGGCCAAGCACGTCTTCTGCATGGCTTGATAATTTCGTTCATAAGCCAAGAGAGTTTTCGAAATATAATAGATGACATACTCCTTATGGGTGTCATCCTCGTATTGAGCCAATAGGGCTCCTAAAGCATTCGCATGCATAGAGATGTAGAGTAAAAGCGGTTTTCCTTGCTTCGGAGGATTCAAAACGGGGGGATTAACCAGGTATGCCTTTAGTCTCTCGAAGGACCTTTGGCATTCGTCATCCCATAAGAATTTTGTGCCCTTCCTCAACAGTTTATTGAAGGGTTCGCATCCAGTCGCCAGATTTGATATAAATCGGCGAACGGATTGTAATCGACCCTGGAGGCTACGAATTTGGGTGAGATTGGAGGGTGGAGCCATGTCTATGATGGCTCGACACTTAGAGGGGTCGACTTCTATACCCCTTTGGCTCACCATAAAGCCTAGAAGCTTCCCTGATTCTACCCCGAATACACATTTTTGAGGGTTTAGCTTTACTTTGTAAAGCCTAAGCCTTTCGAAAATCTTTTGCAAACATTCGATATGAGTGCATCGGGTTTTGGATTTCGCCAAGAGATCATCTACATACACTTCTACGAGCTCATGAATTTGATCATGGAAGATCGTGGTCATGGCTCTCTGGTATGTCACGCCGGCATTTTTCAAACCAAAGGGCATGACTGTTGTAGATGCTGCGAAAATCCCCGCCTCTTCGCCTTTTCAGGGCTTTAAAGCGGATCCTCTTGTGCGTCTAAGGCCTATTTATATAAACAGGGCGTGCCAACTAGCTTACCTAAGCTAGCGAAGATATATTTTAAACTGACTTCTAATCGTGGGGATTGTGAGCAAGTGAGCTCTTGTCGTCGCAGACCTTCTTGCACCGATGCGCAAGGGTCAGTCTGTACGCTTTGAAAATTTGAGTTTTTTTTGAGATAGAAAGCCTACGAAGCGGTTCGAGGTGTTTTAATTCGGGTCTTTTAGATGCGATTGCAGATTTTAGATCACTTGGATTTGCACGTGCCTAAGTCTTTCCTTTTATCCCTTCATGGGCCACCTAGTTTTGTGTGTTATGAACACTCCACTACATGGGCGAATTTGAGCGGGAATACGGGGCTTGCTTTGATGCAATATGCATCCTACCTCATGGTATGGTGTAGATGCAATGCAAACTCACGCTACTCCAAAGGGAAAACCCGAAATGTAAAGACAATGCCGAAGGGAAATAACCGAAGGGAAATGACTTGTAATGTAAATGCCGAAGGGAGATATGTATATAGAGTATGTATATGGGCCCTTACTCGGGTCTTGCAAATAAGAGCGAAGGCTCAATGTGGGTGCGTGCTTGAATTGAAAGACTTATACACACGACATGAAATTAAACCCAAATATAACTTGCAGTATGGCCTTGACTAAGGTCTTGGGAATAAGAGCGAAAGCTCAATGTGTGTGAGTGCTTGAATTGAAGTACTACGCACACAACATGAAATTAAACCCAAATAGTATAACACGGCCCTTACTTGGGTCTTTCAAATAAGAGCGAAGGCTCAATGTGTGTGAGTGCTCTAGCAGGCCGTTGTCTTGGGCTTGGCTGGCCTGCCTTTAGGGCAGGCCATGATGTCTTTGGGTGGGACACGAGAGGGAGTTAGGTGGGCTCGGCCAGCTCTTGGCCGAGCCAAGGTTTTGCTCGAAAAAGGTGGGTGGCTCGGCCAGCAAATGGCTGAGCTAGGCTAGGTTTTGCTTGGGTTCTACGTAGGGTTTAGCTAGGTGGTGGTTTTGGGTGGAAGACTTGGTGAAAAACGGCCAGGACTTGGCTGTTTTGGTGGCGATTTTAGGTGATGTTTGGGTGGTCTAGAGAGGTTAAGGAAGAGGGAGTCTAGGTTAGGTTTAGGGGCTTATCTATTTGCAGCACCGCTCCAGCCACCACTCAAGCCGCCAAGCTCCACCACGATCTCCACTCCCAGCCAGCTTGAAGAAGACGATCGTTTGGTGCAGCCCTTGCCTCCACGGGCCAATCCCATCTCAAACAAAAAAAGATTTTGGCCTATCAGGCTCTTTCTCTCTCATCCCCCCCTTTATCTCACGTGAGGAGCTTCCCTGGAGAGTTCTCTCATGAAAAATTTTTCATGCCCAGCACCTCTATTTATAGAGGTTTTAAGTGGGTCTTGGATCTTGGGTTTTGGATTTGGGTCTAGCTATCCGGATCCAATCCAAACTCTTTGTGGATCTGGATCACGGATCTCGGATATTTTGAGATCCAGATCCAATCCAAACACAATTTGGATCTAGATCTGGATATTTTTGGGTCCAGACCCAATCCAGACTTTTCTTCTGCTCCTTGGTTTTCTGGTGCTTTTCACCGTCGGTTTCGAGCGGGCTTCGATTCATCGGACGCCCAACTCTGGCCTGGGTCTTCCCCAAGTCTTTCTTCCAACCGGTGTTCTGCTTTTCAGGACTTTTTTGGCGTTCGTTTCGGTCTGCCATTTTGGTTTTTGGCCGGTTCCTGTTGATATCGAACTCAGATTGCCGCACGGATTCCGTTCTTCATTCTGACGGGACGTGTCTCGGACTTCTGTCGACCTCCTTAGGTATTGGGCTTCTTTCTACATTTTGGAGCTGCTTTATGCTTTTTCTTTGACCCAAATTATATTTTTACCCTTTTATCGGGCTTTTCTCCAAACGGGCTCTTTTTTCTTCCGTTTTTGAACAGGGGGTGGCTTTTGAGACTCGAGGCTTGATTTCTCTTCTTGTCGGAGCTCTTCTCTTGCCTTTTGTACCTATTTTCACATTTTAAAATAGGTTGTCGTTTTTGGCTCAAACGAGCTTTTTGTGTTTTTGAAAGTTTTTTTGATTTTTTGGAAAATTTGGGGTGTTTACAGATGCCCCTCTTTGGCATTATCCAAATTGATTTGGATAATGGCGAAGAAGATAACACCCCATTTTGGTTTTCCTCTCAAATTTTCTTGAGAATACACCATTTTTATTTTGCAAAACCCTGTTTTCTTTTACCATAGGTGGGGATTTTTAGCAAAAAGGGGACTTTTCCTAGGTTTCCCTATGTATGATCATGCATGGGCGATGCATGCATGAGAAAAAAACGTTTTTGTTATTGGGGTTTTGAGCCCAAAGAGTGCCTTTTGAGGTAGGCTGCTCCGAGCAGGTTTTACCCATGTCTTCTAGACATTTTCGGGTTTTCGAGCTTTGGAGAGAGCCTTTTGAGGCTGTCTGCTCCAAGCAGGTTCTACCCTTGTCTTTTTGACATTCGTGGGTGTAAACACCCTGAAATCCCATGAACTTCTCAAAACAACCTGGTTCTATAAAAGCAACCCCAAAGGGCTATTTTGAGTCTGGAAACCCAGGAGCCTTCCAGACAACCCTGTACATATGTTTTGAACTCTGTATTTCGAAAACATACAATATGGCTTTTAAAACCTTTTTAAAACATGTTTTGGAACCCCGAAGCAGCTTGGCCTAATCCAGACAGGACCAGGAAAGATAAGAAGAAACCGGAACCGGAGCAAATGTCGAGCCCGGCACAGCAACTCTCGTATCAAATCCACACCCCCAGGATCTCGAACGTCCAAGACCCTATTATCATCAAAACATCATTTGAAGTCATCTCTAGAAGGCGAAAACAGAGGCGGACGATCATGTTGGCGAAGACCCAACGCAAACGGAGCACTGATGCTGTCAGGCCCCACACAAACCGTTCGTTTCGAACACAGCTCGAAGGAGTCAGAGTTTAGTTTGGATCGGATCTGGACCATATATATCCAGATCCCAATCCAAACCCATGTATGGACTTGGACTTGGATTTGGATCCAGAGATCCAATCCAATATCCATATCCATGGCCCACATCACCTTCTCATAAATGGAGGTGGGGCCCACTTGAATTTCCCGTGGGATTATGGGCATGAGAGAGAGTGGGGGTTGGATAAGATCAAGTGTGTGTTGTAATTAAGCTTGACTTGTGTGTCAAGTTTGGGGTTAATCATGTGGGTTAGCCTAATTAAGTGGGTTTAAGCTTGTAATTAGCCAAAACCTAACCTAGGGCTGCACCAACATGCTGTGGTAAGGTCTATGGGCCATGCAAAGGGAGCTCCTTCACCTAAACCTAACCAAAAACACCTAATCCTAGCCTTCCACCCTAATCCGGCCCTAATCTGAGCCTAATCACCTAACCCACTTCCCTAATCCCGGCCTAATCCCAACCTAATCACCTAACTCACTTCCCTAATCCCGGCCTAATCCCAACCTAATCACCTAACCCACTTCCCTAATCCTTCCCTAAACCTAGGTTAATTACCCTAAACCTAGCCTAATCCTAGCCTAATCACCTAACCTAGCTCACTAAACCTCACCCTAGAACCAACCCACCTAACTAAACCCTAAACCTCTAAACCACCCCTAGCCCACAACCTACCCAAACCACTTGTATCTAAAATATCTGGCCCTACCCTTTCCAGCCCACCTTATCATCATACCACCCTACCTAAACCACCTAACCACTACCCCAAACCCAGCCCTAACCGACCTAACCCAGCCCTATATAAACCCCCCCCCTTGGGGGCGGGTTTCATCATCTAGAAGCCCACCCATTCCCAGTCGGGTCCTCCACTTCCCCAAGCTCAGCCGCCTGCTCCACCTGCTCCACCTGCTCCACATCCCACCACCACCTTCTCCACATCCTGCCACCACCATCGCCACCATCATCCGGTTGATTCCCTTCCACCCACCACCATTTCTTCACCCGGTAAGTCCCCTACATCCTACCTTACTACTTCTTCACTCCCTCTCCACTCTCAGCCACCTAATCCACTCCCCTACCACCCTAACATCAGCCCTTCCACTCGCTGCCACCCTTCTCACTCAACCGAACCCATAGCTCCCTAACTACCCGCCACCACCTAGCCCTTTTAGTCCCATTCGGCCACCCTATCCGACTCCCTAAAACCTGCCCACATCACCCTAAGACACCTATCATACCCACTACCACCTGGTCCCATCTCCTAGCTAGCTCCCTTCCCTTACACCACTCCTAGCTGCCCTAGCAGCCCACCACCACCAAACTCCCCTAGTCGGCCACTCCAATCGACTGTTGCTCCTTCGCTCAGCCAGCAACCCGCCAACCTTAGTTGCCCCATTAGGTCTTCCTTTGAGCTTCCCTTAGTGCCATACTCCCTTAGTGACTTAGGTCCTTTAACCCAACACACCAAAGACAACCCTTTGCTAGTGTAGACGCGCGAAAATCCCCGCCTCTCGCCTTTTCAGGGCTCGGAGCGGATCCTCTCGTGTGTCTAAGGCCTATGTATGCGAACAGGAAGTGCCAGCTAGCTTACTTAAGCTAGCGAAGATATTTTTAACACTGACTTCTAAACGTGGCGACTGTGAGCAAGTAAGCTTTTGTCGTTGCAGACCTTCTTGCACCGATGCGCAAGGGTCAGTCTGTACACTTTGCAAAAATCGAGTTTTGGAGAGAAAGTCTACGAAGCGGTTTGAGGTGTCTATTTCGGGTCTTTAAAATGCGATTGCATGTTTTAGATCACGTGGATTTGCACGTGCCTAAGTCTTTTCTTTTATCCCTCTTCGGGCCACCTAGTTTGTGTGTTATGAACACTCCACTACATGGGCGAATTCGAGCGGGGCTTGCTTTGATGCAATATGCGTCCTACCTCGTGGTATGGCGTAGATGCAATGCAAACTCACGCTACTCCAAAGGGAAAACCCGAAATGTAAAGACAATACTGAAGGGAAATAACCGAAGGGAAATATGTATATAGAATATGTATATGAGCCCTTACTCGGGTCTTGCAAATAAGAGCGAAGGCTCAATGTGGGTGCGTGCTTGAATTGAAAGACTTACACACACGACATGAAATTAAACCCAAATATAAATTGCAGTATGGCCTTGACTAAGGTCTTGGGAGTAAGAGCGAAGGCTCAATGTGTGTGAGAGTGCTTGCATTGAAGTACTACACACACGACATAAATGAAACCCAAATATAATTGCAATAAGGCCTTTACTAAGGTCTTGGGAATAAGAGCGAAGGCTCAATGTGTGTGAGAGTGCTTGAATTGAAAGACTTACACACACGACATGAAATTAAACCCAAATAGTATAGGTCGGCCCTTACTTGGGTCTTTCAAATAAGAGCGAAAGCTCAATTTGTGTGAGAGTGCTTGAATTGAAAGACTTACTCACACGACATGAAATGAAACCCAAATAGTATAGGTCGGCCCTTACTTGGGTCTTTCAAATAAGAGTGAAAGCTCAATGTGTGTGAGTGCTTGAATTGAAAGACAACGCACCCAACTTAAGCAAAAACCCTACGAAAATGAAAGTATATATATATACTTATGTATTAGGGGTTGATTAGGCCCGTGTGTGTTCAAAATCGTGCACAACTAAGAGAGTGCACGTGTGTGGGTGTGCCAAGCCACGTTATTACAAGCGGGGGGAGACTATGCTCCGTTATTACAACCCCGTATCAAATTGAATCTCAGGCAAGTATACAACTAAAGACCGAGTTTAGGCACTTACGAGTAGCTGGTCCGTAGAGGCCTTGCTTGAGCGTGGGCTTGGCCTTCGCCTTGGGCTGCAAACGGGAGCTCCGCGAGGGTGAATGACAAAGGGTGCTGGCCGGCTGCAAGTGGGTGTCGCCTTGATGTGGAAAATTAAAGGGGCTGGGCCAAGTATGTAGGTAGGGTCACGAATGGAGAGTATAGAGTGTTAGGGAATATGGACCTAAGGGGAGTTTAAGGGAAGGCCGAATGGGAGTCCTAGGGGAATGTGGTGGTAGCGGGCTGCTAGGATGACTAGGTTCGGGTGAGTGAGAAGGGTGGCAGCAAAGGGGAATGGCTGGTGGTAGGGTGTTGTGGTAGGGTTTAGGTGGCTGAGAGTGGAGAGGGAGTGAAAAAGGTAAGACGAAGAAAGGGGTACTAACCGTATGGAGAGAGGCGGTGGATGGAAGAGAGAAGCCGGGTGGTTGGGAAGTAGTGCAAATGGTGGCGTTCGGCTGGGAGATGGTGGTGTAGGTGGCGATGCAGGTGGTGGTGGGATGGAGAGCAGGTGGCGGTGCAGGTGGAGCAGGTGGAGCAGGTGGGAGATGGTGGCACTCGGCTAGACTTGGGGAAGGAGGGGACCCGACTGGGATGGGTGAGGCGACTAGATAGGAAAACCCGCCCCCAAGGGGGGGGGTTTATATAGGGAGTTGGGTAGGTCGGTTAGGGCTGGGTTTGGGGTAGTGGTTAGGTGGTTTAGATAGGGTGGTATGAAGATAAGGTGGGCTGGAAAGGGTAGGGCCAGATATTTTAAAAACTAGTGGTTTGGGTAGATTGTGGGCTAGGGGTGGCTTAGGGGTTTAGGGCTAGGTTAGGTGGTTGGGTTCTAGGGTGAGGTTTTGTGAGCTAGGTTAGGTGATTAGGCTAGGTTTAGGGAAATTAACCTAGGTTTAGGGAAGGATTAGGGAAGTGGGTTAGGTGATTAGGTTGGGATTAGGCCGGGATTAGGGAAGTGGGTTAGGTGATTAGGCTCAGATTAGGGGTGGATTAGGGTGGTAGGCTAGGATTAGGTGTTTTGGGTTAGGTTTAGGTGAAGGAGCTCCCTTAGCATGGCCCATAGACCTTAACCACCTCATGTTGGTGCAGCCCTAGGTTAGGTTTTGGCTAATTACAAGCTTAAACCCACTCAATTAGGCTAACCCACATGATTAACCCCAAACTTAACACACAAGTCAAGCTTAATTACAACACTCTTGATATTATCCATCCCCACTCTCTCTCATGCCCATAATCCCACGTGAAATTCAAGTGGGCCCCACCTCCATTTATGAGAAGGTGATGTGGGCCATGGATATGGATATTAGATTGGATCTCTGGATCCAAATCCAAATCCAAGTCCACACATGGGTTTGGATTGGGATCTGGATATATATGGTCCAGATCCAATCCAAACTGAACTCTAACTCCATCGAGCTGGGTTCGAAACGGACGATTTGTGCGGGGCCTGACAGCATCAGTACTCCGTCTGCGTTGGGTCTTCGCCAACATGGTCGTCCGCCTCCGTTTCTGCCTTCCGGAGATGACTTCAAATGACATTTTGATAAGAACAGGGTCTTGGACGTTCGAGATCCTGGGGGTATGGATGTGATACGAGAGTTGCTGTGCCGGGCTTGACATGTGCTCCGGTTCCGAGCTCTCTTAGCTCTCCTGGTCCTGTCTTGATCGGGCCAAGCCGCTTCGGGGTTTCAAAAACGTGTTTTAACAGGTTTTCAAAAACTATATTATATATTTTTGAAATAGAAAAGTTTAAAACATATATACAGGGTTGTCTGGAAGGCTCTTGTGTTTCCAGACTCAAAATGGCCCTTTGGAGTTGCTTGTACAAAACCAGATGAATTTGAGAAATTCGTGGGATTTCGGGGTGTTTACACCTAGCAGCCGGCCACCTTCAAGGCGCCTCTTCCGTGCGCCAAGGACACTCGGCCAACACCTTTTGCCGTTCAACCTCGCGGAGCTCCCTTTTGCAGCCCAAGGCGAAGGCCAAGCCCACGCTCAAGCAAGGCATCTTCGAACCAGCTATTAGTAAGTGCCTAACTCGGTCTTTAGTTGTATACTTGCTTGAGATTCAATTCGATACGGGGTTGTAATAACGGAGCATAGTCTCCCCCCGCTTGTAATAACGTGGCTTGGCACACCCACACACGTGCATTCTCTTAGTTGTGCACGATTTTGAACACACACGGGCCTAATCAGCCCCTAATACATAAGTATATACATATACTTTAATTTTGTAGGGTTTTGCTTAAGTTGGGTATGTTGTCTTTCAATTCAAGCACTCACACACATTGAGCCTTCGCTCTTATTTGAAAGACCCAAGTAAGGGCCGACCTATACTATTTGGGTTTCATTTCATGTCGTGTGTGTAAGTCTTTCAATTCAAGCACTCACACACATTGAGCCTTCGCTCTTATTTGAAAGACCCAAGTAAGGGCCGACCTATACTATTTGGGTTTCATTTCATGTCGTGTGTGTAAGTCTTTCAATTCAAGCACTCACACACATTGAGCCTTCGCTCTTATTCCCAAGACCTTAATCAAGGCCATACTGCAAGTTATATTTGGGTTTAATTTCATGTCGTGTGTGTAAGCCTTTCAATTCAAGCACGCACCCACATTGAGCCTTCGCTCTTATTTGCAAGACCCGAGTAAGGGCTCATATACATACTCTATATACATATCTCCCTTCGGCATTTACATTTGAAGTCATTTCCCTTCGGTCATTTCCCTTCGGTTATTTCCCTTCGGCATTGTCTTTACATTTCGGGTTTTCCCTTTGGAGTAGCGTGAGTTTGCATTGCATCTACGCCATACCACGAGGTAGGACGCATATTGCATCAAAGCAAGCCCCGCTCGAATTCGCCCATGTAATGGAGTGTTCATAACACACAAACTAGGTGGCCCATAAAGGGATAAAAGGAAAGACTTAGGCACGCGCAAATCCACGTGATCTAAAATCTGCAATCGCATCTAAAAGACCCGAAATTGACACCTCGAACCGCTTCGTAGGTTTTCTATCCCAAAACTCGATTTTTGTAAAGCGTACAGACTGACCCTTGTGCATCGGTGCAAGAAGGTCTGCGACGACAAGAGCTCACTTGCTCACAGTCGCCACGATTAGAAGTCAGTTTAAAATACATCTTCGCTAGCTTAGGTAAGCTAGCTGGCACGCCCTGTTTGCATAAATAGGCCTTAGACGCACGAGAGGATCCACTCCAAAGCCCAGGAAAGGCGGGGAGGCGTGGGTATTTTCGCGCCTCTACAGTGGGTTTTTTTGAAAATTTTCTTTTTGAAAACGAACTCCTTTTAGCTTGTATCGAAAAGGACTTCTGTTTTTCATACTTCCCTTCATTCGGGTTTCAATACCTGCTACTCAGTAAAGGTTTTTGGGTAGGAAAACTTGGAAAACATTTCAAAGTTCCATTTCCTACAAAACAAAGTCGAGTTCTCAAACAAAATGAAATCCAAATAAGCCGATTTTATTCGTACTTTAGGATTTTCGCAAATTTGAACCTTTTTCCTTGGGGATAAGCCGTAGGGATACGGGAAAGAGATACCACGGTCCCTTCTGAAGCGTCCCGTGGTTTTAGGCAAAGAGTCGGAAAATCGCTCTTTGAGCTTTGGCTTTTTATTTCTTTTTATTTCTTTTCTTTCTTTTTTTTCACAGAGGGTCTCCCTTTGAGAGTATTTTTTCATTAATCCCTCTTTTCTTTAAAGGAGAGCAGCTCTTTGGAGGAGTTTTTGTATTCCCTGTTTATGAAGGGAAGACCTCTTTGGGAGGAGTGTTTTTATATCTCCTTTTTCTTTTGAAACGAGAAGACCTAGAGGAGTTTTTGTATTCTCTGTTTATGAAGGGAAGACCACTTTCGGAGGAGTTTTTGTATTCTTGATTTTTTTCTTTCTTTTGAACACAGCCAATTTTCCTTTTTGGAGAGAAAGTAGAAATGGGGAAGGCTTATCCCTTTGGTTACTCGATTCAAACGAGATCGTCCTATTTCTTAATAGCATCTGCTATTTGAAAATATTTTGATATTTTGAACAAGCCTTAATCTTGTAAGCCAGGGTTCCTTGAAATATCGCCAATTTGTTTTTGGAAGACTCTACCTTTCGAAAAGTATAAATTCCTCGATTCAGGGTTATATAATCAACTTCGATCCTTCTTTCAAGAAGTTTCAAAGGAGTTCAATTTTTCAAAATCTTTTCGAAAAAGGAATTTGACATAAACCCTTTTGACTATTCGGGCATTTTCGGGGTTTTGCTAATTTCTACCCACGACATCAACAAATTTTCGATTTTTGTTGCCCTTTTGAAGACATGGGGACATTCCTACTCAGGTTTGCCAACCTCTTGGGCTTTCTTTGGGGTGATATGATATGAATATGATGCATGCTATGCACTCCATGTGATTCAAAATGGAAATACATGATTTTATGCAAGAGTGAACATATGAAATGTATTTCACAAGTTAAGAAGGAGATGCATTCTATCAAATTTGTTTCTTCATGGAAGGTGTCTAGGGGCTATATTTAAAAATGCCCCTAGCTTGAGGGAAATTTCGCATGGCCACATGGTGAAGGGCCATGGTTTTTCAAAAGACTTTTTTGGATGGACAATGGGATGTTTATGTCCATGCATTTGCACGATTTTCCTAACATGATCATGCTACTTTTTGCTCAAGGATGGAAAACACAACCAACCCTAAGTGATCATCATGGCCATCGGGCTTTGATTTTGACATGGTCTCCATATTTCATCGTGAGATTCATGTTCTTATCCAAACACAATCAAGGTTTTCATATAAACCTGAAGTTGAAAAATCTTTCTTTTCAAAGTTATATGTAGGGTTAAATTTTCGAAATTTTGATCCCTTTTGAGAAAGCAATTTTGGGAAATCCTCCCTTTCTATATGAAGATGGTTTCATACCAGCCCTTTTGATTTGAAATATGTTTCCTATACTTGATTTTGGTCAAGCAGGGTTTTTGGAATTCATTTTGAAAAATTCGTGCCTTCATGGGGCATTTGATCAAGTATGGGGAATGTGTCTCACAAAGGCACTTCAGCCACACGATATAGGGCTTGTCCCTTAATTGAGTCTTGAGTTTTGAAACTCATACTCCATTGAAAGGGGCTGCCATTTTGCCTACCTATTTAAGACAGGTTTTTCAAAAGAGTGCTTTAATGAATCATTCCCCTTTCCATGGGAGATGATGTCTCGAATTTTTAGGGCCTACAGCAAGGCCAAGCACGATTTTTCTTTTGGCTTAGTGATTCCTTTCACACGCCAAAAGAGTTTTCGAAATGTATGGCACATTTAGTATGAATAACATCTTCATTTGATCAAGTCAAGCAAACAATGCAGGATTTGTTAGGTGATTAGGTTGGGATTAGGCCGGGATTAGGGAAGTGGGTTAGGTGATTAGGTTCAGATTAGGGGTGGATTAGGGGTTTAAGCTAGGATTAGGCGTTTTGGGTTAGGTTTAGGTGAAGGAGCTCCCTTAGCATGGCCCATAGACGTTGATCATCTCATGTTGGTGCAGCCCTAGGTTAGGTTTTAGCTAATTACAAGCTTAGACCCACTCAATTAGGCTAACCCACATGATTAAACCCAAACTTGACACACAAGTCAAGCTTAATACAACACTCTTGATATTTTCCATCCCCACTCTCTCTCATGCCCAATATCCCACGTGAATTTCAAGTGGGCCCCACCTCCATTTATGAGAAGGTGATGTGGGCCATGGATATGGATATTGGATTGGATCTCTGGATCCAAATCCAAATCCAAGTCCACATATGGGTTTGGATTGGAATCTGGATATATATGGTCCAGATCCAATCCAAACTGAACTCTGACTCCTTCGAGATGGGTTCGAAACGGACGATTCGTGCGGGGCCTGACAACATCAGTACTCCGTCTGCGTTGGGTCTTCGCCAACATAGTCGTCCGCCTCTGTTTCTGCCTTCCGGAGATGACTTCAAAGGATATTTTGATAAGAACAGGGTCTTGGACGTTCGAGATCCTGGGGGTGTGAATCAGATACAAGAGTTGCTGTGCCGGGCTCGACATGTGCTCCGGTTCCGGGCTCTTCTTAGCTCTCCTAGTCCTGTCTTGATCGGGCCAAGCCACTTCGGGGTTTTGAAAACATGTTTTAAAAAGTTTTCAAAAGCCATATCATATGTTTTTGAAAGATAAAGTTTAAAACATATATATAGGGTTGTCTGGAAGGCTCCTGGGTTTCCAGACTCAAAAATGGCCCTTTGGGGCTGCTTTTACAAAACCAGGTTTGTTTTAAGGAATTCGTGGGATTTCGGGGTGTTTACAAGTGCATACCTGCATCGAACAAACCCGAACAAAACATGCAAAACACGCCCAAGTGATTAAAATTGAAAGACTTAGGGTCGCCCAAACCTAGTAAAAGCAAAAACTCGCCAAGTGCATGATTTCCAAGATTTTCAAAACACCTGTTTATTCAAAAATCAATTTTTGAGTTTAACTTGTTTCAAAAGAAGTCTCTAAGCGTACAGACTGACCCTTGCGCGTCGGTGCAAGAAGGTCTGCGACGAAAAAATCCCGCTAGCCTACAATCGCCTTTCAAAAGTCAGATATTTCAAAAACTACTTCGCTAGTTTGAGTAAGCTAGATGGCACGCCCTAAAAGCGAAGGTAGATTGCGAAAAGATTCGCTCCAGGCCTAAGAACTTGGAGTCGAGGATTTTCCGTGTCTACAGATTTGGCACGCCCGGTGGGAGTCGGGACTTAAATTGATTTCAAGCAAACAAGTTACACTCAAAATTTTCGAAAAAAAAGGGGTGTTTTCCAAAATTCGTACATAGAAAATTTGCAGAAAATGGAGCAAAAGCCAAAATCCTCGTCGAGTAAATCAAAAGAGGTTTCTAAAAAAGCCAAAAAACGAGAAGCAATAGCTGATATACAAGCGATTTTCAAAGAAAAAATGGATGTTTTAAGCAAGGAGCTTAAAACCCATAAATCCCATAGCAGCTCTTCTCGGGCGCACAAAGATCGGGAAAAGAAAACTGATCTCAAACTCGACGAAGGATGTGAGGTAAAAGGCCAAAACCCAGAAAGGGACGAGTCCTCCACTCCCACACTTCCAAAATCCTCGTTGTGTAAATCAAAAGAGGTTTTCAAAATAGCCAAAGAATGAGAAATGCTAGCTGATATATGGGCAACTTTCAAAAAAATGGATGTTTTAAGCAAGGAGCTTAAAACCCATAAGTCCCATAGCAGCTCTTCTTAGGCGCACAAAGATTGTGAAAAGAAAACCAAATTCAAAATCGACGAAGGAATTAAGGTAAAAGGCCAAAACCCAGAAAAGGGCGAGTCCTCCACTCCCACAAATCCAAAATTCAAAAATTCCAAAGAAAATTCGAAAAAAGTTGTTTTTGTTTCAAAAAATCAAAAAAATCTTGAAAACTTTCAAAAAGACAAAAAAATTGAAAAATCAAACTTTGAAATTTTGAAAAATTCAAGTGAAATTCCTAAGTCTAGGCACACACACATAGTGGGACATAAAACCCACACCCCACACAGAGACGAGAGTGAAAAACAGGTAGGTTTCGAAAAGGAACGCCTCGTGAAACCCTGGGGGCTCAAAACAGAGTTACCCGGGAAAACGGCTTGCTCTCACCATGAAAAGGTAGACAAGCCACAAAGAGGTATGCCTGAAACCCATCCTTCTTAAAACTCTTTTCTTCATATAGGGTCATCAGATGCATTGGATAACCCCTCTGCACACACAAACCCACGAAATGTGCCTAAGTTAGAGAATTTTCAAGGTGCGCCAAATATCCCGCACCAGCCAAAAGAATTTCAAAAACAAAAACAAAAAAAAGTTGAAAAAATGGTAGACATGGAGACCCCTAATGCATGCATCGACATCTTAGGAGCTCATAACCCTGCCATAGAAAAACCCACTTCTTCGAGCCTAGTCTTGTACCCTGGAACCAAGATTAGAGCTTTGAAACAAAAAAATCCATCCCTAGGGGCACCACGAGTTGAACCTAGGGAGCAAGTAAAAAAATTCGAGGGAGCAAGCTTGTCTTCCCTCGAAGAAAAATTCTCCCAAATATAGGTTGTGTGGAAGCTCAAGCCTTCCATCACCCTGCAATATCCAAAGTTCCTCAAGGAACCAAGCATGGCTTTCCTTGAGGACAAAATCTCCCAATTCGGGGTTCTATGGAAGCACAAGTCTTCCATCACCCCAAAATATCCAAAATCTATCGAGGGACCAAGCACGGTTTCACTTGAAGACAAAAACGCCCCGAAATATCCAAAACTCCTCGAGGGACCAAGCACGGCTTCCCTTGAGAAACAAATCTCCCAAACCAGGGTTGTATGGAAGCCCAAGTCTTCCATCACCCCAGAATCCAAAATCCCAAAATCCAAAAGGATATATATCCCAAACATGGACGATTCCCTGTTCCAAGACCATGATTTATACAAAAACTTTTCAAAAAACAAGAAGTCTTGGAACATGATTCTGAATATGGGATATAAGCCCTACGAGGGCCTGGGAACTCAAAACCAAGGTAGGCTCGAACCTGTCCTACCTCAGGCCAATCGACAAAAGTATGGATTGGGCTACAGCCCACCCATACCCCCAGAACCGCTACCTAAGACCATCTGGGTCAAGGGTGCCCTGTAGAACCTCTAAAACCCAAAACCCATGTCTTAGACCTATTGATTAGAGTCTGATTCATGAATGTTTTCTTTGTAGGTTCATGGGAAGATCCCTCCTTTTGAAAAAGCCAAAACAAAAATCAGATATTTGCCAAAAAACCAAAAAAAAAATTGAAAACCCAAAACAAAATCTCAAAAACATTTGGAAAAATGAAAATTCCAAAAAGAAATTTGTTTTAAAGCCTTTGGCCATGTACAAAGTCCATTTTCGAAAATTGTAAAAATGCTTTTTGAAAATTGTATATAATTCCCAAAAACCAAAAAAATCCAAAAAAAAAAAATTGATCTTGAACACCCTTTTGTCTAGAGCTTTTCAAAATGAAAAGCTCGAGAATCACCAAAGTAGGGAGGAATGAACACCTCCAAGCTTCCTGAAATTCGCAAGATCCTTGACTTATGCAAAGATTGGGGATTTTTTTTAGAAATAAGCCTGACCCATAGTGCGTGCATAAGCATCATGCATCACATCTTGAAATCATTCATGTACATCGAGTCTAGACATCATCTTAGAACTCGAATTCAGGGTTTTGTAAAACCAAAGGGGCAATGAAAGTCGACCCCCTAAGTATTGAGCCTTCGTAGATAGGTCTCCATACGAATCAAATCCAACACCTTCAAGGCAAATTTCAAAACGGAAATGAGTCTCGAAAAAAGGGTTATCATTTCATAAAAGCCTTTTCAAAATTCTTTTGATAAAAACCTTCCATGCTTTAAGGCCCTCACCTCAGCCCAGCCGGCTCCACTCTCCACCTGCCCGCCTGCTCCACTCTCCACCTGCTCCACTCTCCACCTGCTCCACTAGCTCTACCTACACCGCCACCTTCCCTCTTCCATCCACCACCATTCCCCAGCCGGACGCCACCACCTTCATCCAACCGAACCAGCCAAGAGTCCCATCCACTCCCGGCTTCCCACTTCATCCGCCACCTCTCCCCATTCGGTAAGTACCCTAACTCTATCAAAGCCCTTCTCTACCACCTCTCCACTCCTAGCCACCCACCCTATCATCATCTCACCCCTTTTCCACCACCCTTTTCACTTAGCCGAACCTAGCATAACCTAAACTACCGGCCACTACCTAACCCTCCTATCCCATTCGGCCTTCCCCTAGGTGTCCCATTCGGCCTTCCCATAAACTCCCCTTTAGGTCCAGTTTCCCTAAAGACTCAACTCCCCTAGTGACCCTAAAAACTCACTTGTTCAGCCCCTTTAACCCCCCCCCCCCCACATCGAGGCGACATCCACTTGCAATCGGCCACCTTTGAGGCGCCTATCCCGCGCCCCACTTGCAGCCGGCCAGCACCTTTGGTCACCTAGCCTCGCGGAGCTCCCGTTTGTAGCCCAAGGAGAAGCCAAGCCCACGCCCAAGCAAGGCCTCTACGGACCAGCTACTCGTAAGTGCCTAAACTCGGTCCTTAGTTGTATACTTGCTTGAGATTCAATTTGATACGGGGTTGTAATAACGGAGCATAGTATCCCCCGCTTGTAATAACGTGGCTTGGCACAACCACACACGTGCACTCTCTTAGTCGTGCACGATTTTGAACACACACGGGCCTAATCAGCCCCTAATACATAAGTATATATATATACTTTCATTTTCGAAGGGTTTTGTTTAAGTTGGGTGCGTTGTCTTTCAATTCAAGCACTCACACACATTGAGCTTTTGCTCTTAGTTGAAAGACCCAAGTAAGGGCCGACCTATACTATTTGGGTTTCATTTCATGTCGTGTGAGTAAGTCTTTCAATTCAAGCACTCTCACACACATTGAGCTTTCGCTCTTATTTGAAAGAACCAAGTAAGGGTTGACCTATACTATTTGGGTTTCATTTCATGTCGTGTGAGTAAGTCTTTCAATTCAAGCACTTTCACACACATTGAGCCTTCGCTCTTACTCCCAAGACCTTAGTAAAGGCCTTATTGCAGTTATATTTGGGTTTCATTTATGTCGTGTGTGTAGTATTTCAATTCAAGCACTTTCACACACATTGAGCCTTCGCTCTTACTCCCAAGACCTTAGTCAAGGCCATACTGCAATTTATATTTGGGTTTAATTTCATGTCGTGTGTGTAAGTCTTTCAATTCAAGCACGCACCCACATTGAGCCTTCGCTCTTATTTGCAAGACCCGAGTAAGGGCTCATATACATAAGCTATATACATATCTCCCTTCGGTTATTTCCCTTCGGTTATTTCCCTTCGGTTATTTCCCTTCGGTCATTTCCCTTCGGTTATTTCCCTTCAGTCATTTCCCTTCAGTATTGTCTTTACATTTCGAGTTTTCCCTTTGGAGTAGCGTGAGTTTGCATTGCATCTACGCCATACCACGAGGTAGGACGCATATTGCATCGAAGCAAGCCCCGCTCGAATTCGCCCATGTAGTGGAGTGTTCATAACACACAAACTAGGTGGCCCGAAAAGGGATAAAAGAAAAGACTTAGGCACGTGCAAATCCACGTGATCTAAAACATGCAACCGCATCTTAAAGACCCGAAATAGACACCTCGAACCGCTTCGTAGACTTTCTCTCCAAAAAACTCAATTTTTTTGCAAAGCATACAGACTAACCCTTGCACATCGGTGCAAGAAGGTCTGCGACGACAAGATCTTACTTGCTCACAGTCGCCACGTTTAGAAGTCAGTGTTAAAAATATCTTCGCTAGCTTAAGTAAGCTAGCTGGCACGCCCTATTTGTATACATAGGCCTTAGACACACGAGAAGATCCACTCCAAGCCCTGAAAGGGATGAAGAGGCGGGGATTTTCGCGCGTCTACAGCACACTAGCTCGAGTATGGCGAGTATGCAATGCAACTCACACAACTTGAATGTAAAACCCGAAATTTAAAGACTTAGCAGAAGGGAAAACCCAAATTGAATGCAACTCACACGACTTGAATGTAAATTGCAGAAATTTAAATATATCTATATCTTAAGAGCGAAAAGGCTCAATGTGTGTGTGGGGGTGTTGTGTATAAATTGAAATGCAACACACGCAACTGAACCGTAAAATGCAGCAGAAGGGAGATATAGATATATATGAGAGCGAGAAGGCTCAATGTGAGTGAGTGCTTTGAGTGTATAAAATGAAAGACAACTCACACGACTTGAACCTTAAAACCCAGCTGAATGTATATAAATAGGGCTATATCCTATGGGCTGTTGAGGCCCGTTTGTGTGCAAAAGTGTGCAGATAAGAGCAGAAAGGCTCGAGTGTACGTGTGTGTATTTTGCATCAAACACATATATTACATCCGGGGGGAGACGATGCTCCGTTATTACAACCCCATATGACAAATTGAATTGAATAGAAAGGGATTTGATATATATCGAAATCAACTTACACTTTCCAGCCTTTTGAGTTAGGATCGTACAAGGGGCGAATCCGCCTTCTTCTTATGGAGTCTGGGGCATGTGGGAGCGAAGCCGGAGAGCTTGGGAGCTTGGGACCTTGGAGAGACTTGGAGTTTCGAGAGCTGCAAGCTATAATGGGTTTGGGTCTACTTGGGGCTGGTTTGGGCAAGGTAAGACTCGAGCCACCTTGACTCGAGTGATTATGGTTTGAGTGTGGGGTATGGCCAGCACTTGGCCTTGGTTTAGGTATAGCTTTTGACTTAGGATTAGGCCAGCACTTGGCCTTGGTTTAGGTATGGTTTAGACTTAGGATTAGGCCAGCACTTGGCCTTGGTTTAGGTATGGTTTAGACTTAGGATTAGGCCAGCATTTGGCCTTGGTTTAGATATAGTTTAGGCTTAGGATTCGGCCAGCATTTGGATTTAGGTTTTGGTCTTGTGAAACTCGAGCCAAGGTGGCTCGAGTGAGAGGGGTTTTGCTTTAGGATCCGACCGGCCTTGGCCTTAGTTTTAGCTTGTGTGACTCGAGCCAAGGTGGCTCGAGTGAACTTGGTTTAGGGTAGAGTTGGGGCTGAGTCCTAGGTTAGGTGTTGGCTGTCCTAGGCTAGTCACGGTTTAGGTTTAGGACTGGTTCTTGGTGGCAGGCGGCCAGCTGTAGACGCGCGAAAATCCCCGCCTCTTCGTCCCTTCCGGGGGCTTGGAGTGGATCTTCTCGTGCGTCTAAGGCCTATGTATACAAATAGGGCGTGCCAGCTAGCTTACTTAAGCTAGCGAAGATATTTCTAACACTGACTTCTAAACGTGGCGACTGTGAGCAAGTAAGCTCTTGTCGTCGCAGACCTTCTTGCACCGATGCGCAAGGGTCAGTCTGTACGCTTTTGCAAAAATCGAGTTTTGGAGAGAAAGTCTACGAAGCGGTTCGAGGTGTCTATTTCGGGTTTTTAAGATGCGATTTGCATATTTTAGATCACGTGGATTTGCACGTGCCTAAGTCTTTTCTTTTATCCCTTTTCGGGCCACCTAGTTTGTGTGTTATGAATACTACATGGGCGAATTCGAGCGGGGCTTGCTTTGATGCAATATGCGTCCTACCTCGTGGTATGGCGTAGATGCAATGCAAACTCACGCTACTCCAAAGGGAAAACCCGAAATGTAAAGACAATACTGAAGGGAAATAACCGAAGGGAAATAACCGAAGGGAAATAACCGAAGGGAGATATGTATATATCTTATGTATATGAGCCCTTACTCGGGTCTTGCAAATAAGAGCGAAGGCTCAATGTGGGTGCGTGCTTGAATTGAAAGACTTACACACACGACATGAAATTAAACCCAAATATAAATTGCAGTATGGCCTTGACTAAGGTCTTGGGAGTAAGAGCGAAGGCTCAATGTGTGTGAAAGTGCTTGAATTGAAAGACTACACACACGACATAAATGAAACCCAAATATAACTGCAATAAGGCCTTTACTAAGGTCTTGGGAGTAAGAGCGAAGGCTCAATGTGTGTGAAAGTGCTTGAATTGAAAGACTTACTCACACGACATGAAATGAAACCCAAATAGTATAGGTCGGCCCTTACTTGGGTCTTTCAAATAAGAGCGAAAGCTCAATGTGTGTGAGAGTGCTTGAATTGAAAGACTTACTCACACGACATGAAATGAAACCCAAATAGTATAGGTCGGCCCTTACTTGGGTCTTTCAAATAAGAGCGAAAGCTCAATGTGTGTGAGAGTGCTTGAATTGAAAGACTTACTCACACGACATGAAATGAAACCCAAATAGTATAGGTCGGCCCTTACTTGGGTCTTTCAAATAAGAGCGAAAGCTCAATGTGTGTGAGAGTGCTTGAATTGAAAGACTTACTCACACGACATGAAATGAAACCCAAATAGTATAGGTCGGCCCTTACTTGGGTCTTTCAAATAAGAGCGAAAGCTCAATGTGTGTGAGAGTGCTTGAATTGAAAGACTACGCACCCAACTTGAACAAAAACCCTTCGAAAATGAAAGTATATATACACTTATATATTAGGGGCTGATTAGGCCCGTGTGTGTTCAAAATTGTGCACGACTAAGAGAGTGCACGTGTGTGGTTGTGCCAAGCCACGTTATTACAAGCGGGGGGAGACTATGCTCCATTATTACAACCCCGTATCAAATTGAATCTCAAGCAAGTATACAACTAAAGACCGAGTTTAGACACTTACGAGTAGCTGGTCCGTAGAGGTCTTGCTTGGGCGTGGACTTGGCCTTGGGCTGCAAACAGGAGCTCCGCGAAGGTAGGTGATCAAGGGTGCTGGCCGGCTGCAAGTGGGGCGCGGGATAGACGCCTCGAAGGGGGCCGGTGGCAAGTAGATGGCGCCTCCAAGTAGGGGGTTTAAAGTGGCTGAATAAGTGGGTTATTAGGGTCACTAGGGGAGTTGAGAGTTTAGGGTAACTGGACCTAGAAGGGTGAGCTGGTGGGAAGGCCGAATAGGACACCTAGGTTAGTTGGCCGAATGGGAGATGATGGCTAGGTAGTGGCCAGCAACTTGGGTTATACTAGGTTCGGCTAGGTTTAGGTGGTGACGGCAAAAGGGCTGAGATGAAGGTAGGATGGGTGGCTAAGAGTGGAGAGGTGGTAGAGAGGGGCTTTGAGGGAGTTTGGGGTACTTACCGAATGGGGAGAGGTGGCGGATGAAGTGGGAAGGTGGCGGGCAGGTGGCTGTCGGCTGGTTCGGTTGGGTGGAGGTGATGGCGTCCGGCTGGGCAAATGGTGGTGGTGGATGGAAGAGGGAAGGTGGCGGTGCAGGTGGTGGCTGGTGGAGCAGATGGAGCAGGCGGAGGTGGGGAGTGGTCCCGGCTGGGTGAGAGAAGGGAGAAGGAGAGGGCCCGGCTGGGTGAGAGAGTGGTTCCCACTTGGAAAACCCGCCCACAAGGAGGGGGGTTTAAATAGGGGATGGGTAGGTCGGTTAGGGCTGGGCTGAGGGTAGTGGTTAGGTGGTTTAGGTAGGGTGGTATGTAGATAAGGTGGGCTGGAAAAGGTTGGGCCAGATATTTTAAAACTAGGGGTTTGGGTAAATCGTGGGCTAAGGGTGGTTTAGGGGTTTAGGGTTAGGTTAGGTGGTTGGGTTTTAGGGTGAGGTTTAGTGAGCTAGGTTAGGTGATTAGGCTAGGTTTAGGCTAGGATTAGGGAAATTAATCTAGGTTTAGGGAAGGATTAGGGAAGTGGGTTAGGTGATTAGGTTAGGATTAGGACGGGATTAGGGAAGTGGGTTAGGTGATTAGGTTCAGATTAGGGGTGGATTAGGGGTTTAGGCTAGGTTTAGGCATTTTGGGCTAGGTTTAGGTGAAGGAGCTCCCTTAGCATGGCCCATAGACCTTGATCACCCCATGTTGGTGCAGCCCTAGGTTAGGTTTTAGCTAATTACAAGCTTAAACCCACTCAATTAGGCTAACCCACATGATTAACCCAAACTTGACACACAAGTCAAGCTTAATACAACACTCTTGATATTTTTCAACCCCACTCTCTCTCATGCCCATGATCCCACGTGAAACTCAAGTGGGCCCCACCTCCATTTATGAGAAGGTGATGTGGGCCATGGATATGGATATTGGATTGGATCTCTGGATCCAAATCCAAATCCAAGTCCACATATGGGTTTGGATTGGGATCTGGATATATATGGTCCAGATCCACTCCAAACTGAACTCTGACTCCTTCGAGCTGGGTTCGAAACGGACGATTCGTGCGGGGCCTGACAGCATCAGTACTCCGTCTGCGTTGGGTCTTCGCCAACATAGTCGTCCGCCTCCATTTCTGCCTTCCGGAGATGACTTCAAATGCTATTTTGATAAGAACAGGGTCTTGGACGTTCGAGATCCTGGGATGTGAATCAGATACAAGAGTTGCTGCGCCGGGCTCGACAGGTGCTCCGGTTCCGGGCTCTTCTTGGCTCTCCTGGTCCTGTCTTGATCGGGCCAAGCCACTTCAGGGTTTCAAAACGTGTTTTAAAAGGGTTTTCAAAAGCCATATTATATGTTTTAGAAAGATAAAGTTTAAAACATATGTACAGGGTTGTTTGGAAGGCTCCTGGGTTTCCGAACTCAAAATGGCCCTTTGGGGCTGCTTGTATAAAACCAGATGGATTTTGAGAAATTCGTGGGATTTCGGGGTGTTTACAGATGCCCCTCTTTGGCCTTGTCCAAATAAATTTGGATAAGGGCAAAGATGACAAACACCCCTTTTAATGTCTCCCTAGATCTAGCCACGAAGAATATGGGATCATCCCATTTTAGCAAAATCTCAATTTTACAAACTCTGGTAGGAGGAGATATCACGCCAAAGGGTTTACTTATGGAATCTGGTCCTAAATGGGATTATGTTTATGCAAGTACCATGCGTGGAATGCAGATGACATGGGTGTGGTACCAAGAGTGGCGACCTCCCAGAGACCAGATGTGGTCGAACTCTAGAGACTTACAAGGCCTACTGCTCCAAGTGAGCAAAAATCCTATGTTGTTCGATGTTCGGTTTTCAAAACTTATTTACAAAAGCTATTTACAAATGGGACAACTGTCTTGAGCCTCGATCCTAAGGATCTCGAGCTCTTCGTGCTTGCCCTTGTTTGAGTCTTAACACTCGCTCATCTAGCGGAGGTTTTATAAGAAAACCAGCTTCATTTCAAATCTCTACGCCTTACTCGAAACGTCGAATTCTCAAACAAGATGAAATTCAAGTAAGTAAATCCTATTTTTACTTTAGGATTCCTCGAAATGAACCATGCTTTAGCTTGGGATAAGCCAGGGATGGGAAAGAAATACCACGGTCCCTTCTTAAGCGTCCCGTGGTTTAAGGCATAGAAGGCGGAAAACTGCTCTTTTTGAGCTTTTTGGCCTCTTTTTCCTTTTTTCATAGAGGGTCTCCCTTTGGGAGTATTTTTTCTTTAATCCCTCTTTTTTCATAAGAGAATGGATTTTTCTTTTTGAAGTCTGGTTTCTTTCTTTTGGAAAGAGACTTTAAATGGGAAATTCCCTTTTGATTTGGGCCTTTGTTTTCCTTTTGGAAGGAGAAGAGAAGAGGGGAGGACTTATCCCAAGCCTACACTCGATCCATTCCAGATCAGCCTATTTAGAAATAGCACGTACTACTTGCAAGTATCTTGCTATGTTGAACTAGGCCCTTCTTTGTAAGATGAAGGATTTTGAAATGCAACCACGATTTTGAAA
The DNA here is from genome assembly GCA_036023115.1 of Brasenia schreberi. Lineage (NCBI taxonomy): Eukaryota > Viridiplantae > Streptophyta > Magnoliopsida > Nymphaeales > Cabombaceae > Brasenia > Brasenia schreberi. The sequence goes on from JAYKKT010000064.1 coordinate 15,319,084, forward strand.
ACTCCGCTCTTTCACAAGTGCGAATTCTCTTACTTAGGGTCACACGAGTTGCTTTTGCACCTTATTCACACGTCTCAGGGCAGCTATCCCTTTAAAATTTTCGAAAACTGGAATTTAATCCAGATCATACACATGATACTTCTTTAAGTATTGAATATTGATAGGATCTGCTAAATTCCTACCTTCTACATCGATCAACCAATACGAATTGTTCGTAGTGGTGGCTCGTACAACATAGGGTCCATCCCAGTTGGGGCGCCACTTGCCTAGGGGGTGTGGGCCACGATGGTGGATGGTTTTCAAGACCAGATCTCTCACTTCAAAGTGGCGAGGTCTCATGTGTTTGCTATAATGTCGGGCTATCCTTTGCCGGTATGCACGAGCATGATCCATGGCAAGGAGTCGCCTCTCATCTAGCAAATCTAGCTCGGCCATCCTAGCATGCTGAAGCGTCTCTAGGGGGAGGTCGAGTGCAATGGATGTATGGAATGAATGCAGTTGGGTATGAATGGGAAGAATGGCGTTTGTGCCATAGACCAATTCGAATGGTGTGGCATTCGTGGGAGTCCGGATGGAAGTCCTATAAGCCCATAAGGCTTCATCCAGCTTCTCATGCCACCTCCTACCCTTCTCTAAGGTTTTCTCAATGATACCAATGAGAGTCTTGTTTGTGGCTTCGGCTTGGCCGTTGCCTTGAGGGTAGTAGGGCGAGGAGAAGTGGTGAGTTATGCCATACGTGTTGCACAACTTGACCATCCGCTCATTCTTGAATGGGGTACCATTATCAGACACAAGGTCTCGTGGAACCCCAAATCGAGCCAAGATATTCCTCCGGATGAAAGCCACCACATGTTGCCCCATTACATTCGTAAGGGAAATGGCTTCCACCCACTTGGAGAAATACTCCGTGGCTGCTAAAATGAAACGATGCCCATTCGAGGCCTTTGGAAATATTGGGCCTACTATGTCAAACGCCCACATGGTAAATGGCCAGGGGCTGACCACGGAATGCAATGCCGATGAAGGGATATGAATGGCGTGCCCATGCACTTGACATGGATGACACTTCCTAACATGATCGTGACAATCCTTTTTCAGGGTGGACCAAAAATAACCCCCTCTAAGTATTTTCATCGCCATCATGTTGGCATTAACATGACCTCCACATTCTCCATCGTGGACCTCGTGCATCACTATCCTAGCCTCCTCTAGGTCGATACACCTAAGCAAAATGCCGGTAAAACTCTTTTTGTATAAGACCCCACCCAGAATGGTGTATCGGGTCGAAATCTTACGAATGAATTTCTTATCTTTGGACGTGGCGTCCTCGGTGAATCCCCCATTTTCTAAAAATTGTTTTATGTCATAGAACCAGGGTTTTTCAACAGACTCTAGGTTGTTTTGGCAAATATCCAAGTCGTGTGTGGAAGGATGGGACGCATGCCATATTTCCAAAGATCTGGTCCCTGAAATGGGATCGACCTTCAGGGCTGAACCCAAGGAGGAGAGGGCATCGGCAATGCCATTGTCTTCTCTTCCTATGTGTGTGAGCTTACACGACTGGAAGGATTAGACCAATCGAGTGGCCAACTCGTGATATGGAAGTAGTTTCTCATTACGTACTTGCCAAATTTTTAAAACCTGGTTTATGACAAGGAGTGAATCTCCAAAGACCTCGATGCATGATGCCCCTAGAGTTTTCGAAATCCTTAAGCCTTGTATGAGTGCTTCATACTCAGCTACGTTGTTGGAACATTCGAAGTCTAAGCGGACTGCTATGGGAATCTCGCCCTTTTCAGGGGAGATTAGGATGATCCCGGCACCAGCCCCTCGTTGGTTTCGTGCCCCGTCGAAGTGCATCTTCCATACTTGGTTTTCGAAAGAATTTGCCAAAATGTGGTTTTGAAAATGGTTTTGCAATATGCCTTCATCAGGCATTTCGACAAGAGTGGGATATGCGTCCTCTAAGGGGAATTCAGCCACGTAATCTGCTAGGGCTTGCCCCTTAATGGAGATCTGGTGATGGTATTTCAGATCATACTCCATTAGAAGGAGTTGCCATTTGCCCAATCTACCTGTGAGAATGGGTTTTTCGAATAAGTGCTTGATTGGATCAAGCTTGGACACTATCCAGATCTCATGATCTAGGAAATAGTGTCTGAACTTCTGGCAGGCCCAGACTAGGGCCAAGCACGTCTTCTCCATGGCTTGATAATTTCGTTCATAAGCCAAGAGAGTTTTCGAAATATAGTAGATGGCATACTCCTTATGGGTGTCATCCTCGTATTGAGCCAACAGGGCTCCTAAAGCGTTTTCATGCACGGAGATGTATAATAAAAGCGGTTTTCCTTGTTTTGGAGGATTCAAAACGGGGGGATTAACCAAGTACGCCTTCAGTCTCTCGAAGGACTTTTGGCATTCGTCATCCCATAAGAATTTCGTACCCTTCCTCAACAGTTTGTTGAAGGGTTCGCATCTAGTTACCAGATTCGATATGAATCGGCGCACAGATTGTAATCGACCCTGGAGGCTACGGACTTGGGTGAGATTGGAGGGTGGAGTCATGTCTATGATGGCTTGACACTTAGAGGGGTCGACTTCTATTCCCCTTTGGCTCACCATAAAGCCTAGAAGCTTCGCTGATTCTACCCCAAACACACATTTTTGAGGGTTTAGCTTTACTTTGTAAAGCCTAAGCCTTTCGAAAATCTTTTGTAAACATTCGATATGGGTGCATCGGGTTTTGGATTTTTCCAAGAGATCATCTACATACACTTCTACAAGCTCGTGAATTTGATCATGGAAGATCGTGTTCATGGCTCGTTGGTATGTTGCGCCGACATTTTTCAAACCAAAGGGCATGACTGTATAGCAGTACGTGCCCCATGGGGTTGTGAAGGCGGTCTTACCCTGATCTCGTGGGCTTAGTTTGATTTGATTATAGCCTGAATAACCATCCATGAATGAAAACATTTCATGATTTGCAGTACTATCGACTATCAAATCTATGTTTGGTAAAGGATAATTATCCTTTGGAGTGGCTTTATTCAGGTTTCTGAAATCGATGCATATTCGAATTTTCCCATTGGTTTTTCGAACTACAACGATATTTGACAACCAATCAGAATACGCAATGGGTTTTATAAATCCGGCTTTTAACAGATCTTCTAAACCCTCTTTGACTTGCGTGTGTACATTCGGGTGTATTTTCCTAAGCTTCTGCTTTATTGGTTTTACACCTACATCTAAGGGAAGACGATGCTCGACTATGCTGGGATCTATGCCCGGCATGTCTTCATACGTCCATGCAAACACATCTAAATAGGTTCGTAGAAATGCAATGAATGCTAACTTTTCAGTTTCATGCAAGCATGCGCCTATTTTGATGGTTTTGGGATTGGAATCATCCCCTAGGTTCACCTCTACGAAATCTCCTCCTACTGATTGGGAAGGTCTTTCAAAATCGAGAATTCTATGAAATTCTGGGAGCTCAGAAGTGGGATCTTCCTCAAGGGGATCCACTTCTAGGCTTTGATCATTCTCGTGGGCTATAGACCCGAGGGAACTTGATGCGTGGTTTTCAAAATAACCTGGTTTTGTACTTGGATTTTCAAGTGATTTCGAAATTTTTGGTCTGGCTATGCAGACGACGTTTCTTTCGAAATCCTTTTCTTTCGCCAAAGTCATACCAGGAGCAGCTATGTACAAAATCTTTTTGGTATTTTCTAAATTTTCGATTTTTTTGGGTTTTTGTAAAACAAGAACTTTGGGAACTATACAAAGCACACTTTTTTCGAGTTTTTGTTTTTCCATTGTTTTTGGTTTTTCTTGTTTTTCGATTTTTTTGATTTTAAGTTTTCAAATGTTTTTGGTATTTTTAGAAAAAGGGATCTTCCGTCATACCTACAAAGGGAAAACACTACGGGTTAGACTTGGAATAGGAGGTCTAAACCATAGGTTTCTTCTAAGACAGGCTCCGGGGCACCCTTGACCCAGGTGGTCACAGGGGGTGGCTCCGGCGGTATTCGGGGAGTATAGCTGATCCCATATCGGCTTGGGTTGGCCCTAGGCAGGATGGGCTCTAGGAGACCTTGGTTTTGTGCCCCTAGACTCTTGTAGGGCGTGTAGCCCATGTTCAATAACATGTTCCACGACCTTTTGTTTTTTGAAAAGATGGGATACAAGTCGTGGTCCTGGAACATGCTATCGTCCATATTAGGCTCGTATGGCCTTTTGTCCAGGGGTTTTGGAAATAGGGAACGTTTGGGTTTTCCTAGGAGGATTAGAGTCGGGAGGGGGCCTGCTTTGGGCGGCCCCTTCACACATACAACCTTCCTAGGGTTGTTCAACATGAGCCGAGGTGGCTCAACCATAATTTGCCCCAGGTTAGCCTCGTGGGCCTGGGAGCTCGATAAACAAGGGGAGTTTATGATCCCCTGAAGCTGTGGGTGACTCTCACCTAGGATCACTACGACCTGGTCCCTAAAAGGGATCTTAACACACCTGTGGAAGGTGGATGGCACAGCGCACAAACTGTGTATCCAGGGTCTTCCCAGCAACAGGTTATAATGGGGGTGGATGTCCAAGACGTGGAACACCCCCGTGTGTTCGATCCCTCCCGTTTCCATTGGGAGTTCGATGGATCCTAAAGGTCTAGACGCATTCCCATCGTATCCAGTGATAACGATGGGGCTTGGGTTCACTGAAGTCAAGGTGACTCCGATTTTGTACGCCACGTGAAGTGGAAGGATGTTGAGCCCTCCTCCACCATCGACTAGGCACCTGTCCAGAGAGTGGTTGTTTAGAACCACCTCGATGTGCAGGGCCTGGTTATGGGTTTCGTACGGTCTATCTACATCATCTTCCGAAAAGGTGATGGGCGATTTTGCTCCTAATAAAGCCACTTGGGCAAACAAGGATTCCGGACTTATGTTCGAATCAACCTTGGCCCTTTCTAGAATTTTCTCTAAGACAAGTCTATGCCTAGGCGAGGTTTTGATAAGCTCTAGGATAGACATGTGAATAGGAATCTTTGAAAGGTGGTTTTCGAAATCATAAGGATTTAGGATGATTTTGTCCTTATCTGCTTTTGGCAGACCACTAGGGATACATGCTTTTGAGGGGCCAGGCACACTGACCACCTTTTGAGTACCTTGAAGGTGCGGGGGTTGGTAGATCCTCCCGGATCTAGTGACTTCCCCCACGACCAGCCTAGGGTTTGCGCTAAACTTGGCTCTAAGGATGAGCTGAGGAGAACCTTGAGTTTTCAAAACTGGTTTTGTCGGGGTTTCCACTTTTGGTGGTCCCCGAATGACGACTTGGGCGGGCCTCTTGTATAGTACAAGGATGGGCGCACCAGCAGGTCGACCAGGTTCTGGTTTTTGCGCTAGTTCCTTGGAAATGGTGAGGGTACATACCTCTTTTCCTTTCCCACTGCCACTGACATGTTTGGGAAAGGGTTCCTTGAAGATAGCTTGAGGTGGCTCAAGTTCCGCAGTGACCTGGAGCCGGCCCTCCGCTATCAAGTTCTCAATTTTATTTAGAAGAGAGAAGCAACGTTTGGTATCATGGCCTTTGAGCCGATGATACTTGCAAAATCGGTTTAAATACCCCCCTTTGGACGTGACTCCTTCGGGGATTTCAGGGAGTTCGATCATGCCCTGGGCAAGTAAGAGGTCTAGGACCTCCGACACGGGTTGCCCCAGTGGAGTGTACTCCCGTTTTTCAATCGGTTTTGAAAAATTGCGTTCTCTCTTATTTTCTATTTTTTCAAAATTTTTAGAAGTGTCTGCCATGCCTGGATCCACTCGGACATTGGCGATTTTATGGGGCTTTGCCCCTTTGTCCGTCGTGGGCAGCCCATATGCGATGGGCTTTTCCAAACGGGTTTTTGGAACGGCACTTCCTTTCCATAAGTGGTCGTATGTCCCTTTTCGCAAGTTGGTTTCGAAAAGGGAGGCCTTTTTGATCAACTTATGGAAAGTTGAAATCTCATGGAGCGAGAGAAGGGTTTTTAACTCGCTTTTGAAATTATCCAGGATGAGCATTACTGCGCACCCTTCGGATATAGGCTCTCGCACTTGGCCTAAAAGCGACCTCCACCTTATAATGAAGGCATGCACGTCCTCGTTCATGCCTTGCTTTGTATCCCTTAAGGTATTCAGGGTTGGCGTGACTTCTACGTTGTGTGCAAATCTTTGCATGAAGCAGTTCGCTAACTCTTCAAAAGTAGCGAACTGGCTTAAGTCGTAGGAAGCCAGCCATTTGGCAGCTGTGCCTTTAAGGGATAGAGGGAACCAATACACCCATTTCATCGAGTCCTTTTTCTTCTTATGGGCTCGACGTGAGAAAAGCTGCAAGTGAGACCTAGGGTCTCCCATGCCATCATACCGATGGAAGTTTGGTATTTCATCGTCACTGTCTGTTTCGTAATCCATAGGAAGGAAATCAGACAGGGCGTAGCTTCTTTTCTCTTTATTTTGCCCTTTCAGCAGCTGCTGTAGGGCTTTACGGTCCTTTTGTGTGAAGGACTCGTGGTATTGGTTGCCTTCCATTACGGAGGCCTCTTTTTGCTTGCGAGGTTTTTCAGATCTCTTTTTAGGCCTTTGTTCACCGTTTGATGAACATGAATCGCCTACTTCAGCCTCTTGGCTGAGAGCATCGATTTTGGCCTCAAATTCCCTTCTCAAGTCCTCGATTTCATCTAGTTTTATTTTGTTTTTGAAAATCCTCCTAGAGTGAGAACTTGATGCGCATGAGCCTTGGCTCGACACTTCACTTGGATTGGATTTTGACATGCTTTTCAAGCTTTTTCAAAATTTCCTAAGTAAAAGCAAAGAAAACAAGTTAAAACGACACCTTTATAAAATTTTCGCAAAACTTCTACAAGTAAACTCGATTTTTGAAAAGGCTCACGTCCCACCGGGCGTGCCAATCTCTGTAGACGCGCGAAAATCCCCGCCTCTTCGTCCCTTCCGGGGGCTTGGAGTGGATCTTCTCGTGCGTCTAAGGCCTATGTATACAAATAGGGCGTGCCAGCTAGCTTACTTAAGCTAGCGAAGATATTTCTAACACTGACTTCTAAACGTGGCGACTGTGAGCAAGTAAGCTCTTGTCATCGCAGACCTTCTTGCACCGATGCGCAAGGGTCAGTCTGTACGCTTTTGCAAAAATTGAGTTTTGGAGAGAAAGTCTACGAAGCGGTTCGAGGTGTCTATTTCGGGTTTTTAAGATGCGATTTGCATATTTTAGATCACGTGGATTTGCACGTGCCTAAGTCTTTTCTTTTATCCCTTTTCGGGCCACCTAGTTTGTGTGTTATGAACACTCCACTACATGGGCGAATTCGAGCGGGGCTTGCTTTGATGCAATATGCATCCTACCTCGTGGTATGGCGTAGATGCAATGCAAACTCACGCTACTCCAAAGGGAAAACCCGAAATGTAAAGACAATACTGAAGGGAAATAACCGAAGGGAGATATGTATATATCTTATGTATATGAGCCCTTACTCGGGTCTTGCAAATAAGAGCGAAGGCTCAATGTGGGTGCGTGCTTGAATTGAAAGACTTACACACACGACATGAAATTAAACCCAAATATAAATTGCAGTATAGCCTTGACTAAGGTCTTGGGAGTAAGAGCGAAGGCTCAATGTGTGTGAAAGTGCTTGAATTGAAAGACTACACACACGACATAAATGAAACCCAAATATAACTGCAATAAGGCCTTTACTAAGGTCTTGGGAGTAAGAGCGAAGGCTCAATGTGTGTGAAAGTGCTTGAATTGAAAGACTTACTCACACGACATGAAATGAAACCCAAATAGTATAGGTCGGCCCTTACTTGGGTCTTTCAAATAAGAGCGAAAGCTCAATGTGTGTGAGAGTGCTTGAATTGAAAGACTTACTCACACGACATGAAATGAAACCCAAATAGTATAGGTCGGCCCTTACTTGGGTCTTTCAAATAAGAGCGAAAGCTCAATGTGTGTGAGAGTGCTTGAATTGAAAGACTTACTCACACGACATGAAATGAAACCCAAATAGTATAGGTCGGCCCTTACTTGGGTCTTTCAAATAAGAGCGAAAGCTCAATGTGTGTGAGAGTGCTTGAATTGAAAGACTTACTCACACGACATGAAATGAAACCCAAATAGTATAGGTCGGCCCTTACTTGGGTCTTTCAAATAAGAGCGAAAGCTCAATGTGTGTGAGAGTGCTTGAATTGAAAGACTACGCACCCAACTTGAACAAAAACCCTTCGAAAATGAAAGGATATATACACTTATATATTAGGGGCTGATTAGGCCCGTGTGTGTTCAAAATTGTGCACGACTAAGAGAGTGCACGTGTGTGGTTGTGCCAAGCCACGTTATTACAAGCGGGGGGAGACTATGCTCCGTTATTACAATCCCGTATCAAATTGAATCTCAAGCAAGTATACAACTAAAGACCGAGTTTAGACACTTACGAGTAGCTGGTCCGTAGAGGTCTTGCTTGGGCGTGGACTTGGCCTTGGGTTGCAAACGGGAGCTCCGCGAAGGTAGGTGATCAAGGGTGCTGGCCGGCTGCAAGTGGGGCGCGGGATAGACGCCTCGAAGGGGGCCGGTGGCAAGTAGATGGCGCCTCCAAGTAGGGGGTTTAAAGTGGCTGCATAAGTGGGTTATTAGGGTCACTAGGGGAGTTGAGAGTTTAGGGTAACTGGACCTAGAAGGGTGAGCTGGTGGGAAGGCCGAATAGGACACCTAGGTTAGTTGGCCGAATGGGAGATGATGGCTAGGTAGTGGCCAGCAACTTGGGTTATACTAGGTTCGGCTAGGTTTAGGTGGTGACGGCAAAAGGGCTGAGATGAAGGTAGGATGGGTGGCTAAGAGTGGAGAGGTGGTAGAGAGGGGCTTTGAGGGAGTTTGGGGTACTTACCGAATGGGGAGAGGTGGCGGATGAAGTGGGAAGGTGGCGGGCAGGTGGCTGTCGGCTGGTTCGGTTGGGTGGAGGTGATGGCGTCCGGCTGGGCAAATGGTGGTGGTGGATGGAAGAGGGAAGGTGGCGGTGCAGGTGGTGGCTGGTGGAGCAGATGGAGCAGGCGGAGGTGGGGAGTGGTCCCGGCTGGGTGAGAGAAGGGAGAAGGAGAGGGCCCGGCTGGGTGAGAGAGTGGTTCCCACTTGGAAAACCCGCCCACAAGGAGGGGGGTTTAAATATGGGATGGGTAGGTCGGTTAGGGCTGGGCTGAGGGTAGTGGTTAGGTGGTTTAGGTAGGGTGGTATGTAGATAAGGTGGGCTGGAAAAGGTTGGGCCAGATATTTTAAAACTAGGGGTTTGGGTAAATCGTGGGCTAAGGGTGGTTTAGGGGTTTAGGGTTAGGTTAGGTGGTTGGGTTTTAGGGTGAGGTTTAGTAAGCTAGGTTAGGTGATTAGGCTAGGTTTAGGCTAGGATTAGGAAAATTAATCTAGGTTTAGGGAAGGATTAGGGAAGTGGGTTAGGTGATTAGGTTAGGATTAGGACGGGATTAGGGAAGTGGGTTAGGTGATTAGGTTCAGATTAGGGGTGGATTAGGGGTTTAGGCTAGGTTTAGGCATTTTGGGCTAGGTTTAGGTGAAGGAGCTCCCTTAGCATGGCCCATAGACCTTGATCACCCCATGTTGGTGCAGCCCTAGGTTAGGTTTTAGCTAATTACAAGCTTAAACCCACTCAATTAGGCTAACCCACATGATTAACCCAAACATGACACACAAGTCAAGCTTAATACAACACTCTTGATATTTTTCAACCCCTCTCTCTCATGCCCATGATCCCACGTGAAACTCAAGTGGGCCCCACCTCCATTTATGAGAAGGTGATGTGGGCCATGGATATGGATATTGGATTGGATCTCTGGATCCAAATCCAAATCCAAGTCCACATATGGGTTTGGATTGGGATCTGGATATATATGGTCCAGATCCACTCCAAACTAAACTCTGACTCCTTCGAGCTGGGTTCGAAACGGACGATTCGTGCGGGGCCTGACAGCATCAGTACTCCGTCTGCGTTGGGTCTTCGCCAACATAGTCGTCCGCCTCCGTTTCTGCCTTCCGGAGATGACTTCAAATGCTATTTTGATAAGAACAGGGTCTTGGACGTTCGAGATCCTGGGATGTGAATCAGATACAAGAGTTGCTGCGCTGGGCTCGACAGGTGCTCCGGTTCCGGGCTCTTCTTGGCTCTCCTGGTCCTGTCTTGATCGGGCCAAGCCACTTCAGGGTTTCAAAACGTGTTTTAAAAGGGTTTTCAAAAGCCATATTATATGTTTTAGAAAGATAAAGTTTAAAACATATGTACAGGGTTGTTTGGAAGGCTCCTGGGTTTCTGAACTCAAAATGGCCCTTTGGGGCTGCTTGTATAAAACCAGATGGATTTTGAGAAATTCGTGGGATTTCGGGGTGTTTACACCAGCAAAATGGGCGGCCTGTTTGGATGACTTAGGTAGGTAGGTGGCCTGCCACAATGGCAGGCCTGTTAGGTTAATGAAGGACACGGCCTACACTAGCAGGCTGTGGGTTTGTGGTAGGTAAATGGCCTGCCACTAGGGCAGGCCTTTGGTGTTTTTTTTTTGAAGAGGACACGGCCTGCACTTGCAGGCCGTGGTTTTCTTGGATAGGTATGGCCTGCCTTTAGGGCAGGCCTTGACGTTTTTGGGTGGGACACGGCCTGCTCTAGCAGGCCGTTGTCTTGGGCTTGGCTGGCCTGCCTTTAGGGCAGGCCATGATGTCTTTGGGTGGGACACGAGAGGGAGTTAGGTGGGCTCGGCTAGCTCTTGGCCGAGCCAAGGTTTTGCTCAGAAAAGGTGGGTGGCTCGGCCAGCAAATGGCTGAGCTAGGCTAGGTTTTGCTTGGGTTCTAGGTAGGGTTTAGCTAGGTGGTGGTTTTGGGTGGAAGACTTGGTGAAAAACGGCCAGGAGCTGTTTTGGTGGCGATTTTAGGTGATGTTTGGGTGGTCTAGAGAGGTTAGGGAAGAGGGAGTCTAGGTTAGGTTTAGGGGCTTACCTATTTGCAACACCGCTCCAGCCACCACTCAAGCCGCCAAGCTCCACCACAATCTCCACTCCCAGCCAGCTTGAAGAAGATGATCGTTTGGTGCAGCCCTTGCTTCCATGGGCCAATCCCATCTCAAACAAAAAAAGATTTTGGCCTATCAGCTCTTTCTCTCTCATCCCCCCCTTTATCTCACGTGAGGAGCTTCCTTGAAGAGTTCTCTCGTGAAAAATTTTTCATGCCCAGCACCTCTATTTATAGAGGTTTTAAGTGGGTCTTGGATCTTGGATTTTGGATTTGGGTCTGGCTATCCGGATCCAATCCAAACTCTATGTGGATCTGGATCACGGATCTCAGATATTTTGAGATCCAGATCCAGTCCAAATATTTATTTGGGTTTGGATCTCGAATCTTGGATCTTGGAGTTTTAAGATCCAGATCCAATCCAAACACAATTTGGATCTCGGATCTCGGATCTTGGATTTTTAAGATCCAGATCCAATCCAAACACAATTTGGATCTAGATCTGGATATTTTTGGGTCCAGACCCAATCCAGACTTTTCTTTTGCTCCTTGGTTTTCTGGTCCTTTCTAGCGCTTTTCACCGTCGGTTTCGAGTGGGCTTCGATTCATCAGACGCCCAACTCTGGCCTGGGACTTCCCCAAGTCTTTCTTCCAACCGGTGTTCTGCTTTTCAGGACTTTTTCGGCATTCATTTCGGTCCGCCGTTTTAGTTTTTGGCCGGTTCCTGTTGATATCGAACTCAGATTGCTGCACGGATTCCGTTGTTCATTCTGACGGGACGTGTCTCGGACTTTTGTCGACCTCCTCAGGTACTGGGCTTCTTTATGCATTTTGGAGCTGCCTTATGCTTTTTCTTTGACCCAAATTACATTTTTACCCTTTTGTCGGGCTTTTCTCAAAACAGGCTCTTTTTTCTTCTGTTTTCGAATAGGGGGTGGCTTTTGAGACTCGAGGCTTGATTTCTCTTCTTGTTGGGGTTCTTCTCTTGCCTTTTGTACCTTTTTCACATTTTAAAACAGGTTGTCGTTTTTGGCTCAAACGAGCTTTTTGTGTTTTTGATAGTTTTTTTGAGTTTTTGGAAAATTTGGGGTGTTTACAGCGGGTTGCTAGGGTGGCTAGGAGTGGTGTAAGGGAAGGGAACTAGCTAGGAGATGGGGTCAGGTGGTACTGGGTGTAGTGGGTGTAGTGGGGTGATATGGGCAGGTCTTAGGGAGTCGGATAGGGTGGCCGAATGGAGCTAAGGTGTCTAGGTGGTGGCGGGTAGTTAGGGTGGTTATGGCCTGGCCGAGTGGGAATGGTGGCGGCTAGTGGCTGGCCTTAGGTTGATATGGTAGTGGGTTAGGTGGCTGAGAGTGGAGAGGGAGTGGAGAAGGAGTAAGGTGGAGGATAGGGTACTAACCGTGATTGAAGAGGGGCGGTGGATGGAAGAAAGGAGCCGGGTGGTTGGGATGCGCAGGATGGAATTCGGCCGGTGTGGTGGTGGTGGCGGTGCTCGGCCGGAGTGGTGGTGTTGGTGGTGGCTGACTGTGGGGCAGGTGGAGCAGGAGGGGAGTCGGCTGAGCTGGAAAGTGGAGGACCCGGCTGGTGGAAGGTGGGGCTTGAGGATTGGAAAAACCCGCCCCAAAAGGGGGGGGTTTATATAGGGCTGGGCTAGGTCGGTTAGGGCTGGTTTTGGGGTAGTGGTTAGGTGGTTTAGGTAGGGTGGTGTGGTGATAAGGTGGGCTGGAAAGGGTAGGGCCAGATATTTTGAATACAAGGGGTTTGGGTAGGTTGTGTGCTAGGGGTGGTTTAGAGGTTTAGGGTTTAGCTAGGTGGGTTGGTTCTAGGGTGAGGTTTAGTGAGGTAGGTTAGGTGATTAGGCTCAGATTAGGGCCAGATTAGGGTGGAAGGCTAGGATTAGGTGTTTTTGGTTAGGTTTAGGTGAAGGAGCTCCCTTTGCATGGCCCATGGACCTTAACCACATCATGTTGGTACAGCCCTAGGTTAGGTTTTGGCTAATTACAAGCTTAAACCCATTTAACTAGGCTAACCCACATGATTAACCCCAAACTTGACACACAAGTCAAGCTTAATTACAACACACACTTGATCTTATCCACCCCCACTCTCTCTCATGCCCATAATCCCACGTGAAATTCAAGTGGACCCCACCTCCATTTATGAGAAGGTGATATGGGCCATGGATATGGATATTGGATTGGATTTTTGAATCCAAATCCAAATCTAAGTCCATACATGGGTTTGGATTGGGATCTGGATATATATGGTCCAGATCCGATCCAAACTGAATTCTGACTCCTTCGAGCTGTGTTCGAAACGAATGGTATGTGCGGGGCCTGACAGCATCAGTGCTCCGTCTACGTTGGGTCTTCGCCAACATGATCGTCCGTCTCTGTTTTCGCCTTCCGGAGATGACTTCAAACAATGTTTCAATGATAACATGGTCTTGGACGTTCGAGATCCTGGGGGTGTGGATTTGATACGAGAGTTGCTGTGTCGGGCTCGACATGTGCTTCGATTCTAGGCTCTCTTTGGCTTTCCTGGTCCTGTCTGGATCAGGCCAAGCTGCTTCGGGGTTTCAAAAACGTGTTTAAAAGGTTTTTAAAAAGCCATATTACATATTTTTGAAATATAAAGTTCAAAACATATATATAGGGTTGTCTGGAAGGCTCCTAGGTTTCCATACTCAAAATAGCCCTTTGGGGCTGCTTTTATAAAACCAGGTTGTTTTGAGGAATTCGTGGGATTTCGAGGTGTTTACAACTGTATAGCAGTACGTGCCCCATGGGGTTGTGAAGGCGGTCTTACCCTGATCTCGTGGACTTAGTTTGATTTGATTATAGCCTGAATAGCCATCCATAAACGAAAACATTTCATGATTTGCAGTACTATCGACTATAAAATCTATGTTTGGTAAAGGATGGTTATCCTTTGGAGTGGCTTTATTCAGGTTTCTGAAATTGATGCATATTCAAATTTTCCCATTGGTTTTTTGAACTACAACGATGTTTGACAACCAATCAGAATACGCAATGGGTTTTATAAATCCAGCTTTTAACAGATCTTCTAAACCCTCTTTGACTTGCATGTGTACATTCGGGTGTATTTTCTTAAGCTTCTACTTTATGGGTTTCATATCCGCATCTAAGGGAAGACGATGTTCGACAATGCAAGGGTCTATGCCCGGCATGTCTTCATACGTCCATGCAAACACATCTAAATAGGTTCGTAGAAATGCAATGAATGCTGATCTTTCATGTTCATGCAAGCAAGCGCCTATTTTGATGGTTTTTGGATTGGAATCATCCCCTAGGTTCACCTCTATGAAATCTCCTCCTACTGAATTGGAAGGTCTTTCAAAATCGAGAATTTTATGAAATTCTGGGAGCTCAGAAGTGGGATCTTCCTCAAGGGGTTCCACTTCTGGGCTTCGATCATTCTCGTGGGTTATAGACCTGAGGGAAGTTGATGCGTGAGTTTTCAAAAGTCTTGGTTTGTACTCTGATTTTCAATTGATTTCGAAATCTTTGGTCTTGCTATGCAGACGACGTTCCTTTCTGTAGACGCAGAAAATCTCCGTTTCCTGGTTCTTAGGCCTGGAGCAAACCTTTTCGTGTGTCTAAGTCCTATTTAAATAATCAGGGCGTGCCAGCTAGCTTACTCAAGCTAGCGAAGATATATTTGAACCTGACTTCTAACATGGTGATTGTGAGCAAGCAAGCTCTTGTCGTCGTAGACCTTCTTGCACCGATGCGTAAGGGTTAGTCTGTATCCTTTTAAAATCGAGTTTTGAGTGGAGAAAACCTACGGAAGCGGTTCGAGGTGTTTGATTCGGGCCTTTTTGGTATGGTTTCAGATTTTAGATCACGTGGATTTGCACGTGCCAAAGTCTTTCTTTTTATCCCTCTTTGGGGCCACCTAGGTGTGTGTTATGAACACTCCACTAAGATGTGGCGATTTTGAGCTGGAGTATGGGGTTTGCTTTGATGCAATATGCGTCCTAACTCATGGTATGGCATATATGCAATGCAAACTCACGCTACTCCAAAGGGAAAACCCGAATTTAAAAGACAATACCGAAGGGAAATGACTTGAAATGTAAATGCCGAAGGGAAATTGCCGAAGGGGAATACGTATATAATGTATATATGGGCCCTTACTTGGGTCTTGCAAATAAGAGCGAAGGCTCAATGTGGGTGCGTGCGAGAATTGAAGTACTACATACACGACATGAAATGAAACCCAAATATAACTTGCAATATGGCCTTAACTAAGGTCTTGGGAATAAGAGCGAAAGCTCAATGTGTGTGAGTGCTTGAATTGAAGTACTACGCACACAACATGAAATTAAACCCAAATATAAATTGCAGTATGGCCTTAACTAAGGTCTTGGGAATAAGAGCGAAAGCTCAATGTGTGTGAGTGCTTGAATTGAAGTACTACGCACACAACATGAAATTAAACCCAAGGATAGTATAACACGGCCCTTACTTGGGTCATACAAATAAGAGCGAAGGCACAATGTGTGTGAGTGTGAGAATTGAAAGACAACACACACAACTCAAGCAAAACCTTACGCAACTTAAAGTATATACATAAGCTTATATATAAAGGGCTGATTAGGCCTGTGTGTGTTCAAAATCGTGCACAACTAAGAGAGTGCACGTGTGTGTGGGTGTGCCAAGCCACGTTATTACAAACGGGGGTAGACTATGTCCATTATTACAACCCCGTATCAAATTTAATTTAAGCAAGTCTATAACTAAGGACCGAGTTAGGCACTTACTTATAGCTGGTCCGAAGATGACTTGCTTGAGCGTAGGCTTGGCTTTGCCTTGGGCTGCAAGAGGGAGCTCCTCGGAGTTGAACGGCAAGGGGAGATGCTGGCCGGGTGACTCGGGTGCGTGGGAAGGGTGCCTTGAAGGTGGCCGGCTGCTAGGAAGGTGCTGCCTTGATGCTTTGGGTTAAGGTGACTAAGGAGGGTCACTAAGGGATAGTGTAGTGTTAGGAAAAGGTGGCGCTAAGGGGAGCCTAAGGGAATGCCTAAGGGAAAAGTATGGCTGGCCAGGAGGTGGTGCAGTCGGCTGGGGTGGCCGACTAAGGGGAGTTTAGTGGTGGCCGGGTGCTAAGGTAGCTAAGGAATGGCGAGAATGGGAAGGGAGCTAGCTAGGGTGTGGTGTAAGGTAAGGCTAAGGGCTAGTGGAAAGTGGTATGGGCAAGTCTTAGGGAGCCAAGTGGGGTGGTTGGGTATCACTAGGGGAAGTGGTTCAAGGCGGGTGATGTAAAGGTGGAGGTCTGGCCGAATGGGTAGGGATGACGGGCAGGTGGTGTTGGCGAGAGGTTGTGGTGGTGTGGGTGGTTGGGAGTGGAGAGGGAGTGAAGAATAGGTGGAACTAAGTGTAGGGTACTAACCGGCTGGTGAAGAAGCTAGCGGATGGAAGAAGGGCAGCCGGGTGCTTCGGGTGGATGGGATTCGGCCGGGAGGTGTTGGCGACGGGGAGCTGGCCGGATGGAAGTGGTGGTGCAGGTAGAGCTTGGCCGGAGGCAGAGGTGGCACAGGTGGAGGAAGGTGGAGGATTCAGCTGAGAGGTGGCTGGCCAAGGTCGGCGGGGCCAAGGTGGGCTGGAAACTTGAAAACCCGCCCATTAGGGGGGGGGGGGTTTATAGCCTTGGAGATGGCGGTTGGGGCTGGTATTTGGAGGGTGGTAAGGTGGTTTAGGTGGTGGTGGTGTCGTGATAAGGTGGGCTGGTTTTGAGGAGGGGCCAGATATTTTTATGGTGTGCTAGGTTTAGGTGGGGTGGTTTAGGAGTTTAGGGCTTAGCTAGGTGGGTTGGTTTTGGGGTGAGGTTTAGTGAGGTGGGTTAGGTGATTAGGATAGGATTAGGTTAGGTTTAAGGGAATTAAGCTAGGTTTAGGGGAGGATTAGGGAAGTGGGTTAGGCGATTAGGTTGGGATTAGGCCGGGATTAGGAAAGTGGGTTAGGTGATTAGGCTAGGTTTAGGACGAGATTAGGGTAAAAGGCTAGGATTAAGGGTTTTTTATTAGGATTGGGTTAGGGAGCTCCCTTTGCATAACCCATAGACCTTGTTGCATCATGTTGGTGCAGCCCTAGGTTAGGTTTTGGCTAATACAAGCTTAAACCCATGCTAATTAGGCTAACCCACATGATTAACCCCAAACTTGACACACAAGTCAAGCTTAATTACAATTACTCCCAAATCTTATCCTCCCCCACTCTCTCTCATGCCCATAATCCCACGTGAATTTCAAGTGGGCCCCACCTCCATTTATGAGAAGGTGATGTGGGTCATGGATGTGGATATTGGATTGGATCTCTGGATCCAAATCCAAATCCAAATCCACACATAGGTTTGGATTGGGATCTGGATATATATGGTCCAGATCTAATCCAAACTGAATTCTGACTCCTTCAGGCTGTGTTCGAAACGAACGGTTTGTGTGGGGTCTCACAGCATCAATACTCCGTCTGCATTGGGTCTTTGCCAACATGATCGTCCGCTTCTGTTTTCACCTTCCGGAGATGACTTCATATGATTTCTGATTATAACAGGGTCTTGGACGTTCGAGGTCCTGGGGGTGGATTCAACACGAGAGTTGCTGTGCCAGGCTTGACTTGTGCTCTGGTTTCGGGCTCTCTTTAGCTCTTTTGGTCCCTTTGATCAGGCCAAGCTTGCTTTGTGGGGTTTCAAAACATATTTTAACAGTTTTTTAAAACATATTATACATATTTAAAACATATAAAAGTTTAAGACATCTGTACAGGGTTGCCTGGAAGGCTCTTGGGTTTTCGAACTCAAAATAGCCCTTTGGGGCTGCTTTTATAAAATCAAGTTTGTTTTGAGAAATTCGTGGGATTTCGGGGTGTTTACACTTTCGAAATCCTTTTATTTTTCCAAAGTCTTACCAGGAGCAGCTATACACAAAATCTTTTTGGTATTTTCTAGATTTTCGATTTTTTTGGGTTTTTGTAAAACAAGAACTTTAGGAACTATACAAAGCACTCTATTTTCGAGTTTTTGTTTTTCCATTGTTTTTGGTTTTTCCTCTTTTTCGATTTTTTTTTATTTTAAGTTTTCCAAATGTTTTTCTATTTTTCTGAAAGGGATCTTCCATCATACCTACAAAGGGAAAACACTACGGGTTAGACTCGGAATAGGAGGTCTAAATCGTAGGTCTCTTCTAGGATAGGCTCTAGGGCACCCTTGACCCAGGTGGTCATAGGGGGTGGCTCTGGCGGTATTTTGGGAGTATAGCTGATCCCGTATCGGGTTGGGTTGGCCCTTGGAAGGATGGGCTCTAGGAGACCCTGGTTCTGTGCCCCTAGACTTTTGTAGGGCGTATAGCCCATATTCAACAACATGTTCCACGATTTTTTGTTTTTTGAAAATGCAGAGTATAAATCGTGTTCCTAGAACTTGTTGTCGTCCATATCGTGCTCGTATGGCCTTTTGTCTAGGGGCTTTGGAAATAGGGGATGCTTAGGTCTTCCTAGAAGGGTTAGAATTGGGAGGGGGGCTGCTTTGGGCAGCCCCTTCACACATACAACCTTCCTGGGGTTGTTTAACACGAGCCTTGGTGGCTCGACCATGGTCTGCCCCAGGTTAGCCTCATGGGCCTGGGAGCTCGACAAACAAGGGGAGTTTATGATCCCCTGAAGCTAAGGGTGACTCTCACCTAGGATCACCACGACCTGGTCCCTAAAAGGGATCTTGACACACCTGTGGAAGGTGGATGGCACAGCGCACAAGCTGTGTATCCAAGGCCTTCCCAACAACAGGTTATAATGGGGGTGGATGTCCAAGACATGGAACACCCCCGTGTGTGTGATCCCTCCCATTTCCATCGGGAGTTCGATCGATCCTAAAGGCCTAGACGCATTCCCATCATGTCCAGTGATAACAATGTGTAAACACCCCGAAATCCCACGAATTTCTTAAACAAACCTGGTTTTGTACAAGCAGCCCCAAAGGGCCATTTTGAGTCTCGAAACCTAGGAGCCTTCCAGACAACCCTATATATATGTTTTAAACTTTATATTTCAAAAATATATAATATGGCTTTTGAAAACCTTTTAAAACACGTTTTTGAAACCCCAAAGCAGCTTGGCCTAATCAAGACAGGACCAGCGAAGTCAAAGAGAGCCCGGAACCGGTGCATATGTCGAGCCCGACACAGCAACTCTCGTATCAAATCCATACCCCCAGGATCTCGAACGTCCAAGACCCAGTTATTATCAAAATGTCAGTTGAAGTCATCTCCGGAAGGCAGAAACGGAGGCGGACGATCATGTTGGCGAAGACCCAACGCAGACGGAGTGCTGATGCTGTCAAACCCCGCACAAATCGTCTGTTTCGAACACAGCTCGAAGGAGTCAGAGTTTAGTTTGGATCGGATCTGGACCATATATATCCAGATCCCCATCCAAACCCATATGTGGACTTGGATTTGGATTTGGATCCAGAGATCCAATCCAATATCCATATACATGGCCCACATCACCTTCTCATAAATGGAGGTGGGGCCCACTTGAATTTCACGTGGGATCATGGGCATGAGAGAGAGTGGGGGGTGGATAAGATCAAGTGTGTTGTAATTAAGCTTGACTTGTGTGTCAAGTTTGGGGTTAATCATGTGGGTTAGCCTAATTGAGTGGGTTTAAGCTTGTAATTAGCCAAAACCTAACCTAGGGCTGCACCAACATGATGTGGTTAAGGTCTATGGGCCATGCAAAGGGAGCTCCTTCACCTAAACCTAACCCAAAATACCTAATCCTAGACTTCCACCCTAATCCGCCCCTAATCTGAGCCTAATCACCTAGCCTACTTCCCTAATCCCGGCCTAATCCCAACCTAATCACCTAACCCACTTCCCTAATCCTTCCCTAAACCTAGGTTAATTTCCCTAAACCTAGCCTAATCCTAGCCTAATCACCTAACCTAGCTCACTAAACCTCACCCTAGAACCCACCCACCTAACCAAACCCTAAACCCCTAAACCACCCCTAGCCCACAACCTACCCAAACCACTTGTATTTAAAATATCTGGCCCTACCCTTTCCAGCCCACCTTATCTTCATACCACCCTACCTAAACCACCTAACCACTACCCCAAACCTAGCCCTAACCGACCTACCCATCCCTATATAACCCCCCCCCCCCCCCCCCTTGGGGGCGGGTTTTCCTATCTAGTCGCCTTCCCCAAGCCCAGCCGGGACCCCACTTCCTAGCCCAGCCGAACCCAGTCGCCTGCTCCACCTGCTCCACCTACTCCATCTGCACCACCACCTGCACCGCCACCTACACCACCACCTCCCAACCGAACATCACCGCCTTGATTTGATTATAGCCTGAATAGCCATCCATGAATGAAAACATTTCATGATTTGCAGTACTATCGACTATCAAATCTATGTTTGGCAAAGGATAATTATCCTTAGGAGTGGCTTTATTCAGGTTTCTGAAATTGATGCATATTCGAATTTTCCCATTGGTTTTTCGAACTACAACGGTATTTGACAACCAATCAGAATACGCAATGGGTTTTATAAATCCGGCTTTTAGCAGATCTTGCGTGTGTACATTCGGGTGTATTTTCCTAAGCTTCTGCTTTATGGGTTTTACACCTGCATCTAAGGGAAGACGACGTTCGACAATGCTGGGATCTATGCCCGGCATGTCTTCATACGTCCATGCAAACACATCTAAATAGGTTCGTAGAAATGCAATGAATGCTAACCTTTCGGTTTCATGCAAGCATGCACCTATTTTGATGGTTTTGGGATTGGAATCATCCCCTAGGTTCACCTCTATGAAATCTCCTCCTACTGATTGGGAAGGTCTTTCAAAATCGAGAATTCTATGAAATTTTGGGAGCTCCGACGTGGGATCTTCCTCAAGGGGATCCACTTCTGGGCTTTGATCATTCTCGTGGGCTATAGACCCGAGGGAACTTGATGCGAGGTTTTCAAAATGACCTGGTTTTGTACTCGGATTTTTAAGTGATTTCGAAATTTTTGGTCTGGCTATGCAAACGACGTTTCTTTCGAAATCCTTTTCTTTTGCCAAAGTCCTACCAGGAGCAGCTATGTATAAAATCTTTTTGGTATTTTCCAAATTTTCGATTTTTTTGGGTTTTTGTAAAACAAGAACCTTGGGAACTATACAAAGCACTCTTTTTTCGAGTTTTTGTTTTTCCATTGTTTTTCGTTTTTCTTGTTTTTCGATTTTTTTGATTTTAAGTTTTTCAAATGTTTTTCTATTTTTAGAAAAGGGATCTTCCGTCATACCTACAAAGGGAAAACACTACGGGTTAGACTCGGAATAGGAGATCTAATTCGTAGGTCTCTTCTAAGACAGGCTCCGGGGCACACTTGACCCAGGTGGTCACAGGGGGTGGCTCCGACGGTATTCGGGGAGTATAGCCGATCCCATATCGGCTTGGGTTGGCCCTAGGAAGGATGGGCTCTAGGAGACCCTGGTTCTGCACCCCTAGACTCTTGTAGGGCGCGTAGCCCATGTTCAATAACATGTTCCACGACTTTTTTTTTTTTGAAAACGTTGGATACAAGTCGTGGTCCTGGAACATGCTATCGTCCATATTAGGCTCGTATGGCCTCTTGTCCAGGGGCTTTGGAAATAGGGAACGCTTGGGTTTTCCTAGGAGGATTAAAGTCGGGAGGGGGCCCGCTTTGGGCGGCCCCTTCACACATACAACCTTCCTAGGGTTGTTCAACACGAGCCGAGGTGGCTCAACCATAATTTGCTCCAGGTTAGCCTCATGGTCCTGGGAGCTTGATAAACAAGGGGAGTTTATGATCCCCTGAAGCTGTGGGTGACTCTCACCTAGGATCACTACGACCTGGTCCCTAAAAGGGATCTTGACACACCTGTGGAAGGTGGATGGCACAGCGCACAAACTGTGTATCCAGGGCCTTCCCAGCAACAGGTTATAATGGGGGTGGATGTCCAAGACATGGAACACCCCCGTGTGTTCGATCCCTCCCATTTCCATTGGGAGTTCGATGGATCCTAAAGGTCTAGACGCATTCCCATCGTATCCAATGATAACGATGGGGCTTGGGTTCACTGAAGTCAAGGTGACTCCGATTTTGTACGCCACGTGAAGTGGAAGGATGTTGAGCCCTCCTCCACCATCGACTAGGCACCTGTCCAGAGAGTGGTTGTTTAGAACCACCTCGATGTGCAGGGCCTGGTTATGGGTTTCGTAGGGTCTATCTACATCATCTTCCGAAAAGGTGATGGGCGATTTTGCTCCTAATAAAGCCACTTGGGCAGACAAGGATTCCGGACTTATGTTCGAATCAACCTTGGCCCTTTCTAGAATTTTCTCTAATACAAGTCTATGCCTAGGTGAGGTTTTTATAAGCTCTAGGATAGACATGTGAATAGGAATCTTTGAAAGGTGGTTTTCGAAGTCATAAGGATTTAGGATGACTTTGTCCTTATCTGCTTTTGGCAGACCACTAGGGATACATGCTTTTGAGGGGCCATTGACCACCTTTTGAGCACTTGAAGGTGCGGGGGTTGACAGATCCTCCCGGATCTAGTGACTTCCCCCACGACCAGCCTAGGGTTCGCACTAAACTTGGCTCTAAGGATGAGCTGAGGAGAACCTTGGATTTTTAAAACTGGTTTTACCGCGGTTTCCACTTTTGGTGGTCCCCGAATGACGACTTGGGCGGGCCTCTTGTATAGTACAAGGATGGGCGCACAAGTAGGTCGACCAGGTTTTGGCTTTCGCGCTAGTTCCTTGGAAATGGTGAGGGTACATACCTCCTTTCCTTTCCCACTGCAATTGGCGTGTTTGGGAAAGGGTTCCTTGAAGATAGCTTGAGGTGGCTCAGGTTCCGCAGTGACCTGGAGCTGGCCCTCTACTATCAAGTTCTCAATTTTATTTAAGAGAGAGAAGCAGCGTTTGGTATCATGGCCTTTGAGCTGATGATACTTACAAAATCGGTTTAAATACCCCCCTTTGGAAGTGACTCCTTCGGGGATTTCAGGGAGTTCTATCATGCCCTGGGCAAGTAGGAGGTCTAGGACCTCCGACACAGGTTGCCCCAGCGGAGTATACTCCCGTTTTTCAACCGGTTTTTGAAAATTGCATTCCCTCTTATTTTCTAATTTTTCAAAGTTTTTGGAAGTGCCCACCATGCCTGGATCCACCCGGACATTGGCGATTTTATGGGGCTTTGCCCCTTTGTCCGTCGTGGGCAACCCATATGCGATGGGCTTTTCCAAACGGGTTTTTGGAACGGCACTTCCTTTCCATAAGTGATCGTATGTCCCTTTTCGCAAGTTGGTTTCGAAAAGGGAGGCCTTTTTTATCAACTTATGGAAAGTTGAAATCTCATGGAGCGAGAGAAGGGTTTTTAATTCGCTTTTAAAATTATCCAGGATGAGCATTACTGCGCATCCTTCGGATATGGGCTCTCGCACTTGGCCCAAAAGCGACCTCCATCTTATAATGAAGGCATGTACGTCTTCGTTCATGCCTTTCTTTGTATCTCTTAAGGTATTCAGAGTCGGCGTGACTTCTACGTTGTGTGCAAATCTTTGCATGAAGCAGTTCGCTAACTCTTCAAAAGTAGCAAACTGGCTTAAGTCGTAGGAAGCCAGCCATTTGGCAGCTGTGCCTTTAAGGGATAAAGGGAACCAATACACCCATTTCATCGAGTCATTTTTCTTCTTATGGGCTCGACGTGAGAAAAGCTGCAAGTGAGACCTAGGGTCTCCCATGCCATCATACCGATGGAAGTTCGGTATTTCATCATCACTGTTTGTTTCGTAATCCATAAGAAGGAAATCAGACAGGGCGTAGCTCTTTTTCTCTTTATTCTACCCTTTTAGCAACTGCTGTAGGGCTTTACGGTCCTTTTGTGTGAAGGACTCGTGGTATTGGTTGCCTTCCATTACGGAGGCCACTTTTTGCTTGCGAGGTTTTTCAGATTTCTTTTTAGGCCTTTGTTCACCGTTCGATGAACATGAATCGCCTACTTCAACCTCTTGGCTGAGAGCATCGATTTTGGCCTCAAACTCCCTTCTCAAGTCCTCGATTTCATCTAGTTTTATTTTGTTTTTGAAAATCCTCCTAGAGTGAGAACTTGATGCGCATGAGCCTTGGCTCGACACTTCACTTGGATTGGATTTTGACATGCTTTTCAAGCTTTTTCAAAATGTCCTAAGTACAAGTAAAGAAAACAAGTTAAAACGACACCCTTTTACAAAATTTTCGCAAGACTTCTACTTAAAAACTCGATTTTTGAAAGGCTCACGTCCCACCGGGCGTACCAATCTCTGTAGACGCGCGAAAATCCCCGCCTCTCGCCTTTTCTAGGGCTTGGAGCGGATCCTCTCGTGTGTCTAAGGCCTATGTATGCAAACAGGGCGTGCCAGCTAGCTTGCCTAAGCTAGCGAAGATATTTTTAATACTGACTTCTAAACATGGCGACTGTGAGCAAGTGAGCTCTTGTCGTCGTAGACCTTCTTGCACCGATGCGCAAGGGTCAGTCTGTACGCTTTGCAAAAATCGAGTTTTGGAGAGAAAGTCTACGAAGCGGTTCGAGGTGTCTATTTCGGGTCTTTAAAATACGATTGCATGTTTTAGATCACGTGGATTTGCACGTGCCTAAGTCTTTTCTTTTATCCCTCTTCGGGCCACCTAGTTTGTGAGTTATGAACACTCCACTACATGGGCGAATTCGAGCGGGGCTTGCTTTGATGCAATATGCGTCCTACCTCGTGGTATGGCATAGATGCAATGCAAACTCACGCTACTCCAAAGGGAAAACCCGAAATGTAAAGACAATACTGAAGGGAAATAACTGAAGGGAAATAACCGAAGGGAAATGACTTGAAATATAAATGTCGAAGGGAGATATGTATATCGAGTAGGTATATGAGCCCTTACTCGGGTCTTGCAAATAAGAGCGAAGGCTCAATGTGGGTGCGTGCTTGAATTGATAGACTTACACACACGACATGAAATTAAACCCAAATATAAATTGCAGTATGGCCTTGACTAAGGTCTTGGGAGTAAGAGCGAAGGCTCAATGTGTGTGAGAGTGCTTGAATTGAAGAGTAACACACACGACATAAATGAAACCCAAATATAACTGCAATAAGGCCTTTACTAAGGTATTGGGAATAAGAGCGAAGGCTCAATGTGTGTGAGAGTGCTTGAATTGAAAGACTTACACACACGACATGAAATTAAACCCAAATAGTATATGTCGGCCCTTACTTGGGTCTTTTAAATAAGAGCGAATGCTCAATGTGTGTGAGAGTGCTTGAATTGAAAGACTTACTCACACGACATGAAATGAAACCCAAATAGTATAGGGCGGCCCTTACTTGGGTCTTTCAAATAAGAGCGAAAGCTCAATGTGTGTGAGTGCTTGAATTGAAAGACAACGCACCCAACTTAAGCAAAAACCCTTTGAAAATGAAATTATATATATATACTTATGTATAAGGGGTTGATTAGGCCCGTGTGCGTTCAAAATCGTGCACAACTAAGAGAGTGCACGTGTGTGGGTGTGCCAAGCCACATTATTACAAGCGGGGGGAGACTATGCTCCGTTATTACAACCCCGTATCAAATTGAATCTCAAGCAAGTATACAACTAAAGACCGAGTTTAGGCACTTACGAGTAGCTGGTCCGTAGAGGCCTTGCTTGAGCGTGGGCTTGGCCTTCGCCTTGGGCTGCAAACGGGAGCTCCGCGAGGGTGAATGACAAAGGGTGCTGGCCGGCTGCAAGTGGGTGTTCGCCTTGATGTGGAAAATTAAAGGGGCTGGGCCAAGTATGTAGGTAGGGTCACGAATGGAGAGTATAGAGTGTTAGGGAATATGGACCTAAGGGGAGTTTAAGGGAAGGCCGAATGGGAGTCCTAGGGGAATGTGGTGGTAGCGGGCTGCTAGGATGACTAGGTTCGGCTGAGTGAGAAGGGTGGCAGCAAAGGGGAATGGCTGGTGGTAGGGTGTTGTGGTAGGGTTTAGGTGGCTGAGAGTGGAGAGGGAGTAGAGAAGGTGAGACGAAGTAAGGGGTACTAACCAAATGGAATGAAGATGACACTCGGCTTGAAAGAAGCTGGGTAGGTAGTGAGGCTTGGCCGGGAGGTGGTGGAGATGGTAGTGCAAGTGGTGGTGGGATGGAGGGATGGTGGTGGTGCAGGCGGAGCAGGTGGAGCAGGTTCGGCTGGGCTGGGAAGTGGGGGCTCGGCTGGGCTTGGGGAAGGCGATTCTAGCTAGGAAAACCCGCCCCAAGGGGGGGGGGGTTTATATAGGGAGTTGGGTAGGTCAGTTAGGGCTGGGTTTGGGGTAGTGGTTAAGTGGTTTAGGTAGGGTGGTATGAAGATAAGGTGGGCTGGAAAGGGTAGGGCCAGATATTTTAAAAACTAGTGGTTTGGGTAGATTGTGGGCTAGGGGTGGTTTAGGGGTTTAGGGATAGGTTAGGTGGTTGGGTTTTAGGGTGAGGTTTAGTGAGCTAGGTTAGGTGATTAGGCTAGGTTTAGGGAAATTAACCTAGGTTTAGGGAAGGATTAGGGAAGTGGGTTAGGTGATTAGGTTGGGATTAGGCCGGGATTAGGGAAGTGGGTTAGGTGATTAGGCTCAGATTAGGGGTAGATTAGGGTGGTAGGCTAGGATTAGGTGTTTTGGGTTAGGTTTAGGTGAAGGAGCTCCCTTTGCATAGCCCATAGACCTTAACCACCTCATGTTGGTGCAGCCCTAGGTTAGGTTTTGGCTAATTACAAGCTTAAACCCACTCAATTAGGCTAACCCACATGATTAACCCCAAACTTGACACACAAGTCAAGCTTAATTATAACACTCTTGATATTATCCATCCCCACTCTCTCTCATGCCCATGATCCCACGTGAATTTCAAGTGGGCCCTACCTCCATTTATGAGAAGGTGATGTGGGCCATGGATATGGATATTGGATTGGATCTTTGGATCCAAATCCAAATCCAAGTCCACACATGGGTTTGGATTGGGATCTGGATATATATGGTCCAGAACCAATCCAAACTGAACTCTGACTCCTTCGAGCTGGGTTCGAAACGGACGATTTGTGCAGGGCCTGACAACATCAGTACTCTGTCTGCGTTGGGTCTTCGCCAACATGGTCGTCCACCTCCGTTTCTGCCTTCCGGAGATGACTTCAAATGACATTTTGATAAGAACAGGGTCTTGGACGTTCGAGATCCTGGGGGTATGGATGTGATACGAGAGTTGCTGTGCCGGGCTTGACATGTGCTCCGGTTCCAGGCTCTTTTTGACTTCGCTGGTCCTGTCTTGATTAGGCCAAGCTACTTTGGGGTTTCAAAAACGTGTTTTAAAAGGTTTTCAAAAGCCATATTATATATTTTTGAAATATGAAGTTTAAAACATATATACAGGGTTGTCTAGAAGGCTCCTTGGTTTCCACACTCAAAAATGGCCCTTTGGGGCTGCTTGTACAAAACCAGGTTTGTTTTAAGAAATTCGTGGAATTTCGGGGTGTTTACAAGAATCTCGCCCTTTTCAGGCGAGATTAGGATGACCCCGGCACCAGCCCCTCATTGGTTTCGTGCCCCAAGATATGTAGGGCCTGGTTATGGGTTTCGTAGGGTCTATCTACATCATCTTCCGAGAAAGTGATGGGCGATTTTGCTCCTAATAAAGCCACTTGGGCAGACAAGGATTCGGGACTTATGTTCGAATCAACCTTGGCCCTTTCTAGAATTTTCTCTAATACAAGTCTATGCCTAGGCGAGGTTTTTATAAGCTCTAAGATAGACATGTGAATAGGAATCTTTGAAAGGTGGTTTTCGAAGTCATAAGGATTTAGGATGACTTTGTCCTTATCCGCTTTTCGCAGAACACTAGGGATACATGCTTTTGAGGGGCCAGGCACACTGACCACCTTTTGAGCACCTTGAAGGTGCGGGGGTTGATAGATCCTCCCGGATCTAGTGACTTCCCCCACGACCAGCCTAGGGTTCACGCTATCTTTGGCTCTAAGGATGAGCTGAGGAGAACCTTGGATTTTTAAAACTAGTTTTACCGGGGTTTCCACTTTCGGTGGTCCCCAAATGACGACTTTGGCGGGCTTCTTGTATAGTACAAGAATGGGCGCACAAGTAGGTCGACTAGGTTCTGATTTTTGCGCTAGTTCCTTGGAAATGGTGAGGGTACATACCTCCTTTCCTTTCCCACTGCCACTGGCGTGTTTGGGAAAGGGTTCCTTGAAGATAGCTTGAGGTGGCTCAAGTTCCGCAGTGACCTAGAGCCGGCCTTCTGCTATCAAGTTCTCAATTTTATTTAAGAGGGAGAAGCAGCATTTGGTATCATGGCCTTTGAGCCGATGATACTTACAAAATCGATTTAAATACCCCCCTTTGGAAGTGACTCCTTCGGGGATTTCAGGGAGTTCTATCATGCCCTAGGCAAGTAGGAGGTCTAGGACCTCCGACACAGGCTGCCCCAGCGGAGTGTACTCCCGTTTTTCAACCGGTTTTTGAAAATTTCGCTCCCTCTTATTTTCTATCTTTTCAAAATTTTTGGAAGTGCCCACCACGCCTGGATCCACCCGGACATTGGCGATTTTATGGGGCTTTGCCCCTTTGTCCATCGTGGGTAGCCCGTATGTGATGGGCTTTTCCAAGCGGGTTTTTGGAACGGCACTTCCTTTCCATAAGTGATCGTATGTCCCTTTTCGCAAATTGGTTTCGAAAAGGGAGGCCTTTTTGATCAACTTATGGAAAGTTGAAATCTCATGGAGCGAGAGAAGGGTTTTTAACTCGCTTTTAAAGTTATCCAGGATGAACATTACTGCACATCCTTCGGATATGGGCTCTCGCACTTGGCCCAAAAGCGACCTTCATCTTATAATGAAGGCATGTACGTCTTCGTTCATGCCTTGCTTTGTATCCCTTAAGGTAATCAGAGTTGGCGTGACTTCTACGTTGTGTGCAAATCTTTGCATGAAGCAGTTCGCTAACTCTTCAAAAGTAGCGAACTGGCTTAAGTCATAGGAAGCCAGCCATTTGGCAGCTGTGCCTTTAAGGGATAAAGGGAACCAATACACCCATTTCATCGAGTCATTTTTCTTCTTATGGGCTCGACGCGAGAAAAGCTGCAAGTGAGATCTAGGGTCTCCCATGCCATCATACCGATGGAAGTTCAGTATTTCATCGTCACTATCTGTTTCGTAATCCATAGGAAGGAAATAAGACTGGGCGTAGTTTCTTTTCTCTTTATTCTGCCCTTTCAGCAACTGCTGTAGGGCTTTACGGTCCTTTTGTGTGAAGGACTCGTGGTATTGGTTGCCTTCCATTACGGAGGCCTCTTTGTGCTTGCGAGGTTTTTCAGATTTCTTTTTAGGCCTTTGTTCACCATTTGATGAACATGAATCGCCTACTTCAGCCTCTTGGCTGAGAGCATCGATTTTGGCCTCAAACTCCCTTCTCAAGTCCTCGATTTCATCTAGTTTTATTTTGTTTTTGAAAATCCTCTGAGAGTGAGAACTTGATGCGCATGAGCCTTGGCTCGACACTTCACTTGGATTGGATTTTGACATGCTTTTCAAGCTTTTTCAAAATGTCCTAAGTACAAGCAAAGAAAAACAAGTTAAAATGACACCTTTTACAAAATTTTCGCAAGACTTCTACTTAAAAACTCAATTTTTGAAAGGCTCACGTCCCACCGGGCATGCCAATCTCTGTAGACGAGCGAAAAATCCCCGCTTCTCACCTTTTCAGGGCTCGGAGCGGATCCTCTCGTGTGTCTAAGGCCTATTTATGCAAACAGGGCATGCCAGCTAGCTTACTTAAGCTAGCGAAGATATATTTAAAACTGACTTCTAATCATGGCGACTGTGAGCAAGTGAGCTCTTGTCGTCGTAGACCTTCTTGCACCGATGCGCAAGGGTTAGTCTGTACGCTTTGCAGAAATAGAGTTTTGGGAGAGAAAGTCTACGAAGCGGTTCGAGGTGTCTAATTCGGGTCTTTTAGATGCGATTGCATATTTTAGATCACGTGGATTTGCACGTGCCTAAGTCTTTCCTTTTATCCCTTTTCGGGCCACCTAGTTTGTGTGTTATGAACACTCCACTACATGGGCGAATTCGAGCGGGGCTTGCTTTGATGCAATATGCGTCCTACCTCGTGGTATGGCGTAGATGCAATGCAAACTCACACTACTCCAAAGGGAAAACCCGAATGTAAAGACAATACTGAAGGGAAATAACCGAAGGGAAATAACCGAAGGGAAGTGACTTGTAAAGTAAGTGCCAAAGGGAGATATGTATATAGAGTAGGTATATGGGCCCTTACTCGGGTCTTGCAAATAAGAGCGAAGGCTCAATGTGGGTGCGTGCTTGAATTGAAAGACTTACACACACGACATGAAATTAAACCCAAATATAAATTGCAGTATGGCCTTAACTAAGGTCTTGGGAATAAGAGCGAAAGCTCAATGTGTGTGAGTGCTTGAATTGAAGTACTACGCACACGACATGAAATTAAACCCAAATATAAATTGCAGTATGGCCTTAACTAAGGTCTTGGGAGTAAGAGCAAAAGCTCAATGTGTGTGAGTGCTTGAATTGAAGTACTACGCACACGACATGAAATTAAACCCAAATATAACTGCAATAGGCCTTGACTAAGGTCTTGGGAGTAAGAGCGAAAGCTCAATGTGTGTGAGAGTGCTTGAATTGAAAGACTTACACACACGACATGAAATGAAATCCAAATAGTATAGGCCGGCCCTTACTTGGGTCTTTCAAATAAGAGCGAAGGCTCAATGTGTGTGAGAGTGCTTGAATTGAAAGACTTACCCACACGACATGAAATGAAACCCAAATAGTATAGGTCGGCCCTTACTTGATTTTTGACCTAATACAATTAGTCGTCTTTCCTGCTAACCTCAATCTTCTCTTTAACTTCTTAAGTTTTTGGTCTAGCAAAATCTACTATTTTATTCCTAAACCAAGTATGATATGTTTAGGAATACCTTTTGATGGTCTTGAACTTCATTCTTTAGGTTTTCCTTTTTGTTTCTCCTTTCTAAAAATACCTACACACAAAATACGGAGAGGTAACTCATGACGAACACATCAATTTTCACTTGTTCTAGCTGTGTAAGTTCATTGCTTGCTCCAATGGTATAGCAATCGCTAAATATCGCATCATCACTGAGACTATAATCCTTCTTTTAATTTTTATTCATTTTTCTTGAGTACTCTTTTTTTGGGATATACATGCATTTCCTAGCTTTCCAATAGAAAAACACCTAACATCGCCTCTAGTCCTAGGTGGTTTATCAATTGTTTGGATATAACTATACTTTCCCTAATTGAACCCTCTTTCTCTCATAGGTCACTGATTTGCTAACCTTAAATGACAAGAATTTGATCTTGGCAGAGCTTTATTGAAACTTTGATCTCAAACTATAACACTATTAATCTATCTCGATATAATACTCCTCTTAGAGTTTGTCAATAACTCTAATTTTCATCCATTGAATCATAGGAACTACATAACTCAACATATGTTGGAAATGCTATCCAGTATTGCTCATATTTCTTCCGTAGCATCATCGATTCTTACACTCTAAGGATTTGTTTAATGGGTTAAGTGCATCCTCCTCCTCTACCAATTGAATAACGACCGAAAGATATTTTTCTCAATCTTAACCTAATCAATTTAGACTTATCTAGGAAATTTGTGGCCTCATTTATCCAACCGAGGTATTAGCAAGTGGTGTAGCAATGTGAAAGTCATCAATCACTATAGTGACTAAATCCATCCTTGAACTGGTCGAGAGATTCTCTTTTAATGGCTTTACGACCAATCCCAAAGCCACTATTGAATATGAGGAATAGTGGTCCTCGACCATTTATGCCATTTTTGATAGAGAATGGGAGGACTTTATTTGTCAGTTAACTAGCTAGATGCCTTTTAAACTAAGTGTCAAGAGTGTTCTTGCTCACCAAAACAAATTACCTCAAAGACATCCACATCCCGATGCTCCTTCTCCTACTCAATTACAAGAATTTGCTTTTAAGTTGTCTACAAAAAACCTTGAGAAAGGCTTCAACTTGTTTGTTGATATTTTTAAAAGGTGAGCTTTCTTAGTGATGAAATCTTCTATTCAGTTTTTTCTTATGTATCATTGTTGTTTGTTGGTAATTGTTGTCGAAGTTTCACTGTGTCTAGGAGTTCAAACAAAGGTCCCCTTTTAATGACCTCTAGTTCAGTCATGGCTAACATGCTTCCATAGGAAGAACCTGGAACCTAGAACCTGGAGCCTCCACATTCATGGCTAACATGCTTCCATAGGAAGAACCAGGAGTTCAAACAAAGGTCCCCTTACCAAGAGGCAACCGGTATCTCAACCAGTCCGATTACAAGCCTTGGTACACCTTGCTAGGGAGAAACAAGAGAGATTGTTCTAGTTTCGGTAACCAAGTCAACTCCTAAAAAGAAAACTCAAGCTAATTCTACTACACCCCAATTTCGGTTGCAAACAAGGCAACTCTAAAAAGAAGCATCTCGGGTCATTGTCGCTCCAACCCTGACCTCAAAAACCCGAATTAAGTGATTTCAATTGAAGAATCTCAGAAAAAAACTCAAACCAAAGTCCTCGTGGCTCTGAGACTCGAGAAGGCTCTCGTGTCTGTTTCCACTAATGCCCTACGTCCTTATTTGAGAAACTTGTCAACAACACTACTTTCAGAATAGAATCGACTCCCATGGATGATGTCATTGATGGACCTAAAAAGGAAACTCTAGTTGATACCATTGTGTTAAATGATGTTATTGTACTCATAGAAGAAGTACTGCCTCCACCACCCTTAAAAATCAATACTGATGTAGAGTTCATTTGAAGTATAGTAAATTAGGATTTCGAGAAAGGAATAATGTTCCAAGGTACTTTTTCTCTATCCTTAAAAGGCTAGTTATCAACCTAGGCGTACCTCTCTGTGTTCAAAGTGTTTGCTTTGATTTCAAAAAGATCATCGCCTATCTCTGTGAAAATTTGATACTTGTCAAATCTCCATTCTAGGTTTGACTCTCTTATGCAATGATGATCTAAATCAAGAGGAAGGGATAAGACTCCAAAATACTTTTTCTTCTACCTTTTAAAAGCTAGCTACCAATTGATACGTACCTATCCTTACTTGATAGGTTCACTTTGATATCCAAAAGATCATAACCTATCAATTGCTGAGAATCTCTTTGAATCGATGATGCTTATCAAATCTCCATTATAGATTGGACTGTTATATGCAATAACGAGCTAAATCAAGATTATCTCTTAGCATCTTCCAATTTTAAGCTTCCAATTTACAAGATAGCATAGACTGATGTTAAAAGACTTGAAAGTATATTGACCTCCTTGATATCGGTAAATGTTATCTCACAAGTAGGAAGCTTAAGACTGAAAGATGCTAAGAGATACTTTTGATTTAGCTTGCATAAGACGGTCCAACCTACTCTCCATGCTTGTTTTTATCTCTCTCTCCCACTTCCCTTTAGAGCTTGCTTCTTTTAATAATCATTTGGTCCCCTGCTACGAAAATTTGATATTCGTGACGGGAACTTATAAAAATGAGTAGTGAAAATTATAGGTTTTAGAGGAGGCCTACTTGGAGTCTCTCTCAAGGAACCAAGAATAAGAAGAGTCATTAGCGGCCAAGAGTCTTAGAGCTCTCGAACGAGAGTATGAGGAGTATGAGATAGATGTAGTCCAAGGGAAATTGGCTTAGTCAAAAACCGCTTCTTCCTTTAACAAGGCATTTACTTCAGGATAAACAATTGACTCTCTTTTTTCATTTTGTAATTCTTTTAATAAATATATAATCACATTGAAATTCTTCAAATAAATTGTCCTTCCTAAACCGAATGATTATATTCTTTAAGTACTTGCCATTTATACTTCTTGCATGTTTTTCTCCTTCAATTTTTGTCAGTCTATAAGTCTCTCCTAGTAGAACCTTTGACACTATATACGGTCTATCTGTAAACACCCCGAAATCCCACGAATTTCTCAAACCCATCTGGTTTTGTAAAAGCAGCCCCAAAGGGCCATTTTGAGTCTGGAAACCCAGGAGCCTTCTAGACAACCCTGTACGTTTGTTTTGAACTCTGTATTTCGAAAACATACAATATGGCTTTTAAAACCTTTTTAAAACATGTTTTGGAACCCCGAAGCAGCTTGGCCTGATCCCGACAGGACCAGAAAAGCAAAGGAGAGCCCGGAACCGGAGCACATGTCGAGCCCGGCACAGCAACTCTCGTATCAAATCCACACCCCCAGGATCATGTTGGCGAAGACCCAACGCAGACGGAGCACTGATGTTGTCAGGCCCCGCACAAACCGTTCGTTTCAAACACAGCTCGAAGGAGTCAAAGTTCAATTTGGATCGGATCAGGACCATATATATCCAGATCCCAATTCAAACCCATGTATGGACTTGGATTTGGATTTGGATTCAAAAATCCAATCCAATATCCATATCCATGGCCCACATCACCTTCTCATAAATGGAGGTGGGGCCCACTTGAATTTCACATGGGATTATGGGAATGAGAGAGAGTGGGGGTGGATAAGATCAAAGAGTGTTGTAATTAAGCTTGACTTGTGTGTCAAGTTTGGGGATAATCATATGGGTTAGCCTAATTAAGTGGGTTTAAGCTTGTAATTAGCCAAAACCTAACCTAGGGCTGCACCAACATGATGTGGTTAAGGTCTATGGGCCATGCAAAGGGAGCTTCTTCACCTAAACCTAACCAAAAATACCTAATCCTAGCCTTCCACCCTAATCCGCCCCTAACCTGAACCTAATCACCTAACCCACTTCCCTAATCCTTCCCTAAACCTAGGTTAATTTCCCTAAACCTAGCCTAATCCTAGCCTAATCACCTAACCTAGCTCACTAAACCTCACCCTAGAACCAACCCACCTAACCAAACCCTAAACCCCTAAACCACCCCTAGCCCACAACCTACCCAAACCACTTGTATTTAAAATATCTGGCCCTCCCCTTTCCAGCCCACCTTATCATCATACCACCCTACCTAAACCACCTAACCACTACCCCAAACCCAGCCCTAACCGACCTAACCCAGCCCTATATAAACCCCCCCCTTGGGGGCGGGTTTCATCATCAAGGAGCCCACCCATTTCCCAGTCGGGTCCTCCACTTCCCCAAGCTCAGCCGAATTCCGCCTGCTCCACCTGCTCCACATCCCGCCACCACCTACACCACTACCTTCCAGCCGAACGCCACCACCACTGCCACCATCATCCGGCTGATTCCCTTCCACCCGCCACCATTTCTTCACCCGGTAAGTCCCCTACATCCTACCTTACTACTTCTTCACTCCCTCTCCACTCTCAACCACCTAATCCACTCCCATAGCACCCTAACACCAACCCTTCCACTTGCTGCCACCAGCCCCACTCAGCCGAACCCATAGCACCCTAACTACCCGCCACCACCTAGACCTTTTAGCTCCACTCGGCCACCCTATCCGACTCCCTAAAACCTGCCCATATCATCCCAATACACCTACTACAACCACTACCACCTGGCCCCATCTCCTAGCTAGTTCCCCTACCTTACATCACTCTTAGCCACCCCAACAATCTGCCACCACCAAACTCCCCTAGTCGGCCACTCCAACCGACTGTCATCCCCTTTATTCGGCCAGCCATCACCATCTCCTAGCTAGTTCCTTCTTCTTAGTGCCATGCTCCCTTAGTGACCCTACCTAGGTCCTTTAACCCAACACACCAAAACCAGCCCCTCCTTAACAACCGGCCATCTTCAAGGCGCCTCTTCCGTGCGCCAAGGACACTCGGCCAGCACCTCTTGTCGTTCAACCTTGCGGAGCTCCCTTTTGCAACCCAAGGCGAAGGCCAAGCCCACGCTCAAGCAAGGCATCTTCGGACCAGCTATTAGTAAGTGCCTAACTCGGTCTTTAGTTGTATACTTGCTTGAGATTCAATTTGATACGGGGTTGTAATAACGGAGCATAGTCTCCCCCCGCTTGTAATAATGTGGCTTGGCACACCCACACACGTGCACTCTCTTAGTTGTGCATGATTTTGAACACACACGGGCCTAATCAGCCCCCAATACATAAATATATACATATACTTTAATTTTGCAGGGGTTTGCTTAAGTTGGGTGTGTTGTCTTTCAATTCAAGCACTCACACACATTGAGCCTTTGCTCTTATTTAAAGGACCCAAGTAAGGGCCGACCTATACTATTTGGGTTTCATTTCATGTCGTGTGTGTAAGTTTCGAAAAACCCATTCTCACGGGTAGATTAGGCAAATGGCAACTCCTTCTAATGGAGTATGATCTGAAATACCATCACCAGATCTCTATTAAGGGGCAAGCCCTAGCAGATTACGTGGCTGAATTCCCCTTAGAGGACGCATATCCCACTCTTGTTGAAATGCATGATGAAGGCATATTGCAAAACCATTTTCAAAACCATATTTTGGCAAATTCTTTCGAAAACCAAGTGTGGAAGATGCATTTCGATGGGGCACGAAACCAACGAGGGGCTGGTGCTGGGGTCATCCTAATCTCCCCTGAAAAAGGCGAGATTCCCATAGCAGTCCGCTTAGATTTCGAATGTTCCAACAACGTAGCCGAGTATGAAGCACTCATACAAGGCTTAAGGATTTCGAAAACTCTAGGGGCATCAAGCGTCGAGGTCTTTGGGGATTCGCTCCTTGTCATAAACCAGGTTTTAAAAATTTGGCAAGTACGTAATGAGAAACTACTTCCATATCACGAGTTGGCCACTTGATTGGTCCAATCCTTCCAGTCGTGTAAACTCACACACATAGGAAGAGAAGACAATGGCATCACCGATGCCCTCTCCTCCTTGGGTTCAGCCCTGAAGGTCGATCCCATTGCAGGGACCAGATCTTTGGAAATATGGCATGCGCCCCACCCATCCACACACGACTTGGATATTTGCCAAAACAACCCAGAGTCTATTGAAAAACCCTGGTTTTATGACATAAAACAATTTTTAGAAAATGGGGGATTCACCGAGGATGCCACATCCAAAGATAAGGCATTCATTCGTAAGATTTCGACCCGATACACCATTCTGGGTGGGGTTTATACAAAAAAAGTTTTACCAGCATTCTGCTTAGGTGTATCGACCTAGAGGAGGCTAGGATAGTGATGCACGAGTTCCACGATGGAGAATGTGGAGGTCATGTAAATGCCAACATGATGGCAATGAAAAAACTTAGAGGGGGCTATTTTTGGTCCACCCTGAAAAAGGATTATCACGATTATGTTAGGAAGTGTCATCCATGTCAAGTGCATGGGCACGCCATTCATATCCCTTCATCTGCATTACATTCTGTGGTCAACCCCTGGCCATTTACCATGTGGGCGTTTGACATCGTAGGCCCAATATTTCCAAAGGCCTCGAATGGGCATCGATTTATTTTAGCAGCCACGGAGTATTTCTCCAAGTGGGTGGAAGCCATTTCCCTAACCAACGTGATGGGGCAACATGTGGTGGCTTTCATCCGGAGGAATATCTTGGCTCGATTTGGGGTTCCATGAGACCTTGCGTCTGATAATGGTACCCCATTCAAAAATGAGCGGATGGTTAAGTTGTGCAACACGTATGGCATAACTCACCACTTCTCCTCACCCTACTACCCTCAAGGCAACGGCCAAGCCGAAGCCACAAACAAGACTCTCATTAGCATAATTGAGAAAACCTTAGAAAAGGGTAGGACGTGGCACGAGAAGTTGGATGAAGCCTTATGGGCTTATAGGACTTCCATCCGAACTCCCACGAATGCCACACCATTCGAGTTGGTCTATGGCACAAACGCCATTCTTCCCATTCATACCCAACTGCATTCATTTCATACATCCATAGCACTCGACTTCCCCCTAGAGACGCTTCAGCATGCTAGGATGGCCGAACTAGATTTGCTAGATGAAAGGCGACTCCTTGCCATGGATCATGCTCGTGCATACCGGCAAAGGATAGCCCGACATTATAGCAAACACATGAGACCTCGCCACTTTGAAGTGGGAGATCTGGTCTTAAAAACCATCCACCATTGTGGCCCACACCCCCTAGGCAAGTGGCGCCCCAACTGGGTTGGACCCTATGTTGTACGAGCAACCACTACGAATAATTCGTATTGGTTGATCAATGTAGAAGGTAGGAATTTAGCAGATCCTATCAATATTCAATACTTAAAGAAGTATCATGTGTAGGATTTGGGTTAAATTCCAGTTTTCGAAAAATTTTAGGGATAGCTGCCCTGAGACATGTGAATAAGGTGCAAAGGCAAACTCGTGTGACCCTGAGTAAGAGAATTCGCACTTGTGAAAGAGTGGAGTCTTCAAAATCGTGGTTACATTTCAAAATCCTTCTTCTTACAAAGAAAGGCCTAGTTCAATATAGCAAGATACTTGCAAGTAGTACGTGCTATTTCTAAATAGGCTGATATGGAATGGATCGAGTATAGGCTTGGGATAAGTCCTCCCCTCTTCTCTTCTCCTTCCAAAAGGAAAACACGACCCAAACAAAAGGGAATTTCCCATTCAAAGCATCTTTCCAAAAGAAAGAAACCAGAATTCCAAAGAAAAATCGATTCTCTTATGAAAAAGAGGGATTAAAGAAAAAATACTCCCAAAGGGAGACCCTCTATGGAAAAAAGGAAAAAGAGGCCTAAAAGCTCAAAAAGAGTAGTTTTCCGCCTTCTATACCTTAAACCACGGGACGCTTCAGAAGGGACCGTGGTATCTCTTTCCCATCCCTGGCTTATCCCAAGCTAAAGCATGGTTCATTTCGAGGAATCCTAAAGTAAAAATAGGATTTACTTACTTGAATTTCATCTTGTTTGAGAATTCGGCGTTTCGAGTAAGGCGTAGGAATTTGAAATATGCTTGTTTTCTTATAAAACCTCCGCTAGATAAGCGAGTGTTAAGACTCAAACAAGGTCAAGCACGAAGAGCTCGAGATCCTTAGGATCAAGGCTCAAGACAGTTGTCCCTTTTGTAAATAGCTTTTGTAAATAAGTTTTGTAAACCGAACATCGAACAGCATAGGATTTGCTCACTTGGAGCAGTAGGCCTTGTAAGTCTCTAGAGTTCGACCACATCTAGTCCCTGGGAGGTCGCCACTTTTGGCACCACACCCATATCATTTGCATTCCACGCATGGTACTTGCATGAACATGATCCCATTTAGGACCAGATTCCATGTAGACACCCTTTGGCGTGATATCTCCTCCTACCAGAGTTTGTAAATTGAGATTTTTGCTAAAAATGGGGACGATCCCATGTTCTTCGTGGATAGATCTAGGGAGACATAGAAAGGGGTGTTTGTCATCTTTGCCCTTATCCAAATCTATTTGGACAAGGCCAAAGAGGGGCATCTGTAAACACCCCGAAATCCCACGAATTTCTTAAACAAACCTGGTTTTGTACAAGCAGCCCCAAAGGGCCATTTTGAGTTTGGAAACCCAGGAGCCTTCCAGACAACCCTTTATATATGTTTTAAACTTCATATTTCAAAAATATATAATATGGCTTTTGAAAACCTTTTAAAACACGTTTTTGAAACCCCAAAGCAGCTTGGCCTAATCAAGACAGGACCAGCGAAGTCAAAGAGAGCCCGGAATCGGAGCATATGTCGAGTCCGGCACAGCAACTCTCGTATCAAATCCATACCCCCAAGATCTCGAACGTCCAAGACCCTGTTATTATCAAAATGTCAGTTGAAGTCATCTCCGGAAGGCAGAAACGGAGGCGGACGATCATGTTGGCGAAGACCCAACGCAGACGGAGTGCTGATGCTGTCAAACCCCGCACAAATCGTCCGTTTCGAACACAGCTCGAAGGAGTCAGAGTTCAGTTTGGATCGGATCTGGACTATATATATCCAGATCCCCATCCAAACCCATATGTGAACTTGGATTTGGATTTGGATCCAGAGATCCAATCCAATATCCATATCCATGGCCCACATCACCTTCTCATAAATGGAGGTGGGGCCCACTTGAATTTCACGTGGGATCATGGGCATGAGAGAGAGTGGGGGGTGGATAAGATCAAGTGTGTTGTAATTAAGCTTGACTTGTGTGTCAAGTTTGGGGTTAATCATGTGGGTTAGCCTAATTGAGTGGGTTTAAGCTTGTAATTAGCCAAAACCTAACCTAGGGTTGCACCAACATGATGTGGTTAAGGTCTATGGGCCATGCAAAGGGAGCACCTTCAACTAAACCTAACCCAAAATACCAAATCCTAGCCTTCCACCCTAATCCGCCCCTAATCTGAGCCTAATCACCTAGCCTACTTTCCTAATTCCGGCCTAATCCCAACCTAATCACCTAACCCACTTCCCTAATCCTTCCCTAAACCTAGCCTAATCCTAGCCTAATCACCTAACCTAGCTCACTAAACCTCACCCTAGAACCCACCCACCTAACCAAACCCTAAACCCCTAAACCACCCCTAACCCACAACCTACCCAAACCACTTGTATTTAAAATATCTGGCCCTACCCTTTCCAGCCCACCTTATCTTCATACCACCCTACCTAAACCACCTAACCACTACCCCAAACCCAGCCCTAACCGACCTACCCATCCCTATATAAACCCCCCCCCCTTGGGGGCGGGTTTTCCTATCTAGTCGCCTTCCCCAAGCCCAGCCGGGACCCCACTTCCCAGCCCAGCCGAACCCAGCCGCCTGCTCCACCTGCTCCACCTGCTCCATCTGCACCACCACCTGCACCGCCACCTACACCACCACCTCCCAGCCGAACATCACCGCCTGCCCAACTCCTTTCCAGCCGAGCGCCACCTTCTCTTCACTCGGTAAGTGCCCTACCTTCCACCTTACTCCCTCTTCACTCCCTCTCCATTCTCAACCAACCAATCCACTCCCATATCCCCCCTAACACTAGCCCTTCCACTTGCTGCCACCAGCCCCACTCAGCCGAACCCATAGCATCCTACCTACCCACCACCACCTAGACCTTCTAGCTCCACTCGGCCACCCTAACAACCCGCCAACCTTAAGTGTCCCATTTGATCTTCCCTTGAACTTCCCTTAGTGCCATACTCCCCTAACACTACACTTCCCCCTAGTGACCTTACCTAGCCCCTTTAATCCCCCACATCAAGGCGACACCCTTGCTTGCAGCCGGCCACCTTCAAGGCGCCTATCCCGCGCCCCATTCGCAGCCGGCCAGCACCTCTCGCCGTTCACCCTCGCGGAGCTCCCTTTTGCAGCCCAAGGCGAAGGCCAAGCCCACGCTCAAGCAAGGCCTCTACGGACCAGCTACTACTAAGTGCCTAACTCGGTCTTTAGTTGTATACTTGCTTGAGATTCAATTCGATACGGGGTTGCAATTTATATTTGGGTTTAATTTCATGTCGTGTGTGTAAGTCTTTCAATTCAAGCACGCACCCACATTGAGCCTTCGCTCTTATTTGCAAGACCCGAGTAAGGGCCCATATACCTACTCTATATACATATCTCCCTTCGGCACTTACTTTACAAGTCATTTCCCTTCGGTTATTTCCCTTCGGTTATTTCCCTTCAGTATTGTCTTTACATTCGGGTTTTCCCTTTGGAGTAGCGTGAGTTTGCATTGCATCTACGCCATACCACGAGGTAGGACGCATATTGCATCAAAGCAAGCCCCGCTCGAATTCGCCCATGTAGTGGAGTGTTCATAACACACAAACTAGGTGGCCCGAAAAGGGATAAAAGGAAAGACTTAGGCACGTGCAAATCCGCGTGATCTAAAATATGCAATTGCATCTAAAAGACCCGAATTAGACACCTCGAACCGCTTCATAGACTTTCTCTTCCAAAACTCGATTTTTGCAAAGTGTACAGACTGACCCTTGCGCATCGGTGCAAGAAGGTCTGTGACGACAAGAGCTCACTTGCTCACAGTCGCCACGATTAGAAGTCAGTTTTAAATATATCTTCGCTAGCTTAGGTAAGCTAGCTGGCACGCCCTGTTTGCATAAATAGGCCTTAGACACACGAGAGGATCCGCTCCGAGCCCTGAAAAGGTGAGAAGCGAGGATTTTTCGCGCGTCTACACAACGGGGCTCGAGTTCATGGAAGTCAAGGTGACTCCGATTTGGTACGCCACATGAAGTGGAAGGATGTTGAGCCCTCCTCCCCCATCGACTAGGTACCTGTCCAGAGAGTGGTTATTCAGAACCACCTCGATATGCAGGGCCTCGTTGTGGGACTCGTAGGGTCTATCTACATCATCTTCCGAGAAAGTGATGGGCGATTTGGCTCCTATTAAAGCCACTTGGTCAGACAGGGATTCCGGACTTATGTTTGAATCAACCTTGGCTCTTTCTAGAATTTTCTCTAGCACGAGTCTATGCCTAGGCGAAGTTTGTATAAGCTCTAGGATAGACATGTGGATAGGAATCTTTGAAAGATGGTTTTCGAAATCATAAGGATTTAGGACAACTTTCCCCTTGTCTGCTTTTGGCAGAACTCCAGGAATACATGCTTTTGAGGGGCCAAGCACACTGACCACCTTTTTAGCACTTTGTAGGTGCGAGGGTTGATAGATCCTCTCAGATCTAGTCACTTTCCCCACGACCAGCCTAGGGTTCGCACTAGAATTGGCTCTAAGTATGAGTTGAGGAGCACCTTGAAGTTTCAAAACTGGTTTAGCCAAGGATTCAGCTTTTGGTGGTCCCCGGATGACAACTTGGGCGGTTTTCTTGTACAGTACAAGAGTGGGTGCACAAGTGGGTTGACCAGACTTAGATTTTTGCGCTAATTCCTTTGAAAAGGTGAGGGTACATACCTCCTTTCCTTTCCCACTGCTACTGGCGTGTTTGGGAAAGGATTTTTTGAAGATAGCTTGAGTTGGCTCAGGTTCTGCAGTGACCTGGAGCTGGCCCTCCGCTATCAAGTTCTCGATTTTATTCAAAAGGGAGAAACAACATTTGGTATCATGGCCTTTGAGCCGATGATACTTGCAAAATCGATTTAAATACCCCCCTTTGGAAGTGACTCCTTCAGGAATTTCGGGAAGTTCTATCATGCCTTGGGCAAGTAGGAGGTCTAGGACCTCCGACACAAGTTGCCCCAGCGGTGTGTATTCCCGTTTTTCAATTGGTTTTTGAAAACTCCTCTCCCTTTTATTCTCTAGTTTTTCAAAATTTTTGGAAGTGCCCGCCAAGCATGGATCCACCCGGACATTGGCGATTTTATGGGGCTTTGCCCCTTTGTCCATTGTGGGTAGCCCATAAGTGATGGGCTTTTCCAAGCGGGTTTTAGAAACGGCACTTCCTTTCCATAAGTGATCGTATGTCCCTTTTCTCAAATTTGTTTCGAAAAGGGATGCTTTTTGATCAACTTGTGGAAAGTTGAGATCTCATGGAGTGAGAGAAGGGTCTTTAACTCGCTTTTAAAATTATCTAGGATGAGCATGACTGCGCATCCTTCGGATATGGGCTCTCGCACTTGGCCCAAAAGTGACGTCCATCGTATAATGAAGGTATGTACATCTTTGTTCATGCCTTGCTTCATATCCCTTAAAGTGTTCAATGTTGGTGTGACTTCTACGTTGTGTGCAAATCTTTGCATGAAGCAGTTCGCTAACTCTTCAAAAGTAGCGAACTGGCTTTAATCGTAGGAAGCCAGCCATTTGGCAACTATGCCTTTAAGGGATAAAGGGAACCAATACACCCATTTCATCGAGTCCTTTTTCTTCTTATGGGCTCGACGCGAGAAAAGTTGCAAGTGAGACCTAGGGTCTCCCATGCCATCATACCGATGGAAGTTCGGTATTTCATCATCACTGTCTGTTTTGTAATCCATAGGTAGGAAATCAGACAGGGCGTAACTCCTTTTCTCTTTATTTTGCCCTTTCAGCAGCTGTTGTAGGGCTTTACGGTCCTTTTGTATGAAGGACTCGTGGTATTGGTTGCCTTCCATTACGGAGGCCTCTTTGTGCTTGCGAGGTTTTTTAGATTTTTTCTTGGCCCTTTGTTCACCGTTTGATGAACATGAATCGCCTACTTCAGCCTCTTGGCTGAGAGCATCGATCTTGGCCTCGAATTCCCTTCTCAGGTCCTCTATCTCGTCTAGTTTGATCTTGTTTTTCAAAATCCTCCTAGAGTGAGAACTTGATGCGCATGAGCCTTGGCTCGACACTTCACTTGGGTTGGATTTTGACATGCTTTCAAGCCTTTTCTCAAAATTCCTAAGTACAAGTAAAGAAAACAGAGTTAAAATAACACCTCTTTGAAAATCTTTTCGCAAGTTTCCTAGAGTAACTCGACTTTAAAAGACTCACGTCCCACCGGGCGTGCCAAATAACTGTAGACGCAGAAAATTTCCGCTTCTTGGTTCTCAGGCCTAAAGTGAACCTTTTCGTGTGCCTAAGTCCTATTTAAACAAACAGGGCGTGCCAGCTAGCTTACTTAAGCTAGCGAAGATATATTTAAAAACCTGACTTCTAACGTGGCGATTGTGAGCAAGCAAGCTCTTGTCGTCGCAGACCTTCTTGCACCGATGCGCAAGGGTGAGTCT
This sequence comes from Brasenia schreberi, assembly GCA_036023115.1. NCBI lineage: Eukaryota > Viridiplantae > Streptophyta > Magnoliopsida > Nymphaeales > Cabombaceae > Brasenia > Brasenia schreberi. Next base: position 15,363,747 of record JAYKKT010000064.1, read on the forward strand.
GTATGCTTTGAAAAATCGAGTTTTTGGATAGAAGGACCTACGAAAGTGGTTTGAAGTGTTTGATTCGGGTCTTGTTTATACGATTTTCAGATTTTAGATCACTTGGATTTGCACGTACCTAAGTCTTTCTTTTTATCCCATTTCGGGCCACCTAGGTGAGTGTTATGAACACTCCACTAAGATGTGGCGACTTTGAGCGGGAGTATGGGGTTTGCTTTGATGCAATATGCGTCCTAACTCGTGGTATGGCGTATATGCAATGCAAACTCACGCTACTCCAAAGGGAAAACCCGAATTTAAAAGACAATGCCAAAGGGAAATGACTTGAAATGGAAATTGCCGAAGGGAAATGACTTGTAACGTAAATTCTGAAGGGAAATTGCAAAAGGGAAATACGGCTATATCTTAAGAGCGGAAAGGCTCAATTGTGTAAGTGTGTGCCGTGTATATATTGAAAGACTACGCACACAGCTGAACATTAAAACCCGAATTGAAAAGACATAGCCAAACGGGAAATACGTATATAGTATATATGAGCCCTTACTTGGTTCTTCCCAATAAGAGCGAAGGCTCAATGTGGGTGCGTGTGAAAATGTAAGGACAACACACACGACTTCAAATGAAACCCAAATATAAATTGCAATATGGCCTTAACTAAGGTCTTGGGAATAAGAGCAAAAGCTCAATGTGTGTGAGTGCTAGAATTGAAGTACTACGCACACAACATGAAATTAAACCCAAATAGAAATTGCAATATGGCCTTAACTAAGGTCTTGGGAGTAAGAGCGAAAGCTCAATGCGTGTGAGTGCTAGAATTGAAGTACTACACACACGACATGAAACTAAACCCAAGGATAGTATCACACGGCCCTTACTTGGGTCTTGCAAATAAGAGCGAAGGCTCAATGTGTGTGAGTGCGAGAATTGAAAGACAACACACGCAACTCAAGCAAAACACTACGCTACTTAAAGTATATACATAAACTCATATATGAAGGGCTGATTAGGCCCGTGTGTGTTCAAAATCGTACACAACTAAGAGCGAGGTAGGCTCAAGTGCACATGTGTGTGGGTGTGCCAAGCCACGTTATTACAAGCGGGGGGAGACAATGCTCCGTTATTACAACCCCGTATCAAATTCAATTTAATTTGAGCAAGTCTACAACTAAGGACCGAGTTAGGCACTTACTTATAGCTAGTCCGGAGGTGACTTGCTTGAGCGTGGGCTTGGCTTCGCCTTGGGTTGCAACAGGGAGCTCCTCGGAGTGGAACGGCAAGGTTGTGTAGCCGGGTGACAAGGGAGGATTATGGCGCCTTGGGGACTCGCCGGCTGCTAGGGGGAGGCTGCCGTGGTGCTTTGGGCTAAGGTGTCTAAGGAGGGTCACTAAGGGATAGTGTGGTGTTAGGAAGGGTGGCGCTAAGGGGAGCCTAAGGGAATGCCTAAGGGAAAAGTATGGCTGGCCGGGAGGACTTGGGTGCAATCGGCTAGGGATGGCCGACTAGGGATGGTTTAGTGGTGGCCGGCTGCTAGGGTAGTTAGGATGTTATGGATGGGAAGGGAGCTAGCTAGGGTGTTGTGGAAGGTGGGGCTAAGGGCTGGTGGAAAGTGGAAGGAGCAGGTCTTAGGGAGCCAAGTGGGGTGGCCGGGTGTCACTAGGCGAAGGTAGAGTGTCGGGTGGTGGAAGGGGTTTAGGTCTGGCCGAATGGGTAAGTGTGGCGGATGGCAAAGGAGGATGCTAAGTGGTGGTGGTATGGGTGGTTGAGAGTGGAGGGGGAGTGAAGAGGAGATGGAGTTGGGTGTAGAGTACTAACTGAAGGGATGAAGAAGGGAGTTGGTGCGTGGAAGAAGGGCAGCCGGGTGCTTTGGATGGATGGGATTCGGCCGGGAGGTGGTGGCGACGTGGAGCTGGCCGGATGGAAGTGGTGGCGCGGGTGGAGCTTGGCTGGGGGAAGTGGTGGTGCAGGTGGAAGAAGGTGGAGGATTCGGCGGGAAGGTGATTGGCCAAGGTCGGCTGGCCCAAGGTGGAAAAGGATTGAAAAACTCGCCCACTGGGTGGGTTTATATAGGTTTGGAAATGGCGGTTGGGGCTGGTATTTGGAGGGTGGTAAGGTGGTTTAGGGGGTGGTGGTGTGGTGATAAGGTGGGCTGGTTTTGAGGAGGGGCCAGATATTTTACTTTAAGGGGTTTTAGGTATATGGTGTGCTAGGTTTAGGTGGGGTGGTTTAGGGGTTTAGGGCTTAGCTAGGTGGGTTGGTTTTGGGGTGAGGTTTAGTGAGGTGGGTTGGGATTAGGCCGGGATTAGGGAAGTGGGTTAGGTGATTAGGCTAGGTTTAGGATGGGATTAGGGTAAAAGGCTAGGATTAGGGGTTTTTTATTAGGATTGGGTTAGGGAGCTCCCTTTGCATAACCCATAGACCTTGTTGCATCATGTTGGTGCAGCTCTAGGTCAGGTTTTGGCTAATACAAGCTTAAACCCATGCTAATTAGGCTAACCCACATGATTAACCCCAAACTTGACACACAAGTCAAGCTTAATTACAATTACCCTCAAATCTTATCCTCCCCCACTCTCTCTCATGCCCATAATCCCACGTGAACTTCAAGTGGGCCCCACCTCCATCTATGAGAAGGTGATGTGGGCCATGGATGTGGATATTGGATTGGATCTTTGGATCCAAATCCAAATCCAAATCCACACATAGGTTTGGATTGGGATCCGGATATATATGGTCCAGATCCAATCCAAACTGAATTCTGACTCCTTCAGGCTGTGTTCGAAACGAACGGCTTGTGCGGGGTCTCACAGCATCAGTACTCCGTCTGCGTTGGGTCTTCGCCAACATGATCATCTGCTTCTATTTTCACCTTCCAGAGATGACTTCATATGATTTCTGATTATAACAGGGTCTTGGACGTTCGAGATCCTGGGGGTGGATTCAATACGAGAGTTGCTGTGCTGGGCTCGACTTGTGCTCCGGTTCTGGGCTCTCTTTAGCTCTTCTGGTCCTGTCTTGATCAGGCCAAGCTTACTTTGTGGGGTTTCAAAATATATTTTAACAGTTTTTCAAACATATTATACATATTTAAAACATCTGTATAGGATTGCCTGGAAGGCTCCTGGGTTTCCAAACTCAAAATGACCCTTTGTGGCTGCTTTTATAAAACCAGGTTGGTTTGAGAAATTCGTGGGATTTTGGGGTATTTACACTCTCGCACTTGGCCTAAAAGGGACCTCCATCGAATAATGAAGGCATGCACGTCTTCGTTCATGCCTTGCTTTGTATCCCTTAAGGTGTTCAAAGTTGGCGTGACTTCTACGTTATGTGCAAATCTTTGCATAAAGCAGTTCACTAACTCTTCAAAAGTAGCGAACTGGCTCAAATCGTAGGAAGCCAGCCATTTGGCAGCCATGCCTTTAAGGGATAGAGGGAACCAATACACCCATTTCATCGAGTCCTTTTTCTTCTTATGGGCTCGACGCGAGAAAAGTTGCAAGTGAGACCTAGGGTCTCCCATGCCATCATACCGATGGAAGTTCGGTATTTCATCGTCATTGTCTGTTTCATAATCCATGGGTAGGAAATCAGACAGGGCGTAACTCTTTTTCTCTTTATTTTGCCCTTTCAGTAGCTGCTGTAGGGCTTTACGGTCCTTTTATGTGAAGGACTCGTGGTATTGGTTGCCTTCCATTATGGAGGCCTCTTTATGTCTGCGAGGTTTTTCAGTTTTTTCTTGGCCTTTTGTTCACCATTTGATGAACACGAATCGCCTGCTTCAGCCTCTTGGCTAAGAGCATCGATTTTGGCCTCGAATTCCCTTCTCAAGTCTTCTATCTCGTTTAGTTTGATTTTATTTTTCAAAATCCTCCTAGAGTGAGAACTTGATGCGCATGAGCCTTGGCTCGACACTTCACTTGGGTTGGATTTTGACATGCTTTCAAGCTTTTCAAAATTTCCTACGTATGAAGTAAAATAAAGAAAGAGTTAAAGATAACACCTTTTGGAAAATATTTTCGCAAGGTTCCTAAGATAACTCGATTTTAAAAGACTCACGTCCCACCGGGCGTGCCAAATCCTATAGATGCAGAAAGTTCCCACTTCTGGTTCTTAGGCCTGAAGCGAATCTTTTCGTGTGTCTAAGTTCTATTTAAGCAAAAGGGCGTGCCAGCTAGCTTACTTAAGCTAGCGAAGAGATATTTTGAAATCTGACTCCTAACGTGGCGACTGTGAGCAAGCAAGCTCTTTTCGTCGCAGACCTTCTTGTACCGATGCGCAAGGGTCAGTCTGTATGCTTAAAAATCAAGTTTTTAAAATATGAGAACCTACGAAAACGTTTGGGGTGTTCGATTCGGGTTGTTTTTGTATGATTTTCAAATTTTATTTCACGTGGACTTGCACGTGCCTATGTCTTTCTTTTTATCCCTTTTTCGGGCCAACTAGGTGTGTGTTATGAACACGTGACCTAAGTGGGGCGATTTTGAGCAGGAGTGTGGGGTTTGCTTTGATGCAATCCTGTAGACGCAAAAAGTTCCCGCTTCTGGTTCTTAGGCCTGAAGCGAATCTTTTCGTGTGTCTAAGTTCAACCAGCCACAACCGGCTGCACCTTGTCACACCCGCAGCCTTCCACCCTCTCCTTTAAACCACCCCCTAGTCACCCCTTAGCTCTACCTTCCCTAGGACCAGCCCTACACCTTAGTGACACTCCCTAACTACTTCAACACCAAGACACCACAGCAGCACCCTCCTATCAGTCGGCTAGCCCCAAGGCGCCTCATCTGCCATCCTTGCTTCACCCGGCCAGTCACTCCCTTGCCGTGCCATTTCGAGGAGCTCCCTCTTGCAGCCCAAGGCGACGCCCAAGCCCAAGCTCAAGTAAGTCACCTCCGGACCAGCTATACGTAAGTGCCTAACTCGGTCCTCATTTGTAGACTTGCTTAAGCTAAATTAAATTTGATACGGGGTTGTAATAACGGAGCATTGTCTCCCCCCGCTTGTAATAACGTGGCTTGGCACACCCACACACACGTGCACTTGAGCCTACCTCGCTCTTAGTTGTGCATGATTTTGAACACACACGGGCCTAATCAGCCCTTAAGATATAAATTTATTTATATACTTTAAGTTGTGTGGGGTTTTGCTTAAGTTGTGTGTGTTGTCTTTCAATTCTCGCACTCACACACATTGAGCTTTCGCTCTTATTTGCAAGACCCAAGTAAGGGCCGTGTTATATTTTCCCTTGGGTTTAATTTCATGTCGTGTGTGTAGTATTTCAATTATACACTCACACACATTGAGCTTTCGCTCTTACTCCCAAGACCTTAGTTAAGGCCATATTGCAATTTATATTTGTGTTTAATTTCATGTCGTGTGTGTAGTATTTCAATTATACACTCACACACATTGAGCTTTCGCTCTTACTCCCAAGACCTTAGTCAAGGCCATATTGCAATTTATATTTGGGTTTCATTTAAGTCGTGTGAGTTGTCTTTTAATATATACACAACACCCACGCAACACGTTGGCGACCTTCTGGCCCATATATATTATAAGTATTTCCCTTTCGGTTATGTCTTTAAGATTTGGGTTTTAAGGTTCAGCAGTGTGCGTAGTCTTTACATATATACACGGCACACACTTGCACTATTGAGCCTTTCTGCTCTTAAGATATAGCCATATTTCCCTTTTGCAATTTCCCTTCCGCAATTTCCCTTTAGCAATTTACATTACAAGTCATTTTCCTTCCGCATTGTCTTTCAATTTCGGGTTTTCCCTTTGGAGTTGCATGAGTTTGCATTGCATATACGCCATACCACGAGTTATGATGCATATTGCATCAAAGAAAACCCCACACTCCCATTCAAAGTCGCCCCACTTAGGATGCGTGTTCATAACACACACCTAGTTGGCTCGAAAAGGGATAAAAAGAAAGACATAGACATGTGCAAATCCACGTGAAATAAAATCTGAAAATCATACAAAAACAACCCGAGTCAAACACCTCAAGACGTTTTCGTAGGTTCTCATATTTCAAAACTCGATTTTTAAGCGTACAGACTGACCCTTGCGCGTCGGTGCAAGAAGGTCTGCGACGAAAGGAGCTTGCTTGCTCACAGTCACCACGTTAGGAGTCAGATTTAAATTTCTCTTCGCTAGCTTAAGTAAGCTAGCTGGCACGCCCTTTTGCTTAATTAGAACTTAGACACACGAAAAGATTCGCTTCAGGCCTAAGAACTAGAAGCGGGAACTTTCTGTGTCTACATCTGTACGCTTAAAAATCGAGTTTTTAAAATATGAGAACCTACGAAAACGTTTGGGGTGTTCGATTTGGGTTGTTTTTGTATGATTTTTAAGTTTTATTTCACGTGGACTTGCATGTGCCTATGTCTTTCTTTTTATCCCTTTTTCGGGCCAACTAGGTGTGTGTTATGAACACGTGACCTAAGTGGGGTGATTTTGAGCGGAAGTGTGGGGTTTGCTTTGATGAAATATGCGTCCTAACTCGTGGTATGGCATATATGTAATGCAAACTCACGCAACTCCAAAGGGAAAACCCGAAATTGAAAGACAATGCAGAAGGGAAATGACTTGAAATGTAAATTGCAAAAGGGAAATATGGCTATATCTTAAGAGCGGAAAGGCTCAATAGTGCAAGTGTGTGCCGTGTATATATGTAAAGACTACGCACACTGCTGAACCTTAAAACCCAAATCTTAAAGACATAGCCGAAAGGGAAATACTTATAATATATATGGGCCCGAAGGTCACCAACGTGTTGCGTGGGTGTTGTGTATATATTGAAAGACAACTCACACGACTTAAATGAAACCCAAATATAAATTGCAATATGGCCTTAACTAAGGTCTTGGGATTAAGAGCGAAGGCTCAATGTGTGTGAGTGTAGAATTGAAATACTACGCACACGACATGAAATTAAACCCAAATATAAATTGCAATAGGCCTTAACTAAGGTCTTGGGATTAAGAGCGAAGGCTCAATGTGTGTGAGTGCGATAATTGAAAGACAACACACACAACTTAAGCAAAACCCCACGCAACTTAAATTATATAAATAAGTCTATATCTTAAGGGCTGATTAGGCCCGTGTGTGTTCAAAATCGTGTGCAGCTAAGAGCGAGATAGGCTTAAGTGCACGTGTGTGTGGGTGTGCCAAGCCACGTTATTACAACCCCGTATCAAATTTAATTGAGCTTAAGCAAGTCTGTAAATAAGGACCGAGTTAGGCACTTACGTGTAGCTGGTCCGGAGGTGACTTGCTTGAGCTTGGGCTTGAGCATCGCCTTGGGCTACAAGAGGGAGCTCCTCGGAAGGGCACAACAAAGGAGGGTGCTGGCCGGGTGACAAGAGAGTGGATATGATGCAGTCGGGCAGAGGTTGGCCGAATGGAGAGGGGGTGCTATTGTGGCGCTTTGGCTGGGGTAGTTAGAGGATGTCACTAAGGTGTAGGGTAGGTCCTAGGGAAGGTAGAGCTAAGGGTCTTGACTAGGGGTTGTCTAAGGGAGAGGATGTAAGGCTGCGGGTGTGGCAAGGTGCAGTCGGTTGTGGCTGGCCGACTAGTGGCAGGTAGTTTGGTGGTGGCCGGCTGGCGTAACTAGGGGTGCTTAGGAATGGCAAAGGGGAGCTAGCTAGGGTGTTAGCTAAGGGCTGGTTTAAGGGAAAAGGTAAGGTTAAGGGTGACTAACTAGGGGATGTCTAGGGGAGAGGTAAGGTGGTGGGTGTGATGCAGTCGGGCAGGGGTTGGCCGAATGGTGAAGAGTGGCAGATGGTGGCCGGGAGGTGATGGTGGTGTGGTGGCTGAGAGTGGAGGGGGAGTGAAGAGAGGGTGGAGTTAGGATAGGGTACTAACCGGAGAGGAAGGGGAAGGTGGCGGGTGTCCAAGGAAGGCAGCCGGGTGGAAGGTGGATGTAGTCGTGTGGAAGGAGTGGAGCTGGCTGGGAGGTTGTGGTGGCGTGGAGTGGTGCAGGCCGGGAGGTGGTGGTGGAGTGGTGTGGTGTAGGCCGGGAGGTGGTGGTGGAGTAGGTGAGAGAAGAGAGCAAGGGGTGAGAGAGGAGAGGAAGGGCTCGGCTAGCCCAAGGTGGTGCTTAAAATCTGAAAACCCGCCCACTAGGGAGGGGGTTTATAGGATTTTAAGAGGTTGGTTGGGCTAGTTTTGAGGGGGTGGTTTAGTGGTTAGGTGGTGGTGGTTTAGGAATAAGGTGGGCTAGATATTTAGGTGGGGCTAGATATTTAGTTTAGGTGGTTTTAGGGATATGGTGTGCTAGGGTTTAGGTGGGGTGGTTTAGTGGTTTAGGGCTTAGCTAGGTGGGTTCGTTTTAGGGTGAGGTTTAGTGAGGTGGTTAGGTGTTTAGGCTAAGATTAGGTTAGGGTTAAGGGAATTAGGCCAGGTTTAGGGAAGGATTAGGGAGGTGGGTTAGGTGATTAGGTTGGGATTAGGGAAGGATTAGGGAAGTGGGTTAGGTGATTAGGCTAGGATTAGGCTGGGATTAAGGCAAATAGCTAGGATTAAGGGTTTTGCCATAGGATTGGGTTAGGAGCATCCCTTTGCATAGCCCATGGACTTCATTGCATCATGTTGGTGCAACCCTAGGTTAGGTGTAGGTTCATACAAGCTTAAACCCACACTAATTAGGCTAACCCACATGATTAACCCAAAACTTGACACACAAGTCAAGCTTAATACATTTCCCTCATACTTAATCCTCCCCATTCTCTCTCATGCCCAAGATCCCACATGAATTTCAAGTGGGCCCCACCTCCATTTATGAGAAGGTGATGTGGGCCATGGATGTGGATATTGGATTGGATCTTTGGATCCAAATCCAAATCCAAATCCACATATACGTTTGGATTGTGATCTGGATATATATGGCCCAGATCTAATCCAAACTGAATTCTGACTCCTTCAGGGTATGTTCGAAATGAACGGTTTGTGCGGGGTCTGACAGCATCAATACTCCGTCTTGCGTTGGGTCTTTGCCAACATGGTCGTCTGCTTCTGTTTTCACCTTTCGGAGATGATTTCAAATGATTTTTGTTGATAACAGGGACTTGGACGTTCGAGATCCTGGGGATGAATCTAACACGAGAGTTGTTGTGCCGGGCTCGACATGTGCTCCGGTTCCGGGCTCTCTTTAGCTCTTCTGGTCTTGCTTTCATGAGGCCAAGCCGCTTTGTGGGGTTTCAAAACGTCTTTTAGAAGGTTTTAAAAGTATATTATACATATTTTAAAACATATACAGTTTAAACATATGTACAGGGTTTGTTTGGAAGGCTCCTGGGTTTCCAAACTCCAAATAGCCCTTTGGGGCTGCTTTTACAAAACCAGGTTATTTTGAGAAGTTCGTGGGATTTCGGGGTGTTTACAATAGGCAAGGGGATTGGATATGGATAGGCAAGGGGATTGGATATGGATCTTGGATTGGTTCTGAAATCCGGATCCAATCCAAGTCTTATTTGGATCTGGATCTGGATATTTGGATCCAGATTTGATCCAAAATTTTCTCTTCTTCAGTCCTTCTTGGCGTTCCGAGCTGGACATTTTGTGCGGGCCCTGAGTTCATCAACGCTCCTTCTTATGTTGGGTTTTTCCCAATTTTGTCGTCCGAGCTCCTTTTCACCTTTCTGGACTCTGTTTCAACTGATTTTTCTTGTTTTTGATTTGGATTGCTCATGATTTCAGAGGTGCTTTTGGCTTGTCCTTCGATGCTTTAGGCTTGAAGTCCACTTGTGGCCTGGGCTCCCCTTTTGTCTCTAAAATTTGCTTTTCATTGGGGGGGGCTTGATCTTTGAGCTTTTGAATCTCTTTTGAAGCTGCTTTGAGTTAGGCTTCACCTGTTTGTCTGGACTTTTACAGAAATGGGACTTTCGTCCACTTTTTAGAATTTCATGTTTTAAAGGAGGTTGGAAAATGAAGGTTTGAAGTATTTGAGCTCCTGGGTTTTCGAAAATTCCAGACTTGGCTTTTTGAGCTGATTTTCGAACCAGGTGTTGGTTTTTGCAAAATCTTTGGAATTCGGGGTGTTTACACATGATCCATAGCAAGGAGCCTTCTTTCATCTAACAAATCAAGCTTAGCCATTCTAGCATGCTGAAAAGTCTCTAGGGGGAGGTCGAGTGCAAGTGATGTATGGAATGAATGCAATTTGGTATGAATGGGGAGAATGGCATTTGTGCCATAGACCAACTTAAATGGCGTGGCATTTGTGGGAGTTCGGATGGAAGTCCTATAAGCCCATAAGGCTTCATCAAGCTTCTCATGCCATGTCCTACCCTTCTCTAAGGTTTTTTTAATGATAATTATGAGAGTTTTGTTGGTGGCTTCGGCTTGGCCGTTGCCTTAAGGGTAGTAGGGCGACGAGAAGTGATGAGTTATACCATAGGTGTTACATAACCTTTCCATCCTCTCATTCTTGAAGGGGGTGCCATTATTAGACACTAGGTCTCTTGGAACTCCAAATAGAGCCAAGATATTCTTCTTAATGAACACCACTACATGTTGCCCCTAGACATTAGTCAGGGAGGTAGCTTCAACCCATTTAGAAAAATATTTGGTGGCTGCTAGGATGAACCTATGTCTGTTTGATGCATTTGGGGAGATTGGTCCTATGATGTCAAACGCCCACATGGTGAATGGCCATGGGCTGACAATGGAATGCAAGGTTGATGATGGGATATGAATGGCGTGTCCATGCACTTGACATGGGTGACATTTCCTAACATGATCATGACAATCTTTCTTTAGAGTGGACCAAAAATAACTGGCTATAAGTATTTTCATAGCCATCATGTTTGCATTGACATGCCCTCCATATTCTCCATCGTGGAATTCATGCATTATAATCCTAGCCTTCTCAAGGTCTACACACCTCAATAAGATGCCGGTAAAACTCTTTTTGTATAAAATCCCTTCCAAAATCACGTATCGGGTTGAAATCTTTCGAATGAAAGCTTTGTCTTTAGAAGAATCTAATTCTGAAAATCCTCCATTTTCTAAGAAATCTTTAATGTCTTGAAACCAGGGTTTTTCAGTGGAATTTTGATTGTTTTTGCAAATCTCCAAATCATGGATGGATGGAGTGGGTGAGTGCCATATTTCTAAGGATCGGGTTCCCGAAGTGGGATCGACCCTTAGGGCTGACCCTAAGGATGAGAGGGCATCTTCTATGCCATTGTCCTCTCTTCCTATGTGTGTGTGTACATGATTTGAAGGAATCGACCAGTTTGGTAGCCAATTCGTGGTATGGAAGGAGTTTTTCATTTTTGACTTGCCAAATTTTCAAAACTTGGTTTATGACAAGTAAAGAGTCTCCATAGACTTCGATGCATGATGCCCCTAGATTTTTTGAAATTTTCAAGACTTGTACGAGGGCTTCATATTCGGCTGTATTTTTGGAACATTCGAAATCTAGGCGAATAGCAATGGGAATTTCTCCCTTTTTAGGGGATATGAGGATGACTCCCGCACCTGCCCCTCTTTGGTTTCTTGCCCCATCGAAGTGCATTTTCCATGCTTGGTTTTCATTTAAACAATTTGCTAAAACATGGTTTTAAAAGTTGTTTGAAAAGATGCCCTCATCGGGCATGTCATCAAGTAAGGGATATGAATCTTCCAAGGGGAATTCACCCACATAATCAGCTAGGGCTTACCCCTTAATGGAGGTTTGATGATGGAATTTTAAGTCATACTCCACTAAGAGGAGCTGCCATTTACCCAACCTACCCGTGAGGATAGGTTTTTCAAACAATTGCTTGATCGGATCAAGCTTAGATACTATCCAGATCTCATGATCTAGGAAGTAGTGTCTAAATTTCTGGCAGGCCCATACCAAGGCCAAGCGCGTTTTCTCCATGGCTTGATAATTTCTTTCATATGACAATAGAGTTTTCAAAATGTAGTAAATAGCATACTCTTTATGGGTATCATCCTCATATTGAGCTAATAAAGCACCCAATGCATTCATATGCACAGAAATGTAAAGTAAAAGTGGTTTTCCTTGCTTTGGAGATTTTAAAACCAGAGGATTAACCAAATAAGCTTTTAATCTTTCAAAAGCTTTTTGGCAATCGTCGTCCCCATACAAACTTTACCCCTTTTCTCAAAAACTTGTTGAAAGGTTCGCATCTCATTGCGAGGTTTGAAATAAACCTTCTAATCGATTGGAGGCGACCTTGGAGGCTTCAGATTTGGGTTAAGTTGGAGGGTGGAGACATGTCTATGATAGCTCGACACTTAGAGGGGTCGACTTCAATGCCCCTTTGGCTTACCATAAAACCTAAAAGCTTACCAGATTCCACTCCGAAAACACACTTTTGAGGGTTTAGTTTCGCTTTATAAAGCCTCAGTCTTTCGAAAACTTTTTGCAAAGATTCGATGTGTGTGCATCGGGTTTTTGATTTCACCAAGAGATCATCCACATATACTTCTAAGAGCTCATGAATTTGATTATGAAAAATGGTAGTCATGGCTCTTTGGTATGTGGCACCGTTATTTTTCAATCCAAAGGGTATAACTGTGTAACAGTATGTGCCCCAGGTTGTGGTAAAAGCAGTTTTAGCCTGATCTCTTGAGGCTAACTTGATTTGATTATAACCCGAGTAGCCATCCATAAAAGAAAACATCTCATGATTTGCAGTGCTGTCCACTATCAAATCAATGTTTGGCAAAGGGAAGTTATCTTTTGGAGTGGCTTTGTTTAGATTTCTGAAATCGATGCAAATTCAAATTTTCCCATTGGATTTTCAAACTACAACTATATTTGAAAGCCAATCAAAATACACAATGGGTTTTATAAATCAAGCCTTTAAAAGATCTTCTAAACCCTCTTTTACTTGAGAGTGTATGTTCGGATGGATTTTTCTAAGCTTTTGCTTTATAGGTTTTGCATATGGTTCTAGGGGAAGACAATGCTCTACAATTTTTGGGTCTAGACCCGGCATGTCTTCGTAGGTCCATGCAAAAACATCTATGTAGGCTTTCAGGAATGCAATGAATGATGCTTTTTCATGCTCATGCAGATATGTGCCTATCTTAATACGCTTTGGATTTGACTCACTCCCTAGGTCGATTTCTATAAAATCCCCTCCTACAGAATTTGAAGGTTTTTCTAAGTCAAGGATTTTGTGAAACTCGGGAAGCTCAGAGGTTTGATCCTCCTCAGGGAAGAGGGGATCCTCCTCCGTGATTTGATCATTCTCTAGAATTTTGAATCCTAGGGAAGTTGGAGTTGATGCATGCTTTTCACAAACACCTGGTTTTGGTTTTGAAATTTTTGCAAGTTTTAAAGATTTTGGGCCTTTTATAAAGACAACTTTTTCTTCAAATTTCTTGGCTTTTTCCAAATTTTCACAAGGAGCTAGTATGTACATGACTTTGTTTTTGTTATTTTCTAGTTTTTCCATTTTTTTGGTCTTTTGTAAAGACAAGACATTGGGGGAACTGCAAATTACACTTTTTTTGGTTTTTTTGCAATTGTAGACACGCAGAAATTTCCACTCCGGTTTCTTAGGCCTGAAGTGAACCTTTTCGTATGTCTAAGTCGCTTAAAGGGCGTGCCAACTAGCTTACTTAAGCTAGCGAAGTAAGTTTTCGAAATATCTGACTTATGGGGGGCGACAGTGGACAAGTGGGCTCTGTTCGTCGCAGACCTTCTTGAACTGATGCTCAAGGGTCAATCTGTATGCTTTAGAAAACTCGATTTTAAGCAAACATGACCTTTTTGAAAATGTGCAAAGTGTTTGATTTGGTTTAGTTTATCTTGTTGCAGATTTTATCAATGTGGGGTTTTCACATATCCTATGTCTTTGATTTTAACCACTTAGGCATGAGATGTGTGCATCAAGTGCCTAAGTCTTGGTGATTTTGCATGGGTGGTTCGAGGTTGCTTTGATGCAAGTATGCGCCCTATCTTGTGGTATGGCGGATATGCAATGCAAACTCACACAACTAAACCTTAAAACCTGAAATTTAAAGACATAACGGAAGGGAAATTGCAAAAGGGAAATATGGCTATATCTTAAGAGCGGAAAGGCTCAATTGTGTAAATGTATGTCGTGTATAAATTGAAATGCAACTCACACAGTTGAACCTTAAAACGCAGCGGAAGGGAGATACAACTATATATATATGAGACCGAAGGCCGTCAATGTGCACGTGTTGTGTTTGTGTGTAAATGTAAAGACAACTCACATGACTTGGAATGTAAAACCCAAATTGAATTGCAATATGGCTCTTATTAGAGTCTTGGGAGTAAGAGCGAAAGCTCAATGTGTGTGAGTGTGGAATTGAAAGACAACGCACACAACTTGAAAATAAAACCCCAAATTGAATTGCAATACGACTCTTATTAGAGTCTTGGGAGTAAGAACGAAAGCTTAATGTGTGTGACTGTGGAATTAAAAGACAACGCACACAACTTGAATGTAAAACCCACGCAGCTAAATTTATATAAATAAGATTATATCTTAGAGGCGGCCAAGGCCCATTTGTGTGCAAAAGTGTACAACTAAGAGCGGAAAGGCTCAAGTGCACGTATGTGCTTGTGTGTCATACACCAATATTACATCTTGGGGGGAGACTACGCTCCATTATTACAACCCCATATCAAATTGAATTAAGTGTAGAAGGAGATATGAAATACCGAATTTGAAATACTTACGTGATTCAGATGTTTGTCCACTTCAATCTACATGGGTTTTGCTTGGCTTCACACCCACGGATGAGTCTTCCTTGAAGCTTGAAGCGAAAGATGGCTGAACGGAGCCTTTGAGCTTGAGGGGTTTTGCTTGAGAGGTATGGATTCATGGCAAGAGTGGGTGCGAGTCTTAGGGCTTGTATGAGGGTATGACAAGGTGGTCACGGGTGAGTGGGGTGGTGTGATTTGTAAGGTCACGGGTGTGGTAGGGATTTGGTATGGAGTTGGGGTGCTAGGCAAGAGGTCACGGCAGCGGTACTAGGGAGTGTAAGGTGGTGGGATGGAAGGCTAGGAGGTGGTAGGGTGGCAAGTAGTGGCTGGGGCAGCGGTGTGGTGGTAGCGAATTAGGTAGAGTAGGTGTTAGGTCGGTTGAGGGGTAGGTCGACTAAAAAGGTCAACGCCAAGCGCTATGCGCCAGGTAGGTGGTTAGGGCGACGGGCGCTAGGCGCCTGTCGTAGGCGCTAAGGCAGAGAGGGAGTGAGGCGGTGCAGGAGTGGGGCGCGTGCAGGGCACGCGACGCGGGAGCGGGTAAGGTTAGGGGTGGTCGGGAGGTTTAGGGTGGAGTCGGTTGGGGTCTTGGGTGTGCTATGGGGTTTAGGGTGTGGTTTGATTAGGATTAGGTGAGGTCGGTTAGGTCTAGGTGGAGTGATTGGTTGGGGTGGTTTAGAGGGGTTAAGAAGAGAGGTTTAGGGTGGATTAGGGGGCTTACCTCTTAATGGCGGTTTAGGGTGTGCTCAAGCTCCAATCAGCCACCTTAAGCCTTCTTGTTCAATTAACTTCAACCCTTCAATTAGGGTGGGGCAACCCTTAACTAATCCTACACTAACCCACAATTAAAAACCCTAAAACAAATGAAAGCACTAAGTACTTACCTTAATGACCTTCTCTCTCCTCCAAGCCCTCCCTTGAATTCACGTGAACCCCTCATTTGGGACCCTCTCACCTCTATTTATAAGCATTTGAGGTGGGTCTTGGATTTGGGTTTGGGTTTGGATCTAAATCCAAATCCAAACACTATTTGGATCTGGATCTTGGATCTTGGATATTTTGAAATCCGTATGCGATCCAAATCCAACATTTTTATGGATATGGATCTGGATATTTTGGTCCAGATTCGATCCAATCCAAACACAATTTGGATCCAATCCAAATCCAAACACTATTTGGATTGGCCCAAATCCAAACATTATTCACTATTTGGATTTGGATCTTGATATTTATGGTCCAGATCCAATCCAAATTTTCTCTGGATGGTCCTTCTTGGCTTCTTAAGGCGAATGATCTGTACGGGCCTTGGCTTCATCAGCGCTCTGTCTGGTGTTGGGTTTCCCCAATCTTTGTCTTCGGACTCCTTTTCGCCTTTTTCGACTCCGTTTTTGCTCATTTATGGCTTTTTTGGTTCATAATCTTGAGGCTTGGATGAGAATGGTCGATCTGGCTTTTTGGTGCTCTTGGCTTGCAACCTGCTTCGTGCTTGGGCCTTCCATTCGCCGTTCGAACCTGGCTTTTATCAGGCCAGGATACTCTTCTAGGCTTCAAAACAAGTTTCTGAAGCTGCTTCTGGAATTTGCCTTTGTGAGCCACTTGCTGGGCTGTTTTTGGATCAGGTGTCGTCTTCGCATGCTCCACCTGTTCGTCTTTGGCTTTTTGGCAAAATGGGGCTTAGCCCGGGTTTAAAAACTCGTATTTGGATACAGAGCTTTCAAAACACTATTTACAGGCTTAAAGCAATATTTACAGGGTTTAAAACAATATGTACAGGGTTCTGAAGGCTCCTGGGTTTTGAGAACTCAAAATGGCCCTTTGGGGCTGATTTGCAAACCAGGTATTGGTTTTAGAAAGTCATGGGATTTTAGGGTGTTTACAGATGCCCCTCTTTGGCATTATCCAAATCGATTTGGATAATGGCGAAGACGACAACACCCCTGTTCAATGTCTCCCTAGATATAATCCTCAAAAATATGGGATTGTCCCAATTTTTTAGCAAAAAAACCTTTCTTTTAAACCTGGCAGGAGGAGATTTTCGCCAAAGGGGACTTTCCTATGGGTTCTAGTTCTAACTGGGATCATGTATGAAGTGTTCATGCATGAATATGCAGAATGCATGACATGGATGAGATGCCAAGAAGGGAGACCTCCTAGAGACCAGATCACATGGTCGAACCTTGGAGTCTTATGAAGACCTGCTGCTTTAAGTGAGAGGGCCTTATGTTGCTTGATGTTCGAGTTTTGGAAAACCTAATTTCAAAAGGGAAACTCCTTGTTAGCCTCGATCCTAAGGACCTCTAGCTCCTCGTGTTTGCCTTTATTTGAGTCTTAACACTCGCTAATCTAGCGGAGGTTTGATAAGAAAACAAGCTAAGTTTCAAAATTCCTATGCCTTACTCAAAACGTTGAATTCTCAAACAAAATGAAATTCAAGTAAGTAAATCCTATTTTTACTTTAGGATTCTTTGAAATGAACCTTGTTTACTTGGGATAAGTCGCAGGGATGGGAAAGAGATACCACGGTCCCTTCCGAAGCGTCCCGTGGTTTGAGGTAGAGAGGCGGAAAACTGCTCTTTTTGATCTTTTTGGCCTTTTCTTTCTTTTTTCATAGGGGGTCTCCCTTCGGGAGTATTTTTTCTTTATTCCCTCTTTTCCATAGAAGAATCGATTTTCTATTTTTGGCCTTTACTTGAATTTGGGTCAAAGAAAAACGCAAAGCAGCTCCAAAATACAGAAAGAAGCCCAGTACCTAGGAAATCAATAGAAGTCCAAGACACGTCTTGTTAGAATGAAGAACGGAATCCGTGCGGCAATCTGAGTTTGATATTACCAGGAACCAGCTAGAAACCAAAATGGCGGACCGAAATGAACGCCGAAAAGGTCCTGAAAAGCATAACACCGGTTGGAAGAAAGACTTGGGGAAGACCTAGGCCAGAGTTGGGCATCCGATGAATCAAAGCCCTCTCGAAACCGACGGTGAAAAGCACCAAAAAGGACCAGAAAACCAAGGAGTAGAAGAAAAGTTTGGATTGGATCTGGACCCAAAAATATCCAGATCCAGATCCAAATAGTGCTGGATTGGATCTGGATCTCAAAATAT
This sequence comes from Brasenia schreberi, assembly GCA_036023115.1. Taxonomy (NCBI): domain Eukaryota; kingdom Viridiplantae; phylum Streptophyta; class Magnoliopsida; order Nymphaeales; family Cabombaceae; genus Brasenia; species Brasenia schreberi. The sequence continues at coordinate 15,381,542 of JAYKKT010000064.1, forward strand.
CCAAGATCCGAGATCCAAACCCAAATAAATATTTAGACTGGATCTGGATCTCAAAATATCCGCGATCCGCGATCCAGATCCAAATAGGGTTTGGATTGGATTCAGATACCCAGACCCAAATCCAAGACCCATTTGAAACCTCTATAAATAGAGGTGAGGGGGCTTGAAAAATGTTGGACGTGAGGCTCAAAGGGGAGAGGCCTTTCACGTGTGTAAACACCCCAAAATCCCACGATTTTCTCAAATTACCTGGTTTTGCAAAAGCAGCCCCAAAGGACTATTTTGAGTCTAGAGCCTTCCAGACAACCCTGTACATATGTTTAAACCATATATGTTTAAAAATATATATACATACAGTTTTGAAACCCTAAAAAGCAACTTAGCCTAATGAAAGCAGGACCAGAGAAGCGAAAGAGAGCCTGAACCTAGAGCATATTTTAAGCCCGGCACATCAATTCTCGTATCAGAATCATCCCCATAATCTCAGACATCCAAGCCCTTGATATCAACAAATTTGTTAAAATGGTTTCTGGAAGGTGAGAAGAAGAGCGGACGACAATGTTGGCGAAGACCCAACGCAAGACGGAGTACTGATGCAGTCAGGCCCCACACAAACCGTCTATTTTGCAACGCCATGAATAAATCAGAAAATCAGATTTGGGCCGGATCTAGACCATATATATCCAGATCCAGACCCAAACATGCATTTGGATTTGGATCCAAAGATCCAATCCAATATCCACATCCATGGCCCACATCACCTCCTCATAAATGGAGGTGGGGCCCACAGAGAATTCACGTGAAAAGCTTGGAGAGAGAAGGGGGATAAAGTATGAGTGAGAAAGTTGGTGGGCTTGACTTTAGTCAAGGGTGGGTTAACCATGTGGGTTTAGCCTAAGAGTGTGGGTTTAAGCTTGTATGCATCTACACCTAACCTGGGGTTGCACCAATATGAACCTGGCTGCAACTAGGTCCATGGATCGAGGCCAAGGAGATGCTCCTAAAACCTAGCCCTAAGCTAACCCACCTCACCTAGCCACTCCCCCCTAAACCTGACCCAATCCTAGCCGTCCTCACCCAAAACCACCCCAAACCATACCTAGCCGACCTCACCTAGCTCACCCCACCTAACTAGACCACCTAGACCCTAGCTAGACTAAACCTAATCCCACCTAATTAGACCCTAACCCTTAATTCCCAACCACCCTAACCGACTGTAGATACGAAAAATCCTCACTTCTAGTTCTTAGGCCTGAAGCGAACCTTTTCGTGTGTCTAAGTCGTATTTAACAAAAGAGCGTGCCAGCTAGCTTCCTTAAGCTAGCGAAGTAAGTTTTTAAATCTAACTCTATCGGGGCGACTGTGAGGAAGTGAGCTCTTTTCGTCGCAAACCTTCTTGCACCGATGTGCAAGGGTTAGTCTGTACACTTGGCAAAGTCTTTTAAAGTCTAAACCTCTTTGAAAAATACCCGAAGTGTTTGGGCTTTGTATGTACGATTGCAAATTTTATTACACGTGGGATTTGCACGTGCCTATGTCTTTCTTTTTAAGCTTTTTAGGGCCAACTAGGTGTGTGCATTAAGTGACCTAAGTTGGGCGATTTTTTGAGCGGGAGTGTGGGGCTTGCTTTGATGCAATATGCGTCCTAACTCGTGGTATGGCGTATATGCAATGCAAACTCACACAACTCCAAAGGGAAAACCCGAATTGAAAGACAATGCGGAAGGGAAATGACTTAATGTAAATTGCAAAAGGGAAATATGGCTATATCTTAAGAGCGGAAAGGCTCAATTGTGCAAGTGTGTGTCGTGCATATATGGAAAGACTACGCACACTGCTGAACCTTAAAACCCAAATCTTAAAGACATAGCCGAAGGGAAATACTTATAATATATATGGGCTTGAAGGTCGCCAACGTGTGCGTGGGTGTTGTGTGTATATGTAAAGACAACTCACACGACTTGTAATGTAAACCCAAATATAATTGCAATAGGCCTTGACTAAGGTCTTGGGAGTAAGAGCGAAAGCTCAATGTGTGTGAGTGTAGAATTGAAATGCTATGCATACAACTTGAATTTAAACACCCAAAACGAAATTGCAATAACGCCTTTACTAGGGTCTTGGGAATAAGAGCGAAAGCTCAATGTGTGTGAGTGTGGAAATTGAAAAGACCACGCACACAACTTAAATTAAAACCCACGCAACTTAAATCATATAGGTATAGCTATATCTTAAGGGCTGATTAGGCCCATGTGTGTGCTAAAATTGTGTGCAGCTAAGAGCGGAATAGGCTCAAGTGCACGTGTGTGTGGGTGTGCCAAACCACATTATTACAAGCGGGGGGAGACAATGCTCCATTATTACAACCCAGTATCAAATTTAATCAAATGTAAGCAAGTTCATAACAAGGACCGAGTTAGGCACTTACATATAGCTGGTCCGGGTGTAACTTGCTTGGCTTTAGCCTAGTGAGTCGTCTTGGACAGCCGAAGGGGAGCTCCTTGGGTGCGTGTGGGCACCAAGTAGGGTCTTAGTCGAATGAAGACAGAGGTGGTTGCTGTGGTGGTGGCTAGAGGTGGTTGAAGGAGGTGGCAGCTGGAAGAAGGTGGCAGCCGAGTGGAAGTGTGCAGTCGGGTGGGGTGCGCAGGTGGCAGCCGAGTGGAAGTGCAATCGGGTGGAGTGGTGGTGGATGGTGGTGCTGCTGGGGGAGAATGGGAGTGAAGTGGGGTGGAAGAGAGGGCAGGTGAGAGAGGAGAGAGAGGGATCCAAGAGCTAAGAGCTGCCCCAAAACCCGCCCCAAAAGGGGGGTTTTTATAGGCATGGGCTGGGGTCGGTTGGGAGTGGTATAGGGTAGAAGATATTTAGGATATGGTGGGCTGTGGTGGGGTGGTTTGTGTAGGTCGGCTAGGTGGGTGGTTTGGGTAGGTCGGTTAGGGTGGCTGGGAATTAAGGGTTAGGGCCTAATTAGGTGGGTTAAGGTGGGATTAGGTTTAGTCTAGCTAGGGTCTAGGTGGTCTAGTTAGGTGGGGTGAGCTAGGTGAGGTGGGTTAGTTCAGGGCTAGGTTTAGGAAGCATCCCCTTGGCCGTGATCCATGGACCTAGTTGCAGCCAGATTCATGTTGGTGCAGCCCCAGGTTTAGGTGTAGGTGCATACAAGCTTAAATCCACACTCTTAGGCTAAACCCACATGATTAACCCAAAACTTGACACAAAAGTCAAGCCCATCAACTTTCTCACTCATACTTTATCCCCCATTCTCTCTCTACCCAAGCTTTTTACGTGAATTCTTTGTGGGCCCCACCTCCATTTATGAGAAGGTGATGTGGGCCATGGATGTGGATATTGGATTAGATCTTTGGATCCAAATCCAAATCCAAATCCAGATGCATGTTTGGATTTGGATCTGGATATATATGGTCTAGATCCAATCCAAATATGATTTTCTGACTCCTTCATGGTATTTCGAAACGGACAGTTTGTGCGGAGCCTGACTGCATCAGTACTCCGTCTTGCGTTGGGTCTTCGCCAACATTGTCGTCCGCTCTTCTTCTCACCTTCCGAAGATCATTTTGACAAATTAGTTGATAACAAGGGCTTGGATGTCCGAGAGTTTGGGGATAATTCTGATAAGAGAGTTGATGTGCCGGGCTTGAAATATGCTCCGGGTCCGGGCTCTCTTTCGCTTCTTCGGTCCTGCTTTCATCAGGCCAAGTTGCTTTTCGGGGTTTCAAAATACCATTTTAAGGTTTAAAAACTGTATAACAGATTGTAAACACCCCAAATTTCAAAAATTTTGCAAAAAACAAATGCCTGGTTCGAAAATGAGCTCAAAAAGCCAAAAATGGAATTTTCGAAAACCCAGATGAACAGGTAAAGCCTGGCCCAAAGCAGTTGCAACAGAAATTCAGAAAATTCAAAGAGCAAGCCCAGCCCAACGAAAAGCCAAATTCAAAGGCAAAAGAGGAGCCCAGGCCGCAAATGGACTTCAAGCTAGAAGCATCAGAGGCCCAGCCAATAGTGCCCAAAAATCACGAACAATCCAAGTCGAAAACAACCAAAATCAGTTGAAATAGAGTCCAGAAAGGCGAAAAGGAGCTCGAACGATGAAATGGGGAAACCCCCCGCTTAAGACGGATCGTTGATAAACTCAAGGCCCGCACGAAGCGTTCGACTCAAGACGCCAAGAAGGAGAGAAGAAGAAAAAAAATTGGATCAAATCTGGATCCAAATATCCAGATCCAGACCCAAGATCCAGATCCAAACAAGACTTGGATTGGATCCGGATTTCAAAATCAATCCAGGATCCATATCCACATAAGAGGCCTATAAAAGGACGTGAGGGGCTGGTTTGAAGGGGCTGCAAAATTTTTTGTTTCACGTCTTTGCTTGGGTTGGAGAGAGAGAGAGTGAGAGAGGAAAAGCAAGTCAAGGAAAGTGGCTTGACTTGGCTTTTCCATTGTGGGCTGAACATGTGGGTGTATGTTGTGGGCTGATCTTTTCATTTCACGCAAGGAAGGTGCTGCACCAAAGTGGAATCCGGCAGCTTGGATGGATTTCTCAAGGCGTGAAGGATGGGTGCGTGGAACCAATAGGAGCTGGACGATTTTTCCTAACTAAGGTTAGTTCCTAAAGCACTAAACCAAGCCTCTCTTTCCCTAACCCAAACTACCCAAACCATACTCCCTAAAAACTAACCAAGCTCGGCCAAAGTGCTGGCCGAGACTTGCCAAAACTCATCCTATTCTACCCAAAAACCAATCCCAAACAAAACCACCTAAGCTCGGCCAATATCTGGCCGAGCTTTTCCTAGATCTACCCCATTAACCATTCTAAATCTTGGTCTTAAACCCTCCCTTAAATCCTTACCATTCAACCTAAAAGGCCTAACCAAACCGAGTGCCTAATGCACTCGATTCCCATAGTCACCCATACTCATCGGGCTTGGCCACTAGCTGGCCGAATATTGGCCTAAAACTACCTAAGCCACCCACTAAATCCTATCCAGCTCGGCCAACATTTGGCCGAGCATTCACGTAGAACTTGGTTTTCAAAACCCACCTAAGACCATCTACTAAATCTCACCCAGCTCGGCCACCATTTGGCCGAGCATTGCCTTAGCAACATTGCCTTAGGATCGCACCTAAAACCCTACCTAAGACCATCTCAAGTTCGGCCATTAGTTGGCCGGGCTCACCCTAGACCCGTTCCATTAAACTCCTAAAGCCTTAACCTCCTACCTTAGCTAAAACTCTACCTAAGCCAATCCTAAAAACTACCTAGATCAGCCATCCTTGTGTCGAGCATTCCCTTATACCATTTCCTTAGAACCCCGCCTAAGATCATTCCCAACACACCAACCCAACTCGGCCACCCTTTGGCCGAGTATCCCCTTAGGACCTTGGCTTAACTCTTACCCAAGACCACTCATTTAGACCTAGCCTAGACCAGAGATTAGGATCAACACCCCACGCACCTGATCGATTCGCAGAGAGAGCTCCATCCAACAGCTGTACCTAAGGTCGGATTCCATTGATAAGAAGAAAAGTCTAAGCAAACGACGTGTAAGTGCTCGAACCTGATCTTTTACATTGATTCAAGTTTCAATTAAATTCGATACGGGATTGTAATAATGGAGCGTAGTCTCCCCCCAAGATGTAATATTATGGCTTGAAACACGAATCACACACATACACTCGAGCCTTTCCGCTCTTATCTGCACACCTTTTGCACACAAAACAGGCCTCAACAACCCATAGGATATAGCTCTATTTATATACATTCAACTGGGTTTTAAGGTTCAATTCGTGTGAGTTGTCTTTCATTTTATACACTCAAAGCACTCACTCACATTGAGCCTTTCCGCTCTTACATATATATACGTATTTCCCCTTTCAGCTGGGTTTTTAAGGTTCAAGTTGTGTGAGTTGCCTTTCAATTTATACACTCAAAGCACTCACTCACATTGAGCCTTCTCACTTATAAGATATAGCTATATATATTTTCCCTTCCGCATCTAAGATATAGCCATATTTCCCTTTCTGCTATTTCCCTTCTGCTATGTCTTTAAATTCCGGGTTTTCCCTTCAAGTTGTGTGAGTTTGCATTGCATATCCGCCACACTCGAGATAGGGAGCATACTTACATCGAACCAGATTGATCAAATCGTGAAGAACTTGCCTTAAATCGAGCATTGGATGCACACGACTACACGCCAAAATTGGCTAAAACCCGAGAGACATAGGAGCGCATAGATCCCATGTATAAAAGTTGCAAATTTGACAAAACCAATCGATAAAACACTTTCAAGTTTTCAAAAGAGTCGTGTTTGTGTAAAATCGAGTTTTCCTAAAGCGTACAGACTGACCCTTGTGCGCCGGTGCAAGAAAGTCTGCGACGAAAAGAACCCACTTGTCCACAGTCGCCCCAAAAGTCAGATATTTTCAAAAATTACTTCACTAGTTTGAGAAAGCTAGCTGGCATGCCCTTTTTAAAGCGACCTAAGCACGAAAAAACTCGCTTCAGGCCTAAGAACCCAGAGACGAAGATTTTCCGTGTCTACAGATTTGGCACGCCCGGTGGGACCTGGGTCTTTAGGAAAAATTGATACAAAACAAACCAATCTCTAAAAAAAATTGTTTTTTCAAAGAAAAGTGTTTTAACTCTTTGTCTTCTTGCATTTCATAGTTGGATTTAAAAGCATCGGAGTCATGTCGAGTTCAGACTCCAATGAAGTGTCTAGCCGGTTCTCATGCTCTTCAAGTTCTCATTCTAGAAGATCTTTGAAAAATCGAAAACAAAAAGAGGAAGAGTTAAGAAGAGAATACGAGGCCAAGATCGCTGCTCTCAGCCAAGAGGCTGAAGCAGCTGATTCGTGTTCGTCACATGGCGAACCAATAAAGGCCAAAAAGAAGTTTGGAAAAACTCGTAAACACAAGGAGACCTCCGAGATGGAAGGCAACCAATACCTCGATTCCTTCACTCACAAGGATTGTAAAGCCCTATAGCAGTTGCTGAAGGGGCAAAATAGAGAGAAAACAACGTACGTCCTGTCTGATTTTCTCCCTTTAGATTACGAAACAGACAGTGATGACGAAATACCGAATTTCCATCGGTATGATGGCACTGGAGACCCTAGGTCTCACCTATAGCTTTTCTCTCGTCGAGCCCACAAGAAAAAGAAGGACTCGATGAAATGGGTGTATTGGTTCCCCTTATCCCTCAAATGCACAGCTTCTAAATGGCTGGCTTCCTACGATTTGAGCCAGTTCACAACTTTTGAAGAGTTGGCAAACTGCTTCATGCAAAGATTTTCACACAACGTAGAAGTCACGCCTACATTGAACACTTTGAGGGATACGAAGCAAGGTATGAACGAAGATGTGCATACATTTATCGTTCGATGGAGGTTTCTCCTTGGGCAAGTACGAGAACCCATATCCGGAGGATGCGCAGTAATGCTCATCCTGGACAATTTCAAAACTGAATTGAAAACTCTTCTTTCTTTACATGAAATCTCTACTTTCCACAAACTGATTAAAAAAGCATCTCTTTTTGAGACAAATTTGAAAAAGGGGGTTTACGACCACCTATGGAAAGGGAGCGTAAATTCAAAGACTCGCTTGGAAAAGCCCGGCAATTACGGGCTACCCACCATGGACAAAGGGGAAAAACCCCACAAGATCGCCAATGTTTGGGTAGATCCAAGGCTGGCGAGCACTTCAAAGAATTTCGAAAATTTTGAAAACAGAAAAGACAAAAAAATACAAAAACCATTTGAAAAACGGGAGTACACTCCGCTGGGGCAACCTGTGTCGGAGGTCCTAGACCTCCTACTCGCCCAAGGCATGATCGAACTCCCTGAAATCCCCGAGGGAATCACTTCCAAAGGGAGGTTTTTGAATCGATTCTGTAAGTATCATCGGCTCAAAGGCCATGATACAAAGCAGTATTTTTCCCTCCTAAACCAAATCAAGAACTTGATAGCAGAGGGCCGGCTCCAGGTCACTGAGGAACCGGAGCCTGCCCAAGCTATTTTCAAAGAACCCTTCCCCAATCACGCAAGTACCAGTGGGAAGGGCAAAGAGGTATGTGCTCTCACAATTTCAAAGAGTCTAGCGCGTACATATAAGTCTGGTTTTTCCACTTGTGCATCTACACTCATCCTTCGTAGGAAACCTGCCCAAGTAGTGATTCGGGGACCACCAAGAGTTTCGTCTTCGATTAAACCAGTTTTGAAAATTCAAGGTGCTCCAAAACAGTCGATTAGAGCCATCTTAAGCATGAACCCTAGGTTGATCGTGGGGGAAGTGACAAGATCCGGGAGGATCTATAAACCCCCACATCTGCAAAATGCTAAAAAAGTAGTCAGTGTGCCTGGCCCTTCAAAAGCGAGTATTCTTGGAGTTCTGCCCAAAACGGACAAAGGAAAAGTCATTTTGAACTTGTATGATTTCGAAAACCATCTTTCAAAGATTCCCATTAACATGTCCATCCTAGAGCTGATACAAACCTCGCCTAGGCATAGACTCGTGTTAGAGAAAATTCTAGAAAGAGCAAAGGTTAGTTCGAACATAACCCCAGAATCCTTGTCCAATCAAGTGGCGTCCATAGGTGTAAAAACAGTTATCATGTTTTCGGAAGAGGATCTTGAAAGACCCTACGAAACCCATAATCAGGCCCTACACATCGAGGTGGTATTGAATCACCACTCTCTAGATAGGTGCCTAGTTGACGGGGGAGGAGGGCTCAACATCCTTCCGCTTCACATAGCACATCAGATTGGAGTCACCTTGACTTCCATGAACCCAAGCCCCATCGTAATCACTGGATACGATGGAAATGCGTCCAGACCTTTAGGATCCGTTGAACTTTCCATGGAAACGGGAGGGATAGCTCACGTGGGGGTATTCCATGTTTTAGACATCCACCCCCACTACAACCTACTGCTGGGAAGGCCTTGGATACACAGCCTGCATGCTGTGCAGTCTACCTTCCATAGATGTATCAAAATCCCTTTTGAAGATCAAGTCATTGTGATCCTAAGTGAAAGTCATCCACAGCTTTAGGGGATTCAAAATTCCCCATGTTTTTCAAGTTCCCGGGCCTGCGAGGCCAACTCAGGGCAAAACATGGTCGAGCCACCAAAGCTCACCCTTCAGATACCTAGGAAGGTCATACACATCCAGGGGCCGCCCAAGGCTGGCCCACTCAAAACACTAACCATCCCACGAAAATCCAAGCGTCAACTGTTCCCAAAACCCTTGGACAGAAAGCCTTATGTGCATAACATGGATTATAGCAAGTTCCAGGATCACGAGTTATATGAAAACTTTTCCAAAAACAAAAAATTGTGGAACATGTTATTGAACATGGGGTATATGCCATACAAAAGTCTAGGGGCACAAAATCAGGGTCTCGTAGAACCCATCTTGCCCAAAGCCAACCAAAGCTGACACGGGATCGGCTATACTCCCAGAATACTGCCAGAACCACCCCCTGTGACCACCTGGGTCAAGGGTGCCCTGGAGCCTACCCAAGCAGAAACCTACGATTTAGATCTCTTGTTCGGAGTCTAACTAGTGGCGTTTTTCCTTTGTAGGTATGAGGGAAGATCCCTCAATCAAAAATCCAAAAACATTTGAAAAACTCGAAATTCAAAAAATTGAAAAATCCCAAAAACCAAAAACATTTGAAAAAGATCAAAAACTTGAAAAAATAGTTGTTTGTACAGTTCCTAAAGTTCTTTCCTTACAAAAATCCAAAAAAATCGAAAATTCACAAAATACCAAAAACAAAATCCTGTATTTAGCAGCTCCTGATAAAGGTTTTGAAAGAGCAAAGAATTTCGAAAAGAAAGTCCTCTTCATAAGAGGACCAAAATCTTCAAAACCTGCAGAAAATCCAAAACAAAAACCAAGCGTTTGCGAAAACTGTACGTCAAGTCCAAATTCCCTAGGATTTAGAAGTCTTGAGAATGATCAAGGCCCAGAATTGGATTCCCTCGAGGAAGATCCTACTTCTTAGCTCCTTGAATTTCATAAAATTCTCGATTTTGAAAAACCTTTGAAATCAGTAGGAGGGGATTTCATAGAGATAAACATAGGGAACAATTTAAAGCCGAAACTCATTAAGGTAGGCACATGTCTGCATGAGCATGAAAAAGCATCATTCATTGCATTTTTGAAAGCCTACGTTGATGTGTTTGCATGGACATATGAAGACATGCCGAGTATAGACCCGAATGTCGTAGAGCATCGTCTTCCCTTAGATTCAGATGCAAAACCCGTAAAACAAAAGCTTAGGAAGATACATCCGAATGTGCATTCACAAGTCAAAGAGGGTTTAGAAGATCTGTTAAAAGCCGGATTTATAAAACCCATTGCGTATTCTGATTGGTTATCCAATATAGTTGTTGTTCGAAAAACCAGTGGGAAAATTCGAATATGCATCGATTTTAGAAACCTGAATAAAGCCACCCCAAAAGATAATTTCCCTTTACCAAACATTGATTTGATAGTCAATAGCACTGCAAATCATGAAATGTTTTCATTCATGGATGGCTATTCAGGATATAACCAAATCAAACTAAGCCCACGAGATCAGGCTAAAACCGCTTTTACAACCCCATGGGGCACGTACTGCTATACGGTCATGCCCTTTGGTTTGAAAAATGCTGGCACCACGTACCAGAGAGCTATGACCTCGATCTTTTACGATCAAATTCATGAGCTCGTAGAGGTATATGTAGATGATCTCCTGGCTAAGTCAAAAACTTGATGCACTCATCTCGAATGCTTACAAAAGATTTTCGAAAGGCTTAGACTTTACAACATAAAGCTAAACCCTCAAAAATGCGTATTCGGTGTAGAATCCGGTAAGCTTTTAGGATTTATGGTAAGACAAAGGGGCATAGAAGTCGACCCCTCTAAGTGTAATGCCATCATAGACATGACTCCACCCTCCAATCTCACGCAGATTCGCAGCCTCCAGGGTCGCCTACAGTTCATTCGCCGGTTTATCTCAAACCTGGCAACTAGATGCGAACCCTTCAACAAGTTGTTGAGAAAGGATACGAAATTTTTATGGGATGACGAGTGTCAAAAATCGTTTGAAAGGTTAAAGGCATACTTAGTTAATCCCCTTGTTTTAAACCCTCCAAAACCAGGAAAACCCCTTCTACTTTACATTTCTGTGCATGCGAATGCCTTGGGAGCTCTGCTAGCTCAATACGAGGATGACACTCACAAGGAATGTGCCATATACTATCTTTCGAAAACTCTCCTGGCTTACGAAAGGAATTATCAGGCCATGGAGAAGACGTGCTTGGCCGTAGTTTGGGCCTGCCAGAAATTTCGACACTATTTCCTAGGTCATGAGATCTGGATAGTGTCCAAACTTGACCCAATCAAGCACTTATTCGAAAAACCCATTCTCACGGGTAGGTTGGGCAAAGGGCAACTCCTTCTAATGGAGTATGATTTAAAATACCATCTCCAGGTCTCCATTAAGGGGCAAGCCCTAGCAGACTACGTGGCTGACTTCCCCCTAGAAGATGCATATCCCACACTCAATGAAATGCCTGATGAAGGCATATTGCAAAACCATTTTCAAAACCACATTTTGGCAAACTCTTTCGAAAACCAAGTGTGGAAGATGCACTTCGACGTGGAACGAAACCAACGAGGGGCAGGTGCCGGGATCATCCTCATATCCCCCGAAAAGGGAGAAATCCCCATAGCAATTCGCCTAGATTTTGAATGTTCCAACAATATAGCCGAGTATGAAGCACTCATACAAGGTTTAAAAGTTTCGAAAACTCTAGGGGCAACATGCATCGAGGCTTTTGGAGATTCCCTCCTTGTTATAAACCAAGTTTTAAAAATTTGGAAAGTTCGAAATGAAAAACTGCTTCCATACCACGAATTGGCCACTCGACTGGTCGAGTCGTTCCAATCGTGTACTCTCACACATGTGAGAAGAGAGGATAATGGCGTCGCTGATGCCCTCTCATCCTTGGGTTCAGCTCTAAGGGTCGATCCCACTTTGGGAACCAGACCCCTTGAAATATGGCACTCACCCACTCCTTCCATACACGATTTGCAAATTTGCCAAAATAACCCTGATTCTGATGAAAAACCTTGGTTTTATGACATAAAGAATTTTCTAGAAAATGGGGGATTCACTGAGGATGCCACATCTAAAGATAAGGCATTCATCCGAAAAATTTCCACCCGATACACAATTTTGGGAGGGGTTCTGTACAAAAAGAGTTTTACTGGCGTCTTACTAAGATGCGTCGACCTAGAGGAGGCTACGACTGTTATGCATGAATTCCACGATGGAGAATGTGGAGGTCATGTCAATGCCAACATGATGGCGATGAAAATACTTAGAGCAGGTTATTTTTGGTCTACCCTCAGAAAGGATTGCCACGATCATGTTAGGAAGTGTCACCCGTGTCAAGTGCATGGTCACGCCATTCATATCCCCTCATCATCACTGCATTCCGTGGTCAGCCCCTAGCTATTCACCATGTGGGCGTTTGATATCGTAGGACCAATTTTTCCAAAGGCCTCAAACGGACACAGGTTCATTTTAGCAGCCACTGAGTATTTTTCCAAGTGGGTCGAAGCCGCCTCCCTGACAAACGTCCAGGGGCAACATGTGGTGGCCTTCATTAGGAAAAACATCTTGGCTTGATTTGGAGTTCCAAGAGATCTTGTGTCCGATAATGGCACCCCATTTAAAAACGAGCAGATGGTCAAGCTGTGCAACAAGTATGGCATAAATCATCACTTCTCATCGCCTTACTACCCTCAAGGCAACGGCCAAGCCGAAGCCACCAACAAGACTCTCATCAGCATTGTTGAGAAAACCTTAGAGAAGGGTAGAACATGGCACGAGAAGTTGGATGAAGCCTTATGGGCTTATAGGACTTCCATCCGCACTCCCACAAATGCCACGCCTTTTGAGTTGGTTTACGGCACAAACGCTGTTCTCCCCATCCATACACGTCTGCATTCATTTCATACATCCATTGCACTCGACCTCCCCCTAGAGACGCTTCAGCATGCTAGGATGGTCGAACTAGATCTATTAGATGAGAGGCAACTCCTTGCTATGGACCATGCTCACGCATACCGGCAAAGGATCGCCCGACATTATGAAAAACATATGAAACCTCGCCACTTTGAAGTGGGAGAGCTCGTTTTGAAAATCATCCACCATCGTGGCCCACATCCACTTGGAAAGTGGCGGCCCAAGTGGGATGGCCCTTACGTCGTGCGTGGAACCACCACAAACAACTCTTATTGGTTAACCGATGTCGAGGGTAGGAATTTAGCAGATTCTATAAATATTCAGTATTTAAAAAAATATCATGTATAGGGTCTAAGTTAAATTCCCATTTTGTGAAAATATTTTAGGGAAAACCACTTTGAAACTTCGAAACCAAGGATCAAAAGTAAGTTGTGTGACCCTGAATGACAGAATCGACATTTTGTGAAAAAGCAGAGCTTTCCAAAAATGTGGCTACATTTCAAAATCTTTCTTCTTACAAAGAAAGGCCGAATTCAATATAGCAAGATACTTGCAAGTTGTACGTGCTATTTCTAAATAGGCTGATCTGGAATGGATCGAGTACGACCTTGGGATAAGTCCTCCCCTTTTCTCTTCTCCTTCCAAAAGGAAAACTTGGCCAAAACAAAGGGAAACCCCTACCAAAAATCTGTTTCCCAAAGAAAGGAAAATAAATCAAAAAGAAAATTCGAGTCTTCTATGGAAGAGAGGGATTAAAGAAAAAATACTCCCAAAGGGAGACCCTCTATGGAAAAAAGAAAGAAAAAGGCCAAAAAGCTCAAAAAGAGCAGTTTTCTGCCTTCTTTGCCTCAAACCACGGGACACTTCAGAAGGGACCGTGGTACTTCTTTCCCATCCCTATGACTTATCCCAAGCGAAACATGTTTCATTTCAGGGAATCCTAAAGTAAAAATAGGTTTTACTTACTTGAATTTCATCTTGTTTGAGAATACGACGTTTTGAGTAAGGCGTAAAAATTTTGAAATATGGCTTGTTTTTTCATAAAACCTCTGCTAGATTAGCGAGTGTCGAGACTCAAGTAAAGGCAAACACAAGGATCTAAAGGTCCTTAGGATCAATGGTTCAGAAAAGTTTTCCCTCTTAAAACGAATTTCAAAAAAAACTCGAACATCGAGCATACATAAGGCCCACTCACTTGGATCAGTAGGTTTTCATAAAGTCTCAAAAGTTCGACTATATAATCTGGTCTCTAGGGGGTCGCCCCTTTTTGGCACTTCAGCCATGTCATACACTCTGCATATCCACGCATGAGCACCTCATACATAATCTTCATTTAGGGCTAGATCTATAGAAAGTCCCCTTTTTGGCGAAAAATCTCCTCCTGTCAGGCTTAAAAGGAAATATTTTTCTCAAATACTGGGACGATCCCATATTCTCAAGATCAAATCCGGGGAGAAAACGATTAGGGGTGTTATCTTCTCCGCCATTATCCAAATAAATTTGGATAATGACAAAGAGGGGCATCTGTAAACACCCCAAATTTCAAAAATTTTGCAAAAAACAAATGCCTGGTTCGAAAATGAGCTCAGAAAGCCAAAAATGGAATTTTCGAAAACCCAAGAGCTCAAATACTTCAAACCTCCATTTTGCAACCCTGTCGGAACATACATTCTTGAAAATGGATGAAAGTCCTATTTTTGCAAAAGCCCAGATGAACAGGTAAAGCCTGGCCCAAAGCAGTTGCAACAGAAATTTAGAAAATTCAAAGAGCAAGCCTAGCCCGACAAAAAGCCAAATTCAAAGGCAAAAGAGGAGCCCAGGCCGCAAATGGACTTCAAGCCAGAAGCATCAGAGGCCCAGCCAACAGTGCCCAAAAATCACAAACAATCCAAGTCGAAAACAACCAAAATCAGTTGAAATAGAGTCCAGAAAGGCGAAAAGGAGCTCGGACGATGAAATGGGGAAAACCCCCGCTTAAGACGGATCGTTGATAAACTCAAGGCCCGCACGAAGCGTTCGACTCAAGACGCCAAGAAGGAGAGAAGAAGAAAAAAATTTGGATCCAAATATCCAGATCCAGACCCAAGATCCAGATCCAAACAAGACTTGGATTGGATCCGGATTTCAAAATCAATCCAGGATCCATATCCACATAAGAGGCCTATAAAAGGACGTGAGGGGCTGGTTTGAAGGGGCTGCAAAATTTTTTGTTTCACGTCTTTGCTTGGGTTGGAGAGAGAGAGAGTGAGAGAGGAAAAGCAAGTCAAGGAAAGTGGCTTGACTTGGCTTTTCCATTGTGGGCTGAACATGTGGGTGTATGTTGTGGGCTGATCTTTTCATTTCACGCAAGGAAGGTGCTGCACCAAAGTGGAATCCGGCAGCTTGGATGGATTTCTCAAGGCGTGAAGGATGGGTGCGTGGAACCAATAGGAGCTGGACGATTTTTCCTAACTAAGGTTAGTTCCTAAAGCACTAAACCAAGCCTCTCTTTCCCTAACCCTCCAAACTACCCAAACCATACTACCTAAAAACTAACCAAGCTCGGCCAAAGTGCTGGCCGAGACTTGCCAAAACTCATCCTATTCTACCCAAAAACCAATCCCAAACAAAACCACCTAAGCTCGGCCAATATCTGGCCGAGCTTTTCCTAGATCTACCCCATTAACCATTCTAAATCTTGGTCTTAAACCCTCCCTTAAATCCTTACCATTCAACCTAAAAGGCCTAACCAAACCGAGTGCCTAATGCACTCGATTCCCATAGTCACCCATACTCATCGGGCTTGGCCACTAGCTGGCCGAATATTGGCCTAAAACTACCTAAGCCACCCACTAAATCCTATCCAGCTCGGCCAACATTTGGCCGAGCATTCACTTAGAACTTGGTTTTCAAAACCCACCTAAGACCATCTACTAAATCTCACCCAGCTCGGCCACCATTTGGCCGATCATTGCCTTAGCAACATTGCCTTAGGATCGCACCTAAAACCCTACCTAAGACCATCTCAAGTTCGGCCATTAGTTGGCCGGGCTCACCCTAGACCCGTTCCATTAAACTCCTAAAGCCTTAACCTCCTACCTTAGCTAAAACTCTACCTAAGCCAATCCTAAAAACTACCTAGATCAGCCATCCTTGTGTCGAGCATTCCCTTATACCATTTCCTTAGAACCCCGCCTAAGATCATTCCCAACACACCAACCCAACTCGGCCACCCTTTGGCCGAGTATCCCCTTAGGACCTTGGCTTAACTCTTACCCAAGACCACTCATTTAGACCTAGCCTAGACCAGAGATTAGGATCAACACCCCACGCACCTGATCGATTCGCAGAGAGAGCTCCATCCAACAGCTGTACCTAAGGTCGGATTCCATTGATAAGAAGAAAAGTCTAAGCAAACGACGTGTAAGTGCTCGAACCTAATCTTTTACATTGATTCAAGTTTCAATTAAATTCGATACGGGGTTGTAATAATGGAGCGTAGTCTCCCCCCGAGATGTAATATTATGGCTTGAAACACGAATCACACACATACACTCGAGCCTTTCCGCTCTTATCTGCACACCTTTTGCACACAAAACAGGCCTCAACAGCCCATAGGATATAGCTCTATTTATATACATTCAGCTGGGTTTTAAGGTTCAAGTCGTGTTAGTTGTCTTTCATTTTATACACTCAAAGCACTCACTCACATTGAGCCTTTCCGCTCTTACATATATATATGTATTTCCCCTTTCAGCTGGGTTTTTAAGGTTCAAGTTGTGTGAGTTGCCTTTCAATTTATACACTCAAAGCACTCACTCACATTGAGCCTTCTCGCTCTTAAGATACAGCTATATATATTTTCCCTTCCGCATCTAAGATATAGCCATATTTCCCTTTCTGCTATTTCCCTTCTGCTATGTCTTTAAATTCCGGGTTTTCCCTTCAAGTTGTGTGAGTTTGCATTGCATATCCGCCACACTCGAGATAGGGAGCATACTTATATCGAACCAGATTGATCAAATTGTGTAGAAGTTGCCTTAAATCGAGCATTGGATGCACACGACTACACGCCAAAATTGGCTAAAACCCGAGAGACATAGGAGCGCATAGATCCCATGTATAAAAGTTGCAAATTTGACAAAACCAATCGATAAAACACTTTCAAGTTTTCAAAAGAGTCGTGTTTATGTAAAATTGAGTTTTCCTAAAGCGTACAGACTGACCCTTGCGCGCCGGTGCAAGAAAGTCTGCGACGAAAAGAACCCACTTGTCCACAGTCGCCCCAAAAGTCAGATATTTTCAAAAATTACTTCGCTAGTTTGAGAAAGCTAGCTGGCATGCCCTTTTTAAAGCGACATAAGCACGAAAAAATTCGCTTCAGGCCTAAGAACCTGGAGACGAAGATTTTCCGTGTCTACACATATATTTTTAAAACATATATGA
The DNA here is from genome assembly GCA_036023115.1 of Brasenia schreberi. Lineage (NCBI taxonomy): Eukaryota > Viridiplantae > Streptophyta > Magnoliopsida > Nymphaeales > Cabombaceae > Brasenia > Brasenia schreberi. The sequence goes on from JAYKKT010000064.1 coordinate 15,399,005, forward strand.
TTTAAAAATATGTACAGGATTGCCTAGAAGGCTCTTGGGTTTCCAGACTCAAAATAGCCCTTTGGGGCTGCTTTTTCAAAACCAGGTAATTTGAGCAAATCGTGGGATTTTGCGGTGTTTACACTGACCTACCCTAAACCACCATACCACTCCCCCCTAGCCGACCTACCCAAACCACCGCACCAGCCCACCATATCCTAAATATCTACCCCATACCACTCCCAACCGACTAAGTTGTGTGCGTGGTCTTTTCAATTTCCACACTCACACACATTGAGCTTTTGCTCTTATTCCCAAGACCCTAGTAAGGGTCGTATTGCAATTTCCCTTGGGCATTTTAATTCAAGTTGTGTGCGTGGTCTTTTCAATTTCCACACACACACATTGAGCTTTCGCTCTTACTCCCAAGACCTTAGTAAAGGCCTTATTGCAATTTCATTTTGGGTGTTTAAATTCAAGTTGTGTGCGTAGCATTTCAATTCTACACTCACACACATTGAGCTTTCGCTCTTACTCCTAAGACCTTAGTCAAGGCCTATTGCAATTATATTTGGGTTTACATTACAATTCGTGTGAGTTGTCTTTACATATACACACAACACCCATGCACACGTTGGCGACCTTCAGGCCCATATATATTATAAGTATTTCCCTTCGGCTATGTCTTTAAGATTTGGGTTTTAAGGTTCAGCAGTGTGCGTAGTCTTTCCATATATACACGACACACACTTGCACAATTGAGCCTTTCCGCTCTTAAGATATAGCCATATTTCCCTTTTGCAATTTACATTAAGTCATTTCCCTTCCGCATTGTCTTTCAATTCGGGTTTTCCCTTTGGAGTTGTGTGAGTTTGCATTGCATATACGTCATACCACGAGTTAGGATGCATATTGCATCAAAGCAAACCCTACACTCCCGTGCAAAAATTGCCCAACTTAGGTCACTTACGCACACACCTAGTTGGCCCTAAAAAGCATAAAAAGAAAGACATAGGCACGTGCAAATCCCACGTGTAATAAAACTTGCAATCGAACAAACAAAGCCCAAACACTTCGGATATTTTCAAAGAGGTTTAAATTTTAAAGACTTTGCCAAGCGTACAGACTGACCCTTGCGCATTGGCGCAAGAAGGTCTGCGACGAAAAGAGCTCACTTGCTCACAGTCACCCCGATAGAGTCAGATTTTGAAAACTTTCTTCGCTAGCTTAAGCAATATTCATCTCCATGAGAAAAAACGAATTACAACACGCGATTTTGTGCTTCGTTTTCCAATTAATACGATAGAATGGAAATTTAGAACAAATTAATGGCTAATCAAATTCAACAAAATCTTGAGTACAAATTAAAGCAACTTCTACCAAAAACTTACTTAGAGCAAAAATATTTTGTTTATTGGGTTCCTTCAGGATCTACTGGTGAAGTGAGTGCAGCCTACGGATAGCACACACTAAAGTGATAATATCCATGTTACTCACTCTCCAGCTATTCTAATTTCTAACTCGTTGAGTCAATTAAAACGTACCTCTATATCATTGTTAATGGATTTCTCTGAAAGAATCCTCACTTCATGCCTTGTCCAATGGATACCCAAGATTCTGGTATTGTATGGACTACGATGAGGGAACCATAATACTTGGTGTTGTCAATCCAAATTTCTTGAGCAACTCCTTGCAATACTGTCCTTTCTGGTAATAGAGTTCCATCCCATGCGTCCTTGGTCTTAAATATTAGGAGACATCTAAGGAATGAAGTAGGCCACGCTGCGCCCATGTGGGCATCTCAGAGTTACTCGTTTGTGACTTAATATTAGCAAATGTCTGAGACAAGTAAAGAGTAATATATAGTAGCACCATATTACATTATTATGTCGACATAAATTTAAACAGTTTAGAGATGTCATGCTTTTTTATGCTTGAATAGAGGAAGTAGGTCACTGACATTTCTAATAGAAAATAACATATTTTCTAAAAAAAACAGCAGCTAGAAACACTGTACTATAAGCTCTAGGAGCTTATTTTAGGCTATACAATAAGAACTTTTTCAGATTTAATACGAAGGACATGGTTTGGACAGTTTAACAATTTTCAAAACTAGAAAGGAACCCTGTTCCATATAACAACTTCTGTCTTATATAAAATCATTTAATACAGGACACTTTGATATCTATTTAGAATAGTTTAAAATCCATGATACATGCGTATGCAAGTAGGCATTCTAATCAATACAATCACAACTACGTCAAACATTATGCTTTCTTAAAATTAGTCTATACATTCTTTGCCTCCTTCCGATAGCCCTTAGTTTCCATAAAAAGCATGGCTTCGTTATCTTATTATTTGAAGCACCTCTAATTTCATCAAGTTTGTCTCTAATAGGCTCATTTTAATGGTGTAATAATTAGATGTTCATTGGGCCTTGGAACTAATTCCCAAATTTTGATTTCTTTTTAAAATTGGTTTACGAGAATTTTTCTTATATGACCTAGTGTGTCCATCATATGAATATCATTTATGGCTTGTATTTATGTCTTGCAGGTGACAACACGGATTTTCTAATTCAAGTCGCTGGGGTTATTTGTGTGCATCTCTAAGTGAGGTTCATGAGTAATTGCAACGCTGAGTATATCTTATCGCTTCATTTTGTCAACGAGAGGAATGCATTGACTTGATGTCCTCCAGTAAATCATTCTGTGTAATTAGCGGATATTTGAATATAAATAATGAATTAAAATTTAATGGCATCTTGAGTGATCATGGGTTCTCTCTTCTTGCTATATTGGGCATTTTAACTTTATATCTCCAAGTGTGTTCTTGCCAAGATTATTAAACTACAACATCATCATACAATACTGATATTCTAAGCTCATTTTGATATCATAGTTGATGATCAAAAGCAACATGCATGGATTCTTAAAATAATTACCGAGCAATGCAATTTATTATAAAGTACATTTGTCTTTACTATATATGCAATAGCCTATTCATTATTTCCTACCAAACGTATAACTGTTCCGACTCGCTCACACAAGTTATCATTTCCATTTATTCAAAACAAAGCATCTTACACTCCAAAAAATATGAAAATGTGAAACATTTAGTTTCCATTCCCTGGGTACAATTGGTAGGATGAGGTTGTTCTTTATGACAGCTGTTTCTTAATTAAGGATCTATTCATGACATACACTATAACGGTCTATAAGCATCTAAGTTATTAAAAAGCTTAAAGTAAATACTGTCACAGGAAAGTCCTTGCAACCCGTTGAGCATAGTACTTTTCATTTCCTCTGAATCGATCTCAAGTTACCGGTTTCTACGAAAAGTACCAACTTTCTGTTGCTGGTGTTCTTAGGGAGAAGAGAGAATTATGCTCAGAGAGAGATGTTCATCAGAGAGAGGGAAGGAAAATTCATGAAGTTTTAATGAACAAGCCATGGACACTCTGGGCTTATGCGATGAACAGTGACATGCATGCCTATATTTATTTCGAAAGTACTAAAAATAGATATATTGAAATAATTTTGAATTTCCACAGGAAAGCATCATAATACAAGGATTTCATTAATAGTGTTCATGTAAATTTGTTTATGAAATGAATCATTGAAAACAATATATCTTAGTTGCACTATTACACCAATTATTGCAAAGCGTACTTAGTTCTAAAGGCAAAATAGATGGTTAAATAATGTTAAAAAAAAAGTTGTAATGATTCTAAGATGTTGAATTCTATATTACATATAAGTCTTCCCTAAAATATATGGTTTGCTTCTAAAACATAGAATTATGGAAAAAAAAAAAAAAAAAAAAAAAAAAAAAAACATTCAAGGTTGTAATGGAATTAAATTAAAGGAGGAAAGTAATATGGATATGATGGAACAAATATGAGAGAATAAAGAACATGAGTTGAGTTCAATTAACAAGCGTGAGTTCATCAACTTCACCTAATACAAATTCTCTTAAACAATTCTTTTCTTTCCTTTATTAACATGCATTATTTTTTTTTAATTTATTTTTACGTTTCTCTTTTTTTAAAATTTTTTTTGATTTTTTGATTTTTTTTGATTTTTTATTTATTTTTTATTTTTTTTTTAACCAAAACAACCCGCCTAGACCTGACCCAGATCCATTAGTTCTCATCCTAGATCTATCGTGTCTAACTCCAAAAACCATAGCAACTTAGTGTGTCAACCAAGCCCAGGTCACGATCTAGGATCAACCTCCCACGCAGCTGGTCGTTTCACAGAGAAAGGTCCATCCAACGGCTATATCCAAGGTCAGATTTCGTTGATAAAGGGAGCCCAAGCAAAAGTCGAGTAAGTGCTCGAATCTGATTCTTTACGTTGTTTCAAATTCAATTCAATTTGATACGGGGTTGTAATAATGGAGCGTAGTCTCCCCCGAGATGTAATATTATGGTTTGAAACACGAATCACACACGTACACTCGAGCCTTTCCGCTCTTATCTGCACACCTTTTGCACACAAAACGGGCCTCGACAGCCCATAAGATATAGTTCTATTTATATACATTCAGCTGGGTTTTAAGGTTCAAGTTGCGTGAGTTGTCTTTCATTTTATACACCCAAAAGCACTCACTCACAATTGAGCCTTTCCGCTCTTACATATATATACGTATTTCCCCTTTCCGCTGGGTTTTTAAGGTTCAAGTCGTGTGAGTTGCCCTTTCAATTTATACACTTAAAGCACTCACTCACATTGAGCCTTCTCGCTCTTAAGATATAGCTATATATATTTTCCCTTCTGCATCTAAGATATAGCCATATTTCCCTTTCTGCTATTTCCCTTTCCGCTATTTCCCTTTCTGTTATTTCACTTCTGTTATGTCTTTAAATTCGGGGTTTTCCCTTCAAGTTGTGTGAGTTTGCATTGCATATCCGCCACACTCGAGATAGGGAGCATACTTGCATCGAACCAGATTGGTCAAAACGTGTAGTACTTACCTTAAATCGAGCACTGGATGCACATGACTACACGCCAAAATCTGCTAAAACCCGTGAGATACAGGAGCGCATAGATCCCATGTGTAAAAGTTGCAAATTTGACAAAAACCAGTAGATAAAACACTTTTCAAGTTTTCAAAAAGAGTCGTGTTTGTAAAATCGAGTTTTTCTAAAGCGTACAGACTGACCCTTGTGTGCCGGTACAAGAAAGTCTGCGACGAAAAGAACCCACTTATCCACAGTCGCCCCAAAAGTCAGATATTTTCAAAAAATCACTTCGCTAGTTTGAGAAAGCTAGCTGGCACGCCCTTTTTAAAAGCAACGTAAGCACGAAGAGATTCGCTTCAGGCCTAAGAACCCGGAGTCGAGGATTTTCCGTGTCTACAGTTGTATGCAGAGAATCTCGCATAACGTAGTAGTCATGCCGACTTTAAACACCTTGAGGGATACAAAACAAGGTGTGAACGAGGACGTACATACGTTCATCGTTCATTGGAGGTCTCAACTAGGTCAAGTGCGAGAGCTGATATCCGAAGGATGTGCCGTAATGCTCATCTTGGATAATTTTAGAAATGAGTTGAAAACCCTTCTCTCGCTTCATGAAATCTCGACTTTCCATAAGTTAATAAAAAAAGCATCCCTTTTTGAAAAAGGGGGTGTATGACCACTTATGGAAAGGAAATCCAATTTCGAAAACTAGCGTGGAGAAGCCCATCACTTATGGGCCATCCACAGCGGACAAAGGGGCAAAACCCCATAAAATCGCCAATGTCCGGGTGGATCCAAGCCCAGCAAGTGCTTCAAGAACTTTTGAAAAACTAGAAAATAAAAAGGAGAGGAGTTTTCAAAAACCCTTCTATAGACGCGCGAAAATCCCCGCCTCTTGCCTTTTCAGGGCCTGGAGCGGATCTTCTCGTGTGTCTAAGGCCTATTTATATAAACAGGGCGTGCTAGCTAGCTTACCTAAGCTAGCGAAGATATATTTTAAGCTGACTTCTAATCGTGGCGACTGTGAGCAAGTGAGCTCTTATCGTCGCAGACCTTCTTGCACCGATGCGCAAGGGTCAGTCTGTACGCTTTGAAAAATCGAGTTTTTAGGGTATAGAAAGCCTACGAAGCGGTTCGAGGTGTCTAATTCGGGTCTTTTAGATATGATTGCAGATTTTAGATCACGTGGATTTGCACATGCCTAAGTCTTTCTTTTTATCCCTTGATGGGCCTCCTAAGTGTGTGTTATGAACACTCCACTACATGGGGCGAATTTTGAGCGGGAGTATGAGGCTTGCTTTGATGCAATATGCGTCCTACCTCGTGGTATGGCGTAGATGCAATGCAAACTCACGCTACTCCAAAGGGAAAACCCGAATGTAAAGACAATGACGAAGGGAAATAATCGAAGGGAAATGACTTGTAATGTAAATGCCGAAGGGAGATATGTATATAGGGTATATACGTGCCCTTACTTGGGTCTTTCAAATAAGAGCGAAGGCTCAATGTGGGTGCGTGCTTGGATTGAAAGACTTACACACACGACATGAAATGAAAACCCAAATAGTATAGCTCGGCCCTTACTTGGGTCTTTCAAATAAGAGCGAAGGCTCAATGTGTGTGAGTGCTTGAATTGAAAGACTTACACACACGACATGAAATGAAAACCCAAATAGTATAGCTCGGCCCTTACTTGGGTCTTTCAAATAAGAGCGAAGGCTCAATGTGTGTGAGTGCTTGAATTGAAAGACTTACACACACGACATGAAATGAAAACCCAAATAGTATAGCTCGGCCCTTACTTGGGTCTTTCAAATAAGAGCGAAGGCTCAATGTGTGTGAGTGCTTGAATTGAAAGACAACACACCCAACTTAAGCAAAAACCCTACGAAAATTAAAGTATATATATATATTTATGTATTAGGGGCTGATTAGGCCCGTGTGAGTTCAAAATCGTGCACAACTAAGAGAGTGCACGTGTGTGGGTGTGCCAAGCCACGTTATTACAAGCGGGGGGAGACTATGCTCCGTTATTACAACCCCGTATCGAATTGAATTTTAAGCAAGTATACAACTAAGGACCGAGTTAGGCACTTACTAATAGCTGGTTCGAAGATGCCTTGCTTGAGTGTGGGCTTGGTCTTCGCCTTGGGCTGCAAGAGGGAGCTCCGCGGAGTTGAACGGCAAGGGGTTGCTGGCCCGGTGCCTTAGGTGCGCGGAAGAGATGCCTTGAAGGTGGCCGGCTACTTGGAAAGGGGCTGCCTTGGCGTGTGGGCTAAGGTGAGTATGTAGGGTCACTAAGGAAGGTTTGTGAAGTTAGGGAGCATGACACTAAGGGGAGCCTAAGGGAGTGTCTAATGGAGCACCTAAGGTTGGCGGGTGGCTGGCCGAATGAAGAGGTGACAGTCGGTTGGAGGGGCCGACTAGGGGAACTTGGTAGTGGCGGGTTGCTAGGGTGGCTAGGAGTGGAGTAAGGGAAGGGGACTAGCTAGGATATGGGGTAAGGTAGTGGTGGTTGTGGTGAGGTGATAGGGGCAGATCTTAGGGAGTTGGATAGGGTGGCCGATTGTAGCTAGGGGGTCTAGGTAGTGGTGGGTAGTTAGGGTGGTTATGGCCTGGCCGAGTGGGAATAGTGGCGGCAAGTGGCTGGCATTAGGGTAAGGTGGTGGTATGGTGGGTGGTTGTGAGTGGAGAGGGAGTGGAGAAGGGGTAAGGTGGAGTGTGGGGTACTAACCGGGTGAAGAAGGGGTGGCGGATGGAAGGGGAGCAGCCGGTTGTGGTGGAGTGGCTGGTTCAGCTGGATGAAGAGGATGGCGATGTGGACCTCGGCTGGAGTGGTGGTGCTCGGCTGGGAGGTAGTGGCGCCGGTAGTGGCTGGCTGTGGGGCAGGTGGAGTAAGGTTGGAGTCGGCTGGGCTAGAGAGTGGAGGACCGAAGGTGATTGAAGATGGGAAAAACCCGCCCCAAAGGGGCGGGTTATATAGGGCTGTAAGAGGCGGTTGGGGGTGGTTTTGGGGTAGTGGTTAGGTGGTTTAGGTAGGGTGGTGTGGTGATAAGGTGGGCTGGAAAGGGTAGGGCCAGATATTTTAAATACAAGGGGTTTGGGTAGGTTGTGTGCTAGGGGTGGTTTAGAGGTTTAGGGTTTAGCTAGGTGGGTTGGTTTTGGGGTGAGGTTTAGTGAGGTAGGTTAGGTGATTAGGCTAGGATTAGGCTAGGTTTAGGGAAATTAACCTAGGTTTAGGGAAGGATTAGGGAAGTGGGTTAGGTGATTAGGTTGGGATTAGGCCGGGATTAGGGAAGTGGGTTAGGTGATTAGGCTCAGATTAGGACAGGATTAGTGTAGAAGGCTAGGATTAGGTGTTTTTGGTTAGGTTTAGGTGAAGGAGCTCCCTTTGCATGGCCCATAAACCTCAACCACATCATGTTGGTGCAGCCCTAGGTTAGGTTTTGGCTGATTACAAGTTTAAACCCACTTAACTAGGCTAACCCACATGATTAACCCCAAACTTGACACACAAGTCAAGCTTAATTACAACACACACTTGATCTTATCCTCCCCCACTCTCTCTCATGCCCATAATCCCACGTGAAATTCAAGTGGGCCCCACCTCCATTTATGAGAAGGTGATGTGGGCCATGGATATGGACATTGGATTGGATTTTTGAATCCAAATCCAAATCTAAGTCCATACATGGGTTTGGATTGGGATCTGGATATATATGGTCCAGATCTGATCCAAACTGAATTCTGACTCCTTCGGGCTGTGTTCGAAACGAACGGTTTGTGTGGGGTCTAACAACATCAGTACTCCGTCTGCGTTGGGTCTTCGCCAACATGATCGTCCGCCTCTGTTTTCGCCTTTCGGAGATGACTTCAAATGATGTTTTGATGATAACAAGGTCTTGGACGTTCGAGATCCTGGGGGTGTGGATTTGATACGAGAGTTGTTGTGTCGGGCTCGACATGTGCTCCGGTTCTGGGCTCTCCTTAGCTTTCCTGGTCCTGTCTGGATGAGGCCAAGCTGCTTCGGGGTTCCAAAACATGTTTTAAAAAGGTTTTCAAAACCGTATCACATATTTTTGAAATATAAAGTTTAAAACATATATACAGGTTTGTCTGGAAGGCTCCTGGGTTTCCAGACTCAAAATGGCCCGTTGGGGCTGCTTTTACAACTCCAGATGGGTTTGAGAAATTCGTGGGATTTCGCGGTGTTTACACCTTCATTCGAGTTTCAACACCTGCTACTCAATAGAGGTTTTTGCGTAGGTGTAGACGCAGCGAAAATCCCCGCCTCTCGCCTTTTCAGGAATTGGAGCGGATCCTCTCGTGTGTCTAAGGCCTATTTATATAAACAGGGCGTCCAGCTAGCTTACCTAAGCTAGCGAAGATATATTTTAAACTGAATTCTAATCGTGGCGACTGTGAGCAAGTGAGCTCTTGTCGTCACAGACCTTCTTGCACCGATGCGCAAGGGTCAGTCTGTACGCTTTGAAAAATCGAGTTTTTTGGGATAGAAAGCCTACGAAGCGGTTCGAGGTGTTTAATTTGGGTCTTTTAGATACGATTATAGATTTTAGATCACGTGGATTTGCACGTGCCTAAGTCTTTCCTTTTATCCCTTTAGGGGCCACCTAGTTTGTGTGTTATGAACACTCCACTACATGGGCGAATTTGAGCGGGAATATGGGGATTGCTTCGATGCAATATGTATCCTACCTCGTGGTATGGCGTAGACGTAATGCAAACTCACGCTACTCCAAAGGGAAAACCTAAAAGTAAAGACAATACCGAAGGGAAATGACTTGTAAGGTAAATGCCGAAGGGAGATATGTATATAGGGTATATACATGCCCTTACTTGGGTCTTGCAAATAAGAGCGAAGTCTCAATGTGGGTGCTTGCTTGAATTGAAAGACTTACATACACGACATGAAATAAAACCCAAATATAAATTGCAGTATGGCCTTAACTAAGGTCTTGGGAGTAAGAGCGAAAGCTCAATGTGTGTGAGTGCTTGAATTGAAGTACTACGCACACAACATGAAATTAAACCCAAATAGTATAGCTCGGCCCTTACTTGGGTCTTTCAAATAAGAGCGAAGGCTCAATGTGTGTGAGTGCTTGAATTGAAAGACTTACACACACGACATGAAATGAAAGCCCAGATAGTATAACACGGCCCTTACTTGGGTCTTTCAAATAAGAGCAAAGGCTCAATGTGTGTGAGTGCTTGAATTGAAAGACTTACACACACGACATGAAATGAAAGCCCAAATAGTATAACACAGCCCTTACTTGGGTCTTTCAAATAAGAGCGAAGGCTCAATGTGTGTGAGTGCTTGAATTGAAAGACAACACACCCAACTTAAGCAAAACCCTATGAAAATTAAAGTATATATATATATTTATGTATTAGGGGCTGATTAGGCCCGTGTGTGTTCAAAATCGTGCACAACTAAGAGAGTGCACGTGTGTGGGTGTGCCAAGCCACGTTATTACAAGCGGGGGGAGACTATGCTCCGTTATTACAACCCCGTATCAAATTGAATTTTAAGCAAGTATACAACTAAGGATCGAGTTAGGCACTTACTAATAGCTGGTCCGAAGATGTCTTGCTTGAGCGTGGGCTTGGCCTTCGCCTTGGGCTACAAGCGGGAGCTCCTCGAAATTGAACGGCAAGGGGTTGCTAGCCGGGTGCCTTGGGCACGCGGGAAGGGCGCCTTGAAGGTGGCCGGCTGCTAGCAAGGGTGCCACCTTAATGTATTGGGCTAATGTGGCTAAGGAATGTCACTAGGGTAGGGGGTTAGTGTTAAGGTAGGTTGTGCAAAGTCGGTCACTAAGGAAGGTTTGTGAAGTTAGGGAGTATGACACTAAGGGGAGCCTAAGGGAGTGTCTAATGGAGCACCTAAGGTTGGCGGGTGGCTGGCCGAATGAAGAGGTGACAGTCGGTTGGAGTGGCCGACTAGGGGAGCTTGGTGGTGGCTGGCTGCTAGGGTGTCTAGGCTATGGTGGATAGGAGGGGAACTAACTAGGATATGGGGTAAGGTAGTGGTGGTTATGGTGAGATGACAGGGGCAGATCTTAGGGAATTGGATGGGGTGGCCGGGTGTAGCTAGGGTGGTTAGGTAGTGGCGGGTAGTTAGGATGGTTATGGCCTGGCCGAGTGGGAATGGTGGCGGCAAGTGGAATGGCTGGTGTTAGGGTGATATGGTAGTGGGTTAGGTGGCTGAGAGTGGAGAGGGAGTGGAGAAGGAGTAAGGTGGAGGATACTAACCGGATGATGGGAGGTAGTGGCGGATGGAAGGGGAGCAGCCGGGTGAAGAGGATGCACAGGATGAGGTTCGACCGGATGAAGAGGATGGCGATGTGGACCTCGGCTGGAGTGGTGGTGGTGGTGGTGGTGCTCGGCTGGGAGGTAGTGGCGCAGGTGGTGGCTGGCTGTGGGGCAGGTGGAGTAAGATTGGAGTCGGTTGGGCTGGAGACTGGAGGCTTGGAGATTCAAGATGGGAAAAACCCGCCCCAAAGGGGCGGGTTTATATAGGGCTGCAAGAGGCGGTTGGGGGTGGTTTTGGGGTAGTGGTTAGGTGGTTTAGGTAGGGTGGTGTGGTGATAAGGTGGGCTGGAAAAGGTAGGGCCAGATATTTTAAATACAAGGGGTTTGGTAAGGTTGTGTGCTAGGGGTGGTTTAGAGGTTTAGGGTTTAGCTAGGTGGGTTGGTTTTAGGGTGGGGTTTAGTGAGGTAGGTTAGGTGATTAGGCTAGGATTAGGCTAGGTTTAGGGAAATTAACCTAGGTTTAGGGAAGGATTAGGGAAGTGGGTTAGGTGATTAGGTTGGGATTAGGCCGGGATTAGGGAAGTGGGTTAGGTGATTAGGCTCAGATTAGGACAGGATTAGGGTAGAAGGCTAGGATTAGGTGTTTTTAGTTAGGTTTAGGTGAAGGAGCTCCCTTTGCATGGCCCATAGACCCTAATCACATCATGTTGGTGCAGCCCTAGGTTAGGTTTTTGGCTAATTACAAGCTTAAACCCACTTAATCAGGCTTAATTACAACACTCTTTGATCTTATCCTCCCCCACTCTCTCTCATGCCCATAATCCCACGTGAAATTCAAGTGGGCCCCACCTCCATTTATGAGAAGGTGATGTGGGCCATGGATATGGATATTGGATTGGATCTCTGGATCCAAATCCAAATCCAAGTCCATACATGGGTTTGGATTGGGATCTGGATATATATGGTCCGGATCCGATCCAAACCGAACTCTGATTCCTTCAGGCTGTGTTCGAAACGAACGGTTTGTGCAGGGTCTGACAGCATCAGTACTCCATCTGCGTTGGGTCTTCGCCAACATGATCGTCTGCTTCTGTTTTCGCCTTCCGAAGATACTTCAAATGATGTTTTGATGATAACAGGGTCTTGGACGTTCGAGATCCTAGGGGGTGGATTTGATATGAGAGTTGTTGTGCCGGGCTTGACATGTGCTCCGGTTCCGAGCTCTCTTTGGCTTTTCTGGTCCTGTCTTGATTAGGCCAAGCTGCTTCGGGGTTTCAAAACATGTTTTAAAAAAGTTTTTAAAGCCATATCATATATTTTTGAAATATAAAGTTCAAAACATATGTACAGGGTTGCCTGGAAGGCTCCTGGGTTTCCAAACTCAAAATAGCCCTTTGGGGCTGCTTTTACAAAACAAGATGGATTCGAGAAATTCGTGGGATTTCGGGGTGTTTACAGTAGGGAAACTTGGAAAACATTTCAAAGTTCCATTTCCTACAAAACAGAGTTGAGTTCTCAAACAAAATAAAATCCAAATAAGCCAATTTTATTCGTACTTCAAGATTTTCGCAAATTTGAATCTTTTTCCTCGGGGATAAGCCGTAGGGATATGGGAAAGATATACCACGGTCCCTTCTGAGGCTCAATCCTAAGGATCTCGAGCTCTTCGTGTTTGCCTTTGCTTGAGTCTTGACACTTGCTAATCTAGCGAAGGTTTTATAAGAAAACAAGCTATATTTCAAAATTCCTACGTCTTACTCGAAACGTCGAATTCTCAAACAAAATGAAATTCAAGTAAGTAAATCCTATTTTTACTTTAGGATTCCTCGAAATGAACCATGTTTTACTTGGGATAAGCCAAGGATGGGAAAGAGATACCACGGTCCCTTCTGAAGTGTCCCGTGGTTTGAGGCATAGAAGGCGGAAAACTGCTCTTTTTTGAGCTTTTTGGCCTTTTTTCCCTTTTTTCCATAGAGGGTCTCTCATTGGGAGTATTTTTTCTTTAATCCTTCTTTTCCATAAAAGAATCGAATTTTTCTTTTTGATTCTGGTTCCTTTCTTTGGGAAAGAGATTTTTGGCGGGGATTTCCCTTTGTTTTGGCCATATTTTCCTTTTGGAAGGAGAAGAGAAGAGGGGAGGACTTATCCCAAGGTCATACTCGATCCATTCCAGATAAGCCTATTTAGAAATAGCACGTACTACTTGCAAGTATCTTGCTATATTGAACTAGGCCTTTCTTTGTAAGAAGAAGGATTTTGAAATGTAACCACGTATTTGGAAAACTCCACTCTTTTACGAGTGTGAATTCTCTCACTCAGGGTCACACAATTCGCCTTTGAAGCCTACTTTCGAAGTTTCAAAGCAGCTATCACTAAGGATTTTCGAAAAAGGGAATTTAAGCCAAATCCTACACATAATACTTCTTTAAGTATTGAATATTGATAGGATCTGCTAAATTCCTACCTTCTACATCGATCAACCAATATGAGTTGTTCGTGGTGGTTGCACGTACAACATAGGGTCCATCCCACTTGGGGTGCCACTTTCCAAGTGGATGTGGGCCACGATAGTGGATGATTTTCAAAACCAGATCTCCCACTTCAAAGTGGTGAGGTCTCATGTGTTTGCCATAATGTCGGGCTATCCTTTGCTGGTATGCACGAGCATGATCCATAGCAAGGAGTCGCCTCTCATCTAGCAAATCTAGTTCGACCATCCTAGCATGTTGAAGTGTCTCTAGGGGGAGGTCGAGTGCGATGGATGTATGGAATGAATGTAATTGTGTATGAATGGGAAGAATGGCGTTTGTGCCATAGACCAATTCGAATGGTGTGGCATTCGTGGGAGTCCGGATGGAAGTCCTATTACCCATAAGGCTTCATCCAGCTTCTCGTGCCACGTCCTACCCTTCTCTAAAGTCTTCTCAATTATACTAATGAGAGTCTTATTCGTGGCTTCGGCTTGGCCGTTGCCTTGAGGGTAGTAGGGCGAGGAGAAGTGGTGAGTTATGCCATAAGTGTTGCACAACTTAACCATCCGCTCGTTTTTGAATGGAGTGTCGTTATCGAACACAAGGTCTCTTGGAACTCCAAATCGAGCCAAGATATTCCTCCTAATGAAAGCCACCACATGTTGCCCCTGAACGTTGGTCAGGGAGATGGCTTCAACCCACTTGGAGAAATACTCAGTGGCTGCTAAGATGAACCTATTCCCATTCGATGCCTTTGGAAAGATTTGGCCTACAATATCAAACGCCCACATGGTAAATGGCTAGGGGCTGACCACGGAATGCAATGAAGATGATGGGATATGAATGGCGTGTCCATGCACTTGACATGGATGACACTTTCTAACATGATCATGGCAATCCTTTTTCAGGGTGGACCAAAAAGAGCCCGCTCTAAGTATTTTCATTGCCATTATGTTAGCATTAACATGACCTCCACACTCTCCATTGTGGAATTCATGCATAACAGTCCTAGCCTCCTCTAAGTCGACACATCTTAGTAAGATGCTGGTAAAACTTTTTTTGTACAAAACCCCACCCAGAATGGTGTATCGGGTAGAAATTTTCCGGATGAATGCCTTATCTTTGGATGTGGCATCCTCAGCGAATCCCCCATTTTCTAGAAAATATTTGATGTCATAGAACCAAGGTTTTTCGATAGAATCTAGGTTATTTTGGCAAATATCCAGATCATGTGTGGATGGGGTGGGCGCATGCCATATCTCTAAAGATCGAGTTCCCAAAGTGGGATCGACCTTTAGGGCTGAACCCAAGGAGGAGAGGGTGTCGGCAATGCCATTATCCTCTCTTCCTACGTGCGTGAGTCTACACGATTGGAATGACTCAACCAATCGAGTGGCCAACTCGTGATATGGAAGAAGTTTTTCATTTCGTACTTGCCAAATTTTCAAAACTTGGTTTATAGCAAGGAGCAAATCTCCAAAGACCTCGATGCATGATGCCCCTAGAGTTTTCAAAACCCTTAAGCCTTGTATGAGTGCTTCATACTCAGCTATGTTGTTGGAACATTCGAAATCTAGGCGAATTGCTATAGGGATCTCACACTTTTCAGGGGATATGAGGATGACCCCAGCACCAGCCCCTCGTTGGTTTCGTGCCCCATCGAAGTGCATATTCCACACTTGGTTTTCAAAAGAGTTTGCCAAAATGTGGTTTTGAAAATGGTTTTGCAATATGCCTTCATCAGGCATTTCGCTAAATGTGGGATACGCGTCCTCTAGGGGGAACTCAGCCACATAGTCAGCTACGGCTTGCCCCTTAATGGAGATCTGATGATGGTATTTCAGGTCATACTCCATTAAAAGGAGTTGCCATTTGCCCAATCTACCAGTGAGAATGGGATTTTCGAATAAATGCTTAATTGGATCAAGCTTGGACACTACCCAGATCTCATGATCTAGGAAATAGTGTCGAAATTTCTGGCAGGCCCAAACTAGGGCCAAGCATGTCTTCTCCATGGCTTGGTAATTCCTTACATAAGCCAAGAGAGTTTTCGAAATATAATAGATGGCATACTCCTTGTGGGTGTCATCTTTGTATTGAGCTAACAAAGCTCCCAAGGCATTCGCATGCACGGAAATGTAAAGCAAAAGAGATTTTCCTTGCTTTGGAGGGTTTAAAACAGGGGGATTAACTAGGTATGCCTTTAGTCTTTCAAATGATTTTTGGCAGTCGTCATCCCATGAAAATTTCGTGCCCTTCCTCAACAATTTGTTGAAGGGTTCACATCTAGTCGCCAGGTTTGAGATAAACTTGCGAATGGATTGCAGTCAACCTTGGAGGCTACGAATCTGTGTGAGATTGGAGGGTGGAGCCATGTTTATAATGGCTCGACACTTAGATGGGTCGACTTCTATACCCCTTTGGCTCACCATAAAGCCTAAGAGCTTTCCGAACTCTACTCCGAATACACACTTCTGAGGGTTTAGCTTTACTTTGTAAAGTCTAAGCCTTTCGAAAATCTTTTGTAAGCATTCGATATGAGTGCATCTAGTTTTGGATTTTGCCAAGAGATCATCCACATATACCTCTACGAGCTCATGAATCTGATCATGGAAGATCATGGTCATGGCTCTCTAGTATGTTGCGTCGGCATTTTTCAAACCGAAGGGCATGACTATATAGCAGTACGTGCCCCATGGGGTTGTGAACGCGGTCTTACCCTGATCTCGTGGACTTAATTTGATTTGATTATATCCTGAATAGCCATCCATAAACAAAAACATCTCATGATTTGCAGTACTATCGACTATCAAATCTATGTTTGGTAAAGGATAATTATCCTTTGGAGTGGCTTTATTTAGGTTTGTAGAAATGCAATGAATGCTGATCTTTCATGCTCATGCAAACATGCGCCTACCTTAATGAGTTTGGGATTGGAATCACTCCCTAGGTTTACCTCTATGAAATCTCCTCCTATTGAGTTGGAAGGTCTTTCAAAATCGAGAATTTTATGAAATTCTAGGAGCTCAGAAGTGAGATCTTCCTCAAGGGGATCCACTTCCGGGCTTCGATCATTCTCGTGGTTTATAGATCCTAGGGAATTTGATGCATGGATTTTCAAAAGACCTGGTTTTACACTTTGAATTTCTATTGATTTCGAAATTTTTGGTCTGGCTATACAGACAATGTTTCTTTCGAAATCCTTTCCCTTTTCCAAAGCCTTACCAAGAGCAGTTATGTACAAAATCTTTTTGGAGTTTTGTAAATTTTCGATTTTTTTGTGTTTTTGCAAAACTAGAACTTTAGGAACTACACAAACTACTCTTTTTTCGAGTTTTTGATTTTCCAATGTTTTTGGTTTTTGTAATTTTTCCATTTTTTTGATTTTGAGTTTTTCAAATATTTTTGTATTTTTGATAAAGGGATCTTCCATCATACCTACAAAGGGAAAACACTACAGGTTAGACTCTGAATAGGAGGTCTAAATCGTAGGTTTCTTCTAGGGTAGGCTCCAGGGCACCCTTGACCCAGGTGGTCACAGGGGGTGGCTCTGGTAGTATTTTGGGAGTATAGCCGATCCCATATCGGCTTGGATTGGCCCTAGGAAGTATGGGTTCTAGGAGACCCTGATTTTGTGCCCCTAGACTCTTATAAGGTAAATAGCCCATGTTTAACAGCATGTTCCACGATTTTTTGTTTTTGGAGAAGTTTGAATACAGATCGTGGTCCTGGAACTTGTTGTCGTCTATGTTGTGCACATAGGGCTTCTTGTCCAGGGGTTTTGGAAAAAAGGGATTTTTGGGTTTTCCTAGAAGGGTCAGAACCTTGAGGGGGCCAGACTTGGGCGGCCCCTTCACATACACGACCTTCCTAGGGTTGTTCAATATGACCCTTGGTGGCTCGAGCATGGTTTGCCCCAGTTTTACCTCATGGGTCTAGGAGCTTTATAAGCAAGGGGAATTTATGACCCCCTGAAGTTGAGGATGACTCTCTCCTAGGATCACTACGACTTTGTCCCTGAAAGGGATCTTGACACACCTCTGGAAGGTGGATGGCACAGCGCACAAGCTGTGTATCCAGGGCCTTCCCAACAACAGGTTGTAATGGGGGTGGATGTCCAGGACATGGAACACCCCCATGTGTGCTATCCCTCCCGTTTCCATGGGGAGATCGACTGATCTTATTGGTCTAGATGCATTCCCATCGTATCCAGTGATGACGATGGGACTGGGATGAACGGATGTCAAGGTGACTCCGATTTGATTTGCCACATGAAGTGGAAGGATGTTGAGCCCTCCTCCCCCATCGACACGGCACCTATCCAGAGAGTGGTTATTCTGAACCACCTCGATATGTAGGGCTTGGTTATGGGACTCGTAGGGTCTATCTACATCGTCTTCTGAGAATACGATGGGCGTTTTCGTTGCTATGGAGGCCACTTGTTTGGACAAGGATTCAGGGGTAATGTTCGAACTAACCCTTGCTCTTTCTAGAATTTTCTCAAACACTAGTCTATGCCTAGGCGAAGTTTGTATTAGCTCTAGGATGGACATATTGATAGGAATCTTTGAAAGATGGTTTTCGAAATCATACACCTTCAAAACGACATTTCCTTTATCCGTTTTTGATGAAACTCTAGGAATACATGCTTTTGAGGGGCCAGGCACACTGACCACCTTTTTAGCACTTTGTAGATGTTGGGGTTGGTAGATCCTCCCGGACCTTGTTACCTCCCCCACGATCAACCTAGGTTTCATACTAATCATGGCTCTAATCGAGAGATTTGGAGCACCTTGAATGGTTAACACTGGTTTAACCGGGGACAGAACTCTTGGTGGTCCCCGAATGACTACTTGGGTGGGTTTCTTGTAAAGGATAAGAGTAGACGCATAAGTAGATGAACCAGACTCACATGCATGCACTAGATTCTTTGAAATCATAAGAGAACATACCTCTTTTCCCTTCCCACTAGTACTTGCATGCTTAGGGAAGGGTTCTTTGAAGATAGCTTGGGCAGGCTCAGGTTCTTCAGCGACCTGAAGCTAGCCTTCCGCTATCAAGTTCTCAATTTTATTAAGGAGGGAGAAACATTGCCTTGTATCATGGCCTTTGAGCCGATGATACTTGCAGAACTTGTTCAAAGACCCTCCCTTCGAAGTGTCTCCCTCGGGAATCTCGGGGAGTTCGATCATGCCTTGGGCAAGTAGGAGGTCTAGGACCTCCATCACAGGTTGCCCCAGCGGAGTATACTCCCATCTTTCGAAGGTGTAAACACCCCGAAATCCCATGAATTTCTCAAACCCATCTGGTGTTGTAAAAGCAGCCCCAAAGGGCCATTTTGAGTCTGGAAACCCAGGAGCCTTCCAGACAAACCTGTATATATGTTTTAAACTTTATATTTCAAAAATATGTGATATGGTTTTGAAAACCTTTTTAAAACATGTTTTGGAACCCCGAAGCAGCTTGGCCTCATCTAGACAGGACCAGGAAAGCTAAGGAGAGCCCGAAACTGGAGCACATGTCGAGCCCGGCATAGCAACTCTCGTATCAAATCCACACTCCCAGGATCTCGAACGTCCAAGACCCTGTTATCATCAAAACATCATTTGAAGTCATCTCCGGAAGGCAAAAACAAAGGCGGACGATCATGTTGGCGAAGACCCAACGCAGACAGAGTACTCACGCTGTCAGGCCCCGCACAAACCGTTCGTTTCGAACACAGCTCGAAGGAGTCAGAATTCAGTTTGGTTCGGATCTGGACCATATATATCCAGATCCCAATCCAAACCCATGTATGGACTTAGATTTGGATTTGGATTCAAAAATCCAATCCAATATCCATATCCATGGCCCACATCACCTTCTTATAAATGGAGGTGGGGCCCACTTGAATTTCACGTGGGATTATGGGCATGAGAGAGAGTGGGGGAGGATAAGATCAAGTGTGTGTTGTAATTAAGCTTGACTTGTGATCATGTGGGTTAGCCTAGTTAAGTGGGTTTAAGCTTGTAATTAGCCAAAACCTAACCTAGGGCTGCACCAACATGATGTGGTTAAGGTCTATGGGCCTGTAGACGCGCGAAAATCCCCGCCTCTTTGCCTTTTTCAGGGCTCGGAGCGGATCCTCTCGTGTGTCTAAGGCCTATGTATGCAAACAGGGCGTGCCAGCTAGCTTACTTAAGCTAGCAAAGATATATTTAACACTGACTTCTAATCGTGGCGACTGTGAGCAAGTAAGCTCTTGTCGTCGCAGACCTTCTTGCACCGATGCGCAAGGGTCAGTCTGTACGCTTTGCAAAAATCGAGTTTTTGGAGAGAAAGTCTACGAAGCGGTTCGAGGTGTCTATTTCGGGTCTTTAAAATGCGATTGCATGTTTTAGATCACGTGGATTTGCACGTGCCTAAGTCTTTTCTTTTATCCCTTTTCGGGCCACCTAGTTTGTGTGTTATGAACACTCCACTACGTGGGCGAATTCCAGCAGGGCTTGCTTTGATGCAATATGCATCCTACCTCGTGGTATGGCATAGATGCAATGCAAACTCACGCTACTCCAAAGGGAAAACCCGAAATGTAAAGACAATGCTGAAGGGAAATAACCGAAGGGAAATAGGTATATAGAGTATGTATATGAGCCCTTACTCGGGTCTTGCAAATAAGAGCGAAGGCTCAATGTGGGTGCGTGCTTGAATGGAAAGACTTACACACACGACATGAAATTAAACCCAAATATAAATTGCAGTATGGCCTTGACTAAGGTCTTGGGAGTAAGAGCGAAGGCTCAATGTGTGTGAGAGTGCTTGAATTTAAGTACTACACACACGACATAAATGAAACCCAAATATAACTGCAATAAGGCCTTTACTAAGGTCTTGGGAATAAGAGCGAAGGCTCAATGTGTGTGAGAGTGCTTGAATTGAAAGACTTACACACACGACATGAAATTAAACCCAAATAGTATAAATCGGCCCTTACTTGGGTCTTTCAAATAAGAGCGAAAGCTCAATGTGTGTGAAAGTGCTTGAATTGAAAGACTTACTCACATGACATGAAATAAAACCCAAATAGTATAGGTCGGCCCTTACTTGGGTCTTTCAAATAAGAGTGAAAGCTTAATGTGTGTGAAAGTGCTTCAATTGAAAGACTTACTCACACGACATGAAATAAAACCCAAATAGTATAGGTCGGCCCTTACTTGGGTCTTTCAAATAAGAGCGAAAGCTCAATGTGTGTGAGTGCTTGAATTGAAAGACAACGCACCCAACTTAAGCAAAAACCCTTCGAAAATGAAAGTATATATATATACTTATGTATTATGGGTTGATTAGGCCCGTGTGTGTTCAAAATCGTGCACAACTAAGAGAGTGCACGTGTGTGGGTGTGCCAAGCCACGTTATTACAAGCGGGGGGAGACTATGCTCCGTTATTACAACCCCGTATCAAATTGAATCTCAAGCAAGTATACAACTAAAGACCGAGTTTAGGCACTTACGAGTAGCTAGTCCGTAGAGGCCTTGCTTGAGCGCGGGCTTGGCCCTCGCCTTGGGCTGCAAACGGGAGCTCCGCGAGGGTGGATGACAAAGGGTGCTGGCCGGCTGCAAGTGGGGCACGGGATAGGCGCCTCGAAGGTGGCCGGCTGCAAGTGGGTGTCGCCTTGATGTGGGCGATTAAAGGGCTGGGCCAAGTGAGTGTGTAGGGTCACTAGGAGAGTCTAAAGTGTTAGGGAGTATGGACCTAAAAGGGGGTTTAAGGGAAGGCCGAATGGGAGTCTTGTAGGGTAGCTGGATGTAGATGGGATGGTTAGGTAGTGGCCGATGGTTTAGGTTGTGCTAGGTTCGGCTAAGGGAGAATGGTGGCAGCAAAGGGCTGATGTGTAGGTGAGATGATGGTATGGTGGGTGGCCAGGAATGGAGAGGGAGTAGAGAAGGATTTAGGTAGAGTTGGGTGCTTACCGAATGGGGAGAGGCGGTGGATGGAAGAGAGAAGCCGGGTGGCTGGGATGGAGAGCAAGTGGTGGCGTCCGGCTGGGAGATGGTGGTGGCGTCCGGCTAGGAGATGGTGGTGGGATGGAGAGCAGGTGGCGGTGCAGGTGGAGCAAGTGGAGCAGGTGGGAGATGGTGGAACTTGGCTGGACTTGGGGAAGGAAGGGACCCGGCTGGGATTGGTGAAGCCACTAGCTAGGGAAAACCCGCCCCCAAGGGGGGGGTTTAAATAGGGATGGGTAGGTCGGTTAGGGCTGGGTTTGGGGTAGTGGTTAGGTGGTTTAGGTAGGGTGGTATTAAGATAAGGTGGGCTGGAAAGGGTAGGGCCAGATATTTTGAAAACTAGTGGTTTGGGTAGATTGTGGGCTAGGGGTGGTTTAGGGGTTTAGGGCTAGGTTAGGTGGTTGGGTTTTAGGGTGAGGTTTAGTGAGCTAGGTTAGGTGATTAGGCTAGGTTTAGGCTAGGTTTAGGGAAATTAACCTAGGTTTAGGGAAGGATTAGGGAAGTGGGTTAGGTGATTAGGTTGGGATTAGGCCGGGATTAGGGAAGTGGGTTAGGTGATTAGGCTCAGATTAGGGGTGGATTAGGGGGGTAGGCTAGGATTAGGTGTTTTGGGTTAGGTTTAGGTGAAGGAGCTTCCTTTGCATGGCCCATAGACCTTAACCACCTCATGTTGGTGCAGCCCTAGGTTAGGTTTTGGCTAATTACAAGCTTAAACCCACTCAATTAGGCTAAACCACATGATTAAACCCAAACTTGACACACAAGTCAAGCTTAATTACAACACTCTTGATATTTTCCATCCCCACTCTCTCTCATGCCCATAATCCCACGTGAATTTCAAGTGGGCCCCACCTCCATTTATGAGAAGGTGATGTGGGCCATGGATATGGATGTTGGATTGGATCTCTGGATCCAAATCCAAATCCAAGTCCACATATGGGTTTGGATTGGGATCTGGATATATATGGTCCAGATCCAATCCAAACTGAACTCTGACTCCTTCGAGCTGGGTTCGAAACGGACGATTTGTGTGGGGCCTGACAGCATCAGTACTCCGTCTGCGTTGGGTCTTCGCCAACATGGTCGTCCGCCTCCGTTTCTGCCTTCCGGAGATGACTTCAAATGACATTTTGATAAGAACAGGGTCTTGGACGTTCGAGATCCTAGGGGTATGGATGTGATACGAGAGTTGCTGTGCCGGGCTTGACATGTGCTCCGGTTCCGGGCTCTCTTTGACTTTGTTGGTCCTGTCTTGATTAGGCCAAGCTGCTTTGGGGTTTCAAAAACATGTTTCAAACGGTTTTCAAAAGCTATATTCTATATTTTTGAAATACAGAGTTTAAAACATATGTACAGGGTTGTCTGGAAGGCTCCTGGGTTTCCAGACTCAAAATGGCCCTTTGGGGCTGCTTTTACAAAACCAGGTTTGTTTAAGAAATTCGTGGGATTTCGGGGTGTTTACAGGGCCATGCAAAGGGAGCTCCTTCACCTAAACCTAACCAAAAACACCTAATCCTAGCCTTCTACCCTAATTCGGTCCTAATCTGAGCCTAATCACCTAACCCACTTCCCTAATCCCGGCCTAATCCCAACCTAATCACTGAAGGGAAATAACCGAAGGGAAATAACCGAAGGGAAATGACTTGAAATATAAATGCCGAAGGGAGATATGTATATATGATATGTATATGAGCCCTTACTCGGGTCTTGCAAATAAGAGCGAAGGCTCAATGTGGGTGCGTGCTTGAATTGAAAGACTTACTCACACGACATGAAATGAAACCCAAATAGTATAGGTCGGCCCTTACTTGGGTCTTTCAAATAAGAGCGAAAGCTCAATGTGTGTGAGAGTGCTTGAATTGAAAGACTTACTCACACGACATGAAATGAAACCCAAATAGTATAGGTCGGCCCTTACTTGGGTCTTTCAAATAAGAGCGAAAGCTCAATGTGTGTGAAAGTGCTCGAATTGAAAGACTTACTCACACGACATGAAATGAAACCCAAATAGTATAGGTCGGCCCTTACTTGGGTCTTTCAAAAAAGAGCGAAAGCTCCATGTGTGTGAGAGTGCTTGAATTGAAAGACTTATGTAAACACCCCGAAATCCCACGAATTTCTCAAATTCATCTGGTTTTGTAAAAGCAGCCCCAAAGGGCTATTTTGAGTCTGGAAACCCAGGAGCCTTCCAGACAACCCTGTACATATGTTTTGAACTCTATATTTCGAAAACATACAATATGGCTTTTAAAACCCTTTTAAAACATGTTTTGAAACCCCGAAGTGGCTTGGCCCGATCAAGACAGGACCAGGGGAACCACTTTTCACTCCCAGCCGGGCCCTCTTCCTCTCCCATCTCTCACCCGTCTTCCCAGCAGCTCCAGCCCCACCAGCCGCCACCTGCTCCGCCACTCTCCCTCTTCCATCCACCATCACTGCCCCACCAGCCGGACGCCACCACCTCACTCAGCCGGGCCCTCTCCTTCTCCCATCTTCCACCAGCCGACAGCCACCTTTGCCGCCACTCCTTCCCATTCGGTAAGTCCCCCTAACTCCCTCAAAACCACTCTCTACCACCTCTCCACTCTTAGCCACCCATCTTCCCCTTAGCTCAGCCTCTTTGCCGCCACCACCTAAGCCTAGCCGAACCTAGGATAACCCAAGTGGCTGGCCACCGCTTAGCCACCATCTCCCATTCGGCCGACCCCCCTAGGTGTCCTATTTGGCCTTCCCACTAGCTCACCTTTTAGGGTCAGTTTCCCTTAGTACCTAACTTCCCTAGTGACCCTAAGACCCACTTAGTCAGCCACTCTAAACTCCCTACTTGGAGGCGCCGCCCACTTGCCACCGTTCCCCTTCGAGGCGTCCATCCCGCGCCCCATTTGCAGCCGGCCAGCACTCTTGGTCACACACCTTCGCGGAGCTCCCATTTGCAGCCCAAAGCCAAGGCCACGCTCAAGCAAGACCTCTACGGACCAGCTACTTGTAAGTTTCTAAACTCGATCTTTAATCATACACTTGCTTGAAATTCAATTTGATACGGGGTTGTAATAAACGGAGCATAGTCTCCCCCCCGCTTGTAATAACGTGGCTTGGCAC
This sequence comes from Brasenia schreberi, assembly GCA_036023115.1. Classification (NCBI taxonomy): domain Eukaryota; kingdom Viridiplantae; phylum Streptophyta; class Magnoliopsida; order Nymphaeales; family Cabombaceae; genus Brasenia; species Brasenia schreberi. The sequence continues at coordinate 15,423,776 of JAYKKT010000064.1, forward strand.
AACCACACACGTGCACTCTCTTAGTCGTGCACAACTTTGAACACACACGGGCCTAATCAGCCCCTAATATATAAGTGTACGTATATATTTCATTTCCGAAGGGTTTTGTTTAAGTTGGGTGTGTTGTCTTTCAATTTAAACACTCTCACACACATTGAGCTTTCGCTCTTATTTGAAAGACCCAAGTAAGGGCCGACCTATACTATTTGGGTTTCATTTCATGTCGTGTGAGTAAGTCTTTCAATTTAAACACTCTCACACACATTGAGCTTTCGCTCTTATTTGAAAGACCCAAGTAAGGGCCGACCTATACTATTTGGGTTTCATTTCATGTCGTGTGAGTAGTCTTTCAATTCAAGCACTTTCACACACATTGAGCCTTCGCTCTTACTCCCAAGACCTTAGTCAAGGCCATATTGCAGTTATATTTGGGTTTCATTTATGTCGTGTGTGTAGTACTTCAATTCAAGCACTCTCACACACATTGAGCCTTCGCTCTTACTCCCAAGACCTTAGTCAAGGCCATACTGCAATTTATATTTGGGTTTAATTTCATGTCGTGTGTGTAAGTCTTTCAATTCAAACACGCACCCACATTGAGCCTTCGCTCTTATTTGCAAGACCCGAGTAAGGGCTCATATACATAAGATATATACATATCTCCCTTCGGTTATTTCCCTTCGGTTATTTCCCTTCGGTTATTTCCCTTCGGTTATTTCCCTTCTGTTATTTCCCTTCAGCATTGTCTTTACATTTCGGGTTTTCCCTTTGGAGTAGCGTGAGTTTGCATTGCATCTACGCCATACCACGAGGTAGGACGCATATTGCATCGAAGCAACCCCCGCTCGAATTCGCCCATGTAGTGGAGTGTTCATAACACACAAACTAGGCGACCCAAAAAGGGATAAAAGAAAAGACTTAGGCACGTGCAAATCCACGTGATCTAAAACATGCAATCGCATCTTAAAGACCCGAAATAGACACCTCGAACCGTTTCGTAGACTTTCTCCCTAAAAAACTCGATTTTTGCAAAAGCGTACAGACTGACCCTTGCGCATCGGTGCAAGAAGGTCTGCGACGACAAGAGCTCACTTGCTCACAGTCGCCACGTTTAGAAGTCAGTATTGATATATCTTCGCTAGCTTAAGTAAGCTAGCTGGCACGCCCTGTTTGTATACATAGGCCTTAGACGCACGATAAGATCCACTCCAAGCCACGAAAGGGGCGAAGAGGCGGGGATTTTCGCGCGTCTACAGAGATTGGCACGCCCGGTGGGACGTGAGCCTTTTCAAAAATCGAGTTTGCTTGTAGAAGTCTTGCGAAAATTTTATAAAGGTGTCGTTTTTAACTTGTTTTCTTTGCTTTTACTTAGGAAATTTTGAAAAAGCTTGAAAAGCATGTCAAAATCCAATCCAAGTGAAGTGTCGAGCCAAGGCTCATGCGCATCAAGTTCTCACTCTAGGAGGATTTTCAAAAACAAAATAAAACTAGATGAAATCGAGGACTTGAGAAGGGAATTTGAGGCCAAAATCGATGCTCTCAGCCAAGAGGCTGAAGTAGGCGATTCGTGTTCATCAAACGGTGAACAAAGGCCTAAAAAGAAAATTGAAAAACCTCGCAAGCAAAAAGAAGCCTCCGTAATGGAAGGCAACCAATACCACGAGTCCTTCACACAAAAGGACCGTAAAGCCCTACAGCAGCTGCTGAAAGGGCAAAATAAAGAGAAAAGAAGCTACGCCCTGTCTGATTTCCTTCCTATGGATTACGAAACAGACAGTGACGATGAAAAACCGAACTTCCATCGGTATGATGGCATGGGAGACCCTAGGTCTCACTTACAGCTTTTCTCACGTCGAGCCCATAAGAAGAAAAAGGACTCGATGAAATGGGTGTATTGGTTCCCCCTATCCCTTAAGGGCACAGCTGCCAAATGGCTGGCTTCCTACGACTTAAGCCAGTTCGCTACTTTTGAAGAGTTAGCGAACTGCTTCATGCAAAGATTTGCACACAACGTGGAAGTCACGCCAACCCTGAATACTTTAAGGGATACAAAGCAAGGCATGAACGAAGACGTGCATGCCTTCATTATAAGATGGAGGTCTCTTTTAGGCCAAGTGCGAGAGCCTATATCCGAAGGATGCGCAGTAATGCTCATCCTGGATAATTTTAAAAACGAGTTAAAAACCCTTCTCTCGCTCCATGAGATTTCAACTTTCCATAAGTTGATCAAAAAAGCCTCCCTTTTCGAAACCAACTTGCGAAAAGGGACATACGACCACTTATGGAAAGGAAGTGCCGTTCCCAAAACACGTGTGGAAAAGCCCATCGCATATGGGCTGCCCACAACGGACAAAGGGGCAAAGCCCCATAAAATCGCCAATGTCCGGGTGGATCCAGGCATGGCGGGCACTTCTAAAAATTTCGAAAAAATAGAAAATAAGAGAGAACGCAATTTTTCAAAACCAATTGAAAAACGGGAGTACACTCCGCTGGGGCAACCTGTGTCGGAGGTCCTAGACCTCCTACTTGCCCAGGGCATGGTCGAACTCCCTGAAATCCCCGAAGGAGTCACGTCCAAAGGGGGGTATTTGAACCGATTTTGCAAGTATCATCGGCTCAAAGGCCATGATACCAAACGGTGCTTCTCTCTCCTAAATAAAATTGAGAACTTGATAGCAGAGGGCCGGCTCCAGGTCACTGCGGAACCTGAGCCACCTCAAGCTATCTTCAAGGAACCCTTTCCCAAACACGACAGTGGCAGTGGGAAAGGAAAGGAGGTATGTACCCTCACCATTTCCAAGGAACTAGCACGAAAGCCCGAACCTGGTCGACCTGCTTGTGCGCCCATCCTTGTATTATACAAGAGGCCCGCCCAAGTCGTCATTCGGGGACCATCAAAAGTGGAAACCCCGGCAAAACCAGTTTTGAAAATCCAAGGTTCTCCTCAGCTCATCCTTAGAGCCAAGTTTAGCGCGAACCCTAGGCTGGTCGTGGGGGAAGTCACTAGATCCGGGAGGATCTACCAACCCCCACACCTTCAAGGTGCTCAAAAGGTGGTCAGTGTGCCTGGCCCCTCAAAAGCATGTATCCCTAGTGGTCCGCCAAAAGCAGATAAGGACAAAATCATCCTAAATCCTTATGATTTCGAAAACCACCTTTCAAAGATTCCTATTCACATGTCTATCCTAGAGCTTATCAAAACCTCGCCTAGGCATAGACTTGTCTTAGAGAAAATTCTAGAAAGGGCCAAGGTTGATTCGAACATAAGTCCGGAGTCCTTGTCTACCCAAGTGGCTTTATTAGGAGCAAAATCGCCCATCACCTTTTCGGAAGATGATGTAGATAGACCCTACGAAACCCATAACCAGGCCCTGCATATCGAGGTGGTTCTAAACAACCACTCTCTGGACAGGTGCCTAGTCGATGGTGGAGGAGGGCTCAACATCCTTCCACTTCACGTGGCGTACAAAATCGGAGTCACCTTGACTTCAGTAAACCCAAGCCCCATCGTTATCACTGGATACGATGGGAATGCGTCTAGGCCTTTAGGATCCATCGAACTCCCAATGGAAACGGGAGGGATCGAACACACGGGGGTGTTCCATGTCTTGGACATCCACCCCCATTATAACCTGTTGCTGGGAAGACCCTGGATACACAGTTTGTGCGCTGTGCCATCCACCTTCCACAGGTGTGTCAAGATCCCTTTTAGGGACCAAGTCGTAGTGATCCTAGGTGAGAGTCACCCACAACTTCAGGGGATCATAAACTCCCCTTGTTTATCGAGCTCCCAGGCCCATGAGGCTAACTTGGGGCAAATTATGGTTGAGCCACCTCGGCTCGTGTTGAACAACCCTAGGAAGGTTGTATGTGTGAAGGGGCCGCCCAAAGCAGGCCCCCTCCCGACTCTAATCCTCCTAGGAAAACCCAAGCGTTCCCTATTTCCAAAACCCCTGGACAAAAGGCCCTACGAGCCTAATATGGACGATAGCATGTTCCAGGACCACGACTTATATCCCATCTTTTCAAAAAACAAAAGGTCGTGGAACATGTTATTGAACATGGGCTACACACCCTACAAAAGTCTAGGGGCACAAAACCAGGGTCTCCTAGAGCCCATCCTGCCTAGGGCCAACCCAAGCCGATATGGGATCGGCTATACTCCCCGAATACCGCCGGAGCCACCCCCTATGACCACCTGGGTCAAGGGTGCCCCGGAGCCTGTCTTAGAAGAGACCTATGGTTTAGACCTCCTATTCCGAGTCTAACCCATAGTGTTTTCCCTTTGTAGGTATGACGGAAGATCCCTTTTTCTAAAAATACCAAAAACATTTGAAAACTTAAAATCCAAAAAAATCGAAAAACAAGAAAAACCAAAAACAATGGAAAAGCAAAAACTCGAAAAAAGTGTGCTTTGTATAGTTCCCAAAGTTCTTGTTTTACAAAAACCCAAAAAAATCGAAAATTTGAAAAATACCAAAAAGATTTTGTACATAGCTGCTCCTGGTTTAACTTTGGCGAAAGAAAAGAATTTCGAAAGAAACGTCGTCTGCATAGCCAGACCAAAAATTTCGAAATCACTTGAAAATCCAAGTACAAAACCAGGTTATTTTGAAAACCACGCATCAAGTTCCCTCGGGTCTAAAGTCCACGAGAATGATCGAAGCCCAGAAGTGGATCCCCCTGAGGAAGATCCCACTTCTGAGCTCCCAGAATTTCATAGAATTCTCGATTTTGAAAGACCTTCCCAATCAGTAGGAGGAGATTTCGTAGAGGTGAACCTAGGGAATGATGCTAAGCCCAAAACCATCAAAATAGGCGCATGCTTGCATGAAACTGAAAAGTTAGCATTCATTGCATTTCTACGAACCTATTTAGATGTGTTTGCATGGACGTATGAAGACATGCCGGGCATAGATCCCAGCATAGTCGAGCATCGTCTTCCCTTAGATGTAGGTGTAAAACCAATAAAGCAGAAGCTTAGGAAAATACACCCGAATGTACACACGCAAGTCAAAGAGGGTTTAGAAGATCTGCTAAAAGCCGGATTTATAAAACCCATTGCGTATTCTGATTGGTTGTCAAATATCGTTGTAGTTCGAAAAACCAATGGGAAAATTCGAATATGCATCGATTTCAGAAACCTGAATAAGGCCACTCCAAAGGATAATTATCCTTTACCAAACATAGATTTGATAGTCGATAGTACTGCAAATCATGAAATGTTTTCATTTATGGATGGCTATTCAGGCTATAATCAAATCAAACTAAGCCCACGAGATCAGGGTAAGACCGCCTTCACAACCCCATGGGGCACGTACTGCTATACAGTCATGCCCTTTGGTTTGAAAAATGCCGGCGCAACATACCAACGAGCCATGAACACGATCTTCCATGATCAAATTCACGAGCTTGTAGAAGTGTATGTAGATGATCTCTTGGCAAAATCCAAAACCCGATGCACCCATATCGAATGTTTACAAAAGATTTTCGAAAGGCTTAGGCTTTACAAAGTAAAGCTAAATCCTCAAAATGTGTGTTCGGGGTAGAATCAGGAAAGCTTCTAGGCTTTATGGTGAGCCAAAGGGGAATAGAAGTCGACCCCTCTAAGTGTCGAGCCATCATAGACATGGCTCCACCCTCCAATCTCACCCAAGTCCGTAGCCTCCAGGGTCGATTACAATCTGTGCGCCGATTCATATCGAATCTGGCAACTAGATGCGAACCCTTCAACAAACTGTTGAGGAAGGGTACGAAATTCTTATGGGATGACGAATGCCAAAAGTCCTTCGAGAGACTAAAGGCATACTTGGTTAATCCCCCCGTTTTGAATCCTCCAAAGCAAGGAAAACCGCTTTTATTATACATCTCCGTGCATATAAACGCTTTAGGAGCCCTGTTGGCTCAATACGAGGATGACACCCATAAGGAGTATGCCATCTACTATATTTCGAAAACTCTCTTGGCTTATGAACGAAATTATCAAGCCATGGAGAAGACGTGCTTGGCCCTAGTCTGGGCCTGCCAGAAATTCAGACACTACTTCCTAGATCATGAGATCTGGATAGTGTCCAAGCTTGATCCAATCAAGCACTTGTTCGAAAAACCCATTCTCACGGGTAGATTGGGCAAATGGCAACTCCTTCTAATGGAGTATGATCTAAAATACCATCACCAGATCTCCGTTAAGGGGCAAGCCCTAGCAGATTACGTGGCTGACTTCCCCTTGGAGGACGCATATCCCACTCTTGTCGAAATGCCTGATGAAGGCATATTGCAAAACCATTTTCAAAACCACATTTTGGCAAATTCTTTCGAAAACCAAGTGTGGACGATGCACTTCGACGGGGCACGAAACCAACGAGGGGCTGGTGCCGGGATCATCCTAATCTCCCCTGAAAAGGGCGAGATTCCCATAGCAGTCCGCTTAGATTTCGAATGTTCCAACAACATAGCTGAGTATGAAGCACTCATACAAGGCTTAAGGATTTCGAAAACTCTAGGGGCATCATGCATCGAGGTCTTTGGAGATTCGCTCCTTGTCATAAACCAGGTTTTAAAAATTTGGCAAGTACGTAATGAAAAACTACTTCCATATCACGAGTTGGCCACTCGATTGGCCCAATCCTTCCAATCGTGTAAGCTCACACACGTAGGAAGAGAGGACAATGGCATCGCCGATGCCCTCTCTTCCTTGGGTTCAGCCCTGAAGGTCGATCCCATTTCAGGGACCAGATCTTTGGAAATATGGCATGCGCCCCATCCATCCACACACGACTTGGATATTTGCCAAAACAACCCAGAGTCCATTGAAAAACCCTGGTTCTGTGACATAAAACAATTTTTAGAAAATGGGGGATTCACCAAGGATGCCACATCCAAAGATAGGGCATTCATTCGTAAGATTTCGACCCGATACACCATTCTGGGTGGGGTCTTATACAAAAAGAGTTTTACCGGCATTCTGCTTAGGTGTATCGACCTAGAGGAGGCTAGGATAGTGATGCACGAGTTCCACGATGGAGAATGTGGAGGTCATGTTAATGCCAACATGATGGCGATGAAAATACTTAGAGGGGGTTATTTCTGGTCCACCCTGAAAAAGGATTGTCACGATCATGTTAGGAAGTGTCATCCATGTCAAGTGCATGGGCACGCCATTCATGTCCCTTCATCAGCATTGCATTCCGTGGTCAGCCCCTGGCCATTTACCATGTGGGCGTTTGACATTGTAGGCCCCATATTTCCAAAGGCCTCGAATGGGCATCGTTTTATTTTAGCAGTCACGGAGTATTTCTCCAAGTGGGTGGAAGCCATTTCCCTAACGAATGTAATGGGGCAACATGTGGTGGCTTTCATCCGGAGGAATATCTTGGCTCGATTTGGGGTTCCACGAGACCTTGTGTCTGACAATGGTTCCCCATTCAAGAACGAGCGGATGGTTAAGTTGTGCAACACGTATGGCATAACTCACCACTTCTCCTCGCCCTACTACCCTCAAGGCAACGGCCAAGCCGAAGCCACAAACAAGACTCTCATTGGTATCATTGAGAAGACCTTAGAGAAGGGTAGGAGGTGGCATGAGAAGCTGGATGAAGCCTTATGGGCTTATAGGACTTCCATCCGGACTCCCACGAATGTCACACCATTCGAATTGGTCTATGGCACAAACGCCATTCTTCCCATTCATACCCAACTGCATTCATTCCATACATCCATTGCACTCGACCTCCCCCTAGAGACACTTCAACATGCTAGGATGGCCGAACTAGACTTGCTAGATGAGAGGCGACTCCTTGCTATGGATCATGCTCGTGCATACCGGCAAAGGATAGCCCGACATTATAGCAAACACATGAGACCTCGCCACTTTGAAGTGGGGGATCTGGTCTTGAAAACCATCCATCATCGTGGCCCACACCCCCTAGGCAAGTGGCGCCCCAACTGGGATGGACCCTATGTTGTACGAGCAACCACTACGAACAATTCGTATTGGTTGATCGATGTAGAAGGTAGGAATTTAGCAGATCCTATCAATATTCAATACTTAAAGAAGTATCATGTGTAGGATCTGGATTAAATTCCAGTTTTCGAAAATTTGATAGGGATAGCTGCCCTGAGACGTGTGAATAAGGTGCAAAAGCAACTCGTGTGACCCTAAGTGAGAGAATTCGCACTTGTGAAAGAGTGGAGTTTTCAAAATCGTGGTTGCATTTCAAAATCCTTCTTCTTACAAAGAAAGGCCTAGTTCAACATAGCAAGATACTTGCAAGTAGTACGTGCTATTTCTAAATAGGCTGATCTGGAATGGATCGAGTGTAGGCTTGGGATAAGGCCTCCCCTTTTCTCTTCTCCTTCCAAAAGGAAAACAAAGGCCCAAATCAAAAGGGAATTTCCCATTTAAAGTCTCTTTCCAAAAGAAAGAAACCAGACTTGAAAAAGAAAAAATCGATTCTCTTATGAAAAAGAGGGATTAAAGAAAAAATACTCCCAAAGGGAGACCCTCTATAAAAAGGAAAAAGAGGCCAAAAAGCTCAAAAAGAGCAGTTTTCCGCCTTCTATGCCTTAAACCACGGGACGCTTCAGAAGGGACCGTGGTATCTCTTTCCCATCCCTGGCTTATCCCAAGCTAAAGCATGGTTCATTTCGAGGAATCCTAAAGTAAAAATAGGATTTACTTACTTGAATTTCATCTTGTTTGAGAATTCGACCTTTCGAGTAAGGCGTAGGAATTTGAAATGAGGCTTGTTTTCTTATAAAACCTCCGCTAGATAAGCGAGTGTTAAGACTCAAACAAGGGCAAGCGCGAAGAGCTCGAGATCCTTAGGATCGAGGCTCAAGACAGTTGTCCCTTTTTTTGTAAATAGCTTTTGTAAATAAGTTTTGAAAACCGAACATCGAACAGCATAGGGTTTTTGCTCACTTGGAGCAAGAGGCCTTGTAAGTCTCTAGAGTTCGACCACACCTGGTCTCTGGGAGGTCGCCACTCTTGGCACCACACCCATGTCATCTGCATTCCCTGCATGGTACTTGCATGAACATGATCCCATTTAGGACCGGATTCCATAGTATAACCCTTTGGCGTGATATCTCCTCCTACCAGAGTTTGTAAAATTGAGATTTTGCTAAAATGGGACGATCCCATATTCTTCGTGGCTAGATCTAGGGAGACATTAAAAGGGGTGTTTGTCATCTTTGCCCTTATCCAAATCTATTTGGACAAGGCCAAAGAGGGGCATCTGTAAACACCCCGAAATCCCACGAATTTCTCAAATTCATCTGGTTTTGTAAAAGCAGCCCCAAAGGGCTATTTTGAGTCTGGAAACCCAGGAGCCTTCCAGACAACCCTGTACATATGTTTTGAACTCTATATTTCGAAAACATACAATATGGCTTTTAAAACCCTTTTAAAACATGTTTTGAAACCCCGAAGTGGCTTGGCCCGATCAAGACAGGACCAGGGGAACCACTTTTCACTCCCAGCCGGGCCCTCTTCCTCTCCCATCTCTCACCCGTCTTCCCAGCAGCTCCAGCCCCACCAGCCGCCACCTGCTCCGCCACTCTCCCTCTTCCATCCACCATCACTGCCCCACCAGCCGGACGCCACCACCTCACTCAGCCGGGCCCTCTCCTTCTCCCATCTTCCACCAGCCGACAGCCACCTTTGCCGCCACTCCTTCCCATTCGGTAAGTCCCCCTAACTCCCTCAAAACCACTCTCTACCACCTCTCCACTCTTAGCCACCCATCTTCCCCTTAGCTCAGCCTCTTTGCCGCCACCACCTAAGCCTAGCCGAACCTAGGATAACCCAAGTGGCTGGCCACCGCTTAGCCACCATCTCCCATTCGGCCGACCCCCCTAGGTGTCCTATTTGGCCTTCCCACTAGCTCACCTTTTAGGGCCAGTTTCCCTTAGTACCTAACTTCCCTAGTGACCCTAAGACCCACTTAGTCAGCCACTCTAAACTCCCTACTTGGAGGCGCCGCCCACTTGCCACCGTTCCCCTTCGAGGCGTCCATCCCGCGCCCCATTTGCAGCCGGCCAGCACTCTTGGTCACACACCTTCGCGGAGCTCCCATTTGCAGCCCAAAGCCAAGGCCACGCTCAAGCAAGACCTCTACGGACCAGCTACTTGTAAGTTTCTAAACTCGGTCTTTAATCATACACTTGCTTGAAATTCAATTTGATACGGGGTTGTAATAAACGGAGCATAGTCTCCCCCCGCTTGTAATAACGTGGCTTGGCACAACCACACACGTGCACTCTCTTAGTCGTGCACAACTTTGAACACACACGGGCCTAATCAGCCCCTAATATATAAGTGTACGTATATATTTCATTTCCGAAGGGTTTTGTTTAAGTTGGGTGTGTTGTCTTTCAATTTAAACACTCTCACACACATTGAGCTTTCGCTCTTATTTGAAAGACCCAAGTAAGGGCCGACCTATACTATTTGGGTTTCATTTCATGTCGTGTGAGTAAGTCTTTCAATTTAAACACTCTCACACACATTGAGCTTTCGCTCTTATTTGAAAGACCCAAGTAAGGGCCGACCTATACTATTTGGGTTTCATTTCATGTCGTGTGAGTAGTCTTTCAATTCAAGCACTTTCACACACATTGAGCCTTCGCTCTTACTCCCAAGACCTTAGTCAAGGCCATATTGCAGTTATATTTGGGTTTCATTTATGTCGTGTGTGTAGTACTTCAATTCAAGCACTCTCACACACATTGAGCCTTCGCTCTTACTCCCAAGACCTTAGTCAAGGCCATACTGCAATTTATATTTGGGTTTAATTTCATGTCGTGTGTGTAAGTCTTTCAATTCAAACACGCACCCACATTGAGCCTTCGCTCTTATTTGCAAGACCCGAGTAAGGGCTCATATACATAAGATATATACATATCTCCCTTCGGTTATTTCCCTTCGGTTATTTCCCTTCGGTTATTTCCCTTCGGTTATTTCCCTTCTGTTATTTCCCTTCAGCATTGTCTTTACATTTCGGGTTTTCCCTTTGGAGTAGCGTGAGTTTGCATTGCATCTACGCCATACCACGAGGTAGGACGCATATTGCATCGAAGCAACCCCCGCTCGAATTCGCCCATGTAGTGGAGTGTTCATAACACACAAACTAGGCGACCCAAAAAGGGATAAAAGAAAAGACTTAGGCACGTGCAAATCCACGTGATCTAAAACATGCAATCGCATCTTAAAGACCCGAAATAGACACCTCGAACCGTTTCGTAGACTTTCTCCCTAAAAAACTCGATTTTTGCAAAAGCGTACAGACTGACCCTTGCGCATCGGTGCAAGAAGGTCTGCGACGACAAGAGCTCACTTGCTCACAGTCGCCACGTTTAGAAGTCAGTATTGATATATCTTCGCTAGCTTAAGTAAGCTAGCTGGCACGCCCTGTTTGTATACATAGGCCTTAGACGCACGATAAGATCCACTCCAAGCCACGAAAGGGGCGAAGAGGCGGGGATTTTCGCGCGTCTACAACTTACTCGCACGACATGAAATGAAACCCAAATAGTATAGGTCGGCCCTTACTTGGGTCTTTCAAATAAGAGCAAAAGCTCAATGTGTGTGAGAGTGCTTCAATTGAAAGACTTACTCACACGACATGAAATGAAACCCAAATAGTATAGGTCGGCCCTTACTTGGGTCTTTCAAATAAGAGCGAAAGCTCAATGTGTGTGAGTGCTTGAATTGAAAGGCAACGCACCCAACTTAAGCAAAACCCTTCGAAAATGAAAATATATATATTTATGTATTAGGGGCTGATTAGGCCCGTGTGTGTTCAAAATCGTGCACGACTAAGAGAGTGCACGTGTGTGGGTGTGCCAAGCCACGTTATTACAAGCGGGGGGAGACTATGCTCCGTTATTACAACCCCGTATCAAATTGAATCTCAAGCAAGTATATAACTAAAGACCGAGTTTAGGCACTTACGAGTAGCTGGTCCGTAGAGGCCTTGCTTGAGCGTGGGCTTCGCCTTGGGCTGCAAACGGGAGCTCCGCGAGGATAGGTGACCAAGGGTGCTGGCCGGCTGCAAGTGGGGCGCGGGATAGGCGCCTCGAAGGTGGCCGGCTGCAAATGGGTGTCGCCTCGATGTGGGGGGTTAAAGGGGCTGGACCAAGTGAGTGTTTAGGGTCACTAGGAGAGTCGAGGGTTTAGGGAAGGTGGACCTAAAAGGGGAGTTTATGGGAAGGCCGAATGGGAGTCCTATAGGGTGGAAGAAATGGCTGGCTGGGTGCAAATGGGATGGTTAGGTAGTGGCCGGTAGTTTAGGTTGTGTTAGGTTCGGCTAAGTTAAAAGGGTGGTGACAAAGGGCTGAGATGATGATAGGGTGGGTGGCTAGGAGTGGAGAGGTAGTAGAGAAGGGTTTAGGTAGAGTTAGGGAATGCTTACCGAATGGGGAGAGGCGGTGGATGGAAGAGAGGAGCCGGGTGTAGATGGGATGGCGAGCAAGTGTGGCGTCCGGCTGGGAGAGGGTGGTGGCGTCCGGCTGGGAGATGGTGGTGGTGGAAGAGAGAAGGTGGCGGTGCAGGTGGAATAGGTGGAACAGGAGGGAGGTGATGGAACTCGCCTGGACTTGGGGAAGAAAGGGGACCCGGCTAGGATTGGTAAGGGCGACCAGCTTGGAAAACCCGCCCCCAAGGGGGGGGGTTTAAATAGGGATGGGTAGGTCGGTTAGGGCTGGGCTTGGTGTAGTGGTTAGGTGGTTTAGGTAGGGTGGTATGTAGATAAGGTGGGCTGGAAAGGGTTGGGCCAGATATTTTGAAAACTAGGGGTTTGGGTAGATTGTGGGCTAGGGGTGGTTTAGGGGTTTAGGGCTAGGTTAGGTGGTTGGGTTTTAGGGTGAGGTTTAGTGAGCTAGGTTAGGTGATTAGGCTAGGTTTAGGCTAGGATTAGGGAAATTAATCTAGGTTTAGGGAAGGATTAGGGAAGTGGGTTAGGTGATTAGGTTGGGATTAGGCCGGGATTAGGGAAGTGGGTTAGGTGATTAGGCTCAGATTAGGGGTGGATTAGGGGTTTAGGCTAGGATTAGGCGTTTTGGGTTAGGTTTAGGTGAAGGAGCTCCCTTTGCATGGCCCATAGACCTTAACCACCTCATGTTGGTGCAGCCCTAGGTTAGGTTTTAGCTAATTACAAGCTTAAAACCCACTCAATTAGGCTAACCCACATGATTAACCCCAAACTTGACACACAAGTCAAGCTTAATTACAACACTCTTGATATTTTCCATCCCCACTCTCTCTCATGCCCATGATCCCACGTGAATTTCAAGTGGGCCCCACCTCCATTTATGAGAAGGTGATGTGGGCCATGGATATGGATATTGGATTGGATCTCTGGATCCAAATCCAAATCCAAATCCACATATGGGTTTGGATTGGGATCTGGATATATATGGTCCAGATCCAATCCAAACTGAACTCCTACTCCTTCGAGCTGGGTTCGAAACGGACGATTTGTGCGGGGTCTGACAGCATCAGTACTCCGTCTGCATTGGGTCTTCGCCAACATGGTCGTCCGCCTCCGTTTCTGCCTTCCGGAGATGACTTCAAAGGATATTTTGATAAGAACAGGGTCTTGGACGTTCGAGATCCTGGGGGTGTGAATCAGATATAAGAGTTGCTATGCCGGGCTCGACGTGTGCTTCGGTTCCGGGCTCTTCTTAGCTCTCCTGGTCTTGTCTTGATCGGGCCAAGCCACTTCGGGGTTTCAAAAACGTGTTTTAAAAGGTTTTCAAAAAGCCATATCATATGTTTTTGAAAGATAAAGTTCAAAACATATATACAGGGTTGTCTGGAAGGCTCCTGGGTTTCCAGACTCAAAAATGGCCCTTTGGGGCTGCTTGTATAAAACCAGGTTGTTTTGAAGAAATTCGTGGGATTTCGGGGTGTTTACATCTGGCCCTACCCTTTCCAGCCCACCTTATCACCACACCACCCTACCTAAACCACCTAACCACTACCCCAAAACCACGCCCAACCACCTCTTGCAGCCCTATATAAACCCGCCCCTTTGTGGTGGGTTTTTCCCATCTTCAATCACCTTCGGTCCTCCACTCTCCAGCCCAACCGACTCCAACCTTACTCCACCTGCCCCACAGCCAGCCACCACCGGCGCCACTACCTCCCAGCCGAGCACCATCACCACCACCACCACCACCACTCCAGCCGAGGTCCACATCGCCATCCTCTTCATCCAGCCGAACCATCCACTCCACCACAACCGGCTGCTCCCCTTCCATCTGCCACCGCCTCTTCACCCGGTTAGTACCCCACACTCCACCTTACCCCTTCTCCACTCTCAGCCACCCACCATACCACCACCTTACCCTAATGCCAGCCACTTGCCGCCACCTTTCCCACTCGGCCAGGCCATAACCACCTTAACTACCCACCACTACCTAGACCCCCTAGCTACACCTAGCCACCCTATCCAACTCCCTAAGATCTGCCCCTATCACCTCACCACAACCACCACTACCTTATCCCATATCCTAGCTAGTCCCCTTCCCTTACTCCACTCCTAGCCACCCTAGCAACCCGCCACTACCAAGTTCTCCTAGTCGGCCCCTCCAACCGACTGTCACCTCTTCATTCGGCCAGCCACCCGCCAACCTTAGGTGCTCCATTAGACACTCCCTTAGGCTCCCCTTAGTGTCATACTCCCTAACTTCACAAACCTTCCTTAGTGACCCTACATACTCACCTTAGCCCCACACGCCAAGGCAACCCCTTTTCAAGTAGTCGGCCACCTTCAAGGCATCTCTTCCGCGCACCTAAGGCACCCGGCCAGCAGCCCCTTGCCGTTCAACTCCGCGGAGCTCCCTCTTGCAGCCCAAGGCGAAGGCCAAGCCCACACTCAAGCAAGGCATCTTCGGACCAGCTATTAGTAAGTGCCTAACTCGGTCCTTAGTTGTATACTTGCTTAAAATTCAATTCGATACGGGGTTGTAATAACGGAGCATAGTCTCCCCCCGCTTATAATAACGTGGCTTGGCACACCCACACACGTGCACTCTCTTAGTTGTGCACGATTTTGAACTCACACGGGCCTAATCAACCCCTAATACATAAATATATATATATACTTTAATTTTTGTAGGGTTTTTGCTTAAGTTGGGTGTGTTGTCTTTCAATTCAAGCACTCACACACATTGAGCCTTCGCTCTTATTTGAAAGACCCAAGTAAGGGCCGAGCTATACTATTTGGGTTTTCATTTCATGTCGTGTGTGTAAGTCTTTCAATTCAAGCACTCACACACATTGAGCCTTCGCTCTTATTTGAAAGACCCAAGTAAGGGCCGAGCTATACTATTTGGGTTTTCATTTCATGTCGTGTGTGTAAGTCTTTCAATTCAAGCACTCACACACATTGAGCCTTCGCTCTTATTTGAAAGACCCAAGTAAGGGCCGAGCTATACTATTTGGGTTTTCATTTCATGTTGTGTGTGTAAGTCTTTCAATTCAAGCACTCACACACATTGAGCCTTCGCTCTTATTTGAAAGACCCAAGTAAGGGCCATGTTATACTATTTGGGTTTAATTTCATGTTGTGTGCGTAGTACTTCAATTCAAGCACTCACACACATTGAGCTTTCGCTCTTACTCCCAAGACCTTAGTCAAGGCCTATTGCAGTTATATTTGGGTTTCATTTATGTTGTGTGCGTAGTACTTCAATTCAAGCACTCACACACATTGAGCTTTCGCTCTTACTCCCAAGACCTTAGTTAAGGCCATACTGTAATTTATATTTGGGTTTCATTTCATGTCGTGTGTGTAAGTCTTTCAATTCAAGCACGCACCCACATTGAGCCTTCGCTCTTATTTTTAAGACCCAAGTAAGGGCACGTATATACCCTATATACATATCTCCCTTCGGCATTTACATTATAAGTCATTTCCCTTCGGTTATTTCCCTTCGGTTATTTCCCTTCGGCATTGTCTTTACATTCGGGTTTTCCCTTTGGAGTAGCGTGAGTTTGCATTGCATCTACGCCATACCATGAGGTAGGACGCATATTGCATCAAAGCAAGCCTCGTACTCCCGCTCAAAATTCACCCCATGTAGTGGAGTGTTCATAACACACACTTAGGAGGCCCATCAAGGGATAAAAAGAAAGACTTAGGCACGTGCAAATCCACGTGATCTAAAATCTGCAATCATATCTAAAAGACTCGAATTAGACACCTTGAACCGCTTCGTAGGCTTTCTATACCCTAAAAACTCGATTTTTCAAAGCGTACAGACTGACCCTTGCGCATAGGTTTAAGAAGGTCTGCGACGACAAGAGCTCACTTGCTCACAGTCGCCACGATTAGAAGTCAGCTTAAAATATATCTTCGCTAGCTTAGGTAAGCTGGCTGGCATGCCCTGTTTATATAAATAGGCCTTAGACACACGAGAAGATCCGCTCCAGGCCCTGAAAAGGCAAGAGGCAGGGATTTTCGCGCGTCTACAGGAGATTGGCACGCCCAGTGGGACGTGAGCCTTTCAAAAATCGAGTTTTGTCTAGAAGCTTGCGAAACATTTTCAAAGAGGTGTCATTTTTAACTTGTTTTCTTTGCTTGTACTTAGGAAATTTTGAAAAAGCTTGAAAAGCATGTCAAAATCCAATCCAGTGAAGTGTCGAGCCAAGGCTCATGCGCATCAAGTTCTCACTCTAGGAGGATTTTCAAAAACAAAATAAAACTAGATGAGATTGAGGACTTGAGAAGGGAGTTTGAGGCCAAAATCGATGCTCTCAGCCAAGAGGTTGAAGTAGGCGATTCATGTTCATCAAACGGTGAACAAAGGCCTAAGAAAAAATCTGAAAAACCTCGCAAGCACAAAGAGGCCTCCGTAATAGAAGGCAACCAATACCACGAGTCCTTCACACAAAAGGACCGTAAAGCCCTACAGCAGTTGCTGAAAGGGCAGAATAAAGAGAAAAGAAGTTAAGCCCTGTCTGATTTCCTTCCTATGGATTACGAAACAGACAGTGACGATGAAATACCGAACTTCCATTGGTATGATGGCATGGGAGACCCTAGGTCTCACTTGCAACTTTTCTCGCGTCGAGCCCATAAGAAGAAAAAGGACTCAATGAAATGGGTGTATTGGTTCCCTTTATCCCTTAAAGGCACAGCTGCCAAATGGTTGGCTTCCTACGACTTAAGCCAGTTCGCTACTTTTGAAGAGTTAGCGAACTGCTTCATGCAAAGATTTGCACACAACGTAGAAGTCACGCCAACCCTGAATACCTTAAGGGATACAAAGCAAGGCATGAACGAAGACGTACATGCCTTCATTATAAGATGGAGGTCACTTTTGGGCCAAGTGCAAGAGCCCATATCCGAAGGATGCACAGTCATGCTCATCCTGGATAACTTAAAAGCGAGTTGAAAACCCTTCTCTCGCTCCATGAGATCTCAACTCTCCATAAGTTGATCAAAAAGGCCTCCCTTTTTGAAACTATAAACACCCCAAAATCCAAATATTTTCCAAAACCAAATGCCTGGTTCGAAAATCAGCTCAAAAAGCCAAGTTTGGAGATTTCAAAAACTCAGGAACTCAAACCCTTCAAAACTCTATTTTCCAACCCTGTTCGAAACATAAAAAATCTCAAAAGTGGACGAAAGCCCTATTTTTTACAAAAGACCAGACGAACAGATGAAGCCTGGCTCAAAACAGTTGCAAAAGATTCAAAAAGCTCAAAGGTCAAGCCCAGCCCGATGAAAAGTGAATTTCAAAGACGAAAAAGAAGCCCAGGCCACGAGTGTACTTCAAGACTGAAGCATCGAAGGCCAAGCCGAAAGCACATCTGAAATCACGAGCAATCCAAGTCAAAAAAACAAAAGAAAGAGTTGAAACAGAGTCCAGAAAGACGAAAAGAAGCTCGGACGATGAAATTGGGAAAAACCCAGCATAAGACGGAATCTTGATGAACTTAGGACCCGCACGAAGCGCCCAGCTCGAAACGCCAGGAAGGACTGAAGAAGAGAAAATTTTGGATCGAATCTGGATCCCGATACCCAGATCCAGATCCAAGATCCATATCCAAACAAGGCTCGAATTGGATCCGGATTTCAGAACCCAACAAAGGATCCATATTCAAATAAGAGGCCTATAAAAGGACGTGAGAGGGCTGGCCTTGAAGAGGAATTTTTCCAGCATTTCACGCCTCTCCACTTGGGGAAAAGAGAGAGAGAGAGAGAGAGAGAGAGAGGAAGGTCAACAAAAGGGGCTGGCCTTCCCCTCTTGTTTCGTGAGATTGTGGGTGAAAGTTGTGGGTGGGTTGGGGTCTTGTAGAGCACGGCTTGTACATGACTGAAAGGAAATAAAATCTGGCGGCATTGGATGGCCCTTGCTTGGTGAGGATTGGCTGCGTGGGAACCAAGGATCAAACGGCTGAAATGTTGTCAAGGTAAGTCCCCTAGTTCCTGCCCAAAACCATCTCTTTTCTCACCTCTCTAAACCACCTAGACCACTAACAACAAGCCACAGCAAAGTCCAGCCAAGGAGCTGGCCGAACTTCACTAAAAGGGCTGACCTAGTTCTACCTAAGACCATCCTAACCTAGGACCATACCCAGCTTGGCCATTGGCTGGCTGAGCTCACCTTAGATCTGTTCTAAAGAAAATCCTAACCTAAAAACCACTACCCAACTCATTTCCTAACCCAAAAACCACTCCCAAAAACCTGGCAAAACTGAGTGTTTAAAACACTCGGTTCCCTCCTCTTGTCGAACCCATCCTCACCCATTTAGCTTGGTCCATAGTGGCCGAGCTCATCTTAGGTCTATCCCTAACATTAAACCATTACCCAAGTTAGACCCTAACTAAAAGAAAAAGAAAAAAACCACTCTAAACCTACCCAGCTCGGCCACCCTTTTGGCCGAGCCATTCCCTTAGGATCTCACTCGAGATCAACCATCTAATATCAGCCAAAGCTCGACCACCATTTGGCCGAGCTCTTTCCTTAGGATTCACCTTAGATCCTACCTAATCCTTCTCCAAAAAAAACCTGCCCAGCTCGGCCACCCTTTGGCCGAGCATTACCCTAGAACTCACCTTAGGATCTCCCCTAAGATCATTCACTAATCCCCACCCAAGCTCGGCCATTAGTTGTCCGAGCATTCCATAGTGTCTCACCTAAAATAATCCCATAGACACCACCTAACTCAACCATTAGTTGGTCGGGTTTTTCCCTTAGGACCTTCGTCTAGCTTTTAACCAAAACAACCCGCCTAGACCTGACCCAGATCCATTAGTTCTCATCCTAGATCTGTCGTGTCTAAATCCAAAAACCATAGCACCTTAGTGTGTCAACCAAGCCCAGGTCACGATCTAGGATCAACCTCCCACGCAGCTGGTCGTTTCGCAGAGAAAGGTCCATCCAATGGCTATATCCACGGTCAGATTTCACTGATAAAGGAAGTCTAAGCAGACGACGTGTAAGTGCTCGAACCTGATCTTTTACATTGATTCAAGTTTCAATTAAATTCGATACGGGGTTGTAATAATGGAGCATAGTCTCCCCCCGAGATGTAATATTATGGTTTGAAACACGAATCACACACGTACACTCGAGCCTTTCCGCTCTTATCTGCACACCTTTTGCACACAAAACAGGCCTCAACAGCCCATAGGATATAGCTCTATTTATATACATTCAGCTGGGTTTTAAGGTTCAAGTCGTGTGAGTTGTCTTTCATTTTATACACTCAAAGCACTCACTCACAATTGAGCCTTTCCGCTCTTACATATATCTACGTATTTCCCCTTTCAGCTGGGTTTTTAAAGTTCAAGTCGTGTGAGTTGCCCTTTCAATTTATACACTCAAAGCACTCACTCACATTGAGCCTTCTCGCTCTTAAGATATAGCTATATATATTTTCCCTTCTGCATCTAAGATATAGCCATATTTCCCTTTCTGCTATTTCCCTTCTGCTATGTCTTTAAATTCCGGGTTTTCCCTTCAAGTTGTGTGAGTTTGCATTGCATATCCGCCACACTCGAGATAGGGAGCATACTTGCATCGAACCAGATTGGTCAAATCGTGTAGTACTTGCCTTAAATCGAGCACTGGATGCACACGACTACACGCCAAAATCGGCTAAAACCCGAGAGACATAGGAGCGCATAGATCCCATGTATAAAAGTTGCAAATTTGACAAAACCAATCGATAAAACACTTTCAAGTTTTCAAAAAGAGTCGTGTTTGTGTAAAATCGAGTTTTCCTAAAGCATACAGACTGACCCTTGCGCGCCGGTGCAAGAAAGTCTGCGACGAAAAGAAACCACTTGTCCACAGTCGCCCCAAAAGTCAGATATTTTCAAAAATCACTTCGCTAGTTTGAGAAAGCTAGCTGGCACGCCCTTTTTAAAGCGACGTAAGCATGAAAAGATTTGCTTCAGGCCTAAGAACCTAGAGACGAGGATTTTCCGTGTCTACAGAAACCAACTTGCGAAAAAGGACATACGATCACTTGTGGAAAGGAAGTGTCGTTTCAAAAACCCGCTTGGAAAAGCCCATCACATACGGGCTACCCACGATGGACAAAGGGGCAAAGCCCCATAAAATCGCCAATGTCCGGGTGGATCCAGGCAAGGCAGGCACTTCCAAAAATTTTGAAAAATTAGAAAACAAAAGGGAGCGAACCTTTCAAAAACTGGTTGAAAAACGAGAGTATACTCCACTGGGGCAACCTGTGTCGGAGGTCCTAGACCTCCTACTTGCCCAAGGCATGATAGAACTCCCTGAAATCCCCGAAGGAGTCACTTCCAAGGGGGGGTATTTAAACCGATTTTGTAAATATCATCGGCTCAAAGGCCATGATACCAAACGCTGTTTCTCTCTTTTAAATAAAATTGAGAACTTGATAGTAGAAGGCCAGCTCCAGGTCACTGCGGAACGTGAGCCACCTCAAGCTATCTTCAAAGAACCCTTTCCCAAACACGCCAGTGGCAGTGGAAAAGGAAAGGAGGTATGTACTCTCGCCTTTTCTAAGGAACTAGCGCAAAAACCAGAGTTTGGTCGACCCACTTGTGCGCCCACTCTTGTATTATACAAGAAGCCCGCCCAAGTCGTCATTCGGGGACCACCAAAAGTGGAATCCTCGGCAAAACCAGTTTCGAAAAACCAAGGTTCTGCTCAGCTCATCCTTAGAGCCAAGTTTAGCGCAAACCCTAGGCTGGTCGTGGGGGAAGTGACTAGATCCGGGAGGATCTATTAACCCCCGCACCTTCAAGGTGCTCAAAAGGTGGTCTGTGTGCCTGGCCCCTCAAAAGCATGTATCCCTAGTGTTCTGCCAAAAGCAGATAAGGACAAAGTCATCCAAAATCCTTATGACTTCAAAAACCACCTTTCAAAGATTCCTATCCACATGTCTATCCTAGAGCTTATACAAACTTCGCCTAGACATAGACTCGTGCTAGAGAAAATTCTAGAAAGGGCCAAGGTTGATTCGAACATAAGTCCGAAATCCTTGTCTGCCCAAGTGGCTTTATTAGGAGCAAAATCGCCCATCACTTTCTCGGAAGATGATGTAGATAGGCCCTACGAATCCCACAACCAGGCCCTACATATCGAGGTGATTCTGAACAACCACTCTCTAGACAGGTGCCTAGTTGATGGTGGAGGAGGGCTCAACATCTTTCCACTTCATGTGGCGTATAAAATCGGAGTCACCTTGACTTCAATGAACCCAAGCCCCATCATTATCACTGGATACGATGGGAATAAGTCTAGGCCGTTAGGATCCATCGAACTCCCAATGGAAACGGGAGGGATCGAACACACGGGGGTGTTCCATGTCTTGGACATCCACCCCCATTATAACCTATTACTGGGAAGGCCTTGGATACACAGCTTGTGTGCTGTGCCATCCACCTTCCACAGGTGTGTCAAGATCCCTTTTAGGGACCAGGTCATAGTGATCCTAGGTGAGAGTCACCCACAGCTTCAGGTGATCATAAACTCCCCTTGTTTATCCAGCTCCTAGGCCCATGAGGCTAACCTGGGGCAAATTATGGTTGAGCCACCCCGACTCGTGTTAAACAACCCTAGGAAGGTTGTATGTGTGAAGGGGCCGCCCAAAGCAAGCCTCCTCCCGATCTTAACCCTTCTAGGATGATCCAAGCGTTCTCTATTTCCAAAGCCCCTGGGCAAAAAGCCATGAGCACAATATGGACGACAGCATGTTCCAGGACCACGACTTATACCAAACCTTTTCAAAAAACAAAAAGTCGTGGAACATGTTGTTAAACATGGGCTACACGCCCTACAAGAGTCTAGGGGCACAAAACCAGGGTCTCCTAGAGCCCATCCTTCCTAGGGCCAATCCAAGCCGATATGGGATCGGCTATACTCCCCGAATACCGCCGGAGCCACCCCCTGTGACCACCTGGGTCAAGGGTACCCCGAAACCTGTCTTAGAAGAGACCTACGATTTAGATCTCCTATTCCGAGTCTAACCCACAGCGTTTTCCCTTTGTAGGCATGACGGAAGATCCCTTTTATAAAAATACAAAAACATTTGAAAAGCTTCAAATCAAAAAAATCGAAAAACAAGAAAAACCAAAAACAATGGAAAAACAAAAACTCGAAAATAGAGTGCTTTGTATAGTTCCTAAAATTCTTGTTTTACAAAAACCCAAAAAAATCAAAAATTTGGAAAATACCAAAAAGATTTTATATATAACTGCTCCTGGTAGGACTTTGGCAAAAGAAAAGGATTTCGAAAGAAACGTCGTCTGCATAGCCAGACCAAGAATTTCGAAATCACTTGAAAATCCAAGTACAAAACCAGGTCTTTTTGAAAATCACGCATCAAATTCCCTCAGGTCTATAGCCCACGAGAATGATCAAAGCCCAGAAGTGGATCCCCTTGAGGAAGATCCCACTTTTGAGCTCCCAGAATTTCATAAAATTCTCGATTTTGAAAGACCTTCCCAATCAGTAGGAGGAGACTTCATAGAGGTGAACCTAGGGGATGATTCCAATCCCAAATCCATCAAAATAGGCACATGCTTGCATGAAACTGAAAGGTTAGCATTCATTGCATTTCTACGAACCTATTTAGATGTGTTTGCATGGACGTATGAAGACATGCCGGGCATAGATCCCAGCATTGTCGAGCATCGTCTTCCCTTAGATGCAGGTGTAAAACCCATGAAACAGAAGCTTAGGAAAATACACCTGAATGTACACATGCAAGTCAAAGAGGGTTTAGAAGATCTGCTAAAAGCCGGATTTATAAAACCCATTGCGTATTCTGATTGGTTGTCAAACATCGTTGTAGTTCGAAAAACCAATGGAAAAATTCGAATATGCATCGATTTCAGAAACCTGAATAAAGCCACTCCAAAGGATAATTATCCTTTACCAAACATAGATTTGATAGTCGATAGTACTGCAAATCATGAAATGTTTTCGTTTATGGATAACTATTCAGGCTATAATCAAATCAAACTAAGTCCACGAGATCAGGGTAAGACCGCCTTCACAACCCCATGGGGCACGTACTGCTATACAGTCATGCCCTTTGGTTTGAAAAATGCCGGCGCAACATACCAACGAGCCATGACCACGATCTTCCATGATCAGATTCATGAGCTCGTAGAAGTGTATGTAGATGATCTCTTGGCAAAATCCAAAACCCGATGCACTCACATCGAATGTTTGCAAAAAATTTTCGAAAGGCTTAGGCTTTACAAAGCAAAGCTAAACCCTCAAAAATGCGTATTCGGGGTAGAATCAGGAAAGCTACTGGGCTTTATGGTGAGCCAAAGGGGTATAGAAGTCGACCCCTCTAAGTGTCGAGCTATCATAGACATGGCTCCACCCTCCAATCTCACTCAAATCCGTAGCCTCGAGGATCGTTTACAATCCGTTTGCCGATTCATATCGAATCTGGCCACTAGATGCGAACCCTTCAACAAGCTGTTGAGGAAGGGCACAAAATTCTTATGGGATGACGAATGCCAGAAGTCCTTCGAGAGACTGAAGGCATACTTGGTTAATCCCCCCGTTTTGAACCCTCCAAAGCAAGGAAAACCACTTTTACTTTACATTTCCGTGCATGCGAATGCTTTAGGAGCCCTGTTGGCTCAATACGAGGATGACACCAATAAGGAGTATGCCATCTACTACATTTCGAAAACTCTCTTGGCTTATGAACAAAATTACCAAGCCATGGAGAAGACGTGCTTGGCCCTAGTCTGGGCCTGCCAGAAATTCAGACACTACTTTCTAGATCACGAGATCTGGATAGTGTCCAAGCTTGATCCAATCAAGCACTTGTTCGAAAAACCCATTCTCACGGGTAGATTGGGAAAATGGCAACTCCTTCTAATGGAGTATGATCTGAAATACCATCACCAGATCTCCATTAAGGGGCAAGCCCTAGCAGATTACATGGCTGAGTTCCCCTTAGAGGATGCATATCCCACGCTTGTTGAAATGCCCGATGAAGGCATATTACAAAACTGTAAACACCCCGAAATCCCACGAATTCCTCAAAACAACCTGGTTTTGTAAAAGCAGCCCCAAAGGGTCATTTTGAGTCTGGAAACCCAGGAGCCTTCCAGGCAACCCTGTATATATGTTTTGAACTTTATATTTCAAAAACATACAATATGGCTTTTAAAACCTTTTTAAAACATGTTTTGGAACCCCGAAGCAGCTTGGCCTAATCCAGACAGGACCAGGAGAGCTAAGAAGAGCCCGGAACAGGAGCACCTGTCAAGCCCGGCACAACAGCTCTCGTATCAAATCCACACCCCCAGGATCTCGAACGTCCAATTCCCTGTTATCATCAAAACATCATTTGAAGTCTGTAGACACGCGAAAATCCCCGCCTCTCACCTTTTCAGGGCTCGGAGCGGATCCTCTCGTGTGTCTAAGGCCTATGTATGCAAACAGGGCGTGCCAGCTAGCTTACCTAAGCTAGCGAAGATATTTTTAACACTGACTTCTAAACGTGGCGACTGTGAGCAAGTAAGCTCTTGTCGTCGCAGACCTTCTTGCACCGATGCGTAAGGGTCAGTCTGTACGCTTTGCAAAAATCGAGTTTTTGGGATAGAAAGCCTACGAAGCGGTTCGAGGTGTCTATTTCGGGTCCTTTAAATGCGATTGCATGTTTTAGATCACGTGGATTTGCACGTGCCTACGTCTTTTCTTTTATCCCTTTTCGGGCCACCTAGTTTGTGTGTTATGAACACTCCACTACATGGGCGAATTCGAGCGGGGCTTGCTTTGATGCAAATATGCGTCCTACCTCGTGGTATGGCGTAGATGCAATGCAAACTCACGCTACTCCAAAGGGAAAACCCAAAATGTAAAGACAATACTGAAGGGAAATAACCGAAGGGAAATAACCGAAGGGAGATATGTATATAGAGTATGTACATGAGCCCTTACTCGGGTCTTGCAAATAAGAGCGAAGGCTCAATGTGGGTGCGTGCTTGAATTGAAAGACTTACACACACGACATGAAATTAAACCCAAATATAAATTGCAGTATGGCCTTGACTAAGGTCTTGGGAGTAAGAGCGAAGGCTCAATTTGTGTGAGTGCTTGAATTGAAATACTACACACACGACATAAATGAAACCCAAATATAACTGCAATAAGGCCTTTACTAAGGTCTTGGGAATAAGAGCGAAAGCTCAATGTGTGTGAAAGTTCTTGAATTGAAAGACTTACACACACAACATGAAATGAAACCCAAATAGTATAGGTCGGCCCTTACTTGGGTCTTTCAAATAAGAGCGAAGGCTCAATGTGTGTGAGTGCTTGAATTGAAAGACAACACACCCAACTTAAGCAAAAACCCTTCGAAAATGAAAGTATATATATACTTATGTATTAGGGGCTGATTAGGCCCGTGTGTGTTCAAAATCGTGCACAACTAAGAGAGTGCATGTGTGTGGGTGTGCCAAGCCACGTTATTACAAGCGGGGGGAGACTACGCTCCGTTATTACAACCCCGTATCAAATTGAATCTCAAGCAAGTATACAACTAAAGACCGAGTTTAGGCACTTACGAGTAGCTGGTCCGTAGAGGCCTTGCTTGAGCGTGGGCTTGGCCTTCGCCTTGGGCTGCAAACGGGAGCTCCGCGAGGGTGAATGACAAAGGGTGCTGGCCGGCTGCAAGTGGGGCGCGGGATAGGCGCCTCGAAGGTGGCCGGCTGCAAGTGGGTGTCGCCTTGATGTGGGGGATTAAAGGGGTTGGGCCAAGTATGTATGTAGGGTCACGAATGGAGAGTATAGAGTGTTAGGGAGTATGGACCTAAAGGGAGCTAAAGGGAAGGCCGAATGGGACACCTAGGGGAAAAGAGATGGCTGGCCGGGTGTAGTTAGGGTAGTTAGGTAGTGGCCGGTGGTTTAGGTTGTGATAGGTTCGGCTGAGTGAGAAGGGTGGTAGCAAAGGGCTGATATGTAGGTAAGGTGGTGGTATGGTGGGTGGCTAGGAGTGGAGAGGGAGTAGAGAAGGAGCTAGGTAGAGTGTGGGGTACTTACTGAATGGGGAGAAGGTGGTGCTCGGCTGGAAGGAAGATGGGCAGGTTGTGAGGCTCGGCCGGGAGGTGGTGGAGATGGCGGTGCAAGTGGTGGTGGGATGGAGGGATGGTGGTGGTGCAGGCGGAGCAGGTGGAGCAGGTGGAGCTGGGCTGGGAAGAGTGGTCCCGGCTAGGCTTGGGGAAGGCGGCTAGATAGGAAAACCCGCCCCCAAGGGGGGGGGTTTATATAGGGATGGGTAGGTCGGTTAGGGCTGGGTTTGGGGTAGTGGTTAGGTGGTTTAGGTAGGGTGGTATGAAGATAAGGTGAGCTGGAAAGGGTAGGGCCAGATATTTTAAAAACTAGTGGTTTGGGTAGATTGTGGGCTAGGGGTGGTTTAGGGGTTTAGGGCTAGGTTAGGTGGTTGGGTTTTAGGGTGAGGTTTAGTGAGCTAGGTTAGGTGATTAGGCTAGGTTTAGGGAAATTAACCTAGGTTTAGGGAAGGATTAGGGAAGTGGGTTAGGTGATTAGGTTGGGATTAGGCCGGGATTAGGGAAGTGGGTTAGGTGATTAGGCTCAAATTAGGGGTGGATTAGGGTGGTAGGCTAGGATTAGGTGTTTTGGGTTAGGTTTAGGTGAGGGAGCTCCCTTTGCATGGCCCATAGACCTTAATCACCTCATGTTGGTGCAGCCCTAGGTTAGGTTTTCGCTAATTACAAGCTTAAACCCACTCAATTAGGCTAACCCACATGATTAACCCCAAACTTGACACACAAGTCAAGCTTAATTACAACACTCTTGATATTATCCATCCCCACACTCTCTCATGCCCATAATCCCACGTGAAACTCAAGTGGGCCCCACCTCCATTTATGAGAAGGTGATGTGGGCCATGGATATGGATATTGGATTAGATCTCTGGATCCAAATCCAAATCCAAATCCACACATGGGTTTGGATTGGGATCTGGATATATATGGTCCAGATCCAATCCAAACTGAACTCTGACTCCTTCGAGCTGGGTTCGAAACGGACGATTTGTGCGGGGCCTGACAGCATCAGTACTCCGTCTGCGTTGGGTCTTTGCCAACATGGTCGTCCGCCTCCGTTTCTACCTTCCGGAGATGACTTCAAATGACATTTTGATAAGAACAGGGTCTTGGACGTTCGAGATCCTCGGGGTATAGATGTGATACAAGAGTTGTTGTGCCGGGCTCAACATGTGCTCCGGTTCCGGGGACTTTTTGACTTTGCTGGTCCTGTCTTGATTAGGCCAAGCTGCTTTGGGGTTTCAAAAACGTGTTTTAAAAGGTTTTTAAAAGCTATATTATATATTTTTGAAATACAGAGTTTAAAACATATGTACAAGGTTGTCTGGAAGGCTCCTGGGTTTCCAGACTCAAAATAGCCCTTTGGGGCTGCTTTTCGGGGGTGTTTACAAAGTCATCTCCGGAAGGCGAAAACAGAGGCGGACGATCATGTTGGCGAAGACCCAACGCAGACGGAGCACTGATGCTGTCAGGCCCCGCACAAACCGTTCGTTTCGAACACAGCTCGAAGGAGTCAGAGTTCAGTTTGGATCGGATTTGGACCATATATATCCAGATCTCAATCCAAACCCATGTATGGACTTGGATTTGGATTTGGATCCAGAGATCCAATCCAATATCCATATCCATGGCCCACATCACCTTCTCATAAATGGAGGTGGGGCCCACTTGAATTTCACGTGGGATTATGGGCATGAGAGAGAGTGGGGATGGATAAGATCAAGTGTGTTGTAATTAAGCTTGACTTGTGTGTCAAGTTTGGGATTAATCATGTGGGTTAGCCTAATTGAGTGGGTTTAAGCTTGTAATTAGCCAAAACCTAACCTAGGGCTGCACCAACATTATGTGGTTAAGGTATATGGGCCATGCAAAGGGAGCTCCTTCACCTAAACCTAACCCAAAATACCTAATCCTAGCCTTCCACCCTAATCCGCCCCTAATCTGAGCCTAATCACCTAACCTACTTCCCTAATCCTAGCCTAATCACCTAACCCACTTCCCTAATCCTTCCCTAAACCTAGGTTAATTTCCCTAAACTTAGCTTAATCCTAGCCTAATCACCTAACCTAGCTCACTAAACCTCACCCTAGAACCAACCCACCTAACCAAACCCTAAACCCCTAAACCACCCCAAGCCCACAACCTACCCAAACCACTAGTATCTAAAATATCTGGCCCTACCCTTTCCAGCCCACCTTATCATCATACCACCCTACCTAAACCACCTAACCACTACCCCAAACCCAGCCCTAACCGACCTACCCATCCCTATATAAACCCCTCCCCCCTTGGGGGCGGGTTCCATGAGCTAACCGCCTACCCATCCCAGCCGGGTCCTCTCCTTCCCCAAGTCCAACCGAATCCCACCTGCTCCACCTGCTCCGCCTGCACCACCACCTGCTCCACATCCCGCCACCACCTGCATCGCTTCCCCAGCCCAGCCGAACACCACCACCTGCACCATTTCCCCCTAGCCGAGCGCCACCCTCTCTTCACCCGGTAAGTCCCCTACGCCATACCCTGCTACTTCTTCACTCCCTCTCCACTCTCAGCCTCCTAATCCACTCCCCTACCACTCTAACATCAGCCCTTACACTCGCTTCCACCCTTCTCACTCAGCCGAAACCAAACTCCCTAAATACCCGCCACCACCAAGCTCCTAGTCGGCCACTCCAACCGACTGTCACCTTGTCATTTGGCCAGCCACCCGCCAGCCGTATCCATCCCCTATCTAGTTCCCTTCCCTTAGTGCCATATTCCCCAACACTACACTCCCCCTAGTGACCTTACCTAGCCCCTTTAATCCCACACGACAAGGCGACACCCTTGCTAGCAGTCGGCCACCTTCAAGGCACCCGGCCAGCACCCCTTGTCGCTCAACCTCGCGGAGCTCCCTCTTGCAGCCCAAGGCGAAGACCAAGCCCACGCTCAAGCAAGGCATCTACGGACCAGCTACTAGTAAGTGCCTAACTCGGTCTTTAGTTGTATACTTGCTTGAGATTCAATTCGATACGGGGTCGTAATAGCGGAGCATAGTCTCCCCCCGCTTGTAATAACGTGGCTTGGCACACCCACACACGTGCACTCTCTTAGTTGTGCACGATTTTGAACACTCACGGGCCTAATCAGCCCCTAATACATAAATATACATATATATATATATATATATATATATATATATATATACTTTGATTTTGTAGGGTTTTGCTTAAGTTGGGTGCGTTGTCTTTCAATTCAAGCACTCACATACATTGAGCCTTCGCTCTTATTTGAACAACCCAAGTAAGGGCCGACCTATACTATTTGGGTTTCATTTCATGTCGTGTGTGTAAGTCTTTCAATTCAAGCACTCTCACACACATTGAGCCTTTGCTCTTATTTGAAAGACCCAAGTAAGGGCCGACCTATACTATTTGGGTTTCATTTCATGTCGTGTGTGTAAGTCTTTCAATTCAAGCACTCTCACACACATTGAGCCTTCGCTCTTATTTGAAAGACCCAAGTAAGGGCCGACCTATACTATTTGGGTTTCATTTCATGTCGTGTGGGTAAGTCTTCCAATTCAAGCACTCTCACACACATTGAGCTATCGCTCTTACTTCCAAGACCTTAGTCAAGGCCTATTGCAGTTATATTTGGGTTTAATTTCATGTCGTGTGCGTAGTACTTCAATTCAAGCACTCTCACACACATTGAGCCTTCACTCTTACTCCCAAGACCTTAGTCAAGGCCATACTGCAATTTATATTTGGGTTTAATTTCATGTCGTGTGTGTAAGTCTTTCCATTCAAGCACGCACCCACATTGAGCCTTCGCTCTTATTTGCAAGACCCGAGTAAGGGCTCATATACAAACTCTATATACATATCTCTCTTCGGCATTTTACTTTACAAGTCATTTCCCCTCGGTTATTTCCCTTCGGTTATTTCCCTTCAGTATTGTCTTTACATTCGGGTTTTCCCTTTGTAGTAGCGTGAGTTTGCATTGCATCTATGCCGTACCACGAGGTAGGACGCATATTGCATCGAAGCAAGCCCCGCTCGAATTCGCTCATGTAGTGGAGTGTTCATAACACACAAACTAGGTGGCCCGAAAAGGGATAAAAGGAAAGACACGTGCAAATCCTTGTGATCTAAAATATGCAACCGCATCTAAAAGACCCGAATTAGACACCTCGAACCGCTTCGTAGACTTTCTATCCCAAAACTCAATTTTTGCAAAGCGTACATACTAACCCCTGCGCATCGGTGCAAGAAGGTCTGCGACGACAAGAGCTCACTTGCTCACAGTCGCCACGATTAAAAGTCAGTTTAAAATACATATTCGCTAGCTTAGGTAAGCTAGCTGGCACGCCCTGTTTGCATAAATAGGCCTTAGACACACGAGAGGATCCGCTCCAAGCCCTGAAAAGGTGAGAAGCGGGGATTTTTTGCGCGTCTAGAGGGATTGGCACGCCCGGTGGGACGTGAGCCTTTCAAAAATCGAGTTTTTAAGTAGAAGTCTTGCGAAAATTTTGTAAAAGGTGTCATTTTAACTTGTTTTCTTTGCTTGTACTTAGGACATTTTGAAAAAGCTTGAAAAGCATGTCAAAATCCAATCCAAGTGAAGTGTCGAGCCAAGGCTCATGCGCATCAAGTTCTCACTCTAGGAGGATTTTCAAAAACAAAATAAAACTAAATGAAATCGAGGACTTGAGAAGGGAGTTTGAGGCCAAAATCGATGCTCTCAGCCAAGAGGCTGAAGTAGGCGATTCATGTTCATCAAACGGTGAACAAAGGCCTAAAAAGAAATCTGAAAAACCTCGCAAGCACAAAGAGGCCTCCGTAATGGAAGGCAACCAATACCACGAGTCCTTCACACAAAAGGACCGTAAAGCCCTACAGTAGTTGCTGAATGGGCAGAATAAAGAGAAAAGAAGCTACGCCCTGTCTGATTTCCTTCCTATGGATTACGAAACAGACAGTGATGATGAAATACCGAACTTCCATCGGTATGATGGCATGGGAGACCCTAGGTCTCACTTGCAGCTTTTCTCGCGTCGAGCCTATAAGAAGAAAAAGGACTCGATGAAATGGGTGTATTGGTTCCCTTTATCCCTTAAAGGCACAGCTGCCAAATGGCTGGCTTCCTACGACTTAAGCCAGTTCGCTACTTTTGAAGAGTTAGCGAACTGCTTCATGCAAAGATTTGCACACAACGTAAAAGTCACACCGACTCTGAATACCTTAAGGGATACAAAGCAAGGCATGAACGAAGACGTACATGCCTTCATTATAAGATGGAGGTCACTTTTGGGCCAAGTGCGAGAGCTCATATCCGAAGGATGCGCAGTAATGCTCATCCTGGATAATTTTAAAAGCGAGTTAAAAACCCTTCTCTCGCTCCATGAGATCTCAACTTTCCATAAGTTGATCAAAAAGGCCTCTCTTTTCGAAACCAACTTGCGAAAAGGGACATACGATCACTTGTGGAAAGGAAGTGTCATTCCAAAAACCCGCTTGGAAAGGAAGGGCTGCCCACGACAGACAAAGGGGCAAAGCCCCATAAAATCGCCAATGTCCGGGTGGATCCAGGCGTGGCGGGCACTTCCAAAAATTTTGAAAAGATAAAAAATAAGAGTGAAATTTTCAAAAACCGGTTGAAAAACGGGAATACACTCCGCTGGGGCAACCTGTGTCGGAGGTGCTAGACATCCTACTTACCCAGGACATGATAGAACTCCCTGAAATCCCCGAAGGAGTCACTTCCAAAGGGGGGTATTTAAACCGATTTTGTAAGTATCATCGGCTCAAAGGCCATGATACTAAGCGCTGCTTCTCCCTCTTAAATAAAATCGAGAACTTGATAGCAGAAGGTCGGCTTCAGGTCACTGCGGAACCTGAGCCACCTCAAGCTATCTTTAAAGAACCCTTTCCCAAACACGCCAGTGGCAGTGGGAAAGGAAAGGAGGTATGTACCCTCACCATTTCCAAGGAACTAGCGCAAAAACCAGAACCTGGTCGACCTACTTGTGCGTCCATTCTTGTACTATACAAGAAACCCGCCCAAGTCGTCATTCGGGGACCACCAAAAGTGGAAACCCCGGTAAAACCAGTTTTGAAAATCCAAGGTTCTCCTCAGCTCATCCTTAGAGCCAAAGTTAGCGCGAACCCTAGGCTGGTCGTGGGGGAAGTCACTAGATCCGGGAGGATCTATCAACCCCCGCACCTTCAAGGTGCTCAAAAGGTGGTCAGTGTGCCTGGACCCTCAAAAGCATGTATCCCTAGTGTTTTGCCAAAAGCAGATAAGGACAAAGTCATCCTAAATCCTTATGACTTCGAAAACCACCTTTCAAAGATTCCTATTCACATGTCTATCTTAGAGCTTATAAAAACCTCGCCTAGGCATAGACTTGTATTAGAGAAAATTCTAGAAAGGGCCAAAGTGGCTACGAAGATGATGTAGATAGACCCTACGAAGCCCATAACCAGGCCCTGCATATTGAGGTGGTTCTAAACAACCACTCTCTGGACAAGTGCCTAGTCGATGGTGGAGGAGGGCTCAACATCCTTCCACTTCATGTGGCGTACAAAATCGGAGTCACCTTGACTTCAGTGAACCCAAGCCCCATCGTTATCACTGAAGACGATGGGAATGCGTCTAGACCTTTAGGATCCATCGAACTCCCAATGGAAACGGGAGGGATCGAACACACGGGGGTGTTCCATGTCTTGGACATCCACCCCCATTATAACCTATTGTTGGGAAGGCCCTGGATACACAGTTTGTGCGCTGTGCCATCCACCTTCCACAGGTGTGTCAAGATCCCTTTTAGGGATCAGGTCGTAGTGATCCTAGGTGAGAGTCACCCACAGCTTCAGGGGATCATAAACTCCCCTTGTTTATCAAGCTCCCAGGCCCATGAGGCTAACCTGGGGCAAATTATGGTTGAGCCGCCTCGGCTCGTGTTAAACAACCCTAGGAAGGTTGTATGTGTGAAGGCGCCGCCCAAAGTAGGCCCCCTCCCGACTCTAATCCTTCTAGGAAAACACAAGCGTTCCCTATTTCCAAAGCCCCTGGACAAGAGGCCATATGAGCACAATATGGACGATAGCATGTTCCAGGACCACGACTTGTATCCAACTTTTTCGAAAAACAAAAAGTCGTGGAACATGTTGTTGAACATCGGCTACACGCCCTACAAGAGTCTAGGCGCACAAAACCAAGGTCTCCTAGAGCCCATCCTTCCTAGGGCCAATCCAAGCCGATATGGGATCGGCTATACTCCCCGAATACCGCCGGAGCCACCCCCTGTGACCACCTGGGTCAAGGGTGCCCCGGAACCTGTCTTAGAAGAGACCTACGATTTAGATCTCCTATTCCGAGTCTAACCCATAGCGTTTTCCCTTTGTAGGCATGACGGAAGATCCCTTTTATAAAAATACAAAAACATTTGAAAAGCTTCAAATCAAAAAAATCGAAAAACAAGAAAAACCAAAAACAATGGAAAAACAAAAACTCGAAAATAGAGTGCTTTGTATAGTTCCTAAAATTCTTGTTTTACAAAAACCCAAAAAAATCAAAAATTTGGAAAATACCAACAAGATTTTATATATAGCTACTCCTGGTAGGACTTTGGCAAAAGAAAAGGATTTCGAAAGAAACGTCGTCTGCATAGCCAGACCAAGAATTTCGAAATCACTTGAAAATCCAAGTACAAAACCAGGTCTTTTTGAAAATCACGCATCAAATTCCCTCGGGTCTATAGCCCACGAGAATGATCAAAGCCCAGAAGTGGATCCCCTTGAGGAAGATCCCACTTCTGAGCTCTCAGAATTTCATAAGATTCTCGATTTTGAAAAACCTTCCCAATCAGAAGGAGGAGATTTCATAGAGGTGAACCTAGGGGATGATTCCAATCCCAAAACCATCAAAATAGGCGCATGCTTGCATGAAACTGAAAGGTTAACATTCATTGCATTTCTACGAACCTATTTAGATGTATTTGCATGGACGTATGAAGACATGTCGGGCATAGATCCCAGCATTGTCGAGCATCGTCTTCCCTTAGATGCAGGTGTAAAACCCATAAAGTAGAAGCTTAGGAAAATACACCCGAATGTACACACGCAAGTCAAAGAGGGTTTAGAAGATCTGCTAAAAGTCGGATTTATAAACCCATTGCGTATTCTGATTGGTTGTCAAACATCGTTGTAGTTCGAAAAACCAATGGGAAAATTCGAATATGCATCGATTTCAGAAACCTGAATAAAGCCACTCCAAAGGATAATTATCCTTTACCAAACATAGATTTGATAGTCGATAGTACTGCAAATCATGAAATGTTTTCATTCATGGATGGCTATTCATGCAATAATCAAATCAAACTAAGCCCACGAGATTAGGGTAAGACCGCCTTCACAACCCCATGGGGCACGTACTGCTATACAGTCTTGCCCTTTGGTTTGAAAAATGCCGGCGCAACATACCAACGAGCCATGACCACGATCTTCCATGATCAAATTCATGAGCTTGTAGAAGTGTATGTAGATGATCTCTTGGCGAAATCCAAAACCCAATGCACCCATATCGAATGTTTACAAAAGATTTTCGAAAGGCTGAGGCTTTACAAAGTAAAGCTAAACCCTCAAAAATGTGTGCTCGGGGTAGAATCAGGGAAGCTTATGGGCTTTATGGTGAGCCAAAGGGGAATAGAAGTCGACCCCTCTAAGTGTTGAGCCATCATAGACATGGCTCCACCCTCCAATCTCACCCAAATCCGTAGCCTCCAGGGTCGTTTACAATCCGTTTGCCGATTCATATCGAATCTGGCCACTAGATGCGAACCCTTCAACAAACTGTTGAGGAAGGGCACGAAATTCTTATGGGATGACGAATGCCAGAAGTCCTTCGAGAGACTGAAGACATACTTGGTTAATCCCCCCGTTTTGAATCCTCCAAAGCAAGGAAAACCGCTTTTATTATACATCTCCGTGCATGAAAATGCTTTAGGAGCCTGTTGGCTCAATACGAGGATGACACCCATAAGGAGTATGCCATCTACTACATTTCAAAAACTCTCTTGGCATATGAACGAAATTATCAAGCCATGGAGAAGACGTGCTTGGCCCTAGTCTGGGCCTGCCAGAAATTCAGACATTATTTCCTAGACCATGAGATCTGGATAGTGTCCAAGCTTGATCCAATCAAGCACTTGTTCGAAAAACCCATTCTCACGTGTAGATTGGGCAAATGGCAAGTCCTTCTAATGGAGTATGATATGAAATACCATCACTAGTTCTCCATTAAGGGGTAAGCCCTAGCAGATTACGTGGCTGAGTTCCCCTTAGAGGACGCATATCCCACTCTTGTCGAAATGCCTGATGAAGGCATATTGCAAAACCATTTTCAAAACCACATTTTGGCAAATTCTTTCGAAAACCAAGTGTGGAAGATGCACTTCGATGGGGCACGAAACCAACAAGGGGCTGGTGCTGGGGTCATCCTAATCTCCCCTGAAAAGGACGAGATTCCCATAGCAGTCTGCTTAGATTTCGAATGTTCCAACAACGTAGCTGAGTATGAAGCACTCATACAAGGCTTAAGGATTTCGAAAACTGTAGGGGCATCGTGCATTGAGGTCTTTGGAGATTCGCTCCTTGTCATAAACCTGGTTTTAAAAATTTGGCCAGTACGTAATGAAAAACTACTTCCATATCACGAGTTGGCCACTCGATTGGTCCAGTCCTTCCAATCGTGTAAACTCACACACATAGGAAGAGAGGACAATGGCATCGTCGATGCCCTCTCCTCCTTGGGTTCAGCCCTAAAGGTCGATCCCATTTCAGGGACCAGATCTTTGGAAATATGGCATGCGCCCCACCCATCCACACACGACTTGGATATTTGCCAAAATAGCCCAGAGTCTATTGAAAAACCCTAGTTTTATGACATAAAACAATTTTTAGAAAATGGGGGATTCACCGAGGATGCCACATCCAAAGATAAGGCATTCATTCGTAAGATTTCGACCCGATACACCATTCTGGGTGGGGTCTTATACAAAAAAAGTTTTACCGGCATTCTGCTTAGGTGTATCGACCTAGAGGAGGCTAGGATAGTGATGCACGAGTTCCACGATGGAGAATGTGGAGGTCATGTTAATGCCAACATGATGGCAATGAAAATACTTAGAGGGGGCTATTTTTGGTCCACCCTGAAAAAGGATTGTCACGATCATGTTAGGAAGTGTCATCCATGTCAAGTGCATGGGCACGCCATTCATATCCCTTCATCTGCATTACATTCTGTGGTCAGCCCCTGGCCATTTACCATGTGGGCGTTTGACATCGTAGGCCCAATATTTCCAAAGGCCTCGAATGGGCATCGATTTATTTTAGCAGCCACGGAGTATTTCTCCAAGTGGGTGGAAGCCATTTCCCTAACCAACGTGATGGGGTAACATGTGGTGGCTTTCATCCGGAGGAATATCTTGGCTCGATTTGGGGTTCCACGAGACCTTGTGTCTGATAATGGTACCCCATTTAAAAATGAGCGGATGTTTAAGTTGTGCAACACGTATGGCATAACTCACCACTTCTCCTCGCCCTACTACCCTCAAGGCAACGGCCAAGCCGAAGCCACAAACAAGACTCTCATTAGCATAATTGAGAAAACCTTAGAGAAGGGTAGGACGTGGCACGAGAAGCTGGATGAAGCCTTATGGGCTTATAGGACTTCCATCCGGACACCCACGAATGCCACACCATTCGAATTGGTCTACGGCACAAACGCCATTCTTCCCATTCATACTCAACTGCATTCATTCCATACATCCATAGCACTCGACCTCCCCCTAGAGACGCTTCAGCATGCTAGGATGGCCGAACTAGATTTGCTAGATGAGAGGCGACTCCTTGCCATGGATCATGCTCGTGCATACCGGCAAAGGATAGCTTGACATTATAGTAAACACATGAGACCTCGCCACTTTGAAGTGGGAGATCTGGTTTTAAAAACTATCCATCATCGTGGCCCACACCCCCTAGGCAAGTGGCGCCCCAACTGGGATGGACCCTATGTTGTACGAGCAACCACTACGAACAACTCGTATTGGTTGATCGATGTAGAAGGTAGGAATTTAGCAGATCCTATCAATGTTCAATACTTAAAGAAATATCATGTGTAGGATCCGGATTAAATTCCATTTTTCAGAAAATTTTAGGGATAGTTGCCCTGAGACATGAGAATAAGATGCAAAGGCAAAGTCGTGTGACCCTGAGTGAGAGAATTCGCACTTGTGAAAGAGCGGAGTCTTCAAAATCGTGGTTACATTTCAAAATCCTTCTTCTTACAAAGAAAGGCCTAGTTCAACATAGCAAGATACTTGCAAGTGGTACGTGCTATTTCTAAATAGGCTGTCTAGAATGGATCGAGTGTAGGCTTGGGATAAGTCCTCCCCTCTTCTCTTCTCCTTCCAAAAGGAAAACAAAGGCCCAAAACAAAAGGGAATTTCCCATTCAAAGTCTCTTTCCAAAAGAAAGAAACCAAAAGTTAAAAGAAAAATCGATTCTCTTATAAAAAAGAGAGATTAAAGAAAAAATACTCCCAAAGGGAGACCCTCGAGGAAAAAAAAGGAAAAAGAGGCCAAAAAGCTGAAAAAGAGAAGTTTTCTGTCTTTTGTGCCTCAAACCACGGGACGCTTCAGAAGGGACCGTGGTATCTCTTTCCCATCCCTGGCTTATCCCAAGCTAAAACATGGTTCATTTCGAGGAATCCTAAAGTAAAAATAGGACTTACTTAAATTTCATCTTGTTTGAGAATTCGACGTTTCGAGTAAGGCGTAGGAATTTGAAATATGCCTTGTTTTCTTATAAAACCTCTGCTAGATAAGCGAGTGTTAAGACTCAAACAAGGGCAAACACGAAGAGCTCGAGATCCTTAGGATCGAGACTCAAGACAGTTGTCCCTTTTGTAAATAGCTTTTGTAAATAAGTTTTGAAAACCGAACATCGAATAGCATAGGATTTTGCTCACTTGGAGCAACAGGCCTTGTAAATCTCTAGAGTTCGACCACATCTGGTCTCTGGGAGGTCGCCACTCTTGGCACCACATCCATGTCATGCATCTGCATTCCACGCATAAACATTTGCATAATCATGATCCCCTTTAGGACCAGATTCCATGGAAAACCCCTTTGGCGTGATATCTCCTCCTCCTAGAGTTTGTAAATTGAGATTTTTTTGTTAAAAATTGGGACGATCCCATATTCTTCGTGGATAGATCTAGGGAGACATTGAAAGGGGTGTTTGTCATCTTTTCCCTTATCCAAATCGATTTGGACAAGGCCAAAGAGGGGCATCTGTAAACACCCCGAAATCCCACGAATTCCTCAAAACAACCTGGTTTTGTAAAAGCAGCCCCAAAGGGTCATTTTGAGTCTGGAAACCCAGGAGCCTTCCAGGCAACCCTGTATATATGTTTTGAACTTTATATTTCAAAAACATACAATATGGCTTTTAAAACCTTTTTAAAACATGTTTGGAAACCCCGAAGCAGCTTGGCCTAATCCAGACAGGACCAGGAGAGCTAAGAAGAGCCCGGAACAGGAGCACCTGTCAAGCCCGGCACAGCAACTCTCGTATCAAATCCACATCCCCAGGATCTCGAACGTTCAAGACCCTATTATCATCAAAACATCTTTTGAAGTCATCTCCGGAAGGCGAAAACAGAGGCGGACGATCATGTTGGCGAAGACCCAACGCAGACGGAACACTGATGCTGTCAGGCCCCGCACAAACCGTTCGTTTCGAACACAGCTCGAAGAGTCAGAGTTCAGTTTGGATCGGATCTGGACCATATATATCCAGATCCCAATCCAAACCCATGTATGGACTTAGATTTGGATTTGGATCCATATCCATGGCCCACATCAC
Organism: Brasenia schreberi; assembly: GCA_036023115.1. Lineage (NCBI taxonomy): Eukaryota > Viridiplantae > Streptophyta > Magnoliopsida > Nymphaeales > Cabombaceae > Brasenia > Brasenia schreberi. The sequence goes on from JAYKKT010000064.1 coordinate 15,463,242, forward strand.
CTTCTCATAAATGGAGGTGGGGCCCACTTGAATTTCACGTGGGATTATGGGCATGAGAGAGAGTGGGGATGGATAAGATCAAGTGTGTTGTAATTAAGCTTGACTTGTGTGTCAAGTTTGGGATTAATCATGTGGGTTAGGCTAATTGAGTGGGTTTAAGCTTGTAATTAGCCAAAACCTAACCTAGGGTTGCACCAACATGATGTGGTTAAGGTCTATGGGCCATGCAAAGGGAGCTCCTTCACCTAAACCTAACCCAAAATACCTAATCCTAGCCTTCCACCCTAATCTGCCCCTAATCTGAGCCTAATCACCTAACCTACTTCCCTAATCCCGGCCTAATCCTAACCTAATCACCTAACCCACTTCCCTAATCCTTCCCTAAACCTAGGTTAATTTCCCTAAACCTAGCCTAATCCTAGCCTAATCACCTAACCTAGCTCACTAAACCTCATCCTAGAACCAACCGACCTAACCAAACCCTAAACCCCTAAACCACCCCAAGCCCACAACCTACCCAAACCACTAGTATCTAAAATATCTGGCCCTACCCTTTCCAGCCCACCCACCTTATCATCATACCACCCTACCTAAACCACCTAACCACTACCCCAAACCCAGCCCTAACCGACCTACCCATCCCTATATAAACCCCTCCCCCCTTGGGGGCGGGTTCCATGAGCTAACCGCCTACCCATCCCAGCCGGGTCCTCTCCTTCCCCAAGTCCAACCGAATCCCACCTGCTCCACCTGCTCCGCCTGCACCACCACCTGCTCCACATCCCGCCACCACCTGCATCGCTTCCCCAGCCCAGCCGAACACCACCACCTGCACCATTTCCCCCTAGCCGAGCGCCACCCTCTCTTCACCCGGTAAGTCCCCTACGCCATACCCTGCTACTTCTTCACTCCCTCTCCACTCTCAGCCTCCTAATCCACTCCCCTACCACTCTAACATCAGCCCTTACACTCGCTGCCACCCTTCTCACTCAGCCGAAACCAAACTCCCTAAATACCCGCCACCACCAAGCTCCTAGTCGGCCACTCCAACCGACTGTCACCTTGTCATTTGGCCAGCCACCCGCCAGCCGTATCCTTCCCCTATCTAGTTCCCTTCCCTTAGTGCCATATTCCCCAACACTACACTCCCCCTAGTGACCTTACCTAGCCCCTTTAATCCCACACGTCAAGGCGACAACCTTGCTAGCAGCCGGCCACCTTCAAGGCACCCGGCCAGCACCCCTTGTCGCTCAACCTTGCGGAGCTCCCTCTTGCAGCCCAAGGCGAAGACCAAGCCCACGCTCAAGAAAGGCATCTACGGACCAGCTACTAGTAAGTGCCTAACTCGGTCTTTAGTTGTATACTTGCTTGAGATTCCATTCGATACGGGGTTGTAATAACGGAGCATAGTCTCCCCCCGCTTGTAATAACGTGGCTTGGCACACCCACACACGTGCACTCTCTTAGTTGTGCACGATTTTGAACACACACTGGCCTAATCAGCCCCTAATACATAAATATACATATATATATATATATACTTTGATTTTGTAGGGTTTTGCTTAAGTTGGGTGCGTTGTCTTTCAATTCAAGCACTCACACAAATTGAGCCTTCGCTCTTATTTGAAAGACCCAAGTAAGGGCCGACCTATACTATTTGGGTTTCATTTCATGTCGTGTGTGTAAGTCTTTCAATTCAAGCACTCTCACACACATTGAGCCTTCGCTCTTATTTGAAAGACCCAAGTAAGGGCCGACCTATACTATTTGGGTTTCATTTCATGTCGTGTGTGTAAGTCTTTCAATTCAAGCACTCTCACACACATTGAGCCTTCGCTCTTATTTGAAAGACCCAAGTAAGGGCCGACCTATACTATTTGGGTTTCATTTCATGTCGTGTGGGTAAGTCTTTCAATTCAAGCACTCTCTCACACATTGAGCTTTCGCTCTTACTCCCAAGACCTTAGTCAAGGCCTATTGCAGTTATATTTGGGTTTAATTTCATGTCGTGTGCGTAGTACTTCAATTCAAGCACTCTCACACACATTGAGCCTTCGCTCTTACTCCCAAGACCTTAGTCAAGGCCATACTGCAATTTATATTTGGGTTTAATTTCATGTCGTGTGTGTAAGTCTTTCCATTCAAGCACGCACCCACATTGAGCCTTCGCTCTTATTTGCAAGACCCGAGTAAGGGCTCATATACATACTCTATATACATATCTCCCTTCGGCATTTTACTTTACAAGTCATTTCCCTTCGGTTATTTCCCTTCGGTTATTTCCCTTCAGTATTGTCTTTACATTCGGGTTTTTCCTTTGGAGTAGCATGAGTTTGCATTGCATCTATGCCGTACCACGAGGTAGGACGCATATTGCATCGAAGAAAGCCCCGCTCGAATTCGCCCATGTAGTGGAGTGTTCATAACACACAAACTAGGTGGCCCGAAAAGGGATAAAAGGAAAGACTTAGGCACGTGCAAATCCATGTGATCTAAAATATGCAACCGCATCTAAAAGACTCGAATTAGACACCTCGAACCGCTTCATAGACTTTCTATCCCAAAACTCAATTTTTGCAAAGCGTACAGACTGACCCTTGCGCATCGGTGCAAGAAGGTCTGCGACGACAAGAGCTCACTTGCTGACAATCGCCACGATTAGAAGTCAGTTTAAAATACATATTCGCTAGCTTAGGTAAGCTAGCTGGCATGCCCTGTTTGCATAAATAGGCCTTAGACACACGAGAGGATCTGCTCCAAGCCCTGAAAAGGTGAGAAGCGGGGATTTTTTGTGCGTCTACAAAAACCATTTTCAAAACCACATTTTGCCAAATTCTTTCAAAAACCAAGTGTGGAAGATGCACTTCGATGGGGCACGAAACCAATGAGGGGTTGGTGCCGGGGTCATCCTAGTCTCCCCTGAAAAGGGCGAGATCCCTATAGCAGTCCACTTAGATTTCGAATGTTCCAACAACATAGTTGATTATGAAGCACTCATACAAGGCTTAAGAATTTCGAAAACTCTAGGGGCATCATCCATCGAAGTCTTTGGAGATTCGCTCCTTGTCATAAACCAGGTTTTGAAAATTTGGCAATTACGTAATGAAAAACTACTTCCATATCACGAGTTGGCCACTCGATTGGTCCAATCCATCCAGTCGTGTAAACTCACACACATAGGAAGAGAGGACAATGGCATCGCCGATGCCCTCTCCTCCTTGGGTTCAGCCCTGAAGGTCGATCCCATTTCAGGGACCAGATCTTTGGAAATATGGCATGCGCCCCACCCATCCACACACGACTTGGACATTTGCCAAAATAACCCAGAGTCTATTGAAAAACCCTAGTTTTATGACATAAAACAATTTCTAGAAAATGGGGGATTCGCCGAGGATGCCACATCCAAAGATAAGGCATTGATCCGTAAGATTTCGACCCGATACACCATTCTTGGTGGGGTTTTATACAAAAAAGTTTTACCGACATTCTGCTTAGGTGTATTGACCTAGAGGAGGCTAGGATAGTGATGCATGAATTCCATGATGGAGAATGTGGAGGTCATGTTAATGCCAACATGATGGCAATGAAAATACTTAGAGGGGGTTATTTTTGGTCCACCCTGAAGAAGGATTGCCACGATCATGTTAGGAAGTGTCATCCATGTCAAGTGCATGGGCACGCCATTCATATCCCCTCATCTGTATTGCATTCCGTGGTCAGCCCCTGGCCATTTACCATGTGGGCGTTTGACATCGTAGGCCCAATATTTCCAAAGGCCTCGAATGGGCATCGATTTATTTTAGCAGCCACGGAGTATTTCTCCAAGTGTGTGGAAGCCATTTCCCTAACCAATGTGATGGGGCAACATGTGGTGGCTTTCATTCGGAGGAATATCTTGGCTCGATTTGGGGTTCCACGAGACCTTGTGTCTGATAATGGTACCCCATTCAAGAACGAGCGGATGGTTAAGTTATGCAACACGTATGGCATAACTCACCACTTCTCCTCGCCCTACTACCCTCAAGGCAACGGCCAAGCCGAAGCCACAAACAAGACTCTCATTAGCATAATCGAGAAAACTTTAGAGAAGGGTAGGACGTGGCACGAGAAGCTGGATGAAGCCTTATGGGCTTATAAGACTTCCATCCGGACTCCCATGAATGCCATACCATTCGAATTGGTCTATGGCACAAACTCCATTCTTCCCATTCATACTCAACTGCATTCATTCCATACCTCCATTGCACTCGACCTCCCCCTAGAGACGCTTCAGCATGCTAGGATGGCCGAACTAGATTTGCAAGATGAGAGGCGACTCCTTGCCATGGATCATGCTCGTGCTTACCGGCAAAGGATAGCCCGACATTATAGCAAACACATGAGACCTCGCCACTTTGAAGTGGGGGATCTGGTTTTGAAAATCATCCATTATCGTGGCCCACATCCACTCGGAAAGTGGCGCCCCAAGTGGGATGGACCCTATGTGGTACGAGCAACCACCACGAACAATTCGTATTGGTTGATCGATGTAGAAGGTAGGAATTTAGCAGATCCTATCAATATTCAATACTTAAAGAAGTATCATGTGTAGGATCTGGATTAAATTCCAGTTTTTGAAAATCTTAAAGGGATAGTTGCCCTGAGACATGAGAATAAGGTGCAAAGGCAAAATCGTGTGACCCTAAGTGAGAGAATTCGCACTTGTGAAAGAGTGGAGTCTTCAAAATCGTGGTTACATTTCAAAATCCTTCTTCTTACAAAGAAAGGCCTAGTTCAATATAGCAAGATACTTGCAAGTAGTATGTGCTATTTCTAAATAGGCTGATCTGGAATGGATCGAGTGTAGGCTTGGGATAAGTCCTCCCCCCTTCTCTTCTACTTCCAAAAGGAAAACAAAGGCCCAAACAAAGGGAATTTCCCATGCAAAGTGTCTTTCCAAAAGAAAGAAACTAGAATTCAAAAGAAAAATTGATTCTGTTGTGAAAAGGAGGGATTAAAGAAAAAATACTCCCAAAGGGAGACCCTCTATGAAAAAAATGAAAAAGAGGCCAAAAAGCTCAAAAAGAGCAGTTTTCCGCCTTCTGTGCCTTAAACCACGGGACGCTTCAGAAGGGACCGTGGTATCTCTTTCCCCATCCCTGGCTTATCCCAAGCTAAAGCATGGTTCATTTCGAGGAATCCTAAAGTAAAAATAGGATTTACTTACTTGAATTCCATCTTGTTTGAGAATTCGACGTTTCGAGTAAGGCGTAGGAATTTGAACTATGCCTTGTTTTCTTATAAAACCTCCACTAGATAAGCGAGTGTTAAGACTCAAACAAGGGCAAGCACGAAGAGCTCGAGATCCTTAGGATCGAGACTCAAGACAGTTGTCCCTTTTGTAAATAATTTTATAAATAAGTTTTGAAAATCGAATATCGAACAACATAGGATCTGCTCACTTGGAGCAACAAGCCTTGTAAGTCTCTAGAGTTCGACCACATCTGGTCTCTGGGAGGTCGCCACTCTTCGCACCACACCCATGTCATGCATAAAAATTCCACGCATGGCACTTGCATAAACATGATCCCATTTAGGACCAGATTCCATGTAACATCCCTTTGGCGTGATATCTCCTCCTACCAGAGTTTGTAAATTGAGATTTTGCTAAAAATTGGGATGATCCCAAATTCTTCGAGGCTAGATCTAGGGAAACATCGAAAGGGGTGTTTGTCATCTTTGCCCTTATCCAAATCGATTTGGACACTACCCTTCCCTTCCCTTACTCCACTCCTAGCCACCCTAGCAACCCGCCACTACCAAGTTCCCCTAGTCGGCCCCTCCAACCGACTGTCACCTCTTCATTCGGCCAGCCACCCGCCTGTAGACACCCAAAATTTTCTTTTAAAAATTCTTACCTTTTTAGGAAAGTGGCCATTTTGGCAAATTTTGGGGTTTCTGAAGGAAAAAGGCACTAAACGAGTTTGTTTTGGTACCAAAATTTTATGGAAGCTTTAAAATGATGAAAGAATGCTTTCCGTTCTGAAAGTTTTGAGTTTTGACAAAATTTGGAAAAATGATGATTTTACCCTTAGTACTGGAAAAACAGGATTTCGTTTTCTTCAAAGATTTATGACAAAAAGTATGTTGAAAGCTTGCCTTTTGAAAAGATACAAGTATCAAAAAGACAAGTTGACACCTGAAAAGGACGGTGGACGCCGAGAAAGGGAAAACGGGCATCAAAAAGGGAAAGTGAGCTTCCTAGAAAGAAAACCTCACATTTGGAAAGAAATCAATTTCTAGAGGGTAAGGTCGGTATTATCAAAAGAAAGAAAAGGTGGAAGCAAGAACGAAAGCCTCCAAAAATGAAGGTTTGGTATCGAACGCCTCTCGTAACGTGTCTACGTTATGTTTGGGTATTGAGACTGTTGAAATTGTTGTGGTGCAATAGAGGCAGAAGACGGGGAAGGGGAAGAGGAGGAGTTTGGATTCTCTCGCAACTACTTCCTTTCCAAGGAATTGGGATCACCCAAATCCAGAAAACTCCGCAAGAAGCTTTCCGACATCGAACCCCTCGACGAAAAGGAGCTGAGAGATGCAGCATCCAGTTTGGTGACTAAGCACGAGAAGGAGACAACATCTTTGTTGAAAAGCTATAGAAGTTTATATTCGAGATGGAGTTTTGAGCTCAGATAATTATGGAGTTGTTGTCATCAATGGCTACCTTCAATCTATCAATATCAAACATGCTGTAGTATCCATGGCTGAGATTCTGTGGGATGACATGAAAAGCAAAGCAAGAATTTCCTCAAGGAACAAGTCTAAAGTAACTCAGACATTTAGCTCACAATCCATGGAGGAGCTTTTGCATTTCTTGGATGGGTCTCAATCAAAAGAGAATGATTGCATTGTTTGTGCAGTAATTCACAATATAGATGGGCCTGGGTTACGGGATGGTGAATCACAACAGTATCTTGCTCGTTTGGCTGGCTGCTCTCAAGTTCGTGTCATAGCATCTGTCGACCATGTTAATAGTCTTCTTTTGTGGGACAAGAAGATGGTTAGCACCCAGTTCAATTGGTGCTGGTACCATGTCCCAACATTTTCTCCTTACAAAGTTGAAAGTACCTTCATGCCCATGATTCTTGCGAGTGGTGGCGCCACTCAGAATTCGAGGACAGCTACAATAGTCCTTCAGAGTCTGACACCGAATGCTCAAGGTGTTTTCAGGATCCTTGCAGAGCATCAACTGGGTCATCCAGATGACGAAGGATTGCCTCTTAACATGCTGTATGCAAAATGCCGGGAGAAGTTTCTAGTTAGCAGTCAAGTCACACTAAATTCCCATTTGACAGAGTTCAAGGATCATGAGCTGGTAAGAACCAGGAAGAAGTGTGTTGGTGGGGATTGCTTTGAAATGATTCCAGCAAAACTCCAGCACGTGATGATAAAAAGAACTGGCATGAAGGCTGCAAATATTAGCAGTTAGGAACAAGCTATTCACTATTGCAGTCACACAAAAGAAACATTGGACGTGACTCTGAATCTTCTGCGGCACTCACAGAATCCTTGATGAAATACTTACACGAAGACCAAATTTTCAGAATTGATCATCATTTGAGAAAGGAGTTCGGTTGGAAAAGATGACCCATTGTGATGATCATTCTCGTGAACTGATCTTCAACAGACTTCAACGACTTCCAGCTGAATCTGGTCAACAACCTTCAACAGAACGTGCTAGCTGCAGAATTTCTCATCCTTATATGTGATAGATTGAAAAAGGAGCAGAAGATTACGTTAAAGATAAAACCAAGGAAATAACAACTCACATTACAAACAACATTCAAATAATTCAGATAACGTTCAGCAAACCAGATGGAATCAAATACAGAGGATTATGCTTATCAAATCAGATCAGAGGAGATCAGCCAAGAGATTGAATTTATCAAAATCGAACTCACCCAAATCCCAACCAACAGGCATCCATGAGCCTATAAAAGGACTCTTCCATCAACGGATCAGGCATCAACCAGCGACAATCAACCAACGAGCATCAAGAGGTTCAGTCCGAAAATTCAGAGAAATAGAGAGAGAGAGAGAGAAAGGAAGAGAAGAAGGAGAAGAAGGAAGTCCGGCCTGGTTCCGACGTCCGACGAAGTGCTCCTACGTCCCCTCTCACTCACACAGGTTGGAATTCTTGCACAAATTGGTTTTAATTCATGAGAATCTGAAAAAGCACAGATTCTAGAAATTTGTACGTGAATCAAGGCCTTGAGCCCATGTTCTTCATTTATATCGATACAAACATGCATGATTCCTTCATGAACGGAATTAAAATCCATGTTTAGATGATTTCCATACATCATTAGGGTTGATACAGGTTGAATTTCGTTTTAGAATCACGTTAGGAACTTTCTGAAATTTTCTGCAAACTTGGTTTCTGAAACTGTCCGTGCACACGCGTCTGATCACAGAATTTTTATAGCCAGACGGATAAGCCAATTACTTCGAAATTTTGCATGAATAATCTTGACATATCACACGTTCTTAGATAAAATTTTGAGGAATTTTTATGAACCGTTGCCTAGCCAATTAGATCCGTGAAGTTTATACAAAATCCAGATTGCGTTTTACAGAAACAGAACATTCAGTAACAGACCTCTGTTCTTTTGCCCATATCTCTTCAACCACTGAATGAAATTGGATGAAATTTGATTCTTCGGAAACCTAACATCCGTATCTTTCTAACACAACAAATTTTATCGAAATTGAATGACTGAGTGCTGAGATATTGCTATTTTTCTGAGCTTCTGATTCACAGAAACAGGGTTGTTCCGAATTTTATAACAGTTTCTGATTCTGTATTTAATTATCAGAAAATAAAGAACAAAATTATAAAATAAAAATATATTCTGATTCTACACACACGTGTCTCTATTCTTTAAAAGTATTAGAATTTTTGGAGAACCAGAAGCATTTTTAAAAATTCGAAGAACAGGTCTTTGGAACTGAACAGATTCTGCAACTTTCAGAATCTGAAAATTTTCAGAAATCAAGAACATAAACACAAATCTGAAACTATTGAAAAATCTGGTTTTTCCTTTCTCGAATTAACGGATTCAAACAAATTTCAAGCGTCTAGGTTGACCCTTGAGCGCCGATTCAAGAAGGCCTAAGTCGAAAAGATCTGACTTGTCCACAATCGTTCTTAGAAGTCAGAAAATCAGAATTTGTTAGTTTTGATAAACTAACTGGCACGCTCGCGCAACCTAACGTAGTTCGAGGGTTTGATTTCGGATCCCACGATTTGAAATAAAATCACGTCTACAGATTTGGCATGCCCGATGGGACTTGAGACTTTGAAATTTTGTTTGAATCCATTATACTAATTCAATTTTCAGGTTTGTGATAAGTTGGCTCAAACAGGTTGATCATGTCGAGCTCAGAAGGATCTTGTGAGATATCCAGTCGGGTCTCCCGCTCTACCAGCCGCTACTCGAACAAAATTTCAAAAAGCTTTTCAAAAGGAGACAGGTTCGCTGCCCTAAGGGAGGGAATAAAGGTACTAAGAGAAGAAATCGACGCTTTAAGCCAAGAAGCTGAAGCAGTCGAATCCTGCTCTTCCCATGATAGGAAAACCAAAACGAATAGGAAATCAAACCACTGTAGGAAGCCTAGGGTCGTTTCCAAAATCGAAGAAGAACTTGAGCCCGAATCCTTCACCATGAAAGATCGAAAGGCTCTACATCAACTTTTGAAAAACCAAAAACATGAGAAAAAATCCTATTCCTTATCAGATTTCCTACCTTTCGATTACCAAACCGATAGTGATGATGAGATACCCAGCTTCCACCGTTATGATGGAAACGAAGACCCTAGGTCTCATCTCCAACTTTTCTCCCGAAGTGCCTATAAAAAGAAAAAAGACTCCTCTAAGTGGGTCTATTAGTTCCCTCATTCTTTAAAAGGGAGTGCTGCAAAATGGTTGGCCTCTTATGACTTAAGCCAGTTTGCCGATTTTGAAGAATTAGCCAACTGTTTTATGCAAAGATTTTCGCACAATGTTGAAGTTACCCCCACTTTAAATACATTGAGGGACACCAAACAAGGCCCTAACGAAGACGCCCACGTGTTTATCGTTAGATGGAGATCAATCTTGCGGCAAGTCAAAGAACCTATCTCCGAAGGGTGCGCAGTGATGCTCATCCTAGACAATTTCAAAACTGATTTGAAAGTCCTCCTTTCCTTACATGAGATTTTTACTTTCCAAAAATTGATCAAGAAAGCTTCCCTTTTCGAGACCAATTTGAAAAAGGGAACTTATGAAGATTTATGGAAAGGAAAAAGTTTTCCAAAAAAATTTTAAAAACTTGGGGCATATGGGCCACATGCACCAGAGGGAGGGATAAAAGTACCAAAAGTGGCTAATGTTCGAGTAGAGCAAGGTTTAGCAAGACCCCCAAAACCTTCAGGGCAAAAAGATCTCGAAAAGAACCAAAAAAATAAAAAGAGATTTGAAAGAAGGGAGTACACTAACCTAGGACAACCACTCACGGAGGTCCTAGACATCCTATTGGCACAAGGTCTTACAACACTCCCAGAGATTCCCGAAGGGGCACCACCCCAAGGAAAGTTTTTAAACAAGTTTTGTAAATATCATAGGCTCAAGGGCCATGATACCCAACACTGCTACACCCTGAAGAATAGGATAGAGGATTTGATCGAGCAAGGTAAGCTGCACGTGTCTGAAGAGCCAGAGTCACCCCAGGCCATTTTTAAAGAACCCTTCCCTAACCACGCCAGTACGAGTGGGAAGGAAAAAGAGGTATGCTCCCTATCACACTCTAATCATGCAGTGCATATCGTGCATCCCACACCTCACACACCACACTTTCCCGAAATAAAAAATGCCCAAGCAATAGTGATCCGAGGAGCACTTAGAAACCCGCCCCCGGCTAGAGCCTTGGTAGTGATTCGAGGTGTCTCGAGACACCAAGTTAGAGCCAAAATAGGAACGAGCCCTAGGGACAGTGTAGAGGAAGTGACTAGATCCGGGAGGATCTACCAACCCCCACACTTAGCAAAACAAACAAGCAAGGGAGTGGTCGTTCTACTAGGCCCCCCACAAGCATGCATACCAAACTCATCCCAGGGTGTCGATAAAAAGGGTGTGGTAATAAACCCCTATGACCTAGAAATGCATCTTTCTAAACTCCCCATAAACATGTCTATCTTGGAACTGATAAAAATTTCTCCCAAGCATAGACGAGTCCTAGAGGAGATTTTAGAGAAGACTAGAGTCGACACTACGATATCCCCTGAATCCCTATCTACCTTGGTTTCTCCCGTCTTTGCAAAAACTTCCATTGTATTCAGAGAGAATGATTTGGGAAAGTATGATGTGATCCATAACCAAGCACTCCATATAGAAGTTATGTTAAACGGCTACCCTATTAGTAAATGCCTAGTCGATGGAGGAGGAGGCCTTAATATCCTTCCCCTCCATGTGGCTTTCCAAATAGGAATCTCTACCTCTATGCTTGAACCAAGTCCCATAACCATTACAGGATATGATGGCAACCCATCCAACCCCTTAGGCTCCATAAAGTTACCCATGAAAGTCGGACAAATACCTCACGAGGGATTATTCCATGTCTTGGATATAAATCCCCATTACAACCTATTATTAGGAAGACCATGGATACACTCTCTTAGAGCCGTCCCATCCACCTTCCACAGATGCCTCAAAATCCCATGGAAAAATCAGGTAGTGGTTGTTTTTGGAGAAGACCATCCCCAATTGAATGGAATACAAACCTTTCCTTGTATATCAGGGGAGCCAAACCAGGAAGTAAAGACCAATCGGGAAACTGCCAAAATAAACCTCCCTGAAATAGCTAAATCTTCCAAAACGAGAGTAGTTCGCATTTTAGGCGAGTCAAAACTTTCCAAATCCCTCCATCTTCCCAAAAGAACCATTAGGATAAGTAAACCTGCCATAGATGATTCATCTTTCCAAAATCATCCTCTATATCAAATATTTTCAAAATTTAAAAAACCTTGGAAGATGTTGCTAAATATGGGATATACTCCTTACCAAGGATTAGGGGTTCAAGGCCAAGGAAAACTAGAGCCTATTACACCCATGCTAAATATAGGACGCCATGGTTTAGGGTATAGCCTATCCATACCACCCGAGCCACCACCCAAAACCAATTGGGTTAAGGGTGCCTTAGAACCCGCTAAAACCGAGACCTATGGTTTAGACATCTTATTTGGAGTCTAATTCATAGTGTTTTCTTTGCAGGTTTGATGGAAGATCCCTCTTTTGGGAAAAATACAAAAAAAGTATATATTTCCAAAAACCAAAAAAATCTAGAAAAACCCAAAAACCCAAAAAAATGTTTGATTTCCAAAGATTTAGTTGTTTCCCCTTTTGTTATTTATGATAAAAATTATCAAAAATCCAAAAAAATGTTGGTTTCCCCTTCTGTTTGTTTTCAAAAATCCAAAAAAATAGAAAATTATGAAAACTCAAAAAAAATGTTTATTTCCCAAAAACAGAAAAGTTTAAAAATGTCTTCTTTTGATATTTTCCTAGAGACAAAGATGCTTGAAAATGATCAAGGCGAAAAGGAGGATCCCCTCATTCATGAGGATGATCTCACCTCTAGCCTGCCTGAATTCCATAAAGTCCTAGACTTGGATAAACCTTCTAGTGCCGTAGGGGGAGATTTTGTGGAAGTCAACTTAGGGAGTGAGTCAAATCCAAAGAAAGTCAAGATAGGTCTTTGTTTGCATGAGCATGAGAAAACATCCTTCATTGCATTCTTAAAAGACTATATAGACGTATTTGCATGGACTTATGAGGATATGCCTGGTTTAGATCCTCGTGTGGTAGAGCATCAGTTGCCATTAGACCCCCAAGTCAAACCCGTAAAACAAAAACTTAGGAAAATTCATCCTGATATCCACTCCCAAGTAAAAGAAGGGTTAGAAGATCTTTTAAAAGCTGGATTTATAAAACCCATTGCATATTCTGATTGGCTTTCAAATATTGTTATAGTTAGAAAAAGCAATGGAAAAATTCGTATTTGCATAGATTTTCGAAATTTGAATAAAGCCACTCCGAAAGATAACTTTCCACTTCCAAACATAGATTTGATAGTAGATAGCACTGCAAATCATGAAATGTTTTCTTTTATGGATAGCTATTCGGGTTACAATCAAATTAAACTAGCACTAAAAGACCAAGCCAAAACGGCTTTCACTACACCTTGGGGTACGTATTGCTATACTGTTATGCCTTTTGGTTTGAAAAATGCAGGGGCCACATACCAAAGAGCCATGACCACGATTTTCCATGATCAAATTCATGAGCTTTTGGAAGTATACGTAGATGATCTCTTAGTAAAATCAAAAACCCGAAATTTACATTTGGAAACTTTGCAAAAGGTTTTTGAAAGACTTAGGATTTATAGAGTGAAATTGAACCCTCAAAAATGTGTTTTTGGAGTGGAATCAAGGAAACTTCTAGGGTTTATGGTCAGCCAAAGAGGTATAGAGGTCGACCCTTCTAAATGTCGAGCCATCATAGACATGCCTCCACCTTCTAATTTGACCCAAATTCGAAGTCTCTAAGGACGACTTCAAGCAATTCGGAGATTTATCTCCAACTTAGCCACGAGATGTGAGCCTTTCAACAAACTCCTAAGGAAAGGGGTTAAGTTTGATTGGGATAGTGATTGTCAAAATGCTTTTGAAAGACTAAAATCATATTTGACAAACCCTCCCGTTTTGAAACCTCCAAAACCAGGAAAACCCTTGTTACTTTACATTTCCATTCATGAGAATGCATTGAGAGCTTTGTTGGCTCAATATGAAAATGATAGTCTTAAAGAATATGCTATTTACTATATTTCAAAAACTCTGTTGGCATATGAAAGAAAATATCCAGCCATGGAGAAGACGTGTTTAGCTTTGGTATGGGCTTGCCAAAAGTTTAGGCACTATTTCCTAGAACATGAGATCTGGATAGTATCTAAACTAGACCCTATCAAACATCTTTTCGAAAAACCTATCTTAACAGGTAGGCTCGGTAAATGGCAACTTCTTTTGATGGAATATGATTTAAAATTCCATCACCAAAGTTCTATCAAGGGGCAGGCCTTGGCCGACCATGTTGCTGACTTACCTTTGAAAGATATGTATTCCATACATGATAAAATGCCCGATGAAGGCATCTTTTCCCACGACTTTCAAAAACATGTTTTATCAAATCATTTCAATAATAACCAAGTATGGAAAATGTATTTTGATGGGTCAAGAAATCAACATGGAGCAGGTGTGGGAATCTTGCTCATATCCCCTGAAAAGGCTGAAATCCCAATGGCTTTTCGATTAGATTTCTCATGTACCAATAATGTGGCTGAATATGAAGCACTCATACAAGGCCTAAAAGTTTTGAAAAATCTAGGGGCATCGCGAGTGGAAATTTTTGGAGATTCCATGCTTGTTATAAATCAAGTTTCAAAAATTTGGCAAGTTAAGAATGAGAAGTTGACTCCCTACTTTGAATTATCTATCCAATTGGTTAGCTCTTTCCAAGAATGCACACTCACTCACATAGGTAGGGAGGATAATAGTGTGGCAGACGCCCTGTCATCACTAGGATCTTCCATAAAAATAGACCCCTTTACGAGAGCTAGGTTTTTAGAAATCGTCCACCTGCCTAATCCATCCACACACAGTTTTGAAACCTGCCAAAATGACCAAAATAGCAATGAAAAACCCTGGTTTTATGATATTAGAAACTTTTTAGAAAATGGAAGTTTTCCTGATTTTGCTTCCCCTAAAGATAAGATTTTTATAAGGAAAGTTTCAACCCGATATGTTATCTTGGGAGGTGTCCTTTATAAGAAAAGCTTCACTGGGATTTTGTTGAGGTGTATAGATGACGAAGAGGCTAAGGTAATCATGCATGAATTCCACGATGGGGAATGTGGAGGTCATGTCAATGCTAATATGATGGCAATGAAAATACTTAGAGCAGGGTATTTTTGGTCCACACTAAAGCAGGATTGTCACCAACATGTTAGGAAGTGTCACCAATGTCAGGTACATGGGAACGCCATCCATATTCCATCATCAGCATTGCATTCAGTCGTGAGTCCATGGCCCTTCACCATGTGGGCATTTGACATTATAGGACCCATTTCACCTGTCACCTCAAATGGGCATAGATTCATTTTAGGAGCAACAGAATATTTTTCTAAATGGGTTGAAGCTACTTCCTTGGCTAATGTCCAAGGGCAACATGTAGTGGCATTCATTAAGAAAAATATACTTACTAGATTTGGAATCCCAAGGGATTTGGTTTCAGATAATGGCACTCCCTTTAAGAATGAAAAAGTCAAGAAATTATGTAGAACCTATGGGATTACCCAGCATTTTTCATCACCCTACTATCCCCAAGGTAACGATCAAGCCGAAGCTACCAATAAGACCCTCATAAGCATAATAGAAAAGACTTTAGAGAAGGGTAGGGCATGGCATGAGAAATTAGATGAGGCTCTGTGGGCTTATAGGACATCCATTCGCACACCCACAAACACTACACCATTTGAATTAGTTTATGGTACAAGTGCCATATTACCCATCCATGCCAAACTGCATTCATACCATACTGCTTTAGCATTGGACCTACCTATAGAAACTCTACAAGAAGCCAGGTTGGCCGAGCTTGACCTTATTGATGAAAAAAGACTTCTTGCCATGAATCATGCATATGCATATAGGCAAAGGATAGCTAGGCACTATGAAAAACACATGAAAGCTCGCGATTTCAAGGTAGGGGACCTAGTTCTGAAAATCATCCATCATAGAGGCCCACATCCACTAGGAAAATGGCGACCCAAATGGGATGGCCCTTATGTCATAAGAGGGGCAACTTCTAATAGTGCCTATTGGTTGGTTGATGCGGAAGGAAAGAATCTGGCAGATCCCATAAATGCACAGTATTTGAAAAGGTATTACATCTAAAATCCCCCTTATTTTCATTTGAAAGAAAATGTTTCCAAAAACAAAAAGGGAGGATTGGAGAATCTCCTCTAAATTTCTAGGAAAGTATACAGAAGATGGATCACCCAATCCCAAATTAGGAGGCTGGTGTGATATAAGAGGTAGAGCTTCAAAAAAAGAAAAAAAAAATCCCTGGTGATGTTCCAAAGATCTTTGACTTGCCATACGAAGCCTAGTTTTGAAAGAGCAGGATATTTTCAAATGACAGGTGCTATTAGGAAATAGGATGTTCCTATTCGAGTCAATAATCCAAAAGGATGAGTTGTTTCCCATTCAATATCCCTCAGGAGAGTCAAAAGTCAAAAGTCAAAAAAAAAAAAAAAAAAGGGGAAGGAAACAAAAACCTCCAATATAGAGGCCTTCCTAGGAAAAAAAAGAAAAAAAGGGGAGGAAACAAAAACCTCCAATATAGAGGCCTTCCTAGAAGAAAAAAAAAAAAAAAAAAAAAGAAGAAGGAAAGGAAAAGCTCAAAAGAGCAACTTCCTTTAAAATCCCATCTATTTGGAACCCCGGGACGCTTCAGAAGGGACCGCGGATAATGCTTCCTCAAAAATCCCCACAGCTCATCCTAATGGAGAAAAGGCTCGTTAGGAAAGTCCTAGAGTAAGAATAGGACCTGCTCAATTTGGATCTCATGCTGTTCCCAAGAATAGGTCTTTGTAAAGTAAGGAGGGGAACTTTGAAATGCTATCCAAAATTTTCCATAAAACCTCTACCGAGTAGTAAGCATCAACATCTAAATGAAGGAAAAGGTGAGAAATTGGAGGTATCATTTTCTAGAAGCTAACAGGAGTTTCCTTTTTGAAAAGATGATTTCCAAAACTCCAAGCATCAAAAAGGCAATCTTAAGGAGTCATCCCATTTGAAGCAGCTACCATTTATAGGCATGAAATCCCATAACATTTGGAACATGCATACATAAACTAGTAGTCCATGGATCCCATAACATTTGGAACATGCATACATAAACTGGTAGTCCATGGATCCCATAACATTTGGAACATGCATACATAAGCTAGTAGTTCATAGATACCATAACTTTTTGACACAGGCATACATGTACTGGTCGTCCATAGAGGCATGAAAGTCAGTTTTGCCTCAGTCTCTCAAAAGAAAATCTCCTTATAATAGTCATTCCAAGAAAAGAGATGTCATGGAACAAAAGGGGATCATATTTTCTCAAGATGTCTCTAAGGAAGAAAAGCAAATGGGTGTTTTCTTCTTTGACATTATCCAAATAAATTTGGGATAACGCCAAAGAGGGGCATCTATAGACACCCAAATTTTTCTTTTAAAAATTCTTACCTTTTTAGGAAGTGGCCATTTTGGCAAATTTTGGGGTTTCTGAAGGAAAAAGGCACTAAACGAGTTTGTTTTGGTACCAAAATTTTATGGAAGCTTTAAAATGATGAAAGAATGCTTTCCGTTCTGAAAGTTTTGAGTTTTGACAAAATTTGGAAAAATGATGATTTTACCCTTAGTACTGGAAAAACAGGATTTCGTTTTCTTCAAAGATTTATGACAAAAAGTATGTTGAAAGCTTGCCTTTTGAAAAGATACAAGTATCAAAAAGACAAGTTGACACCTGAAAAGGACGGTGGACGCCGAGAAAGGGAAAACGGGCATCAAAAAGGGAAAGTGAGCTTCTTAGAAAGAAAAGCTCACATTTGGAAAGAAATCAATTTCTAGAGGGTAAGGTCGGTATTATCAAAAGAAAGGAAAGGTGGAAGCAAGAACGAAAGCCTCCAAAAATGAAGGTTTGGTATCGAATGCCTCTCGTAACGTGTCTACGTTATGTTTGGGTATTGAGACTGTTGAAATTGTTGTGGAGCAATGGAGGCAGAAGACGGGGAAGGGGAAGAGGAGGAGTTTGGATTCTCTCGCAACTACTTCCTTTCCAAGGAATTGGGATCACCCAAATCCAGAAAACTCCGCAAGAAGCTTTCCGACATCGAACCCCTCGACGAAAAGGAGCTGAGAGATGCAGCATCCAGTTTGGTGACTAAGCACGAGAAGGAGACAGCATCTTTGTTGAAAAGCTATAGAAGTTTGTATTCGAGATGGAGTTTTGAGCTTAGATAATTATGGAGTTGTTGTCATCAATGGCTACCTTCAATCTATCAATATCAAACATGTTGTAGTATCCATGGCTGAGATTCTGTGGGATGACATGAAAAGCAAAGCAAGAATTTCCTCAAGGAACAAGTCTAAAGTAACTCAGACATTTAGCTCACAATCCATGGAGGAGCTTTTGCATTTCTTGGATGGGTCTCAATCAAAAGAGAATGATTGCATTGTTTGTGCAGTAATTCACAATATAGATGGGCCTGGGTTACGGGATGGTGAATCACAACAGTATCTTGCTCGTTTGGCTGGCTGCTCTCAAGTTCGTGTCATAGCATCTGTCGACCATGTTAATAGTCTTCTTTTGTGGGACAAGAAGATGGTTAGCACCCAGTTCAATTGGTGCTGGTACCATGTCCCAACATTTTCTCCTTACAAAGTTGAAAGTACCTTCATGCCCATGATTCTTGCGAGTGGTGGCGCCACTTAGAATTCGAGGACAGCTACAATAGTCCTTCAGAGTCTGACACCGAATGCTCAAGGTGTTTTCAGGATCCTTGCAGAGCATCAACTGGGTCATCCAGATGACGAAGGATTGCCTCTTAACATGCTGTATGCAAAATGCCGGGAGAAGTTTCTAGTTAGCAGTCAAGTCACACTAAATTCCCATTTGACAGAGTTCAAGGATCATGAGCTGGTAAGAACCAGGAAGAAGTGTGTTGGTGGGGATTGCTTTGAAATGATTCCAGCAAAACTCCAGCACGTGATGATAAAAAGAACTGGCATGAAGGCTGCAAATATTAGCAGTTAGGAACAAGCTATTCACTATTGCAGTCACACAAAAGAAACATTGGACGTGACTCTGAATCTTCTGCGGCACTCACAGAATCCTTGATGAAATACTTACACGAAGACCAAATTTTCAGAATTGATCATCATTTGAGAAAGGAGTTCGGTTGGAAAAGATGACCCATTGTGATGATCATTCTCGTGAACTGATCTTCAACAGACTTCAACGACTTCCAGCTGAATCTGGTCAACAACCTTCAACAGAACGTGCTAGCTGCAGAATTTCTCATCCTTATCTGTGATAGATTGAAAAAGGAGCAGAAGATTACGTTAAAGATAAAACCAAGGAAATAACAACTCACATTACAAACAACGTTCAAATAATTCAGATAACGTTCAGCAAACCAGATGGAATCAAATACAGAGGATTATGCTTATCAAATCAGATCAAAGGAGATCAGCCAAGAGATTGAGTTTATCAAAATCGAACTCACCCAAATCCCAACCAACAGGCATCCATGAGCCTATAAAAGGACTCTTCCATCAACGGATCAGGCATCAACCAGCGACGATCAACCAACGAGCATCAAGAGGTTCAGTCCGAAAATTCAGAGAAATAGAGAGAGAGAGAGAGAAAGGAAGAGAACAAGGAGAAGAAGGAAGTCCGGCCTGGTTCCGACGTCCGACGATCATCCGGCGAAGTGCTCCTACGTCCCCTCTCACTCACACAGGTTGGAATTCTTGCACAAATTGGTTTTAATTCATGAGAATATGAAAAAGCACAGATTCTGGAAATTTGTACGTGAATCAAGGCCTTGAGCCCATGTTCTTCATTTATATCGATACAAACATGCATGATTCCTTCATGAACGGAATTAAAATCCATGTTTAGATGATTTCCATACATCATTAGGGTTGATACAGGTTGAATTTCGTTTTAGAATCACGTTAGGAACTTTCTGAAATTTTCTGCAAACTTGGTTTCTGAAACTGTCCGTACACACACGTCTGATCACAGAATTTTTATAGCCAAACGGATAAGCCAATTGCTTCGAAATTTTGCATGAATAATTTAGACATATCAGACGTTCTTAGATAAAATTTTGAGGAATTTTTATGAATTGTTGCCTAGCCAATTAGATCCGTAAAGTTTATACAAAATCCAGATTGCGTTTTACAGAAACAGAACGTTCAGTAATAGAACTCTGTTCTTTTGCCCATATCTCTTCAACCACTAAATGAAATTGGATGAAATTTGATTCTTCGGAAACCTAACATCCGTATCTTTCTAACACAACAAATTGTATCGAAATTGAATGACTGAGTGCTGAGATATTGCTGTTTTTCTGAGCTTCTGATTCACAAAAACAGGGTTGTTCCGAATTTTATAACAGTTTCTGATTCTGTATTTAATTATCAGAAAATAAAGAACAAAATTATAAAATAAAAATATATTCTGATTCTACACACACGTGTCTCTATTCTGTAAAAGTTTTAGAATTTTTGGAGAATCAGAAGCATTTTTAAAAATTCGAAGAACAGGTCTTTGGAACTGAACAGATTCTGCAACTTTCAGAATCTGAAAATTTTCAGAAATCAAGAACTTAAACACAAATCTGAAACTATTGAAAAATCTGGTTTTTTCTTTCTCGAATTAACGGATTCAAACAAATTTCAAACGTCTAGGCTGACCCTTGAGCGCCGGTTCAAGAAGGCCTAAGTCGAAAAGATCTCACTTGTCCACAATCGTTCTTAGAAGTCAGAAAATCAGAATTTGTTAGTTTTGATAAACTAACTGGCACGCTCGCGCAACCTGACGTAGTTCGAGGGTTTGATTTCGGATCCCACGATTTGAAATAAAATCACGTCTACACCGCCCACCTTAGGTGCTCCATTAGACACTCCCTTAGGCTCCCCTTAGTGTCTGTAGACGCGCGAAAATCCCCGCCTCTTCTGCCTTTTTCAGGGCTTGGAGCGGATCTTCTCGTGTGTCTAAGGCCTATATATGCAAATAGGGCATGCCAGCTAGCTTACCTAAGCTAGCAAAGATATTTTTAACACTGACTTCTAAACGTGGCGACTGTGAGCAAGTGAGCTCTTGTCGTCGCAGACCTTCTTGCACCGATGCGCAAGGGTCAGTCTGTACGCTTTGCAAAAATCGAGTTTTTGGAGAGAAAGTCTACGAAGCGGTTCGAGGTGTCTATTTCGGGTCTTTAAGATGCGATTGCATATTTTAGATCACGTGGATTTACACGTGCCTAAGTCTTTTCTTTTATCCCTTTTCGGGCCACCTAGTTTGTATGTTATGAACACTCCACTACATGGGCGAATTCGAGCGGGGCTTGCTTCGATGCAATATGCGTCCTACCTCGTGGTATGGCGTAGATGCAATGCAAACTCACGCTACTCCAAAGGGAAAACCCGAAATGTAAAGACAATACTGAAGGGAAATGACTGAAGGGAAATAACCGAAGGGAAATAACCGAAGGGAAATATGTATATAGATTATGTATATGAGCCCTTACTCGGGTCTTCCAAATAAGAGCGAAGGCTCAATGTGGGTGCGTGCTGGAATTGAAAGACTTACACACACGACATGAAATTAAACCCAAATATAAATTGCAGTATGGCCTTGACTAAGGTCTTGGGAGTAAGAGCGAAGGCTCAATGTGTGTGAGAGTGCTTGAATTAAAGTACTACACACACAACATAAATAAAAACCCAAATATAACTGCAATAAGGCCTTTACTAAAGTCTTGGGAGTAAGAGCGAAGGCTCAATGTACGTGAAAGTGCTTGAATTGAAAGACTTACTCACACGACATGAAATAAGACCCAAATAGTATAGGTCGGCCCTTACTTGGGTCTTTCAAATAAGAGCAAAAGCTCAATGTGTGTGAGAGTGCTTGAATTGAAAGACTTACTCACACGACATGAAATGAAACCCAAATAGTATAGGTCGGCCCTTACTTGGGTCTTTCAAATAAGAGCGAAAGCTCAATGTGTGTGAGAGTGCTTGAATTGAAGGACAACGCACCCAACTTAAACAAAACCCTTCGAAAAGGAAAGTATATATATACACTTATGTATTAGGGGTTGATTAGGCCCGTGTGTGTTCAAAATCGTGCACGACTAAGAGAGTGCACGTGTGTGGTTGTGCCAAGCCACGTTAATACAAGCGGGGGGGAGACTATGCTCCGTTATTACAACCCCGTATCAAATTGAATCTCAAGCAAATATACAACTAAAGACCGAGTTTAGACACTTACGAGTAGCTGGTCCGTAGAGGTCTTGCTTGAGCGTGGGCTTGGCCTTCGCCTTGGGCTACAAACGGGAGCTCCGCGAGGATAGCTGACCAAAGGTGCTGGCCGGCTGCAAGTGGGGCGCGGGATAGGCGCCTCAAAGGTGGCCGGTTGCAAGTAGATGTCGCCTCGAGGTGGGGGGTTAAAGGGGCTGAACAAGTGAGTTTTTAGGGTCACTAGGGGAGTTGAGTGTTTAGGGAAACTGGACCTAAAGGAGAGTTTGTGGGAAGGCCGAATGGGACACCTAGGGGAATGGTGATGACTGGTCGAATGAAGGAATAGTCGGTTGGAGTGGCCGACTAGGAAGATGTGGTGGTGGCGGGCTGCTAGGGTGACTAAGGTTGGAGTATGGGAAGGTAGCTAGTTAGGTGATGGGGCTATGTGATAGTGGGGATAGTAGGTTTAAGGGAGTGTTATGGGCAGGTCTTAGGAAATCTAATAGGGTGGCCGGGTGTAGTTGAGGGGAGTTAGGTAGGGGCAAACGGTTGGGGCGGCTAAGGTTTGGCCGAGTGGGAGTGGTGGTGGCGAAGGGCTGTTGTGTAGGTGAGGTGATGGTATGGTGGGTGGCTGGGAGTAGAGAGGGAGTAGAGAAGGAGCTAGGTAAAGTGCAGGGTACTTACCGAATGAAGAGAGGCGGTGGAAGGCAAAGAGAAGCCGGGTGTGGATGGGAGCTCGGCTGGTTCGGTTGGGTGAAGGTGGTGGCGTCCGGTTGGGGAATGGTGGTGGATGGAAGAGGGAAGGTGGCGGTGCAGGTAGAGCTGGTGGAGCAGGTGGAGAGTGGAGCCGGCTGGGCTGAGGTGAGGGCCTTCCACTTTCAAAACCTGCCCCCAAAGGGGAGGGGTTTAAATAGGGGATGGGTAGGTCGGTTAGGGCTGGGCTTGGGGTAGTGGTTAGGTGGTTTAGGTAGGGTGGTATGTAGATAAGGTGGGCTGGAAAGGGTTGGGCCAGATATTTTGAAAACTAGGGGTTTGGGTAGATTGTGGGCTAAGGGTGGTTTAGGGGTTTAGGGCTAGGTTAGGTGGTTGGGTTTTAAGGTGAGGTTTAGTGAGCTAGGTTAGGTGATTAGGCTAGGTTTAGGCTAGGATTAGGGAAATTAATCTAGGTTTAGGGAAGGATTAGGGAAGTGGGTTAGGTGATTAGGTTGGGATTAGGACGGGATTAGGGAAGTGGGTTAGGTGATTAGGTTCAGATTAGGGGTAGATTAGGGGTTTAGGCTAGGATTAAGCATTTTGGGTTAGGTTTAGGTGAAGGAGCTCCCTTAGCATGGCCCATAGACCTTGACCACCTCATGTTGGTGCAACCCTAGGTTAGGTTTTAGCTAATTACAAGCTTAAACCCACTCAATTAGGCTAACCCACATGATTAAACCCAAACTTGACATACAAGTCAAGCTTAATACAACACTCTTGATATTTTCCATCCCCACTCTCTCTCATGCCCAATATCCCACGTGAATTTCAAGTGGGCCCCACCTCCATTTATGAGAAGGTGATGTGGGCCATGGATATGGATATTGGATTGGATCTCTGGATCCAAATCCAAATCCAAGTCCACATATGGGTTTGGATGGGAATCTGGATGTATATGGTCCAGATCCAATCCAAACTGAACTCTGACTCCTTCGAGCTGGGTTCGAAATGGACGATTTGTGCGGGGTCTGACAGCATCAGTACTCCGTCTGCGTTGGGTCTTCGCCAACATGGTCGTCCGCCTCCGTTTCTGCCTTCCGGAGATGACTTCAAATGACATTTTGATAAGAACAAGGTCTTGGACGTTCGAGATCCTGGGGGTATGGATGTGATACGAGAGTTGCTGTGCCGGGCTTGACATGTGCTCCGGTTCCGGGCTCTCTTTGACTTTGTTGGTCCTGTCTTGATTAGGCCAAGCTGCTTTGGGGTTTCAAAAACGTGTTTAAAAGGGTTTTTTTTAAAAGTCATATTATATATTTTTGAAATATGAAGTTTAAAACGTATGTACAGGGTTGTCTGGAAGGCTCCTGGGTTTCCAGACTCAAAATGGCCCTTTGGGGCTGCTTTTACAAAACCAGGTTTGTTTTAAGAAGTTCGTGGGATTTCGGGGTGTTTACAGATGCCCCTCTTTGGCCTTGTCCAAATCGATTTGGATAAGGGCAAAGATGACAAACACCCCTTTTAATGTCTCCCTAGATTTACCCACGAAGAATATGGGATCGTCCCATTTTTAGCAAAATCTCAATTTACAAACTCTGGTAGGAGGAGATATCACGCCAAAGGGTTATACTATGGAATCTGGTCCTAAATGGGATCATGTTCATGCAAGTACCATGCGTGGAATGCAGATGACATGGGTGTGGTGCCAAGAGTGGCGACCTCCCAGAGACCAGATGTGGTCGAACTCTAGAGACTTACAAGGTCTATTGCTCCAAGTGAGCAAATCCTATGTTGTTCGATGTTCGGTTTTCAAAACTTATTTACAAAAGCTATTTACAAAAGGGACAACTGTCTTGAGCCTCGATCCTAAGGATCTCGAGCTCTTCATGCTTGCCCTTGTTTGAGTCTTAACACTCGCTTATCTAGCGGAGGTTTTATAAGAAAACAAGCTTCATTCCAAATTCCTACGCCTTACTCGAAACGTCGAATTCTCAAACAAGATGAAATTCAAGTAAGTAAATCCTATTTTTACTTTAGGATTCCTTGAAATGAATCATGCTTTAGCTTGGGATAAGCTAGGGATGGGAAAGAGATACCACGGTCCCTTCTGAAGCGTCCCGTGGTTTGAGGCATAGAAGGCGGAAAACTGCTCTTTTTGAGCTTTTTGGCCTCTTTTTCTATTTTTTTATAGAGGGTCTCCCTTTGGGAGTATTTTTTCTTTAATCCCTCTTTTTCATAAGAAAATCGATTTTTCTTTTTGAAGTCTGGTTTTCTTTCTTTTGGAAAGAGACTTTAAATGGGAAATTCCCTTTTGATTTGGGCCTTTGTTTTCCTTTTGGAAATAGAAGAGAAGAGGGGAGGACTTATCCCAAGCCTACACTCGATCCATTCCAGATCAGCCTATTAAGAAATAGCACGTACCACTTGCAAGTATCTTGCTATGTTGAACTAGGCCTTTCTTTGTAAGAAGAAGGATTTTGAAATGTAACCACGATTTTGAAAACTCCATTCTTTCACAAGTGCGAATTCTCTCACTTGGGTTCACACGAGTTTGCCTTTGCACCTTATTCACATGTCTCAGGGCAGCTATCCCTAAAAATTTTCGAAAACTGGAATTTAATCCAGATCCTACACATGATACTTCTTTAAGTATTGAATATTGATAGGATCTGCTAAATTCCTACCTTCTACATCGATCAACCAATACGAATTGTTCATAGTGGTTGCTCGTACAACATAGGGTCCATCCCAGTTGGGGCGCCACTTGCCTAGGGGGTGTGGGCCACGATGGTGGATGGTTTTTAAGACCAGATCTCCCACTTCAAAGTGGTGAGGTCTCATGTGTTTGCTATAATGTCGGGCTATCCTTTGCCGGTATGCACGAGCATGATCCATGGCAAGGAGTCGCCTTTCATCTAGCAAATCTAGTTCGGCCATCCTAGCATGCTGAAGCGTCTCTAGGGGGAGGTCGAGTGCTATGGATGTATGAAATGAATGCAGTTGGGTATGAATGGGAAGAATGACGTTTGTGCCATAGACCAACTCGAATGGTGTGGCATTCGTGGGAGTCCGGATGGAAGTCCTATAAGCCCATACTCCATATGAATCAAATCTGAAACCTTCAAGGTGGATTTCAAAAATGAGAACCTCGAAAAAGGGTTAGCATTTTACAAAAAGCCTTTTCAAAAATATTTTGATAAAAGCCTCCAAAGCATTACATGCATCGGGTACTGACTCGATCAAAATGAAGATAATATTCATACAAAATGTGCCATACATTTTAAAAACTCTATTGGCATGTGAAAGAAATCACCAAGCCAAGAGAGAAATCGTGCTTGGCCTGGCTGCAGGCCTCCAAATTCGAGACATCATCTCCCCTATCATGAAAAGGGAATGATGTTCATTAAAGCACTCATTTGAAAAACCTACCTTAAAATAGGTAGGCAAAATACATGGCAGCCCCTTTTCAAATGGAGTATGTTGTATCAATGTAACCGATTTGGGTATCACTAGTAAGAACACGTGGTTTCCTCTTACATATATAGTTGATATTTTGTACTAGCCATTGTTCGGAATATCTATATAAGTATAGTTATAAATACAATCTGCTACATACCATCTCGGAGTTTCGTTGATTTTTCAAAAACAATGTTACTTCATATGCTCTCTTGCAAAATTTTTACCCTATATTTACGATATTCTCACTTCGATATAACCAATGAGTACCACTAGTAAGCATACATGCTCTCTTTCATATTAACTGTTCTTCATAATATCCTTACAAGTATAGAGTTATAAATATAATATACTGCATCGCATTTAGGGGTTTCTTTGACTTTTCAAAAACAATCTTGTCACATACCCTCTCTTGCAAAATCTTTCCCATATACTTGTGATGTTCACTTTGATGTAACTAGTTTGGATATTGTAAACACCAAAATTTCTTGGGAACCTCAAAATGAAGGGTACTTTAAGCCTCATAAAAAATATTTAAACTTTTAAAAAATCTAAAAATGATCATTTTGCCCTCAAAGTTGTATTGACGAAATTTCATTGTTTCAAGCATGATTTCTTCAAAAAAGGAGTTATAGAAGCTAAAATCAGCATTTGACACCAAAATAAGTTCAACCTGCAAAACTTTTGCAAAATGATCATTTTACCCTTATAAAATAAAATATTTAAAGAAGCAAAAAAATAGAACAAACAAGTTTAAAACATGGAGGATAAAGGAGCAAGACCTCAAAAACTCAAAATACTCAAGTTCGATGATGGCTCAAGCACAAGCGAAAAGCGTCAAGTGGAAAATCCAAAATACTTATGATTGTCGAAAATCCTACACCAAACAACCCTACACCCATTAGAAGGTTAAAGCGGTCCAAAAAAATTAAAAAGATCACATGATTGTTTAACGCCATATAAAGATTTTAAATTTTTTTATTTGAGATATTCTTATATCCGTTAAAAAAATTATTTTTAAATATTTTTTTAATAAAAATAACTCATGAAATCCAAAATATGATATGATTTCTCGCATTTCAGGATTGATCGAAAGTGGCCACCAACAACTTATAAATAAATATTTAAAATTTTATAAAATATATAATATAGTTATTATGTTAATTTGTATTCCGTATATCCCGCCAAAAGCAAAGAATTCATGTATGACAAAAGGTACACCGTGCGATTTAACTTTTTTCTAAATTTCTAAATCACTATCAGTTTTAGTAATTCGTAACCGCTGTTTCTTTTTCACATTTCCCTTCATCTTTTTCTGAACTCCCACGTGGCTCTGCCTCTCCCTCCATGTACACCCAGTTGCTTGCTTTTTGCCCGTCTGTCGTCACACGCTAACACGCCTTCCCCCCTCCTCCCCTTTCACCCTCTCATATGTATCCACCCCACTCCTTGACACTCTTTCACTCTCTCGAGGGAAGGAGGATGAGTTCGGCTGATGGAGAAATTAGCTCCCAAATGATCAGCTTTGACGTTTCTCAGCAAACGATGAGCCTTCTTCCCTCCCCCCCTGCCTCCTTCTCTCTCTCCTCGACTCTCTTGCTATCTGCGTCTTCCTTTTCTTCCACAATACAATAGAAGCGTAAAGACCGTATCCAAAACCGTAAAACAAAAGCCACAGCCCTAAACTTTTCCCCATATTTTGGAGTTGTCTGAGTCATTTTTGGTCAAAAAAGATCATCGATATGTTGATCGTGTCGGATACCTTTGACCATCGATTTGGAGATGTCTGACACAGTGTCAGTGTTGATGTTCATGTCGTATCGGTGTTTGATCCGGCACTTCTCTCAAGTGTTTGTATGACATAGCCCACCCGCAACTCAGGTAATTCCACCAAATGTATAGCTACCAAGTTTAGACCTGTATCTAGCTTTTTCTGTTGCAAACATGCAAAAGGATACCATAATAGAAGACGGAACAGACATTGGAATCCCTCAATTATGGCTTCGACCTTCTCGGACGGCTTTGGTTGGGCTAACTAGATCACTTCGGGAAGTTTTAATAAGTACTCGACTGGCAAGCTTGGTTTGTTTAAAGATAGAAGGCCATGTGCTCCACTTCCATTGCGATTGTCGCCATCTTTAGACAAGCAACCTGTATGAAGATGGTCCCCACGGCTATCTCTTATAGTGCAGTCCATATGCCAACGATGGTCAAATCTTGTGACAGTTTTCTAATTATTGTATGTGAGAGCTCAAAACTCTATCAGTTAGCGGTGCATCAGAAATTCAATACAGGTTATTCGTATTTTGTCAAACACCACGATCTGAAGCAAGCTTCAAACTCCAGGCTGTATTGTTTTAAGGGAGGGTGTTGTTCCATGACGTATAGGTTGGGAAAGTTGCAAGAGAACTCTATATTATTGAATCTTGCTTCAGATGGAGGGATCATTGTTTGAATTGCTGCTGCAGTATAAATTTCTATCGTTCTATGGTTAATTTTCTCAATTATGTTTTTGAGATTTATCGGTCTTCTATCATGCTTCATGTTGCTTCTGCTCTAGAGGCTAGATTCTTAGTTCTTAAATCTTCTCCAAACAATGGCATCAGGCATGATGAAATCGATGAAACCTGGTTTTGAAGAACCTCAAGAGCAAGTTCATAGGATACGGATTACACTTTCATCCAAAAGTGTAAAGAATCTTGAGAAAGGTAAACTGTTTTTGTTTTCATCGTTTCTATGACTTCCCAAGTTACGATATTTCCTGAAATCAAACTCCATTGTTCAAGAATTCTCTTTCCTGGCTTGTGTATATGCAGTTTGTGCTGATCTTGTTCGGGGTGCAAAAGACAAACAACTCAAAGTCAAGGGACCAGTAAGAATGCCCACGAAAGTGCTGCATATAACGACTAGGAAGTCACCATGTGGTGAAGGTATGATTTTATCCCGAGGATAGTAACATATGGAATCAAAATAAACCTTATTTGTTTGCACAATATGTCTTATCTGTCAAGAGATTCGTTTTGTATTCCAACCTTTTCTCTAGATCATTTACTTCTGCTACTGCTTAACATTCTTCAGTAATTTTAGTTTAGCTACTATCTAAGGTTCTCTAGGTTGCAGACTTATTTCGATCATTGTCTCCAGTCTTGTATGTCTGTGATTTATCTCGAACCAGTTGTTACCACGACAGTGTGTAAGGATATCCTCTTCTGTTGAATTAATCACTTGTGTAATCAGGTTTCCTTGCATCTGATGCTAGGAACCAACACTTGGGATCGTTTTGAGTTAAGAGTTCACAAAAGGGTCATCGACCTCGTAAGCTCATCTGAAGTTGTAAAGCAGATTACATCGATCACCATTGAACCTGGCGTGGAGGTTGAAGTAACAATCGCAGAGCCGTGAAAGCTTAGCTTCTCAGTTGTGTTTGTGTTTGTGTTTCTACCTACGGATTTAGTGACGATTTAGTGAGATGAATTTTTGAGCAGAGGGCGTCTTCTTTTCCCTGTTAGTGGGCTTAATGCAGTCTTGATATGTGCATTGAGATACGGTGGAATTTGCTTAGTTTATCTAGTTAGTTTTGAGCAATCAGATCCTGAATAAGACTTCAGATCAGGTGTGTACTTTCAATGTTTTAGCTCTCAATGAAGCGGGTTGGTTCGGGGCTGATTGTGAGTGTATCTGCAATACTTTGGCCATTGCATTAACGTCCTTACACATATAGGTGCCACAACAAAGCGGTTTGGCTAGTGTAATGCACTCTTAAGGCCTGCCAGACATTGCGATTATGAAATGATAGCAACATCAAGTACCGTTAAATTTAGGGGATTACTATATGCACATCCGTTTTATTATCTACACACCTTTATTTTTCAAATTATCAAAATACTTCTAGAGTATTTTCACTCAATTTCGACATTGTCTTTTCTTTACTTTGATGATTGGTATTTTGTTTGTTTTGGGTTATAATTTTTTCGTAGTTTAAGAATACACAAGTATAATCTTACAAATTTTGTTGGAGATTTATGAAATAAAAAATAAAAGAACAAAAGAAAGAGAGGATTGATTTATCAAATTGTTAGATTTTTGAAGGTTGATTTTTTTAAATATTTTTAGATTTTTATAGGTTTGTGTTCGTATTTTTGTTTTTTTGGTGTTTTGGTAAATGTTTCATTGGCTTGGGTCGAAGGATAAACTCATTAGATTTTTTGAATAGAGACACCATCAAAGCATTTCTCTTTTGAAAGAAGACGTAGTTCAACCGCATCTCTCTTTCGGGAGAGACGCTTTGGAACATCTCTTCTTAAGGTGAGATGTGGTTGTATTTGGGTTGCATTTCTTTTAAACGTGAGTTGCGTTTGGGTTGCCTGTGTTTTGAAAAAAGATGTGTATATGTTCTATTTCTCATATATCTCTATGTATTGTAGAATGGAAAATAATTTGAATGTATATATATGATGGACTAGATTAAGATGACAATTGATTAAAATAATTGTTATATCACGGATACGAAGAATGAAATTGATTACAGATATATTTTTTTATCGATATATCACGAATACAAAGTTTGAAATTGATTGTAGGATACTAAATGATATATTTTTTTGATTGGTTGGTTTATGAAGTAGAAGATATTTGTTGATTGTGAGGATGATGAACTTGATTATTTATTTGTGTTTGCAATAAAAGATGTGTTTTGTAGTCGTAATAAATTTATTGAGGTTGTAAGAAATATTGAGAGAAAGTATAATATTGTTATATTTTGTTTAAAGAATAAATGTATAACAAATAAGGTTTGGTTTAGGTGTGAAAAGAGTGATAAATATAGGATGAGTAGAAATATTGACGTTGAAAATAATAGGTGAGGATATTAAAAAGGAGATTATTCATTTTTTTGACAAGAAGGTACGTCGATGGTTATGTTTATTAGAAGTTGAATGTAATGAACATATAAGTATGAAAATTAGAAATGAAGATAGGAGTTTTGTGATGTGTTATGCAATAACTATTATATGACATATATGCTTATCAATATCACATATGACATCATAAAATATTCAATACAAATATTGTGTTTGTATATTCTTATTTGGTATAATTATTATATATATTTTCATGAGTATTAGAGTTTGATAGCACATATAAAACAAACATGAAAGAGTGTTTCTTCATGTTTTAATGTAGTTTCTTATATGGTGTGTAACAGTTGTATATACTCTATACTTTTAGGTATAAGGTGTCTTTTCTTGAGCTTATTGGGTTCACATCAATTAATACAATTTTTTATGGCATTCTTTTTATTAGTGTGGAGAAGAAAGAAATTATGTTTGAGTATCGAGGTGTGTGAGAGTTATTTACTGTAGACAATTTTTCACGTGTAATATGCAATGATCGTGATTTGGCATTCATGAATGTCATTCAATTCAGAATTTTGTGATGTCACATGCTTCGTGAGAAATATATTGAAGTATTTATTAAGAAATTGATATGGAATAAAGATATGATGGATGCATTTGGTGCGAGTTGGAAGAAGGTTGTTCACTCGTCAAATAAGAGTAGCTAAAGAGAAGCATTGGAGGTAACATAAAGTAGAAATTTTTTCTAAGATATGGTGGGTGCATTTAGTGCGAGTTGGAAGAAAATTGTCCATTCGTCGGATAAGAGTAGCTATAAAGTAATGGAGGTAATAGAATTGAAGTGAATTTTTATCTTTTATGTTAAAGAGTAGTGGTTGAACCTGTATTAAAAGAGAATAGTCTTAACGTGAACATATAAAGTAATTTATTATGGTACTCATACAACTAATATGTATGTAAAGTTAATTGTACATATGGTTGAGGGTGTGAGGACACTCTAGAATAGATCATTTCTCGTTAGGAAGTTATGATCTCTTTTTAAATATCAATTTTCTTGGTTCTTATATTAGCTCATCTTTTCAAAAGAACACTTCAAGACAATTGGACTTTGAATCGTCAAAAGAGATGATATCAAACTTTATGAGTATATTTGTTAATGCTTGAGTGAATGTTATTGGAAATAAAAATGATACGTATCAAGTCATTGACGTACTTTTAGGACAAAAGAAGGAATGGTAACATGAAACTCGTAGAAAGTGTTTGAAGGAAGTAACATATTTGCTTGACCTATACTCACAAGTTTTTATGGAGGATGAAAATGTTAATGTTGCTATTTGTCAGTGTTATGTTCCACTAATTATTGGATGCTCATACTAAACACATGTTAAAATTTCTTTGCTTTCTACTCATTATCGTATGAATGATCGTCATGATATAACATTACCTTTTGTAGATGATACATTAATGTTATATACTTTGTACTCACGTTCTATGAACTATATCTTTATATCTTTATATGAAAAAAGAATAATTAGTTAAACAAAATTTTTAAAACATAAAAGGCATAACTGCACCGTGTTCCTTACCAAGTGAGATACACGACTTGGTCGCGTCAATCACCAACTTAAACTTGTACACCAGACACGTTTCTCTTAAAGCGAAAAATGAATCAAAACATTAAAAAAAATATCAAATCAATGATATATCTCAAAAAATTATTGAATGATTATTTGAATCGGTTTCTTTTTCTCTCTCTTCTATAACAATGTAGGATGGAAAAATCATGCGTTCGAGGTTGTCGGAACATGGGCGTGAACTTCACGGGTGAGGGTGGAAACACACCCATAGAAAAGAGAAAACGACAGTGATTTTGCTGTAAGGATAAGATAGGAAAGAGGAAACAAGCTGTACGAATAAGATGAATTTTCAGTTTTACTAAGAATAAATAAGAAAAAAAAGCGTGGATAGTAAAAAGGGGTGTGTGCTTAAATTTATGAGGCAACTCTGCCTTTATCATTCCCTCCAGAAGAAAGTATCTTAATATCAGCATCTTACCATACCATGGTATTATTGTTGCATGTCTAACACTTGCTCTCATGGTGTTTGTTGGCTCAGCTTGAATAAGCACGTTTAGTTAACCATGTAAAAATAAATACATGTTTAGCTCGGATCATCTTTAGTGAAGCTTGTTTAGCCAAGCATATTGAACTTTTACTGTTCCATAAAGCAAAGTTAAACAACTGGCCAGGTTGGGTATAGCATCAGTGAACGATTAAATATTTCAATGTTACGAAAAAATCGTACAGGAAGAAGGATTTTGATACCTAACCAAGAAAAGCACAATTTTGACTAGATTTCTTGTAAAAGATTTGATTTTTGAATGAATTAATGTAGAAGGTTGCGGTTGGTTACAACGAGCCGCTTGTGTTCAAGGATGTCCAACTCGGCTTGCGTTCGGTCCATGTTCAGCTTCGCTCAAAGCTCAAACATGAAAAGGATTTCAAGTCGACTTACAGACAATCAAGAGGTCCTGCTTGGCTTGTTCGATTCATTCACCAGCACCATATATGGGTATGAGTAGAATACGATTTGATGGCTCCAGGTGAGGGCAACTTTCAAGAATTAGGTAGTTATGGGATAGAAGGATGTCTCTGAATAGCATGAATTAGGAGAATATGCCTCACAATCAACTGTTCTCCCCTGCTGACAAATTGCAGAAGAAACTTGAACATGGTCGACTCACAAGTTGAAGGTCGTGAGTTTAATACACGGGGGCATGCATCTCGCTTCAGCCTCCCCATTGTAACCCCGCAAAAACAAGATAGAGAAAAGTTGTTACTTGAAGTGATTTTATGGGCAAATTTGATAATAATTACAGTATGAAATACCTCGATAACTATAATTCTCAATCTTCAACACCATATGGCGTTCAATT
This sequence comes from Brasenia schreberi, assembly GCA_036023115.1. Classification (NCBI taxonomy): domain Eukaryota; kingdom Viridiplantae; phylum Streptophyta; class Magnoliopsida; order Nymphaeales; family Cabombaceae; genus Brasenia; species Brasenia schreberi. Next base: position 15,497,328 of record JAYKKT010000064.1, read on the forward strand.
TATTGCAGCAAACTGTAATTCTCTCTTCATCCTATGTACTGTGGCTAGAGAGCCTCAAGCTTCCAGTCATCAAATTCATGCTTTCTTCCTAGAGAACTTAGACCGAGCTCCGCTCTTCTTGAGTCAAGGAGTTCAATCTGTGTCTTGACCCACGGTGGGTCCATCGGTTGAATTCGTAAACTTTCACGGGTATCCTTGTGAACAAAATCTGGGGCCTTTGGACTCCTCTGCAAGATGACAGGAGCATGAATTTGTATTTGAAACTGAAGTAGACATACAAACTATAAAGTATGGATTACCTTGCTTTGCCTATTGTCCCACCATTCATGTGGATTTGCAAAATACAACTGCCATAAACGCAAAGGATCAACTTGTTCCATCTCATCACTCGGGTCACTTGAGACTACATCAAAATCCAATGTAACTTGAGAAAAGCTGAATAGTGACAATGAGCACATACAAAAAACAAAATTCATGCACCATAAATATGCCAAATTGCATCTTATGATTAATTAAGGAGATCTCTCTCTGTACCCGCAACTAAATGGGATCTAAAGGAAGAACAACAGATTAAGGTGATGCGATCTACAAAGGATATAGAAAACTCAAACACAAATAGCAAGGTATACGATTTAAGCTTGACATGCAAAAATTGAGGTTACAATCATAACCAGAGAGACGAGATGAGTCCAACGGTAACATGATAACAAGGAAGAGCACAACAGCAAACAAGAATCTATGTAGTTAACCCCACTTAGTGTTGGATAAGTATTGGTTTGATTTCGGACTAGAGATCCGTCTTTGTACAAATGTTGCTTCCACAACTTCCTGTTAGGCTGTTACTCCAGGAAAGCGTTTCCTGAATTTCATCACATCCATTTTTCTCATACTGGTCGAGAAGCCTGAACTTCCACATGAATGCTAGAAAGTAGAAACCAAGCAATTTTAGTTAAAATTAAATAATAACCTAAAGGAAATTCCAGCCAGCTTGTCTTCCATATCCATAACCGTTCTTATCACAGATACACGAACAATGGTTTACAAATCAGAGCCTACGGCTTTTAAACACAAGCAAGCTTCCAATTTATCATGGATATTTGCCATATGATCAAAAGTGCAACGGTATCAGTGGCTCAGCATGAACGCATCTGCTTCCCTAAATGTACCTATGGTAGCCTTGCACTTCTGTACAGCAATGATGCCCGACAACCTCTTTTTCCATGACTAGGAAAAAAGGAATCTATGAAGAAGATTTTGTTCTTGCTCTTTGTCACAACATGTGATAGGCGGAAGCGTGGGGCACACTGATGGAACAAGAGACATGTCGGAGTCATGGTTACAGGAAAATCATCTTGGAGATGAACTCTCTTTGTCTAACCGAGATTCTTCTCAGGGCGGAGGGAGAGGAGACACACCATGTCTCAGTTTATGCGCATAAAACACTGTCTATGCAGAGATTGGCAAATTCAGATTCTCCATGTACTTAGGGAGTGCAACCAGAGACAGATTGCCGATTGCCACACATAGCCTCAGCCTCTCGCTGGGGAGGCATGTATGGAGCACGCCACCAGCAGAAGTATTACTTGACCTCCTAGCAGGCTGCATGGGGATATACTTTGCTAGAGAGCGCGGTAGCTCTTGCTCACAGGCTTTGCCCCCTCTCTGTGCAAGAAAAACAAAGATCAAAGATGTTTGATGAATAACAATATTTGCATGTTATTCATTTTCAGTGGTTCACTCGTCGAACCATACACACTTTAGAAACAGTGCTCTGTTCCTAACTTGGCAGCTTCAGAAATGCTCCAAAGTGCAGGTAGAGAATAAGAGTCCTAATGTAACCGGGGGCAATGCGTTAGGTGTTTTTTGCTGCAGTGCATGTGAGTAACTATCACCTTACAGATGCAAATTCCTCAGGTGACAAACAAATAAATGACGAAGCAAAGGCAAAACTTTCCTACTAAACCATTTGGCACCTTTGACCTACCAGAGCATCAAACGTCAAACCTGATAAATACTTTATAAATGACCTGATGTTTCCTAAATGACAGTTACAGAAAGAGCTCTATTGAAAAGGAAGGACATGCAAAAGTGACTCACCAAGGCGTGCCATTTGCATTTTTTGTAACTCGAATTTTGCCAGATGTTTTGGCCCAATGTTCTGAAGATTTTGTTGGACGAAGTTCAAATCGTTCACAATTACCTGCATAATGCCCAAAGATACTTGAGAAAATTACCTTGGAAATATAACAGGACAGACAATGTAGAGAAGTTGCACCAAAATCATCAGGTATTTCATTCCTTGAGAAACTAGTAAAACCAAAATCATCATGCATTTCATTCCCTAAGAAATTAGTAACAACTGTAGACACCCTGTGTGAAACAATCTTAGTGATAATGACATGATTCAATGCACAAAACAAAATGTGAATATCCCGCTCCACATCTTGATGAGATTGCAGATTAAATGTTGCAAATTCTGTTCCAGCAAGAACGCTAGTTCATTTGTTAAAAAAGACAACCTAATTCAACTCCCAGAAGAAAGGATCAGGCTTCATCCAAGTGTTGACCTGGGACTGACCACGATGATCAAATTGGCAACTACTGAAACCTATTGACTCCTAAACTACGGTTCCATAAAAGCATAGCTACCCACATAGCACAAGAGGTTTAAATGCATAGCATGCTCTTTAAATGTGAACATACTGATAAATTAGCCCTTGCATAGCTCTTGGAGACAAAGAAACAGTGAAGCCTAAACAAGAATTCTTTAACAAAAACCCAAAGGCCATCACAGGGAGAGACATCTACTAAAACTACAAACAGTTGGAAAAAATGCCGCAAAGCAAAGAAGAAACCCTAACTGGAAAACCACATCTGTGCAAACTCTGGGCATATATAATACAAACACAGCTGGAGTCGACCAAAGGTGATCTGGCTCTATCAAAAGCTCAGCCAAGAAAAAGATGGTTCTAGTATAACAACAACAACAACAATAACTAAACCTTTTCCCATACTACATGGGGCCTGCTACATGAATTCTTTGTTTCCACATAGTCCTATCATGTGGCATGCTAGCAGTTAACTCAATATAAACTAGATCATTCATTATAGTTTCTTTCCAACACTTTTGTTGTCGTCCTCTCTCTCTTTTAACATTTTCACAATTTATTTTTTCATATCTTCTTACGGGAGCGTCCTTGAGTCTTTCTACATGTCCAAACCATATTAAACGATTTTCTCTCATTTTATCCTCTATTGGTGCTACTCCCAATTTGTTTTTAATAACCTTATTATGTATACAGACTTTCCTTGTGTGACCACTCATCCATCTTCATTTCTGCTATAGACATCTTTTGCACATGTTGATGATTAACTGACTAACACTCACAACCATAAAACATAGTAGTGCTTTATAATATTTACCTTTCAACTTTCATGTTATCTTCTTATCGCATAGAATAGTTGATGCCCCTCTCCATTTTAACCAACCGACATTAATTCTCTTTGTAACTATCTCCATTAATTTTTTCATCACTTTGAAAAATTGACTCTAAATATTTAAAACTTTCCTTTTGAGGGATGCAATGTGTGTCAATCTTAATTTCTATATCCTCTAAAGTACCCAAATGATCAAACTTACATTTCATATATTTTGTTTTTGTTCTACTAAATCAAAGCCTTTACTTTCTAATGTTTCTCTCCATAGTTCCAATTTCCTATTAACTTTTTCTTTAGACTCATCCACTAACACAATGTCATATGCAAATAACATACACCAAGGTACTTCATCTTGAATATATTTTATTAACTCATCAATGACTAATATAAATAAATATGGACTTAAAGCTGATCCCTTATGTAACCCAATCTTAACTTCAAAGGAGATTATCATTCCTTCACGAGTCCTCACGCATGTTTTTTGCACAATCGTACATGTTTCTTATAAGATTTATACATGTCAATGTGATACCTTCCTTTTTTCAAGGTTCAGTGAAGAACATCTTTTGACACCCTATCGTAAGCTTTTTCTAGATCAATAAATATCACGTGAAGGTTCTTTTTTTTACTCTAAAATGTTGCATAAGACGTCTCAATAGGTGAATCACTTCAATAGTAGATCTATTGGGCATGAATCCAAATTGTTTCTTTGTTGTACTTGATACTTGTCTTAACCTACATTTAATAATTCTTTTCTATAATTTCATAGTATGACTCATTAACTTGATACATCGATAATTCTGACAATTTTGAAGGTCTCCCTTGTTCTTATATATGGGTATATCACTCTCTATTCCTCGGGCATCTTTTGGGTTCTGCATATTTCATTAAATAGTCTTGTGGGCCAAGTGAGCCCCAACCCTCTTAAACTTTTCCATACTTCTATAGAAATATTGTGTGGTCCTAGAGATTTACCAACCTTTGTATATTTAAGAGCCTCTTTGACCTTACTTTTTCAATACGCCAATAGAAATTGTGGTTTATATACTTTTCTGATTTGACTAACTCTCCTAAGCTAATACTACCATATGTATTTTCATTAAAAAGCTTATAAAAATAATTTTCTATCTATTTTTGAGATCATCATTTGCCACTAGAATATTTTGATCCTCATCTTTGATGCATCTAACAAAACTAAGATCCTTAGCTATCCTAAAAATATCTCTTCACCTTTTTTTGAGTTAAAGCTTTTTATATAAATCCTCCCTAATTTTGGCTTTTGCTTCACTAACGGTATTTTTCACTTCTTTATTTGCTTTTTTATATGCATCCCAAGTTTCACTAGTCTTCTTTGTATAATGCAATTTGTAATATGCCTTCTTTGCCTTGATTACCACCAAGCTTCTTTTTGTTCTAGTATGCCTCCCTTAGATTCGCCTAACACATCTTTTGCCACTTCTCTAATATGTATAACTATATTGTTGCACATATCAGAAGACCTACATAATTCCAAGTATCCGTTTGAAAAACTTTTGTTTAAATATATTTTCTTTCTCACATTTGAGGTTCCACCATCTAGTTTGAATAGCTCTATGTACTCTATTCTTCTTTGTCCACTTTTTTACTTGGAAATCCATTACTAAAAGTCGATGTTGAGTAGTTAAGCTTTCTCTTAGAATTACCTTGCAATCTTTACAACACGATCTATATTTTTTCTACAAACAAAATAATCAATTTGTGTTTATGATAAGCCACTCTTATAAGTAATTAAATGTTAATTTTATTTTTTTAAAAATTATATTGGCTATAAAGAGCAGTGTTATCCGTATCGCACCGTATCGTATCGTATCGTGGGGCCACCACGATACGATACAGGGGCCCATATCGTGAAACCCACAGTATCGCACCGTATCGTACGATACAGGCGATACGCCTTAGGACCCTTATAAAGGGTCTCGGGCCGATTGAAACCCGAGATTTTTCACGGGTTTCCTCTCTCTTCTTGGGTTCCTCAAGCTCCCTAAGAGCCGATTTTCGCCTCCTTAGTGTTCAAAGCTCCAAAATCGTGCCTTACGGTGCCTGTGCAAGCCTCCAAACTCGAATTTTGGTATATTTTTAATGTTTTTTTCATTATTTTCCTTTATATTTGTTGTTTTTTTTTGTGTTATTTCGGGTTTTTTTTATTGAATGACAAAATATGAAGTTATTAAGTGTGTGTATACGATTTTTATTGCATTCATGAAGTGGGAGACACTCGATTTGAGTGTTATTTGAAGATTGGGGGATTTACGAAGTGCTTTTATTTTCAGGTTTTTGTTTGAATTAAAGTACTCCATTGAGATGGCAGGAAGGAGTGGTAGACTCTCATTCAAAGTCTGATGATCTGGCATGGCAGTGGGGTATACCAGATGAGGGTTCAAGGTTAAAAATCATATGCTTATTTTATGAAAAGGTGGTTAGTGGTGGAATTTCAAGGTTGAAACACCCCCTAATAGGAACCAAGAAAGAAGTTGCTCCATGCACAGGCAGAGTTAGAAGTTTGCCAGAAGGTATTAAATGGCAATGCCTACAGATGATTGAGAACATACAAGAACGGAGATAACAAAAGGATGATTTTTAGATGTATGAAGAAGCTGATGATTCTACTGCCACTAGATTTGGATTCACTGATAGTTTGCCTTCAGATGCTCGAACAGAGATTGGTAGTAGCAGTTCATGAGCACCTACTAAAGGAAAGAGGATTGCAGTTGAAGACTTTGGAGGTAGCAGAAGAGGAAGTTCAGGAAGGAGTAGAGGAAGAGCTTCTTCTTCTAGCATACATTCGTTCTTTCCTCCTTCCACTACACCTGGTGCTCAACCAGGAATTCGTGTTGCTATGGCTTCAGAACAACTGCATGATCAGGCAAACCTTGCAGTGGGAAGATGGTTTTATGATGCATGTATTCCATTTAATGCAGCAAATAGTTTTCATTTTCAAGCAATGGCAGATGCAATTGCAAACATTGATCCAGGATATAAGATGCCCTCTTATCAGAAGTTGAGAGGGAAGATATTAGATCAGACCATAATTGAAGTGCAACAATACTGTTCGACTTTGAGACAGACATGGAAGGAAACAGGATGCACTATTATGGCAGATGGATGGACCGATAGGCGAGAAAGGACATTACTAAACTTTCTTGTATATTGTCCTAAAGGACTCATGTTTTTGAGATCTCTAGACATGTCAGAGGAGAGGCACACTGCAGAGATCCTACGAGAAGAATTTGATAAGATTATATAGGAGGTTGGGCTACAGAATGTGGTCCAATTGATTACAGATAATGCAGCTAACTACAAAGCAGCTGGGAAGGAGTTAGCTGATATTTATGAGACTTTCTACTGGACACCATGTGCAGCCCATTGTTTAGATCTCATCCTCGAGGACATTGGTGAGATGGATGAAATAAAGGCAGCAACTGAGTGTTGCCAAGATATTACAAAATTCATTTACAACCATGCATTTATTTTGTGTATGATGAGGAGATATACAGAAGGTGCAGAGCTTCTTCGCACAGCTGTAACTCGGTTCGCAACAAACTTCTTATATGTACAAAGTATTGTGACACAGAAGCAAGCTTTAAAGAGAAGCAAGCTTTGAAGAGAATGTTCTCCTCAGATGAGTGGCAACAATTTGCAGAGTTGCCTCAAAACAGAAGAAATAGAAAGTTGAATGAGATTGCAGAAACAGTTTTTAAAAGTTCATTTTGGAATGCATGTGTCAGATTATTGAAAATTACTTGTCCATTAGTGAAAGTTTTGAGATTGGCTGATAGCGAGGAGAAACCATCTATGGGCTACCTTTATGAAGCCATGGACAGGGCAAAAGAAGCCATCAGAAATAATTTTAATGAAAAAAAGAGAGATTATGTGCCCGTGTGGAAAATAATTGATAGTAGATGGAATAAACAATTGCATCAACCTATTCATGCAGCAGCATATTATCTAAACCCATCATTCAGGTACTCAGGAACCTTCAAAAGGGACGGTGAGGTTAATCGAGGAATCATTGATTGTATCGACAGATTAGTCCCTGATGAGAGTATAGCAGATGCGATACATCGAGAGATGGAGATATATGATAATGCTCTTCACTTGATGGGTTTGCCTGTTGCAATTCGCAACCGCTCTACGATGCGTCCAGGTACATTGTTTATTTTCATATTTAAGTTGCATCTTACATTACTGTGGATTATTATGTCTCTAATGTTTGTATTTTTTTTACAGATGTTTAGTGGAATAGGTTTGGAAGTGATTGTCCAAACCTTAGAGATTTTGCAGTCAGAGTCTTAAGCCAAACCTGTAGTGCAACAAGTTGTGAAAGAAATTAGAGTGTTTTTGAACACATCTATACAAAAAAGCGCAACAGGTTGGAATACAAAAGGCTTAATGATTTGGTTTATATTCGTTGTAACATGCGCCTTCGTGAAAGGTAATGTTGTATTACTTTCAAATTTTCAATTCAATATTATTTAACTTCAATTTTCAATTGTTAATATTACTTACTAATTGTTTATCTTTGTTTGTGTCGTAGGCAATTAAAAAAAGTAAATAGAGAAGAAAGTCAATTCGATCCAATAAGTTTGGATAATTTTGATATATTAGAAGATTGGGTTATGGAAGACACTGAAGAAAATGCCCTCCTAACAGAAGAAGACGTCGCCTGGATTAATTTGGAAGGAGCGCAACAATATTATGGAGATGAAGAATTTGATTTTGAAGAAGAAGGTGTGGGCGTGGCTGATGAAGAGGATGAGGATCTGCAACAAGGAGAAGATGAAGATTATTTAGTTAATGATCCTGATTACAATTTGTAAAATGTAACATTATATGTAACTGTAGTGTACTGTAAAGTTGTAAACTATGTCTGTATTTTATTTTTTGGATTCAAAATATGTAAATTTGGATGCAATTGTTCAATGTTGAATGCTCAATCTGTACTAAACTTACATTATATGAATTTAAAGCAATTATCAGATTTTTTCTGATTTTTTTCGATTTTTTTCAATTTTTTACTGATTTTTATTGATTTTTAATTAATTTTTACATTATTTTAATATTAAAGTACGATACGATACGATACGCCCGTATCGTGGAGCCCAGCGATACACGATACGATACGTGTCAGACAACACTAATAAAGATATCAAAAGCCATAACAAAATTTAAAATCTCCCTATCTTCCTCATTTATATCCCCCAAACCATAGTTTTCATGAATACCTTGATATCCTAATGCATCTTGCCGATATATCCATCTAAGTCTCCTAAACAAATCATCTTTCTTTGTGAAATTCTTTGAATTACTTTATCTAAATCCTCTCCAAAAGCCTTCTTTATACTATCTTCTAATCCTACTTATGGTGCATAAGCACAAACTATATTCAAAGCCTCTACACCTAACACTAATTTCACTATCATAATTTGATCACCATATTGTTGTATGTCTCCTACAGTATCCTTTAAATCTTTATTCACAATAATACCAACTCCATTTCGAGTCTTCCTTTCCTCAGTACCATAGCTTAAAACATGTATTTTCAAGTACTAATAATATGAATCTTACACATCCCTTAACTTGCCGGTCATAGTATGTGAATCTTTCTCCCATAGTTTTCTTTGCTTTTTCTCCCATCCACTTCGTCTCTTGTAAACATAGAATGTGAATCTTTCTCTGAATCATAGTATCTACCACCTCCCTTAACTTTTCGGTCAATGTTCCGATATTTCAAGTACTAATAATATGAATCTTATTGTCTAGGACTAGCTTCCTTACCCCGCATCTGTCCATGCTGAAAATGCGGAGATCCTTGTTGTAACTTATTCACTATATTTGGTCCATATTTCTTCTCTGATATTCAATAAAGTTCAAACTTCCATACATGAAAATAAACAAAAAAGAGCATGTAATCAATGCAAGGAAGACGTACAAGAGCAACTAAAACATCAAGATCAAACCACAGCTACACTCCATTATAATGTTTTTCAAAGTTATGATGAAAATATAATGCTATTTTAGCGAAAAAAACAAATTCAAATCTCCTAATACAGAAATAATAGAGGTAATATACATGAAGCTCCTCAAAGAGGTAGATGGCACCCCCAAGCCTGACAATAAAGAACGAGCAAATTCATTGGAAATCTGGCTGTCAGAAACGGATGCACTCGAGCTCTGCAAAAGAGCAGAATGGAACCCTTACACAATCAGCCTAACAGCAATAGCATCACATGCAAATGGCGCAGATGCAATCAGAGCGGTGAATATTACAAATGTAGAAGTAAACAGCTCATACTGCTTGGAAGCATCCAGTAGTCAGACGAACAATAAGCATTTGAAGCACCGTCTTAATCACATGAAGCTAGCACTCAATAGAATGCAGCCCAGTCTTGCCATGTCTAGTGCAAGTTCCGAACTTGTTCGCATATGCAGAAATTTTGCAGCTTTTCAATACCCTGTTTCTTTGGTCTTACATGGTTTTTTATTTTTCGTCACCAAGGTGACTTGAGATTCATCGTTTCACAGAAACACTAACGTCATCAACGATGAGACAAACTACAGAAGAGATAGAAGGCATGGATGTAACCTTGTAGATCATTGATATCTTCCCACTTCCATCATCCTTGACCTTACTGAAGCAATTCAAACGACCGGAGACGTAGACGAAATCACCAAATCCCAGATGCTGCTTTGCTATCTCAGCCAGCTTACCATAAAAGTCCATATTTATCCTGTCCAAACAATCCCAGTGTAAAAAATATCACGCCAAAAATAGGATTGCCCCCAAAAACACCAGGATCCAATCACTATATATATAAGAGAGAGAGAGTTCAGTAACACCAAAACGATATGCAAAGCCGAAATCATATAAAAATTGATATTGAGTAAGGTGAAAATCAAAAGGCGCTTCAAACGGAATCAAAGAATTCACCGCTAGGTTGACCTAAAATCGATGATGGGTACATGCGGAAACAACAAGAAATCGAACTTTTATTCAATTTCTGACTCACCGGAGTGACTTAACCCGTTTGTGCTGAAGTGGTGAGACCCGGAGCCTCGAAAAGACGCCGGAAACGCCCCGGGAGTTGGTGAATTCGCGGACGGGGGAGATGACGGCCTCGATGAACCTCGCGGTATTAAACAGGTGGGGCAAGCACTTGATGATGCTGGGGCGCCGGACCTTCAGGGCCTCTCGGTAGACGACGCTTCCTTCGTCGTCGGAATCGTTGCGAGTGGCCGATGACGAGGAGAAGGGCGCTTCACAGCAGGGAGAAGGCACGGCGGGGAAGCGCCCTGCAAGGAGACCGCCTCTAAGAGGGGCGATGGTAGCCCTCGCCGATCTCATCTCAAGTCCGTAGGGGCGCGCGTTAGGGTTTTAGGCAAACCCTCCACCGATACGAGCAAGCTCCATGGCCGAAAGAGGAAGGAGAAGAGGGGCATGGCGGCAACTGTGGGAGTTTGACCGCGTGTCGGTTCCTGTTACAAATACAACCGCCGAGAAGAGTCATCAACTCTTTGCACACTTCCCTTATCATGCAAACATTCCTTATTTTCGAAAATATCAAATTTTCTTTATTTTAAGAAGTTATAAGAGGGTATAATTTTAGATTTGTATAGATTTGTATTAGATTTTATATATTTTAAAAAAAATATTTCACACTTTCGACTCATCAGATTTTCTAGTGGAAATACGGCAAAACGTCTCTCCTTAAGAAGAGTCGCGAATGAGCTGCATTTATTTCAATTGAGAAATGTGTATGTTGCATCTCTTTCAAATGAGAGATGTGTATGGCCCGCGTCTTCCTTAAACGAGAGATGTACTTGGAATGCATTTCTTATGTTATATGTGTATATATACTTCACATCTTATATCTTTTTATATATTACAAAATGACAAATAACTTGAGCGAAAGTTCTTCTTACAGTGATATTTGTTATACAATAGATAAAAAGACAGAAATTATTTGTGGTGTGCTGAATGATGTATTTTTGATTGATTGGTTGATGATTTAGAAGAAACATTTATTGATTGCAAGGGTGATGAACTTGATTAGTTACTTGTGTTAGTAACAAGACGTGTTTGACAATCATAATGAGTTTATTGAGTACGTAAAAAATGTTACAAGAAAGTATAATATTGTTATTTTTTGTTCAAAGAGTAAAGGCATAACAAGAAATGTGTTGCTTGAGTATTAAATGACAAATATAGGATGAGTAGAAAGTAGAAAATATTTATGTTGAAAATAGTAGGTAAATATGCAATAAGAAGATAAATTGCTCATTTTTATTGATAGGAGAGAGTGCAATTGATGGTTATTAGAAGTTGAATTTAGTAAATGAGACATATAATCATCTTTTACGTTTATATCTTAAATACCATATCTTTATAGGAAGATTAAGTGAATCAAGTATAGTGTAACCAAGGACCTTACAAAACACCTTTGCAAACTCAAGCATATTTTGACACATTTGAATTGAGTTGATGAGTCAAATATTAGTATGGCAAGATATATTTACAATATAAAGATGAAAATAGGATTCACAAAGTGTTCTGAATAGTTATTGTATGACCCAACCACTCACCAATATCACATATGATATCGTAAGATACTCGATACAGATATTGTTAGTAATATTGTATTTACACACTCATTCTATGTAATTATTACATACATTTCAATGGTATTAGAATTTTATAAGACATATAAGATAGAAAGAGTTTTTCAATTCATGTTTAATGTAGTTTTTTCTATAGTTTATAATGTTTGTATATACTCTATAATTTTTTAAATTTAGGACATCTTTCCTTGAGATTATTGAGTTCACGTTAACATGAATTTTTCTATTGCCTTCACTTTAATGAGTGTGAATAAGAAAGAGAATTATGTTTGTGTATTGAGGTATCTAAGAGAGTTATATATTCCAAACAACTTTTAAGTCTAATATGCAGTGACTGTGATCTGGCATTGGTGAATCTCATTCAATTCATATTTCTTGATGCTACGCACTTCTTATATATACCACACATTCTAAAAAATATTGAAGCATCTATTATGAATTTGATACGGAATAAAGATATGATAGGGTGCATTTGATGTAAAGCATAAGAAGATTGTATACTCATCATATGAGAGTAGCTATAAGTTGGTATTAGAGGTAATATAATTGAAGTGAATTTTTTTTTATTTCTTCCTCTCTTATGTTAATGAACAATGGTTGGACCTATATAAGAAGAGAATAGTCTCAACGTTGATATATAAGGTAACTCATTATGATACTCATATAACTAATGTGTATGCAAAATTGGTTATTAATGCATATCGCTTGTGGTTTTTGAATATTTTAATGATTGTTTTATAATGGTGAACAGGGCGAATAATGCAACACAAGGTTTAAAAGATTCCTTGGTAGCTCAATTGGGAGATTCAATATAATTTAGAAACAAACATGTTCGTTGATTGAGTTATACATTATATAATTCAAGAAGTTATTTGAGGAATCCTAAACTATCACTAGATATTTATATTGACGTGATATAAGATATTGTAGCAAATTTATAGGGACGAGAATCCTTACACACAAGGTTGAAAGGATTCTTCGATAGCTCAATTGGGAGATTTGATACAATTTAGAAACAAATATTTTTGTTGATCAAGTTGTAGATTATATAAGTGAAAAAATCATTTGAGAATTCCCAAACAATCACTAGATATTATATTGATGTAACATAAGATATTGTAGCAAATCTAGCAAAAAAGAACCTCTACACACTCTTAACTTGATTGTATGGGAGTACAATTGTGTCGAGATAGTAGATTCAAACTCAACCATATTGTTGGTATACATTGCAACATTCATATGAGTTATCGTGTGCTCACGAGATTAATCTTCTCCTTAAATATAATGAACCGATAAAACTATCAACAATTGATTAATTTTGGAGGAAATTGGGCATGCCCCATACTACTAATAATACAAAAGAGGATACAAGTATATCTATGATGAAAACCGTTTGTAAGAAACTTAGACACCATCTACATTTAAATAAATTTATTAAGATACTAGATGAGGAGTTGAGTATTAAGTATATCACCCAATAGTAGCTACTCATTTGTCATCCTAAAGGAAGACCATATCACATATTCATAACAAAGAATTTGTCAACTTGAGAGCATGCAAATAGAAATATCTCTAGAGGAGGAAGGCGTGGAGGTGGTTATGCACATTGTCGAGGGTGCGAAGTCTCTCTAAGGGTGAGTCGTTCCTCATTAGGGAGCTGTAATTCTCTTTCAAATATTGATTTCTCTAGTTATCGTATTTGATCTTTTATTGAGAAAAATACTTCAAGATAACTAGACTTTGAACTATCATATGAAATGATAATACCCTCCTTTACGAGTGTATTTGTGAATGATTAAGTTAATGTTGTTAGAGATGTAAATTGCAGGTATAAATTGTTGGTAAACTTTTCGGGAGGGAAGAAGTGGTGGCATGAAATTTGTAGAGTTCTTGAAGGAAGTGACACATCAATGTAATCTATACTCATGAGTTTTCATGGAGGATGATGATGTTGATGTTATTCATTTTATTGCATATATAAAGGATGACTAGTGTCCCACTAACTATTTGATGTTCATGCCTGATATGAGTTTGATCATCGCTATTCAATGTAGCATAGCATTGTTACTCCCTTCTATGAGAGGGTCGACAACATTTATATCATTAGTGTCAGACGATGATCATCCAATTGTGAGGAGTGTGTTTACATTTGTTATCATCATTTAACACGGTATTTGCTAGTGGTAATGACTATCTTTATATACATAGATTATATTTAAGCATTTAGTATATCCAATTTGTGACTTATCTTTTCTTCTCTTGTATTTTTTTGTAGATACACATGATTGATGGCTCTATTATTTTCTATCTTTCTATCTTGACAATGATACCGACATCAAGTATCGAGAATTGTGATCGATCATTCCACACACATATTGAAACATTATTTCGATCCAATTGCATCCAATTATGCATTTGTTTGATTATATTAAGGGTAAAGAATGAGAAACGTAAATGCCATTCATTACAAATATCATTTATATATAGAAGTCATGAATAATAAAAAAACATCCCAAAACCTCCAAGTAAAATGTTTAAACCCCGCATGGATCATCAAAACCCCTAAACTCATGCATCCTCACCATCATTTGCTATTGTCTTATCAAATATCATCAAATGATGTATTTATTAGTAGCACTACTCATATGTCTCTATTAACAACACCAAAATAGGGTCACCCAACAATGGCCGTGACACGTATATTGAATACTATAAAGCTTATACTAGTGTGTCACATATGGTGGTTAGACGTTGATATATAAAAGTAATTACGAGTAACATTAGTATTATCTTCTAATCAAAATAAAGTTAAAGACCAAGTTAATATAGACAAATATTTATTTACCTTGATGAAAAATTATGTATCATGTTGCATAATAGGATAAGGTAGAACCAGTGCAACTAATTGATAACATCTCTCAAAATAAATCGATACATTTGAAAAATATACCACTCTACTCATGAACATATGTTGCCGAGGTGCTAAAGTGCTTAAGCTCAAAACAGTATGACCATTGTGCCTCTCAAGTAGCATCATATGACTCATATTTGTGCCTCTCAAATAGCATCACGTGACTCATATTATACCTTCGAAGTATAAGGTTCTGCCAGTTTATTTGTAATAGACAACCTTATTGGTGCAAATGAGATGCCTTGACGGTGGTAGAATTATCAAAATATTAGATCTGGCTTGCACGGTTCATTAACATCCAAACACTGAATGCGTTTATGGTAGACATGGTGGAGGTCAGATCAGGTGATCTAGCAGATCATGATGTCACCAATAAAACACGCAACGTCATAATCTCCCAGTTCACTTGATCGGTGGCACTGACTGAATCTATGCATCTTGCAAATTGTTTGCCTTTTCTCACCAAGTATGGCTAAGGAACTTGCTTCGGGATGGGCTACTACTGGCTACTGGCTTTAAAAGGGTCTCAGCTCTCTCTCTCTCTCTCTCTCTCTCTCTCTCTCTCTCTCTCTCTCTCTCTCTCTCTCTCTCTCTCTCTATATATATATATATATATATATATATATATATATATATATATATATATATATATATATATATATATATATATATATATATATATATATATATGTATGTATATCAGATCAGGTGATCTAGCAGATCATGATGTCACCAATAAAACACGCAACGTCATAATCTCCCAGTTCACTTGATCGGTGGCACTGACTGAATCTATGCATCTTGCAAATTGTTTGCCTATTCTCACCAAGTATGGCTAAGGAACTTGCTTCGGGATGGGCTACTGGCTACTGGCTTTAAAAGGGTCTCAGCTCTCTCTCTCTCTCTCTCTCTCTCTCTCTCTCTCTCTCTCTACATACATATATATATATATATACAGGAAAGCTCAACACTGTTATGGACTAGACCATCTGTAAAATCTTAGCAAACCTGCCAACTGTCAATACGGCCGGCCCTGCCCCAGCTCTTGTGAGTGGATGAAGATATGGTCCGATTCAACCCCGCACTTGAAGGGCTATAGGCCAGGCCATACTTCACTGGGCTGAAAATTTCGTCAATTGATAAATTCTCATTTCATGTCTAAATTAACTGATTTTAATAAGTAAAAGAAAGAATTAAACAAAAAGTAATACCTCACCGGGCTAGGTTATCAACCACAAGTTGAAAGTCAAGAGTTCGATACCGGAGGTGTTCATCTGACGAACTCCAAAAATGGAAGATCATGTCTCATTGGGGCTGTGAAACTATACAGGAGACAATAGCCAGGATAAGTTTGTCTTAACTATTCGGCCAGCGAATCATTTTCAATATGGATGGAGACACAAAGGACAGCTCTATTTTTTTTTTTGGGTACAATGGGGTGGCCAAAGCCAGATACACACACAGGGTATGAAACTTATGACCTCCAACCTCATGAGTCGACCCGCTGGCCAGGCGAGCTATTGCTCCTTGTGCAAGAACAGCTCATTTTATCTGTGATGTGGGAGAGCGACGCACATAGACAGACCACATATTCCAATATATGTTAGATCTAGAGTCGAATTATCATTTAACTCCAAAAATGAAAGATTATGTGATATTGTGATTGCAGAACTATACAGCAGATAAAAATCATGGTGGATCTGTCTTAGTGATCCTGCCAGCGAGTCATTTTCAATGGATCGAGACACAAAGAACAGCTCGTTTTACATGTGCACGTAAATCATGCAAGCACAAACAGACAAAAGTGACATATTCTAATATGTCTTTACCGTTTAAGATAAGGACATATCTCAAAAAGGAAACGTATCAACATGAGCATGGTTCATCTTCTAGCGAGTGGATTATGGATATGTTGTTTGACTAAATTGGGTGGTTCAGTTCCCATGGTTCTATGTTAAAATTTACATAGTAGGGTGGTGGAAGTTCATTACTTTACAGTAATTTCTCCATTAAATTGATTCATGAGGTTTGCTCTGTTATCACTTTTAGTTCATTTTGTTCTGCTTGTTTAGAAATGGCTTCTACGTGATTATCTGAGCCCCATTATGATGCATCAAATTACAGTAATTTCTTTAATGATTTGAGTTTGAAAAGGTTTCTTGATGTTGCCACTTTATCAGATTCAAATATGACCCAAGTTGAACGAGAATAAATGATGTTAACCAAAATGCACCAAGTTAATAACTGAGAAGCACCCAGATCATTTGCTCAATTTGCAGATTACTCAGACCCCTTGCTGCAGGTGGGGAGTTCAATTTCCAGAGGTGCACATGTTTATATTAGGCTTCCACCTTTTCTAAACACAAAAAAAGAGAGAAAGTAAGAAAAAAATAGTTCACGGTTTCAAGAATGGATATAATATACTGTGGCTCACCCTAAAAGATCTACCGTCCATGAAAGCAATCGATAAAATGAAGGTTATAGTAGACATGTTCAGTTCCGGGTTACCTGAAACTCTTGTCTAAACCGTTTGGTGGCCGGTTTCAGTTTCTGATCTAGAACTGTCGGTTTTGTTGACGTTTCGATTTTAGATCTGGAGCTGTTAAAAAAGATTTTTTTTGAAAAACTGTGAATGCAGCCCTTGCAACTCAAACCCTCCATGCTTAGTTCAAAATGACAGCCTTATATCATTGGGTAAAGAGGGTTCTTATGACTCAAAACATGAGAACACCTATATATACCTAATATATAAGTGTTTCAAATCACAAATGGCAAACAAGAAGAGTCAAACTTTCCACTTCTACATACAAAGTAGATGTGAGAATTCTTGTTAATGTAAATATTAAAAATAACATAATATTTAATAAATGACAGTTTGAAACCGCCTATTCCAGATTGGTTTCTAAAATTCATGAACCATAACCGATCCAGGAAATCTCCGGTTTCTGTTACGGTTCTCAACCCAGAGCTGTCAGTTTCGGGTTCTGGCAGTTTCAAGGTCAATTTGGTTCCAGTTCGAACCCCGGGCCGGTTCCAAACTGGCCATGTCTAGGGTAGAGTGAATGGAGGAGCCTGTGATTGTACAATCCAGTGCTTCCATCCAAGGAACCCCTTTGATTGAGAAACATCTGTGGCCCCGTTTGCATGCACACATAGTCTTAACAGTCGTGAATCTGCTTGGCATACATACCGATAGCCACAAATATTTCATTTCGCTAAAAGAAATACAAAATAAAATATCTATACATAATTCCCACAGGGCCAAAAATCCACAGGCAACGTACAACAGGATGTTTTCCTTTGTTTTTGATGCAAAATTAGTAATTCACTACTCATTCTTTTGTAGCCTAGTCCACCCAACCCTAATATTTTTCCTTGTATGCTCTTTCTTTGAATCCAATTAAATCTCAACTATCTAATTGAAAAATAAATTATTTATATTTGAATTTAAAACAAAAAAGTATTTTTTATATTACAAGTATACTTAATCCAAAAACAACCTTTTTAATTAAATTTAAATAGTTTATCTTTCAAATTGGATAGTTGAGATTTATTTAAATATGATAGCATATATATATATATATAGGTAATTGTAAATGCTCAAACCCCATTCATGCTCCAACATCTTTAACGTTTGATTAAACACGTTCATCAATGAAGATTTGAATTAAAGGTACGGTTACATTAAATGCTTTTATTTTATCATCTTAAATATTGAACAATTGATATGGTAAAGTAGTTTTGAATACAAATAGGGTTTTAATATTTAATACTACCTCTCTCTTTCTATATATATATATATATATATATATATATATATATATATATATATATATATATATATATATATATATATATATATATATATATATATATATATATATATATATAGTTCTAAATGCATAATGTCTTCGGGTGCATAGTTGTGCATAAACTTCTCCACCATTTGATTGCTACGATCAATTGTAGAGATTTAAATTATGAATAGAAAAATGCTTATATTATTTTTCACCAAAAGACATTATGCACTTTGAGTTACCTTTATTTGTTTATGTATTTTGATATGCTTTGCTAACATATACACACATGTTGGCGTAATCTGGGAGTACCGATCCCCGCGACGCTAGCCATTGGGTCACCCCATCAAGGGCGATTCAACAATCATCGTTCAGAAGTACCTACTCTCTGAAGACACTAGCAGTCCTTATATACACACACGTGCGTGCACACACACACACACAAACACACACATATATATAAGTGTGTGTTTTTATCGCTCCTGTTGCAAAATTTTAAACAATTGAACAGCCTAACATAGATAATTTGTTGAGTAAGGAGATCTTTCTGTTGGCAACCTCGTGGACGCACCCTGGTATTTGCAGGCCAGGTTCCGAAAACGACTTGGTGCATGCCCATGCAGCTTCACGCAGACGATGTCCGTGATGCGGTAGGTGAACACTATTTCAACTGTCTCATTCCTATATTTAAATTGTGATTGTTCTTAGTAAGTGACTCGTGCCCATAGTTTTTGGGTATAAGATTGCATAAACTTGAAGGAAAGCCATATTCTAATATGTTCATTGCACACAAATACGTCAAAGCAATTAACCTTACTAAAGATTGAAACAAAATAAAATGAAAGTTATTAGGAAAACGTCCTAAAGTCACATCAGCTATCGCATATTCCGGGACCAGAACTGGAGAGGGGATGATTGATTAGCTCTTTGGCTTATTGAGCTGAACATTATGTAATTTTTCAACAGAAAATTTATTTTTCTAGTCTAGATTAAGTCAAATTATTTTTTGTACAAATTTCTTGTTTAAAAACTGCATATAGGTATATAAAAACTGCATATACTTAAATAAGTTTATGCACGCCGACCCGAACTGAAGAAACGTGTTCGTGTTCAGCTCACAAAGCTGAACCAGGAGGAGCTCGGTTCATTTACCAGATCTACACATATGGATGCTGTACTAATCTAAGATTAATTTGGTGACAACATATCGCGTAACCTCGAAATTGGAAGTATTTTCTTAGAACTGTTAATTGAGGCTATAACAATATAATTAACAATTCCCTGGTTTCACCTTGGTCCGCATCACAAATTATGTAGTTAACCCACTTAAAGATAATTAGTTGGTTCAGCCGGGTGCTCGTACATCACACTTGCAGCCTTAAGATACTACAAAATTTAACTAGTCGGCCTGCCATAGATATGTTGGCCCAATCGTCGATCAAAATCGATAGGCATCAACAAAGAAATTGAAGTATTATAAAATTGATTAGCTGAAAGATAATCTATTCTAATATATAAAAGCAACTATGTATGTTCATAAACACTGTTGCAAATGGATGCAGGTTTAGATGGTCACATGCATCATTCACATTGTCATACTTTCGAAGAGAAACATATTTCATTTGTATTGTCATACCTAATCCATATATGTACACCAATCCCTTTTTGCTTAGTCGCTAGTGAAGATATTAACGGAGGTCCACTTGAGCTCATTAGCCTATAATAAAGGGATCACAATCAAAAGCCGTCTCAAAGTCAACGAGCCAAGCATGGACAGCCAAGGTTAACTGATTGAATTAGAAGCTTTGCTTATTAAAGAATAAGTGGAGCTAATGCGTAGAACTTAATCTTGAATAAACCTCGAACAGATTGGCTCAAGTGAAGTTAAAAGATAGATAAAGTGTAGTGGAACCATAGTACAAGTTCAAACTCAACTGGATTCTATTATGATCTCCAGCAAAGCACAAGTTTGGCTGTTATTTGGACAAGCCGAGCTCGAGTCCAATTTGCAAGGCTCGAGACTAGCAGCAGCCAAGACGTGTACACAACTCCGGCTCAGAAGACGCACAATGGTCAAATTTGCCGAGGTCAGTCTGCGCCCGGTAAGCCATTCTTTTTTTGACCTAGTGCTTGAACAAGGGGAAGATTGTCCCGTTGAGTCCTGGGGATCCCTAATCATTGCACATGACCTAATATGTTGTAAAGGCAAAGGTGTAACAGATATGCTACATTATTCATATCAATTCGAACCGTTTAATTTGAGAGATAAATAATCTAAAATCAAAATATAAAAAATAAAAAGTTGCTCTTTCAAAAAGGTGTAACTTAAATCTACATAATCCATCTCTCTAGCATATATAGGAGTCGACCAACTTCCAGTTATATATAGAGAGAGAGAGAGAGAAAGAGAGAGAGAGAGTCAGTGAGAGTTGTTAGAGCATTCATACTAATTCGGACCATCAGATTATATAAATTGATGATTAGTAAAAAAATAAATGATGTATTTTATACTTTTTTACTTTTCCCTAAAACAACTTTAGTACCTAAAAATATTAGCATATGCATGTTATATATATATATATATATATATATATATATATATATATATATATATATATATATGTGTGTGTGTGTGTGTGTGTGTGTGTGTGAAGAGAATTTAATTGGCTGAAAAAGGGTCATCTTTCATTTTCATATTCACGTGGATGAACGTGTGAGAGAGAGAAGGGGATGTATGGTCGTGATTAATACAGCTGGTCGACGGGAACAATGGCAAATTCCACGTGCGGCATGCAGACCACCCAGTTAGCAGAACTAAGGGCCCACTCTAGCTCACCAGCCTTATCCTAGGGACCCCAAGGCCTCCCATAAATAGCGGATCTTACCCTCTTCCGTCCTCATCAATTCGAGGTCTTAATTTAGCTCACAAATCACAAAGTTCTGCTCAATTTGATTGATCGATGGGGAGCCTACGCGAAGAAGAGGTGATCCTTGCATCCGCACATAGTGCAGTATTCAAGGAGTCTGAGAAGCTTGAAGGCAAGTGCCAAAAGATCGTTGGCTATGACTTCAACAATGGTGTTAACTATGAACAGTTGATGCAATCTCTCTCACACACTGGATTCCAAGCCACCAACCTCGGCGATGCCATTAAGATTGTGAACCAAATGGTAGTCTTATATACAGACTGCATAATTCTCTTAGTACTTTTCTACTTTTCTGCATGTTAGCGTGCCTGCGGGTGCGTTTGTCAGTATGAGAGAGAGAGAGAGAGATGAACTGAAACTAACCGAACCAAGCTTAAAATTTCTTATGGATTTGATCCAATTGGCCTTCTGTTTTCATGGTTGTGTTTGAAGTTGGATTGGAGTCTAGCAGATGAGCCGATAACAGATGGGTGTAGCGAGGCGGAGAAGGAGTTGAGCTACAGGGAGAGTGTGAAATGCAAGTTGTTCCTTGGATTCACGTCCAATCTCATCTCCTCTGGTATACGTGAGACCGTACGATTTATTGTGGAGCATCGGATGGTGAGATTTCGCAGTACGTAGTATGTGACTATAATTGTTAGTTCTCTCTTTAATCTTTCTAGACTTGGATCCTAATATGGCACAAAATCTAGGTTTATTGTGATTGAGTCCATCAACCTTATTTAGCATGAAAAAGTCTCGGTTTTGGTTTTGGACAGCTTGGAGGGAGATCAAGCTGAGATTAAGAAAATTCAGCTGCAAAACTCCCGTAACCTTCACCTCCAAGTTGACTTAGCCAGCCTAGGGTAAACCGAGACCGGAAGGTACCAAAACCTGAAACAAGGACCGAATCGGCTGCTCTCCAGCTCTGATTCTAGGTCCAGTTTTGTATCCGGTTCCGTGAAGGTTCTAGTTCTGGCTTCATTTAAAAACGCATGAAACACCGGTGGGATGCTGGAACTGGGACGAAAGTACGATATAATTAGGACCACCTGTTTCAGTTCCGATTTTGTTCCACGAGAGGTGGAACTGGAAATGGATCGAGGGGATCCCGGTTTATGGTTCACTTCTGGTTCCCCCTGCTCCAGTTCCAGCAGGTACCGTGGCAGTTCCAATCCTTCTCTACCTGCTGGGTCCGACCAAACTGGCCACCTCTCCTCTACCTTCAGGCTTATTTCAACCTCTTCCATGAGCGGAGACTCTACCCTTGGATAGGCCATCCAAGGCTACCATGCATGAACTACTTGCTTTGTGAGGCCCCCTGTCCGTCACCGATGAAGCCACCCCGCTCCCCAAGTGAGTCCATCAGAGTTGAACCCTAGTTAGAGCTACCCATCAAGAAGCTAAAGGACTCTAGAAATTTTTTTAGGGTGGAGCGAATGGCCCATTAAATCTTTAGAGCGGGGCAACTATACAGTACAGCACATGGTTTGAAACTCGTTATTTGATGCATTTTGGATGGAACGTACACCCACCTCGACTCAATGTAAATCCTTCAATCCCTGAAATTCCAAAATCACAATTACGTCTTACGTTTAGCAAGAAATTGAAATATGTATTCTTTGGTTTCTTAAGGGTATGGTTGAACAGTTGTGTTATATGCATCTGAATGTGTGTACTGTTCTCTCTCTCTCTCTCTCTCTCTCTCTCTCTCTCTCTCTATATATATATATATATAGGTGGACGTGATGGTGACTACTGCGGGGGGAATAGAAGAGGACCTAATAAAGTGCCTGGCACCAACATTTAAGGGTGACTTTGCGTTGCCTGGAGCAGTTCTACGATCCAAGGGAATAAACCGCACTGGCAATCTGTTGGTGCCTAATAGTAATTACTGCAAATTTGAGACTTGGATTATGCCTATTCTCGATCAAATGTTAAAGGAACAACTAGAGCAAGTAAGTTTATTTTATGCTCCTCCATCTACTGATTATATATATATATATATTTGTGTGTGTGTGTGCGTGCCTGTGTCAGAGGATAATTGCTTTGTTTGCTACCATGTGCTAAATTTTAAAATGATGTTAATTATATCCAGGGAGCCGTCTGGACTCCATCGAAGGTAATCGCTAGGCTTGGCAAAGAGATCAATGACCCAACTTCATATCTGTATTGGGCACACAAGGTAACTCTTTGGCAACCAAATTAACCTCTCCCCCTTCTTCCACTGCACAGTATGACAAACATATTATTTCTTTCTCATGTGAAACAACATATGGTTTTCCCAGAATGGCGTTCCAGTTTTCTGCCCCAGCATCACAGATGGGTCGATTGGAGATATGTTCTATTTCCACTCGTTTCGGAACCCGGGCTTGATCGTCGACTTGGTACAAGGTATAAAGACAAATTCAATTCCTCAAATACAAAAACCAGATTGTATTTCATAGTAAGTGGGGTCGGTTACATGGATTCACATATGTGCTTGTGATCCATCTTCTATAGGAATGCAAATGAGCAGAGCTGTTCATGGGCTACTCGAGCTCAGATTAAGAAAATGCCAGTAGTCGGCTCGAGCAGCCTGGAAGCGTAAATTAAGCTTACAGTATTTAAATAAAAAATTTATTTAATTTTAGAAAAGTCTATAAGTGTTTATGTTTATGGGGTGGACCACATTTAGAAAGCATACTTGTGCATTAGACTTCAAGGTTAGACTTTTCAAGTTCGCGGTAAGTACAAGCTCAGTTGGTGGAGCTTGATCGCATTTGAGCTCATTGAGTTCGATTTTTAGTTGAGCTTAATCGAGTATATCTTTGTCGCCCTGGCTTCATTGAAACTAACGATCTGAGCTTGAGCCAAGCTCGATTGTACCTAATCTTGCGTCATATCATTAGCATTCGACTCTAAAATAAGATCATTCCATTTGATCTGTCATGTTAGCGTTTAACTATGGAAAAGCAAGATAAAGTTTTATCGTTTTCGTTCAATTATTTTCTCGAATTGTTTTAAGTGCTACATCTCGTTGTGGTGTGCAGATGTGCGAGCCATGAATTGTGAGGCAGTGCTTTCAAGCCCACGGAAAACCGGCGTCCTAATTCTAGGAGGAGGGTTACCAAAACACCACATAAACAACGCAAACATGATGCGCAACGGTGCCGATTTCGCTGTTTATATCAACACTGCACAAGAGTTCGACGGCAGTGATTCCGGCGCACGTCCGGATGAGGCCGTTTCATGGGGAAAGATCAGCACCGCTGCTGCAACCGTCAAGGTACGCGCTGCCACACACGACCGGTTTTTAATGGGCCCAGCGGTTCCAACCAAAACCATACCGGGTCAGGAACCGGAACTGGGAACCATCCGGTTTAGTTTTGGTTTTTCTTCTTTTAAATTTTCTATAAGATTATCAGTTTTAAGCGGTTCTGAACTCAAACTGAAACCAGAACCGGCCCTGACCAAGTTCGGACGTCTATGCATTGCCGCTTCAACATGTTACAAAACTACCAACGTGTGCAGTATGGATCAAGCATGGTCAGATGATCTATTCGTGATCTAACAACACAATGCCAGTCGTTCTTGTCATCGCCGCATTGAGATATATGAACGTGTTCTTTTTGCCAACCCACATCACTTGATCCAGGACTATAGGGTATCGTTTTACAATAAATAGTGGCAGGTTACATGTTGGTCAACAGTGGTGGATCTACATTGAGACAAGGTGGGCTCGCCGCCTCACGTGACATTCGAAAAGCCAATGAAAAAGTTACGGCACATAATTGAGTCCATGACTACTATACATAGTTTACTCTGCCTTAAATAGCCAAATATGCAGTCCGTCCCTGAAAAAAATTCTACATCCGCCACTATTGATCGACCTGCTGATTAACCTAACAAGTCTCTACTGAGTCTGATTGATCTGAACCTCATGATTATGTGTGACATGAATTTACCAATTTAATTGACTTCACCTCACCCGGGAAAATTACCTAGGTCCGCCTCTTCCGGCATCCAACTATGCTTCGCTAGCGTGACGTAAGCTAGGATTTGGCCTACACATATGACACCAATGGGTCTCAAATCCTGACCGTTGGCACGGTAGCGGAGCGTGCTAACATGTTGCCATTGCTGCCGATAAACTACCTTGGCTTGCTCCGCACAGGCATTATAAGCTACCCACTATCTTTTTGTGTATAATGCCTTCTGTTACTTACTATAGATGCACTAATACCTTTCTACCACTTAAAAAGCATTACGGATTCAAGTTTAAACTGCTATTTTTCTATAGAGAGAAGCATTAGAAAGCAAAAGCCTCCCACTTAGTAGAACAAAGATGAAATATATGGAATGTAAGTTTGATTATTTGGTTACTTAAGAGGATATGAAAATTAAAATTGGCATACATTGCATCTCTCAAAAGGAAAGTTTTAAATACATAGGGTCAACTTTTCAGAATGATTGAAGAATTGATGGAGATGTTACGCATAAAATTAATGCTGGTTGGTTAAAATGGAGAGGAGCATAAGGTATTCTTTGTGATAAAAATATACCATTAAAGTTAAAAGGTAAATATTATAGAGCAACAATTAGACCTGCTATGTTTTATGGTTCTGAGTGTTGGGCAGTTAACCATCAACATATACAAAAGATGTCTGTGACAAAAACGAAGATGTGGAGATGGATGAGTGGCCATACAAGAAAAAACCCTATACATAATGAGGTTATTAGAAACAAATTAGGAGTGGTGCTAATAGAGGATAAAATGAGAGAATATCGTTTAAGATGGTTTGGACATATAGAAAGAAGATCAGAAGAAGAACCTATAAGAAGGTATGGAAAACTAAATTTGGAAAGTATTAAAAGAGGTAGAGGACGACGACAAAAGTGTTAGAAAGAAACAATAAAAAATGATGTAGCTTATTGTGAGTTAATTGCTAACATGACACATGATAGGGCTCTGTGGAATCAAAAAAATTCATGTAACCGACCCCGTCTAGTATGGGAAAAAGGCTTAGTTGTTGATGTATATAATGTCTTGTGAAACTTACATTGCTACCTTTTTAATGTTTTACAAAACTTACTATAGATACATTGCTACCTTTTCAACTTATAATGCTTTGCAAAACAATCTTATATTGCTATCCTTACCCCTTACTACTATGTAGTGTGTGGAGGCTTGTAAACGACCTAAAAAACCCGGTAATCTATAAAGTAAAGTTGGTAAAAAAAATGAGCACGGCTGAAAAATATTTTTTGCTTTTTTAATGCTAAGAAGCCCCTATATTAATGTAAAGCATTCTCTCTATCATCTAAGAGTTGACAACGACGCAGGTGCATTGTGATGCAACAATTGCTTTCCCAATTCTAGTTGCAGAAACATTTGCAAAAAGGGTGAAGAAGTCGGCGTGAAAAGAAGGAGAATGCCGGGGCTTCAGGCAAGATGGAAGAAGTCCTAAGCGCACAACCTACCTAATAAACTACCAGCAATGTAAGGGAATAAATCAGTAAGAATCCTCTGCATCCAGACCCGATCCAGGGGCCCCATTTGTACTCTATCAACCTGCTATTAGTATGCCATTTAACGTTAAATGTGATGCTTGAATGTTCAAGAAAAATCAAGTTATCAAGATTGTTCATTTTACCCAAGTCGAGCAGAATTCTACTGTGTTTATGTTGTTTAAAATGTTGAAAACAGCTTTGGTTTCACTTAGGATGGCAAACGGCATCACTTTGCATTCATGTCAAAAGTAGGTCAACTCAAACATGATTGTTTGTGTTAATTGAGTCATTGTGCACAACACTAGCATGAGTCGACTTTGGGTCAACATGGACCTGACACGAACACAACTAAACCCGATCGTACACAGCTTGATGTTTGTTAATCCGCATACTTTTGGGTTTGTGCTTAGATAGTCCATCCCAGGGCTGGTTTGAATGGAATTCATGCTTACTTCTCATCTACTTTGAAAATCTTTAGTGGTGATGGAGTGGATCCACACCAAATAGGGTCCGATATTGAATTTGATTTTCCATGTAGCCGGTTTAAGATCATACTTTTGGATTTCAGAACCAATACCAAGGTAAAAACTTCTTATGAATTGGATCTACGCTTTAAACCGCATGGACATCCATCCCTAAAATGTGTGGATACAAGCCAAATCCGACATTGACATGCTAAATTTGCATGGATCCACATACCCAACAGACGCCGATGCATTTAAAAGCATCAAAATCCCACACAAAGAGCAAAAGCTCACCTGTCTAGAGGGGTCGACTCACAAGTTGAAGGTCATGAGTTCAATAACTGAGGCCTGCATCTGGCTTCAGCCTCCCAATTTTGTACCAAGAAAAACCTCCCAATTTTGTACCAAGAAATTAGCATAAAAACCCTGCCGTAATAGCCTTGCTCCTGTACGTGTGTGTCTCTGTGTATATATATTGTGTGTGTGTGTGTTGTGAATCTAAAGCATCCATTGTTGATTAGTCCTTGGGGGGGTGGGTCAGACCTTCAGCTTTAGTCCTGGGTGTAATAGGGGTGTAAGTGAGTAGAACTACTTGAGATTGAACCAACAATAACTCAATCTTGACTAGGTCTTGCCGAGCTCAAGTCGAGCTTCACATAGCACCGAGTTGAGCTCGAGCTCATAGTACTGGGTTCAGGTAAGTCAGCGGCCTAATTAAGCTTTACATTTATTGTATGTAATACATAGCTAATCTCATCTGCCAAGCCTCCTTCTTCGCACTTCCACTTTTACCTTAGTTTCTCACCCTCCCTCTCTCTCGTTAAAAAATTGTGCAGTGCAAGACACATTCTTGAACATTCTGACCAAACTGCTTTATATCAAAGAGGGAAAGAATCAGATAAATTCGTCATAAGATGGTTCAACTACCCTTGTTCAATCTTGAACATTCTGGCTTCCCTTGTGTCAATGCTCCGTGTCCGTGTGATGCAATTAAGCTCCACTTGATTATTTTTAGTCGACTTATTTGATCATTTTTACTTTCTCGACTTCACTGAGCCAAGCTACTAGAGCTGGGCTTGAGAAAAACTCAAACTCGACTCAACCTCCAGCCTAATCAAGCTTTGTGATATTAATTGAAAAATTATTTATATTTTAAAAATTTTATGTATTTGGATCGACTGTATTTACTTGAGCTAGTTCACGCTTCAATATGAGCCCATCTTAGTCGAACCAGTCTTGGTTGCACCGAGCTCAAGTTCTTCAGAGGTGCTCCAGCTAAAGCCTGAAGATCAAGCTCGAGGTGACCATTTTCTTAATGAGTGAAGTTGAGCTTGCTTGAGCTCGAGCTTGACTTGACTCAATTACACCCCTGCATGCCTCATCAGCAAATGGCTTTTTTAATAGTTAAAAGCCTCACCAGCAGATGAACAACCGGACAATTTTCTCAACAAATATTGATCCTCTAGTAAAAAGAGTCACACCCAATACTCATTATCCACGAGTCTTCTCCTTACAAATATTCATGGCCTTCCTTTCACATTCCAGCTGGGGAGAAGCATCTGGCATAGTTATGGCTTCCTGCATTCCGTTCATGGTGCTTGCCCTGAGCTTCTTGGCTGCCGGTACTGATGCGGATCATGGTGATGGTCTTCTTGGTGCATCCTTCGTCTTCGGTGACTCACTGGTCGATGCCGGAAACAATAATTTCCTTATGACATTGTCGAAAGCTGATGTACCGCCGAATGGGATTGATTTTGTCTATTCGGGAGGACAACCCACTGGACGGTTCACTAATGGCCGGACCATAGCTGACATAGTTGGTAAGTTGAAGAGCATTGATGCATGACCGAATTCACGTAACATGACCCGGTGCACAAACTCAGGTTTTGCCTTGACGAACAGTTAGGTTTCGTGCCAAACCCAGATCAAGGCTGAGCATTGCCAGCTACCCGTTGATCAAATAGGCTATCTTGTGTTAGTTTGTTGATTTGAATGTGTGTGTGTTTTCGTGCAAGCAAGCTGTTTGCACATGCTCATCCTCGCGAGATCAAAGCCCTTTCTTTTTGTTAATTTCTACAACGAGGAAAGTGCACTCGGGGTGGGTAGAGTTTGTTGCTTGGCCAGTTATGCGTGCCGAGGGCAGTGGTTCATAAATTTAAAAAGGAACCAATTAGACCTGGCCAGTTCCTGGCAAACTAGGACCGGAGGTTCAAACCACCAGTTTGGTTCCACAGAAACCAAACCAGCATTCTTTGGTTCCAGTTCTGCCAAACATGTGTCTGGTACTCTACAACTGTTTGGTTCCTAGATCCGGCTTAGTTCCAATCTCATTTGGGGAAAAAATGTATTAAAGGTAGGGTTTTAGGACTAAAACCAAAATATGGTTTCTAACATGTGGTCTTGAACCGGCACTTCTAGTTTTAGTTCCAGTTCAAGTTCGGTTTTCTGAACGGTCAAATTATAACCAAACCAAGAGTTCTTTAGGTTGCTTTTGGTTTTCGGGTCCAGTTCCTCAAGTTCCGATTCCAGCCAGTTCCTGCAGAGGCTGCTTTGGTTCGTTCGACCTGCCAGGCCGAGTCCAAACTCTCCACCTTTGCAGTGGCCTAAAGTAAAAAAAAAAAGGAGAAAAGAAAACACAGCATATCCATATAAGGAAAACATGCCTTTGGTTTAAGCAAGAGTTCCTTATCCTTGTCCACTACACTAGGTTACCAACAAGAGGGCAGTGTAGTAATTTTACCTCAACAGTGCACTCTGCTTTTCATACCAAAATGAGCTGCCTATTTTTTTAAAATAAAATAAATGTGCCGTTTATTTTGGTATTCATTTTTTAATTTTTTTCTCAAGTTCCTGCGTGGATTGAATACTTGCAGGGGAGCAGCTGGGGCAGCCAAATTATGCTCTTCCTTTTCTCTCACCAAATGCAACAGGTCGCAATATTCTCAATGGAATCAACTATGCGTCAGGAGGGGGAGGGATCTTAAATGAAACCGGCAGGATTTTTGTAAGTCTAAAAGGAGTCCCTTGACTCTCACGATCAAGCTCACTTGGTCCTATCAAGTAGACATGGCTGGTTCTGGTTTTCTGGAACCAGAACCCAGCCGGTTAGCATCCATGCTAATTAACATCTTTTATACGTGTTCAATAATTGCAAATCGGATCATGGGATTCAGTTTGTGATGCGTCATTTCGTATAAAATCATGATGACCCCAACCAAATCACTTTGGTTGGTTCCATTTTCAAGACCCGGACACGCCTCTAGTCGATTTTGAATCTGGTCTAGGTCAAACCGAGTCTAAAATTGCCACACGCCGCCCTAATGTTGAAAACCGGTTGACCATCGTTTGGTTTGTAGTTACGCTATCTTGGTATATATATATAAAGAGAGAGAGTTTTCAAACACTTTGTAATCAAAACACTCTTGTAATCACATTTAATGTATTTATATGTAATATCAATCTATATATTTAAACTATTTAATATAATTTTATATAAGTGTTCAGTAATTACTAATTTTATATATATATATATATATATAATGGGAGACCAAAATCCTAACGCAGGCAATTGAACTCGCGACCTGCGAGTGAGTCGGCATTTTTTCCCATAAGTACTTGGAAGCCAGTTGAGATACATGGTATGCATTTACAGCTTTGGAATCAACTTTGTTAAAAGATTCACGAAACTTCGATGTTGTAGATCGGACGGATGCCGATGGACACACAAGTGGAGAACTTCAAGGTGACGAGGAAGCAGATAGATGGGCTGCTTGGGAAGTCGAAGGCCAAGGGTTTCATCACGAGGAACTCCATTTTTTCGATCGTTATCGGCTCCAACGATTTCCTCAACAACTACCTTCTCCCCGTCTTATCGGTTCCAGAGCGGATCACTTACACGCCTGCACAATTCAACGATCAACTCATCACCAGCCTCAGATCCCAACTCACTGTAATAGCTGCCCATCTCTCTCTCTCTCTCTCTCTCTCTCTCTCACACACACACACACACACACGCATGCACCAGCAATGGTTTTCGTAAAAGGATTCCGGTTATTTGGATCCATACAGAATCGTCTCAATGTGGCCGATGCGTGACACCCTTAAGTACGTCCTAAGTAATTGAAAAATACAAAATGATCCATATTTGGTTGAATTTTATATCAAATTATCGTGATGCAACGAAATTATGGATGACATTTGAAATTGAAGCGTTAATTTGCGGTTGCAGAGGCTGTATGAGTTGGATGCGAGGAAGTTTGTGGTGGGGAACGTGGGGCCTGTCGGGTGCATCCCTTACCAGAAGGCCATCAACGGGGTAGGTGAGAACGAGTGTGCGGATCTTGCGAACCAAATGGCCAAGGACTACAACTCTAAAATCAAAGATTTGTTGACTGAACTCAACGAGAACCTGCCCGGCGCAACCTTCTGCCTTGCTAATGTCTATGACCTCGTCTTGGAGCTCGTCTCCAACCACCACAAATATGGTTCTCTCTCTCTCTCTCTCTCTCCAAACACACATATCACGTAAAAACTGATCCGTGTGACCTAGACCGGTCAAATTAACGGAGGTGCTCATTGAGCTCATAATAGCATTTAGGTTTCAATAGATTCAAAATGTATAGTTTCGCCATAATGAAGACTAAAAACACACACATGTATGTAGTAAATGCATGTCTTTGGGTGTAGAATCTTGTATAAACATTTTCATAAAATTACTGTTGTAATGAATTTAATGCAGTAATTCAAATCTCATTTTATCAATATGATCGATGGTGAAGATTTTAATTTATGAAGCAAAAAATATCAATGTATTTTTTATAACATGTTTATTAAATATTTTTAAATTCAAATACTACTATTGGTCATTCCGATCAAACAATAAAAATCTTCAAGTAAATTTAAGAGTAAATGGTGTGTGTATGGACTACAATCTTTCTATATATAGAGAGAGATAAATTAGTACATGTACACATATATGCTTGAACATTCTCAAAGATCTCAAATGTTATATCTTAAAGATTAATGATTGAGATCTTTAAGTCAAAAGTGACTTATTAAGTATATTTATTTCACGTAAAAAAGTATAATGTTTTGTTTTTGTGATTTTAATTTCAACAACTCTCACACATCATACGGTTGAGATTTAAAAGCATATTTAAGTATGAATTGATGTGTGCATGGGCTATGCTCTCTCTTTTTATATACAACAACTAAGCCTTTTTCCACACTAGATAGGATTGACTACATGAATTCTTTCTTTCCACATAACTCTGTCATGTGTCACGCTAAGAGTTAACTCAATATAGACTAAATCATTCTTAATAGTTTCTTTCTAACACTTTTGCATCTTTCAACATTTTTGCAATCTAATTTTTCATATCTTCTTACTGGAGTGTCCTTTAGTCGTCTTTTTACGTGTCCAAACATCTTAAATGATTTCTCCTCATATTATCTTCTATCGATGCTACTCCCAATTGGTTTCTCATAACCTCATTATTTATATGATTTTTTCTTGTGTGACCACTTATCTATCTCAACATCTTCATTTCTGCTATGAATATCTTTTGCACATGTTGATGATTAACTCCCAACACTCAAAACTATAAAACATAGTGGGTATAATTGTTGCTCTATAATATTTACTTTTTAATTTTAATGATATTTACATTTTAACCAACCACCATTAATTTTATGCGAACATCTCTATCAATTTTTTATCAATCACTTTGAAAAATTGACCCTAGGTGTTTAAAACTTTCCTTGTGAGGGATGTATTATGTACCAATCTTAATTTCTATTTTTTGTGAAGTATCAAAATGATCAAACTTATATTCCATATATTATATATTTGTTCTACTAAGTCTGAAGTCTGTACTTTCTAATGTTTTTCTTTATAGTTTCAATTTTCTATTTTTTTCTTTAGACTCATCTACTAATACAATATCATTTATAATTAACATGCACCAAGATACCTCATCTTGAAAATATTTTGTTAACTCATCAATGACCAATATAAATAAATATGGACTTAAAGTTGATCTCTAATGTGACTTAATATTAACTTCAAAGTTGTCTATCATTCTTCATGAGTTCTCATACAAGTTTTTGTACTATGGTACCATGTGTCTTATGATACCTCCCTTTTCCAAGGTTGTCCAAAAAAATATCTCTTACCACTCTCTATAGTAACCTCTCTCTATATCTATCTATCTATCTATCTATCTATTTATATATCTATCTATCTATCAATATATATGAGTGCAGGGGTTATGGTGAGCTCAGACATGTACGACGAGCATCCTCTGAAGGCTAAAAGTACCCTACCATTAATAATGTTGTAATTATGAGACTGTTGATGCAGGGTTTGAGACAGCCAGTAAGGCTTGCTGCGGTTCCATTGGACGATATCAAGGCATCATCCCATGCAGATCAATTTCTAACTTGTGCGAAGACCGATCGAAGTACTTGTTCTGGGACCCTTACCATCCAAGTGAAGCTGCCAACCTGGTGATCGCCAAGGAACTCGTCCATGGCGACACATATATCTCACCTATAAATCTCTACACTCTCATGCATTTGTGATACAATTTGCGACGCCATCGCTGAGGGTTGATGCTTCTTGTTGTGCATTTTCCTTCTTTCGCCTGTTTTTCAGTGCCCTTCAGTTTGGGTGTAGGTGGTGGACATGTTTCATGATGAATGGTGACCTTATCCAATGATTCTCTTCCATCATGCATGTTATCTACTTGCTTTCTTCATGATACGTATATATAATGTATAAACATACAAACACGAGCAATATATATATATATATATATATATATATATATATATATATATATATATATATATATATATATATATATATATATATATACATTTTTTAGCATTTGATCGACATAGTGGATATTTGAAATAAAAGTGAATTGTATCGTTGTACATTAAATACAAATACAAAAAAGTATAACAATACAAATTGCTTTTAAAGTTTAAATCTTCATTTATGATTTGACAATAGAAATGTTTGAAAAGATTTAAACATGAATGGGATTGAGCATGGACCTATATATACATTTGTATGCATATTCATTCTCAAGCAATTGTTCCATACACAAACACAAACACACACATGGCACACTAACTGAAGTGGTCCAAAACCAATTTCAGAACCGGTAATTAAAGAACACCATAAACAATAGTTTGGAACCACCGGTTCTTGTTCCAGTTCAGTAAAAAGTGAAATCAGAACTAGAATGAGTGAGCCTACTGTTGACGAGAACACAAGTTCATTAGTAGCTAAATGATAGAAAGCACCCTACCATTGAGGTTGGTGGGGGAGTTCAACTCCCAGAGGTTGTATTTGCTGCCCCTTGTAAAAAAAAGTTTACGATTCCAAAAGTGGAGCCTGTACTGAGATTTCCGGCGAGTTTCCACACACCATGGCGCATTACGAACACAACCCAAAACGGAACATGTCTAGCCACAAGGACCCTATCATGGCTCGTCACAAGAAAGATAATAAAATCACCATGTTTTGAGCTTGAGAGAGGGGGAAAGAAAGAGGGAGAGTCAACAAGTTTCATCGGGTCGAGGAGCTACGACTATCGGAAAATGTTGAGAAACGGCGAAGTTTTGAGTAAAACCTTTTTCCTTTTTCGGTTTGTGTTTCTTGGACAAGAAACACAACGGTCACCAGCATCTCTTTAACCCAAGGCAGGCAGGGAAAAAGGAAATGGAGCTTGTGGGTTGACCCTCAAGCTCCGCCTACTCAAGAAGTCACCAATACCACAAGAATTCTGGTGGTTCTGTGGAAAAAAACAGTATACCAACCTTTTTTTTTTAAGAAATCTGATGAACCACCTTCCATCAACGACAGTTCTTTGAGGCTAAAGGATGTCTTAGGAGTCAAAGTTCTTGATTTGGTGTAAAGGTCACATAAAACATAATGGATTTTTCGCTAGAAATGGGTGGTGATCGGCAGTTCAGGTATGGTTTGTCAAAGGTACACACACACACACACACACACATATATATATATATGAAAAATAGCAAATGCATGTCTTTGGGTGTAGAATCTTTATAAACAGTTTCATCGTTCAATCTTTTAAAAATTACTGTTGTAAATTTATACTTTGAATTTAATGCACTAATTCAAATCTTGTTTGA
Source organism: Brasenia schreberi (assembly GCA_036023115.1). NCBI lineage: Eukaryota > Viridiplantae > Streptophyta > Magnoliopsida > Nymphaeales > Cabombaceae > Brasenia > Brasenia schreberi. Next base: position 15,533,158 of record JAYKKT010000064.1, read on the forward strand.
TCAACATGATCAATGGTGAAAATTTTAATTTATAAAGCAAAAAATATCAATCCTTTTATTTTAGCCATCAAAAAATCATTTTATTGTTAACATCAGACATAAATATAAAATAAGCACTATATATCATACATTCTAATCATACTCACACGATACATAAAACTCATCATTTTAAACCAACCAACTTTAGCTTTAGCTCTCATGATCAGCTGGACAAACCTTCTTATTGTTTTTACCTTCTTTTCAAAGATATTGGAATACACAAACTAGTTTAAAGGGCAAGAATATAATTGATACACACTAAATTAAGATGAAGCCTGGTAATTGTCATAAGCCAACGAGAATATAAGAATTAAGAATAGAGACCTCATTGTATCATTCAGGAAGAGGATTTCATTACAGATTATATCATCTAAAAATTAAAACTTATACAATTATACCTGGTATAAGTGAGTTACTATAGAATGTAATTGTACTCTTCCCATGCTCTGCTAGATTATCTCCTTCCCAATTGTATTGTATGCTGCTATTATCACCTAAGAACTGTATCAAGTATAATTTTCAAATTATGCCTAATCATAAAAGACAACATAAATTGCAGGTTCTATCAATATATGTATTTATCAAATCATATTCAAACAAATACATAACAATGGTGATTCCTTCCTACAAAAGATCAATTCTTCTTTCCTTTCAAGTTATGCAAGTGTCGTGTTATGCCTAATCATAAAATATTCATATCCGTGTTAAGTTAAGACTAATCATAAAAATAATATAAAATTATAGGCTTTGCCAATACACGCACATATCAAATCATATTCAAATAAATACATAACAAGGGTGTTCCCTTCCTACAAAAGACCAAATACTCAAATAAATTACAGACTTGCCAATACAAGTTACGCCCGTATCATGCACAAATCAAATCTAGTTCCCTTCCTACAAAAGAGGAAAAAGTAATTGGCTAAGTGGATAGGATAGTTTACCTAAAACAAGAATGATGCATAAAGTTTATTACTTGCTAAATATCAAATTCATTACAATGTTCCCTTCCCTTCCTTCATTGTCTACATAAATCAAGAACAACACAGAAAGCATATCAATGTGAGGCATTAATGCATAAGTATAGACATTGATAGATAAGATAGTTTATTGCTTGCCAAATGTAAAATTCATCACAAAGGTAACATGGGTTCCTCTTCATTATTATCCTCCAATTCATCATTCATGATAACATAATCATCCACACTAAGCGGTTTAGCTTATGAAATTAAACAAATGATTAACATTTAATATATTATAACAAACTAAAGTATGTACAAATGTTCTATAAAGATTAACAAAATATCAGTAATTACCATTTTCCAAAGCTTATAACCAATTTTGGCAATACATTGGAGTTTTTCTTTTTTATAGATGATCCACTATACTTATTGGGTATTCATATATCATGACCATCTTGTCAAGTTCCTTTATTGAATACTCTTGATTGAAGGAATTAGACTCTATTTTGTTGATTGCTTTGTGTAGCTCCTTTTAATTCTTCTATGATATAGGTCAACATTGTTCTTTAGTGCATACTTTTATTGAAACCTTGTTGTCATCTTTTTCACTTACATTTTTACCTAAAGGTTTCTTAATGGATGCTACATGTTGATATACATTAGCTAGATTGAGACTTTCTACTACATGGCTCAAACTCTTGAGTTATTTAACATGAGTTGGATTTAAACTAACTTCTTGACTTAAGATATTCTCAACCACAACAAGTGTTAGCATTATGTTATCTCCCTTCATTATGCAAAAATTTAACACCTATAAATAAAAGTTAGGTAACATGATAAGAATTGAGATAAAATATTGGATATTATTAGTTTATAAAAAAATATATGATCAATAATACAAAATCAACTAAAGATCAATTGAAAACTTAACCACCAAATTCATATATAACAAATGATAACAATACAACAATAAGTCAAGTTAAAATTTTTAATAGGAACCCAGTAATGGAAAGAAAGAAAATCTTCAAACAAAAGTACAACCAAAAGTCATCTTTTTCATACACATATCTAAAAGCATAAAAGAATAAACAAATTGAAACATGATTACCCTAGTAACAAAAACAAAGACAATCCTAAAAAAATCCTTACTATACCGGCGAGAGAGAAAATGAGAGAATTGAAATACGAATTCGAGAAAATGAAAAGATCTGGTTCAAATGGGAAAAAGTTAGAACCATTATCAATAAACAAGAATTCAAACTCAGAACTATTGTGATCAAAACCCTAAAAAACAAATTAAGCAAAACGAGAACCTTGAATTCTAGCAAGAGATATATAAACAAGATTCTAACACAAAAATACAATCATTAGAACCATATTTATAATAAAAAGATAATGGTGAAAAGAAAAACCACAAATTACCTATTGAAAAAGAGGAACAGTCAAATAATTAGGGCTTGCAAACACACCCAAATCATCACAGTTCCAAAAATGTTGTTGTTCACCAATTATATGTGACATTAATAATTCTTAAATAATGAAACCCAACATACGACCATTCAGCTATGCCATTAATATCATACAGACCATTCGAATTAGCAGGAGATAGAAGATAATATAAATAAGACTATTGATAAAAACGGATAACTATCAATCTTCAAAGATGATTGTTGATACCAAAACACCTTCGTCGACTATAATAACCATTCAATAAAGACCAATACCCATACAACTTAGTAGCTGCAAGGCGGGAATTACACATAACCCGATCCGTTTCATCAGTGGATAAAACCCTCCGGGCCAAGCGGGAGAAAAGACAGCGAGGTAGAAGAGTTCCGGCAGCGGCAACAACACGGTAACGAGGACGTCGACCCAAGGGGCTTTTTCTGGCGAACTACGACCACTGGAAGGAAGTACGAGGGAGAAACCTATAATTTGTCCAGATAGCTCCCTAATCCTCTTCTTTTCCGTCTCATTTCTCGCTATTCCGAGTCAAGGCTCGCCACTCTGGGATTTGGACGAAATTAGGGATTCCCATGGCCGCACGAACGGTGTCTTTGGTACATTCTTGTTCGCCAAACTCTAAACCTGTTTCCCGAAGGAATTCCATCTCCTCTTCGTCCGTACGTTTCATTTTAAAACGAGAAATTATGGGTAACGTTGCTATCGGGGACGGGATTCGGCTCCCTTTACTCCAGAAGAGGCATTCCTTGAAGACCGTGTTTTCCATGCTTCCTACATCGTGAGTTTGTGTGTGTACAGTGTGTGTAAAACGAACAGTGTATGCAAGTTTCGAAACTAAGGTGTTTTTTTGTTTTCTTTCATCGTCGTTGAGGTTTCTCCTTTTGGATTTTGGTTGCAGAAAACCCCAGAGTGCTTCAACCGTCGACGTTCCGAAGTGAGTGCCCTTTATCATTTAGGCGCTTACTTGAATCGTTCTTTTTATATGTTTTATTTTCAGTTGACTTTTTTCTTTCGTTTTCCATTAGCTGCAACAGAATTTCCGTTGTAAGGCCGATTTATTGGTGGGGTTTCTGTTTCTATTCTTTCATTTATGTTGAAATATGCTATTTTCATCGACTTCTTGGTCAGATTGGCTTGTAGTTCGGTGAGGATGTTTGATTTACTGTTCATGATCCATGCTATAGGTTTTCTTTGGTATCTTGCCGTGATTTGTGTGATAGAAATGGCCAATTCGATAGGTTTATTTCCGGTGTCTTGCATATGTGCGCGTCTGCATTTTCATTACGTGCACTTTGTTTAGGCATATCAAAATGGTTCAAGTTATGACTTGATTCATGGAGAAGTTCGCTAATTTTCTGTTTATGCGTCTAAATGCAGATGGTCCGCAAGGGCTATCAAATCTTTTGCTATGGCTGAACTAGAAGCTAGAAAGCTAAAGTATCCAACTACTGGCACCGAGGCCCTTCTTATGGGAATACTCATTGAAGGTTTGATGGTCCCTTTTTACTACAAACATTTTGTGACTCTTCCTTTAGGGAATTCCTAGTGTTTTTTATAATATATTTTCTTGTTATAATTCCTTCAGTTCAACATGGCTATAATTTGTCTCTGCAATTGTGTGTTTAATGTTTCCTAAATTACCCGGTTGTGTTATGGCAGGCTCGATTTCTTTTTCTTTTCTCATTTCCATTGTTGCAATACTTTGTTCAATGTTGATAAAAGCTTTGCACGAGGTGCTAATGCCTAAATTCGCCAGTTATTTTGTCATTGCATTTGTTTCTAGGTGTCATCCTGTATTTTTTATTTCCTTTGCACCTACAATTTATCCTTCAAGGTTTCATGGAGTGGCTTGAGACATTCCGATGCTGTGGCCATTCTTCATATCATATTTCTTGTCCATGGTATATTAGATGATTGTCGAGCATGGATGTGAATTTCGCATAGGTAAGGGATCACCCTTACATGGCCGGTCCTAAGCCTGGATAAAGGAGGAGGATTACGTTAGGCTTCCGATAGTCAGTGTAAAACTTTGTTGGACTTATCTACCATGGATTCTACAAATCATGTGAAAACAAAGAATTCATTTAGCCGACTCCATCTAGTATGGGAAATGGCTTTGTTGTTGTTGTTGTCGTTGTGGTGCATGGATGTGGTCAATCATGGCTGAAGACTCATCTTTGCACTGTGATGTTGTTTCTCAAAGCGCACTAATTGGTTATTTAGTGATCAGTCCGATAAAACATGAATTGATTTAGGTGGAGATCAAGCAACCTAAGTGGTGCATCAACATTAAAAAATAAAATGGGTGGAGTATTTAGAGGGGCATGGAACAGGATGTGGTAGATAATGTATGTGATTCTTATATCCATCACTTTTCATTGATATAGTTAATGAACCTGACCCAACTGTAGACCTAGGTTTGAGCCATATGATGAAATGCTTGAGTTCTCAAGAGGAGATTAAGCAGGTACTTCGTCAGGCATTGATCCCAATCTCAATTTGGAAGCAAACATGTGAAACATAGCCAGTTACATGAGAAACAAGCTGACATGGACGGCTTCACATTTTGAGAAGACACTGTCATCCTGTTATCTTTCAAGTTGCAATGGTGCTTGCAAATGTGCCTTTTAATCACATGTTATCCATAGTTTTTGCAATTGGTCATCTCTTCATCTTTCGTGGGATCCTCATCACTTGGTAGTGACGAGAAATAGAATCATCATGTTTGTTGCCTACTGTCTTATTTCCTCGTGTGCTTTATTTTGCTATTGCCAGGTACCAGTTTTGCATCAAAATTCTTGCGCAGTAATGACATAACACTTTTCAAAGTGCGGGAGGAAACTGTCAAGTTGCTTGGAAAGTCTGATATGTATTTCTTCAGTCCTGAGCATCCCCCATTGACTGAACCAGCACAGAGGGCTCTCGACTGGGCTGTGGATGAAAATATTAAATCAGGTAGAGAAAACTGCTTATCTTTGTCTTGTTCATTTCTATTTAACTAATGCCCCACATATAATTGAGATCCATTGTGCAATGTTGGTGTAATATCAGTAAGATGAGATTTTAAGTTTTATCATTATTGTCATATCACTCATGTTAGTTTATGCCCAAGACTTACCAACAAAAGTTATGGAAACTTACATTAAAGTTATTAATACAAAACCTACTGCTATTATCTTTCCTATTTTGTTTTGCCACCTAGTGGATCCCTGGTTTGACAGGAGACTCAATCAACAAGAAAAGGCTAGAACATAGTGTAATAAAAGTTGTTCACAAATGTGTAACCATGATTGTAAGTATGTATTGTAAATTGTAACACACACACTGAAGTTATTATGACTTGTTAGAGGAGCAATATGTAAATACCACCCTTCCTCTGTTCAGCTGGAGATTCCCCTATGAGGACTTTCATGGGCACTTCAGAACAAAAACTGGGACCAGTATCACAACTCACATTTAGATCTAGAACGGATTTATATTCAAATTGGCATCCAGGGCAGTGTTGTTCTTATCGTATCGTATTGTGTATCATTTTGGTCCACGACCTATCGTATCGTATTGTTTTTTAAAACTAAAAAATTGTACATAATCATAAAAATTCAGAAAGAATCACGATAATTCTAAACAATTCATAAGCTGAGTAAATATTTTTCAATGTATAAAACATTCAAACAGTACATCCTTAGCAAAATTACAACTTTCATAATTGAAAAAATGAATTACATATTGTAATCAGGATACAGGAGCATTATGTCTTAATTTTACATGTTCTCTTCGTAGGATTACAAAAGATGACTACATTAGATTTCTGCATTCTTTAATGTACATGTTGCTTTTGCTAATTCTTCATGTGATTAAACTAAACAAGGTTGCAGGGATTAATATGTTGTTTGTTAGATTGTTTTCATAATTGTTGACCTGAGTTGCTCTAAATTTTTGTTCCCCCAACTTCAGTTTGACAATGAAAGATGAAAGGCATTTACATCATATGTAATATTCTTATGCACTTGAAAATATTCTACCTTTGCGTTGGTTGACGAGACTTTAACAATGAATAAGATGGTTACTGTTGCTCAAAGTATGAAAACAACAAATACTGCCGAAGGTAAAGATGTTCACCTAGGCACTCCAACAAGACCATTTGGAACTGCAATTGTGCTCTTAGTCAATGTTATAAATATCGTACGATATGATATGTGATACGGGTGGATCGGTACCTGAACCGATAAGATTCAGGTACATGTATCGCACTAGATATGTATCGCACCGCATCACAACGTATCTTACGATACACCTCATATCACACGATACACTATTACGATACGGGATGATTTTAATGTAGTGTATCATTATATGGTACAATTATCGCGTATCGGTGCCTTATACAATATGAGCACCGATACACTAATTACAACATTGCTCTTAGTTTTTCCCATGCTACCCTCTGTTGTTGATTAAACGATTTGTTATTTTTCTGTTCTAATTGACCGCAAGTTTTGCTTATTTGCCTTCATTGAACCTGGAAGGATGACACCCTCTCTTCTGGGTTATTTTCTAAGATAATTTTTTTTGTCACAGGCAAAAGTGAGGAGGTATCTGTATCCCATTTGCTGCTTGGGATCTGGTCTGAGAAAGATTCAGCTGGCCACAAGATATTGGCTACATTTGGCTTTGATGATAACAAAGCAAAAGAGTTTGCTCACTCTGTAAGTGCTGGTCTTCCTTCCTGTCACTTCTTGATTCATTTTCTCTCAAACTTAACAGGTAGATAGTTGTGCTTATTTATTTATGTATTTCAGATAAATGGAGATGTAGTTCTGAGCCGATCCTAGAAACCAGAAACATTCGATCTCGGATGAATCATTTTAATATTGGCGGAGGAATTCTTTCACGTTCATTGGTATCATTATTTTCCTTGTACCAGGTAGATCAAAGCAGCAGGTTTTGTTGAAATGTTTTGTGTTACATTAAGACAGTTGTATATCAAGTAACTTTTATGATCACTTATTGTGGGATAAACAATATTTTGTTTGATGAAGAAAATGTTGCTTTTACTTTAGAATGGTTACTGCACTAGATATGGTATTAAAAAGACTGAGGTCGAAAGTTGAATAATGAGTTCCCTCAAAAGGAACTCTTACAAGGACACCTGCATTGGAAACAGGGTAAATATGATGGCATGACTTAATTTGAGGATTAATGTAAGGGGAGAGGGAGGAATCTCTCTCCTTGCATGTCTCGGGCAAGAGTAGAAATTGTATTAGGTGCAGTTTCTGGATAACTTGTACATGTTCTAAGATGAAAATTGATATGCCCAGTTCTTCTCCAACATGGATAAACATTTGCTTTTTCCTTGATCAACTGCTAGCATCTTCATCAAACTTGTGTGTTCTTTTTCTTAACCATTTTATACTCCATGTTTAATGGTTGCCATCGTTGCTGATTGTAGTTCCTCTTTCCTAGACGTCTGCCAGTCATTTTCTTCATGGTCTGTTACTTCCTAACTGGGTCTTCAGTGTCAGACTCAAGCAGTACTCAACTATTTAGTTCACCAGGACTTTACAGTTTACATAGTTGCCAAGGTTTCATCTGGCATTCATTTTGTTAGACATATTTATGAGATATATGAGCTTTTAACATTTTGTAGTTAGCACCCCAATCTAGACCATTGGGATTGCATTTATGTTGATAAATTTACCAAGAAAAAGTGCCTGCATTCAAACTTTGTCATTTAAGAATACCCAGGTGAATATTTCCGTGAGATAATTCATAGCATGTGAAATGTTGTTCGAAGTTCCAACAAGTTATCGACTTACACTTCGTCCTGTTTACTGGCATGGTGAGTAATTCACAGACTTATTTCGGTTGGTAACTTTGCCACCTCAAGGAGCAAGATTTATTTTGGTTGGTAACTTCACCTAGAAAAGTGCATGCATTCAGACTTTGTGATTTAAGATGCCCAAAAGAACATTCTCTAAGATATTTCACAGCATAGGAAGTGTTGTTCCGATATCAAATTACATTTCGTTCTGTTTAGCTGGTTAGTATTTCATGGGCTTATCATCTTCAAGAAATAAATATGGTTTATCTTGGTTGGTAAATGGACCACATTTATTCCCCTGCTGCATCCTGGGGATAAGGCTGATGAACGACACAAGTAATGCGATAACAATATGAACTTCAGTGGGATCCTCTGCTTGTTTAGTATTGAAAGACCATTGCAAGCTCATGCTCCCTTGTCCAGTGAAATGAAAAGTTTCCCTAGAAGCATATACTTCCATCATCAGTGCACATTCAGTGAAAATTCTACATGCAGATTTTCATGTGTGCATGTTATTGACACAAAGATAGAAAGTCTGCTTACCTATGTAGACCAAAGTTTCATGCATCTTCATCAATAAGTCTTCTATCTTTATTGCATGGATCAATGGCGTATTCCATTACTTGCACACCAGTCTGTTTTCTAACTGCAGTTCCAGTGTGCAAGAGATGGAATAGACCCCTAACCCATGAGCTGGTGGTTGCTGGGAGGTATGTCATTGATGGTGTTGCTTCCAGCTATGGCCATAGGAGAGGTAGGTTTGCAGAGGGGCTCTAAGGTTGTATCTGTTTTCCATAGCTCAGTGTGGGTATTTATAGATATTCTTTTGGTTTTACTATTTGATGTGATTGAGCAGACAATTAGACCCTTTTGTCCTGTGATTGTATTATATGCTAGTGATCACTTGTGACGTTATGTTGCTGAATTAGACTGTTAGACGTAGAAAGGTTACATTTGAAGTTAGTGCAACATTATGCTTTTGTATTTCATTAGCATTTAAAGCAAATGAAATTGAATGAACAGCAGAAATGCTGGCTGACACTCGTCTCATAGCAGATGGTGACTGCACTCCCACTAAGGGAGCAATGCTGTCTTGAGCATCTGTGCCAACTTTCCTTGGGATCTCCAATGTGGGCGTGTGGCTCATTCCTAGCTCCATTCTTGCCTTTATCTGAGATGCCTTTCATGGATGGAAAGGAAACTTTATTGCTCTTTCTCCTTGCTTTTCCTTATAATAGTTGTTACTCGAGCTTTATCTTTTTAAAAGTAAAGCTGCCATAATTTAGCCCATATCCATCTGCAATATTCTGTAAGGAGAAATTTTAAAGACTAATTTAGGGAATACACTGGCCCATCTTTCAGAATGCTACAGCTTCTGCCGTTAACTTGGTGTTTGTAGACTTGAGTTTTGTTGATTCCAACTTTGTGCTCTAATATGGATACTTTTGGGGATAATGCTATGGTTATTGATGCTAATTTAGGTTTCCGGGGCCTGAATTCTGCTGTTTCCAATTCTCTCTCTTTTTCTCTTCCTAAGGTGGAACGTTGTCTTTGAAATAAGTATTTCGAACATGTGACTGCGTACTGTTCTGCTATTTCAGCGTGTCCTAAAGATGAGAATTTTGAACAAGACTGTTGGTTTGTGCTGTTGCTATTTCTGAGAAATGTACAATATATATATATATATATGTGTGTGTGTGTGTGTGTGTGTGTGTGTATAGAGAGAGAGAGATGCTGACTGAGTTTAATGTGCATTCCTCTGCCCTCTTCCATCCCATTTATGACACCACTTGCCCCACATCGACTTTCTGAATTTGTAAAACCGTAATTTCAACATATTCCTCTTTTATATATATATATATATAACAAACAACAACAACTAAGCCTTTTCCCATACTAGACGGGGTTGGTTACATGGATTCTTTATATATATATATATATAAATGATAGAGGGGGAGGGTCTGTGCTCAGTTCCATTCATTCTTAAATCTTTACAAACATCTCTACAGTTAATTACTTTTATATTCAATCTTTTATTGGTAATTATTTTTTAATTTTTAATTTTATTGAATGATAAAGATATTTGAGTAGATTTAAGTATGAATGAGGTTACCACTCTCTACCTATCTATACATATTTATTTCATATTTATTTATTTGTGTGGCCATTTGCCGTGTACACGTCTAGAAATAGAGATGCTTGTTTCTGCTTGCTTTGGGAGTGGTCGGGTTCTTTTTCCAGAGCTGTCAATTTTACTAGGCTGCCATGAGTGGACTGTGGAACTGCACCCTATAGTTGTGCGATTCTGTCATGGAATATGTATACTTTTCAGGTGGAATACTCCTTTTTTGTTACTGCAACATTCACAGCCTTCTCTCTCGCTTTTCTATTTTCTGTCATCAAAAGCTTTTTATGCTCGAATGATTCTCTATGGTTAACTTTTACTGCTGTGAACTCTTATATCCTAAACCACTAAACCATGGTGAATGATCCGGGGCAAGTGTTTGAATCCTGAAGCCTATTAGTCCGAACGAAAGCGTTTGTTTACTAATGGCAAAACCTTTAAAGGGACTCCACAGCGACCAGTCAGCGTGCATGTTTGTGCATATGTAACACGCTAAGCAGCCTGCCATGGTTGGAAAATCACCATGGACTGTTTGAAACACGCGTATCCACCCACGCTCAGTCGCTTGTCTCTCTGTTGCAATTGAATTCGAAAAAACAAACTAAAGGTTCCTTCCATTTCTGTGGTGTTGCTGTCTCAATAGTAGAGCAGTTGGAGGTAAGACACTTCAGACGTATCTCAGCTCATTTATTATTGTTCTAGTTTTCATTTCTCCAATCTATAAGGTGTCACCGTTCTTCTGTGAGATACGTGAAAACTGCCCCTATAAGCGTTCGGTGATGGCAATAATTGTCAGTCCGTCTCTCCTTAACAATTAACGGAATAAACTAGGATCGCTCACCACGTAAGTATTCTGGCTTGTCCCTCTCTCACATTGCACACATACAGCTACGTCTTGATTGAAAGAAACATCAAGGAAAAAACTTGACACTTTAAAGGCATAATATTATTAATGGTTGAACTCTCATTACAAGAGCTCAATGAGAGCTTAAATAATAAAACTCTAACAGATGGAAACAAATCTTAATGAATCATTCTAGATCCAAACCAAATACCAAGTTTAGATTCAAATTATATCAAACTGAATCCAAATAAGGAATACTCGATAAATACCCTAATGTTGGTCACGTACAATTGCTTATTTTGTAACCAAAGTAAATAAACAACCCTAAGTAAAACTACTCAAAGGTACGTCATGGCTTATCCCTGGTGTGCGCGTCACCCATGTCATGCATGACACTCATGTGAAACACCTAAAATTGACACTATAAGAGTTCTTCTTGATCAAGAGAGGCATCACCCTCAAGGTCCCGATAATCTCGAATATCAACTTAAGTAGGTCTCTACCTCCAATTGCACGCCTTTGACCTCTTACTCGTCCACTAATAGCCAAATCGCTAGTGTGTCACGTGTCTTATCTCTGGCACAATTACTCTTCTACAACCAATCGACTACAATTCCTGTGCCAAGTGTTGCCTCCCTCCATTGAGCTGGGTCCCCAAACCGACTCCTCTTGTTGCAAGGCCATGACGACTCTGAAACGGTCACAAGCCTCTCTCACGTCGGAAACCACTATCATATGGTGTAGATGAAGATCAACTATCCATGTCTTGTGTCCTCTTTGGTCACACTCTAGTGCCAAAGAAGAGGGCAACACATGCACTTGAGGTGGTCTTCTCTAACCCGTGTAGTGGTAAGAAGCATGCATGCTCCTCATCCATATGCACGAGTCCACCGCAATGTGATGTCACTGATGTCTTCGTCATCGGCAAGGAGTCATATTGTATATAAGCCCCCACAGCCATAAGGTTGCTCCTCGAATTCATCACCTCCTAAATTGCATTAAGGAGCTCATAAGGTATCACCTATGTTGCATGGTAGTCACATGACCACTCCTCTATTATGGCCTCCATCACATCTGCACCATTACACTCACAACTTGAAAAAGCAAGCAGCCACGAAAACACCTACAGTCATTGTATGGGTGGCATCTTGTAGGAACTTCACCTTACATTGACCCAACCTCTCCAACCTCAAAATCTTCACCATCTTGTGATCATCCAACCCTTGATTTGCAGCCTCCAAACTCTCGCTGATCACAAATAAATATATAATAAAACTTGATTTCACTAACAACTTTATAACAAACCAAATGTAATAAAATTTTCTACCTTAAAATGAATAAATCTATAATAAAATTTTGCTTCGCAAGACAACTTTAAAAAAAAATATGGACTGAGCAATCAACCCTTGATTTGCAGCCTCCCCCAAAGTAGTGGTTTTCACTTAAAACTACATGAACTAAAGATGGTGGAATTCGACCAACAGTCGATTGAATTCATCGCCCCTGAAGTGGTTGAACAGTGCTCGAAAATATCATGATTTTCTAGCCATCTAGAATTCAAACAACAACAACTAAGCCTTTTCTCATACTAGACAACCATCTACAATTCAATTTTGCTAAAAAAAATTTGTAGGTTTGTGATGACGTCTTTCAGCTCTCTGTAAGATTTCATTGGAAAATTTGTACGGACTACAATGATTTTTGTAAAATCAGATTAGTTATGTGGAATAAATCCCATCAAATAAGAACAATTAGTGGACAGATTTATTCCTCTAACTTCCACCATGATTTAGTTGGGTTCAACCACCTTCCTAGGCTGCCACACCCTTTGTAAGAAAGTCCAAACTATCACAACAACTAGTAACACCATGTTTCAATCAGTTGGATATTAATTATAGAACCTGAAATTGCTGAAAAACATGCATTTGAAGCATTGGAGTCTCGAACTACCACAATCGGTTTTTGAGCTTCCACCAATCGCCTTCTATCACCAAAAACACCACCTTAAGTCACCACACGAGTCCAAAAACTGATATTATGATGTCATTGTCCCTACCAAATCCATGAAAGCTGTTCCTAAAAGTACTCAATGATAACACTAGATTGCCTCAACATGTCTCTCTATAATACATAGGGAAATAAACTGGGATGGATCAACCTCTCTTCCTACCAATAGGTCATAGCCCGACATTCCACATAGTTGAAGTTGCTCACCACTCATGGCCTCTTGGCTCACCCTTCTCTCACACTGCACACACACACTTGTGCCTTGGTTTAAAGAAAGAGTAAGAAGAAACTTCCTTTGCTATGCAAAAGTAGAATATTTATTAATAGCTGAACTCCCACTGTAAGAGCTCAATGTGAGCTTAAATAATAAACCCTAACAGACGAAAATAAATCCTAATGAATTGTTCCATATCCAAAACAAATGAACCTAAACTAGACCCAAATTACATTAAATTGAATCCAAATAAGCAATACTCGGTAAACACCCTAATGTTGGTCACATACAACCACTTATTTTATAACCAAAGTAAATATAAAGTGCCTTAAGTAAAATTACTCAAAGGCATGCTAATGCTCATCTCCACCACATGTATGTAAAACACTCAGAAATTGGTACTGTAACACATGGGAACATGGTGCACTAGGTGGGACCTTGATCGTTGATAGTACGAGTGAAGAAAGGATTTTTATCTTGGGGTGGCCTGTGGTAGGTGGTGAACCGATGGCTAGCTGTCAAACAAGATGCATAAAGTAAGCCATCGGTCAAACAAGATGCATAAAGTAAGAGCCATTTGAAAGGTGCTATGGCAAAAGACGAGTGAATAGAGAGCGTTGAGAGAGAGGTGCAGGTGTTGTTTACCAAACTAACAAGCATGACTCTCATTTACCAGAATAGACTCAACGTATCTCTAACTCAACTCGGTCTTACTAAGCTTGAACTCACTGTTACTCGGGTTGAGTTGCGAGCCAGCTCAAGCAATGTGTGCTTACTGTTAAGATTAATGCTAATTAATTGTTGAGTTAATTAAACTCATGTATATTAATTACATTTAGTTCTTGTTAAGTATTTTTTAATATTCAATTGATGTATCATTGATATATGTGAAAGTCTTATAAAAGTCACGTGTAAGAAACTTGTGCATGTAAAGAAGAAGAGACAAAAGTTTAGAATATACCCATATATCCTTTTAAATAGTTGTGTAGCTCATGAACCTTAGTTCAAAAAGCTTGAGGAGGAAATAGGCTTGAGAATTGTCTTTAATTTATCATTTTACATGAAAAGTTTTGATCTAATGGTCAAGTGGACTGCAGGAAAGGTTATAGAACAAACATGTGCGTCGGTTGGATTGGATTTGAGATTCATGATTCATCGCGTTTTCTATAAAAAATGGATTAGGAATTCCCTATTCTGCACTTAATCATGCAACACCCTCTCTCCTCCTGTCTCCCTTCATGGTCATGTTCGGCTTGAGTTAGATATGTGCTCCCATGTGTGTGTTTTATCCTAGTAAAATAATATAGGAATTCGTACATATTTCATAGTGAGGTGTTCATTTCTCTAAGGCAAGTCCACAAGGGTAACTCGCACACATAAATCTTCTTATTATACTTTCTTTTACTTGTTTTCAAAATGGTTTATGTATGGATTTCTTTGGATATGTTGTTGTTCTTAATTGGAGCATGTTTCTAATTATTACATATTGGTTTATGCATGTAATCCTATGGTTTTTCTCAACACTTACTACTTAGGTTATTTATTCGCTCTCTCATACATCAAATATTTTCTTGCATTGTTTGGCCCTTTGAGAATCGTTTGAGGGAACAAACACGCGCGCGCACACACACACACACACACACACACACACACACACACATATATATATATATATATATATATATATATATATTACTGTTTTACTTTATTTATTTATTACGAACCCAACATGGTGGGATCTCATCTATACATGTTTATACAGGGATTACTAAAAAAATGCGGGAGCAGGGGAAGCATAGCTTGATTTTTCCATCTTCCTTGAGTATTCAGAGATGCTCTCGTTATTCCCAATAGGACGGCTCGGTAACAAATCGCCTCTTCAAACCCATGTTTGAATTGAAACTGAGATACTGAGCCCCCTCCGCCTGTGACTGGTTGTGTTGCGTAGTGGCCGGTACTCTCTCCCCTTGGTAAATTCACGAGCCTAGTGAACAATGTCGTCAGAGGGCCTTGGGCATATGAATAGTTGGGTTTGATGTCTATGGTTGTTGTATTTCTGCGTCAGCTGAAGCACACTTGGGGCCCTAGGAGTGAGGATTCCTTGAGCCTACCTCATAGCCAAGAGAGTCGTAGTTCGTAGTGCAAAGTATCCGAACTTCATAGGGAGAGTTCATTTGTAGTAAGAAAAATAAAAGAATGCTTTATTTGTGGCGCTACAGGACCAGATCAAAACCTGTCCTTGGTTTAGGCACTCTAATGCGCGGTGACAAACTGAAGCAACCCGAAAAAATGTTGTCACCCTGAGTTGACCAAGTCCTGGGTGAACGGTAGTACCCCAAACTGGTCAGTCTGGTTTGGATTTGGGAAAGAGATTCGACAAAAATTAGATTTGGTCTGGGTCAACCTGGCTTCAACCCACCCGAATCTGACCAATGAACTCTAGTTGCCACCCCTAATTTTATCCAAATCTGAATTTGTGCCTCTTATAATCCAAATGAATTTGGGGTACCCTGAATAAGAAAGTTTTCTTGTAGCACTTTTCTGCACAAGCCTTTTCTAAAGATATCCTATTTGCCAGACCTTTCAGTCTTATTTATATCCCATAAAAAGTGCTCAAGAAGACACCAAAAATTGAGCCTGTACATTTATAAAAGCTAACTTGAAGCCTTGTCAAACTCTAAATGGGTTCATCTACATGGTTTCTTGGTAGCTTTCGTGTTCTGTCTTTATGCGTATTAGCATTTACTATGTCATATATAACACTTCTGCTATCCATTTCAATTCGTTGAGAATCTAATTTTTCACGGTAAGGGAGCCCTATGTGTGTTTCTACTGCCAGAAAAGCATATATGTTGATTGGATTCTCGCAACTCAAGAATCCATTTTAAACGGGAACCGCCAACCGGCCCATCATTCACTGGAAGGAAGCTTCTCTTACCAACCTTAATATTGGCCTTAACAAAGTTTTCTTTCACACAAAGTGGATCAGCTAGAGGGTAAAACACGAAGGCTTCCTTGAAAGGCACCAACCTGATCCTATCCCTACTCTAGCACGCTTACTTTTTGAGCTTTTCTTTTTCTTATTTTTGGGTTCCAAAACCTCTGCATTGGTGGAGAAGCCTGCCGGTTGAGCCAACGATCTGGGTGAAGCATGCTAACTTTAGAATTTTTGAGGGATTCAGTGCACTGGTGCCTCAAATATGTCATCTCTTGACACAACTCGGTAAAGCTATACGCTAGTGTCAGCTACTAAACGCAAACGTCTTCATTTTATTAAGGCTCATACATAAAAAATGAAACTTCACCGTACAACCTTTTCTTCTCTTTTCTTTTTGGTAAGAAGACGAGAACATGACACAGCCCTAGATTGTTACAGGAGATCTCAATGTTCATCGACTGATCCATTACATCGCTATTGAGGATTGCACTGAGACGTATGCCAAAGCTTGATTCTTAGTTCTTGCTGAGTGCCGAGAGCAGCCACCCAAGTAGCACTCTGGTTTTCCTCTCGAGGGATGTGTCGTATAGTAACCTGCCAGTCCTGACGTAAAAGATGGCGGATACTTGCTAACAATCGATGGACAGGATGAGGGTCGTGTTCCTCTTTTGTGATATAATCGACTAGAAGGCATCGCTTTCAAGTTAGACGTGACACATCCCTCGACCCTCTCCAAGCTCCCAGACTAGTTGTAATGCATCATAGATACCCCATGCCTCAGCTGTAATTAATGTGTGCTATGTCTATATTTCTCGATGTGCCAGCAATCCACTACATAGAATGATTTCGTAAAACACTACCGGAGCTAGCAATAAATGGTTCCTGGGAGACCCTCCCATCGGTATTGACCTTTGTCCAATGTAGAGGCGGAGGAGATTGCTTGAGTCGGCTTGGCGATTCAGACCTCATGTTAGGAATGTTGTATGTTAAAAGCGGCCACGCATTGATGTCCCCCTCCACTTGATTCTTGGTAGTAGACTAGTCGATGGTGTAAGTTGATGAAACTAGTAGACGACCTCCACCGGAAGACTCTTCGTGAGTGTTGACGATGAACCGAATGGTCATCTCTTGATTCCTGCAACGGATGCGTGGAATGGTGATGTAGCTATACGAGGTTTCCTCATAGTGGCTTCTCCAAGGACATCGGTTGTTTCTTTTGATTTTCTCTCTATATTTTCACACACATATTCCGTGTTATTCCTTTACTCTATTTATAGAGCAGAGGCTGCTCCTGATCTCCTGGCTTGCCTGCTGGGTTTCTCTTTTCTAAGCAGTCTAAATTCGGACGGTTACCGTGAAATTCGATAACCGTCAGACAATTACCGATGGCCCCTATCCGATACCTTCTCTGGTAACGGACTAGATGGTCAGTCCAGCCGTTACTAGATAAGGTTGCTGAGAATGACCACTCTATCTGTAACATCTCCCACTTGGACATTCGAGCTAAGTGTATCGACATATTGGTTTTCCTCCCATTTTTCAGGGTTTTTCCTAGTTATGTCGTTTCTTGATTGCTATCGCAATCAGAACCTCTTGTGTGGTTATTTCCCTCCACAACATTTTATTTGTTGTATGGTTGTTTACCTATACAACACCAGTCATCTGTTGTGTGGTTATTACCTTACACAACAATCAAACATATCTCAAACCCATGTTAGTAACATGTTTTGAGAAAAGTTCCTCTGTTATGCCTTTCGTTAAGGGATCTACCAACATATCTTTTGTTGACATTATGAGATGGATATTTCCTTTCTCATAACCATATTATGAACATAGTGGTATTTTACCATTATATGCTTGCTTTTGGAGCAATCAGCTCTACTCTTGATAAGAGTAATTGCTGCATTGTTATCACAATAGATAACTATTGGCTTGTCTGTTATTTCCAACTTCAATTCTTGTATGAAGCGACTTATCCAGACAACACTCGTTGCATCCATACAGCAAGCTACATACTCAGCTTCCTGTGTATGTAATGCTACACAACCCTATTTCTTACATGCCCAAGAAATAACACCACCTCCAAATAAGAATATTTGTCCTGAGATTGATTTGTTGTTATCTTTGCTCCCAGCAAAGTCAACGTCTGAGTATCCTACCACTTTCAGTTCATCTGTTTGAAAACATAGTTTCAAGTCTTTTGTTCCTTTTATATATCTTAAAATCCTTTTCACAACTACTTAGTGCTGCCAACTAGGATTACTTTGATATCTACTTAGAAGACCAATAGCAAAGCTGATATCAGGTCTTGTACACAACATAGCATACATCAAGCAACATTAGGCTTATCATCTCCTTCACCGGGACAATCAACCTTACTCAATTTGACTCATTTTGCAACAGGTGTATCTGCAGACTTGCATTCACAAATTTTAAACTTCTTGAGGATATAGTCAATATATCTCTCCTGATTCAGGCATTAGAGTCTAGATTCTCTATCTTGAGAGATCTTTATTCTCAAGATATAGGATGCTTCCCTGATATCCTTCATTTTGAACTTGGAATTCAACCATGATTTGGTTTTGACAATCATCTCGTTGTCGTTTCCAGTCAATAATATGTCATCTACATATAATGACAAGATGACAAAGTGGCTCCCATTGTTCCAAACATAAACACAGTGATCAAGTTTGTTAGCCACAAACTCAAGTTCTACAATAGCATTTTGAAAAGTCAAATACCATTGGCGAGGTGACTGTTTCAGGCCATATAGGGATTTTTTCAACCATACTTTATCTTCTTGGCCTTCAACCACAAATCTTTCGGATTGCTGCATGTATATGATTTCTTCTAAATCCCCATTTAGAAAAGATGTCTTTACATCTAACTGATGTAAATCCAAATCATAGTATATAGATATTGCCAAGATTATACGTATGGATGCAAATTTCTCAACTGGAAAATATGTCTCAACATAATCTATCTCCTCTTTTTACGAAAGACCCTTTGCAATCATCCTTGATTTAAACTTGTTGATTGTACCATTGGCCTTATATATTTTTTTCAGAACCCATTTACAGCCTATAGCTTTTCTTCCTTTTGGCAAATCAACCAATTCTCAAACTTAGTTTTTCTCAATGGATTCAATTTCTTCATTCATGGCTTTCTCCCAGTCTGTTGCCTCTGATGAGTTTATTGCTTGCTGATAAGTCAAGTTATCAGTTAACTCATCTAAATATACCAAATTACACACTTCTTCTGCAAGATAAGTGTGATAATCCTTTAAGTAGGACAGAGTAGTTCTTGGTCTCTTATGTCCACTTAAGGTATCGGTAGTTTCAGAAAGATCTTCAATGGGCTCAAAAGATAATTGGTTTAAGTCTACCAAATCATCAACACATTACTCATCGGTTTTTAGGATGTCATTCTTAGTATCTTCTAAGAATTCCACATCTCTACTTTCAATGAGTCCATGGTCCTTATGATAAAACTGATATCCTTTTGAACCTTTTAGATATCCAATAAATATACCTCTTAAGGACCTATTGTCTAGCTTATTTCTAGACTAATCAAGGATCTTTACATGTGCAACAGATCTCCACCTCCTGAGATGACCTAGGTTGGGTTTTCTTCCAAACCACATCTCATATGGTGTAGTGAATACAACCTTACATTGTACTCTATTGAGTATGTAAACTATTGTACTTATTGCTTCTCCCCAAAATACCCTTGGAAGAGAGGCATCGATCAACATAGACCTTGTCATATTCAACAAGGTTTTGTTGTATCTCTCAGCTACACCATTTTGCTAAGGTGTCCTGGCATTATATTATGTTTTGCAATACCAAAGTCTTTGCAAAATTCCAAGAATTTTGCCGAGGTATACTCACCTCCTTTGTCTGATCTTAAGACTTTGATTGAATGTCCTAATTGATTTTCTACTTCTTGCTTATATTATTTAAAAGCATCAAGTGCCTCAGATTTATGTGACAAAAGATATATATACATACATCTAGAGTAATCATCGATAAAGGTTATAAAATAACCCTTTCCTCGATGTGACTTTACTCTAAAAGGTCCACATAAATCTATGTGAATAACCTCCAACATGGTTGTTGCCCTTGTTGATTCCTTCGGAAAAACTTTTCTTATCATTTTTCCTTGTATACAAGCTTCACACTTGTTGAAAGTATTTCTCTCAAATTCAGGCAATAAGTTCAAGGTGAATAATTTCCTCAACTTTTCCAGACTTATATGCTCTAGGTGTTTATGCAACATGTTTACATCAACAGTAAAGGTACTCTCAATATAAGCATAAGATGTATCAATTTCATTATCACAAAGTTTAAACAGTCCTTGTTCTATATCGAATTTTCCAGAGAATAATATTCTCCCATGCTTCCCCACAGTCACCTCATTAAAAATAAACCTAACCTCAAAACCTTTCTTTACCACGGCAGGAACCGAGACTAGATTGTGCCTTATAAATGGCACAATTAACACATTAGTCAACACAATTAGTTTGCCTTGCACAAATATTCTGAAGGACCCAATACTCAAAACATCCGAGAAAGTATTATTTCCTATATAGACTCGATGTTCCCTATATTTGTATTCCTTCAGATCCATTGCCCCTTTCTTGTCTTTGAGATGTGCCGTGTAGCTCTTGAGTCTATCCACCAACCTGTCACCGAGAGGTCCAAATACAAGCATTCTAAAATCACGTAGATTATGTCTTGCTTCTTCGACTGTTCGCGCTGTGGATTAGTTCCTCTACCTTTCTTGTTGCGGCAGTTCCTTTTGTAGTGTTCCATCTTTTTGTAGTTGAAACACTTGACCTAAGAAGCAGTTTCTTACAATTTCTTAAAATTTTGACCGCCTTTCTTGTTATTTTTGTCAAACTTCTTATTTGGTTTTTTCTTCTAGTTGGTTTTGGAGCTAGATGTTATCTCATCCTGTACCACTAGCAACTTTTCTTTCTTGTTTTTGACCATATGTTCTTGCTCTATTACTAGTTTTAGGGGCAACTATGAAAGGTTAATCTCAGGCCCTAATCTTAGGGTAATGGTAACTATCTTCCATGATGGGGTAGACTGTTTAGTATGATTGATATCTGCATTGGTTTTGGGATGACCGATTTTGCTACGGCTAAGTCTCTAGCTATTACCAGCATGCAGTTTACATGTTCTACTATATTATCTCCTTCTTTCATTATGAAGGAGTTATACTTTTGTAGTAACAACTACACATGCAATTTTGCAGTTTTATCATATTTAGCTGTTATTGAGTCAAACAGCTCTTTAGCGGTCTCATATTCTTCAAAGACCTTGATCAAGTCATCCTCCATATAAGTCAACATGATTGTCCTTGCTATGGTATTATCTTTCAGAAATGTTTTATACATTTCTAATTGTTGCTCATTCGTGTCTAGGGGTGGCGAACGCATAATTTCCTTTAATACTTACTCAACACCTTAAAGTGTTACAGTCAAAGGGATTCTTCTCTTCCATGTTTGGAAGTTGAGACCGTTCAACTTTTTAGTTTTTGACAACTCAGACACACATGTGCTAGAACTCATTTTTATGTGTTTGGCAATAGTAACAATTAAGCGATCTAAAAAGGAAACAAACACAAAACCACGAGCATACATAGCAGGAATCATGTTAGTATGATGCATAATATCAAACAAGTATGTTAATAATAATTCATAAGCTCTTTGGGACAAATTCAAATTTTTTCCGAAGAGTTTCTACCTTTGTACCCCTTAAATAATATCAAGGGTAAATATGTAATTTTATCTATTTTCCCCTTCTTATAATTTTATAAAAAAACTGAGGACAAACTCATAAAATTACTCTTTTGTATTTCTGTAAAATTCGTAATTAATCGGGGTTAAAATCATAATTTTAACCCTCAGGCTGAATCTATAATTTTTCAAAAGTACAAGGGTAAATATGTCTTTTGACCAGATAGCAGAACTAAAATTATCTAAACTGGAAAGGGCAAAAAGGTAAAGTGATGGCCTGATATTTCGTAATTTTCACAAATAGCTAGAGGGTAAAATGGACTTTTTGCTTAGTAAGGGCAAAATAGTCTTTTTACCCAAAAATATCTTGACAATTTTGTAATTTTGCTGGATGGCAAAATCATAAATAGCTAAAATTGGTTAGGGCAAAACGAACTTTTTGGTCCATTGCCCGAGGCGATTTTCTAGAAACCGCTGGTGGTTTCTAAAACTACCGATTATCGACCCGCTGTTTTCCAAAACCACGAGTTTTTTTTATTGAGTATAAAGGGAGGAGAGAGAGTGTACACCTAAAAAAAGAAAGAGAGGGAGAGAGAGAGAGAAAGGGAAAAAAGAGAGAGGGAGAGGGCTACGGCCTGCCGGCTACTATTTCCGGTTCTTGTCAGGCTGTCGGTGCCTTCTATGGCCTGCCAACTGCCTTTTTTCGGTCTACTGGCTGCCTTTTTCCGGCCTTTGGAGCTTTGTCGGTCGTCGCCTTTGCCTCAGATCTGGCATATTTCGGCCTTTCTGAGCTCTGCCAGCCGTCTCTTGCCTCAGATCTGGCCTGCTTCGGTCTTTCTAGGCTTTGTCGGCCATCTTTTGCCAATGGGTCGAGAGGCGGACAAGCGCGCCAAGAGCTTCAGAGTTGCAAACGCATCACCACGAAACTTGCCGAGATCGTCAAGAGCTTAGGTGGGGGAGAATGTGACCCTTCGACCGCGAACTGAACCATGGTTGTGTAACCAGGGCCCCTACGTGGGAACCACCCTGGTAACTCTAGCAATAAACTCCCATTTGTGGGAAGAGTCCCGCATCTGAGTTGTAAGCGTGTCGCGGGCCATGCACCGTTATTTGCTATCAATACAATCTGCTTTCTTATTTATTCTCAAGTATCCTTGCTGTCTCCAAACGACCCTCCCCAATCATCAAGCTTTAAGCTTCCACTGAACCTCTGCAACCTTGGTGAAAGGCTTGCTAGGTTGTGCGCAGCCTAGCGCCGGTCACGCGTTCCGCGCCTTGGGTGATTCCAGTGCCGGGGCGTGACAACAGAATAAAGTCTATTGATACACTTTCCCAAGGTCACGTAGGCACCGGTAAGGGCTCCAATAAACCTGCTGGACGTTGGTTATCAACCTTGTCCTGTTGACAAATCAAACAAGTCCGCACATAAGTCTCAACGTCAAATCCCATCTGAGGCCAATAATAAGCTCGCTCCACCAAAACGAGCGTGCGCTCCATTCCAGGATGTCCTGCCCATGGAGAGTCGTGGCATTCTCGTAATATGTCCCTTCTTAGATTATCTTTGCGAGATACATAGATATGTCCGCCTTTGATCAGTAATAATCCGTCCTGTTTCCAGAAGCACCTAGTTTTACCTTCATCAACTAGTGCTTGCAATTGCTTCGCCATATCATCACTCTCTAACCCAGCGCGGATGCGGTCCAGCAGATTGCTCCGAATGTGATAGGCATTGTCGCCAGCATCCTCTTGAATAGCGACGAGAAAGTTTAGCTTTCGACTTAAAGCATCGGTAACGGAATTCAGCCTACCTGGCTTATACTCAATGGTCATGTCAAATTCAGCCAAAAATTGTTGCCACCTCGCCTGCTTAGCGGACAGGCGCTTTTGAGTCTGAAAATAGCTTGTGGCAACATTGTCCGTCTTCACAACGAATGGTTTTCCCAGGAGGTAGTGGCGCTAGAGGCGAAGGCAGTGCACTACAACAATCATCTCTTTGTCGTGCACAGGGTACCTTCTCTCTGCGTCT
This sequence comes from Brasenia schreberi, assembly GCA_036023115.1. Lineage (NCBI taxonomy): Eukaryota > Viridiplantae > Streptophyta > Magnoliopsida > Nymphaeales > Cabombaceae > Brasenia > Brasenia schreberi. The sequence goes on from JAYKKT010000064.1 coordinate 15,557,344, forward strand.
TTCAGTTTACGGCTTTCATAAGCGATGGGGTGCCCCTCCTGTATAAGCACTCCACTCAGGGCGTAATTCGAGGCGTCAGTCTGTACTTCAAAAGGCTTCGAATGATCAGGCAATCTTAGAACAGGTTCTCGCGTCACAGCCATCTTCAATTGATCAAACGCGTGTTGACAATTTTCATTCCAGTCCCAATGTTGGCTCTTTTTCAGTAGGGTCGTGAGAGGTGAAGCTATAGCAGCGTACCCCTCGATGAAACGTCGATAATAGTTTGTCAATCCGTGGAACGACCGAAGTTCTGTTAGATTTGATGGAGGATCCCACTCCTCAATTGCCTTAATCTTTTTCGCATCCATCCGGAGTTTCCCATTACCAATAACGTGCCCTAGGAAATCAATCTCCGGTTTGCCAAATAAGCATTTCTCCCGTTTCACGTATAATTCATTATCACGTAGCACCTTGAATACCGTCTGTAAGTGATGGATATGTTGTGGCATAGAGGCACTATATACCACGATATCGTCCAAATAGATCACCACAAAGTTATCCAAGAACGAGTAGAATATCTTGTTCATCAGGGTTGAGAAGGTCGCAAGGGCGTTTGTCAAGTCGAACGGCATGACTAGAAACTCGTAGGCACCATACCGCGTGACGCAAGTCATCTTCCCCTCATCCCCATCCGCAATGCGCAATACGAAGGCAAGACCCCCATCGCACACACCTTCTGTGCCGATCTATAGGAGCAGCATGATATTACCCACGCTCCTTGTGAAGGCAGCGAAGCGTATGAAGAAGTGGGCGGACATGAAGAGGCGTGCTGTCGAATTTGGTGTCGGCGACCAAGTCCTTGTGAAGTTGTACCCAAAGCAAACGCAAATCTTTCGCGGGCAGCACGTCGGGCTGATCCGTAAGTACGACGGTCCCTATACTATAACAAAAAGGGTAGGAAACTGGGCGTACCGACTGGATATTCCAGACCACATCCGTACGCATCCTGTCTTCCATGTGAGTAACCTAAAGGCTTATCATGCTGATATGAAAGATGCAGACCGCAACCAACCAGTGCGGGCACCTGCGCCACGAAGGACTCCGGGAGCAAAGGAAGTGGAACACATCCTCGACCATATGGAAGACAAAAGAGGACACATCCTGCGCTATCTAGTCAAGTGGAAAGGATACGACGAAGCGGACGCGAGCTGGGAGAAGAAGCTAACCATACGCCAGCTTCCAAGATAGATGTGAGAGTACCATTTGCGTGCTGGGTTGCTGTGGACGTCAACGATTTGAGCGGGGGAGAATGTGACCCTTCGATCGCGAACTGAACCATGGTTGTGTAACCAGGCCCCTACGTGGGAACGCCCTGGCAACTCTATTAATAAACTCCCATTTGGGGGAAGAGTCCCGCATCTGAGTTGTAAGCGTGTCGCGGGCCACGCACCGTTATTTGCTATCAATACAATCTGCTTTCTTATTTATTCTCAAGTATCCTTGCTGTCTCCAAACGATCCTCCCCAATCATCAGGCTTTAAGCTTTCGCTGAACCTCTGCAACCTTGGTGAAAGGCTTGCTAGGTTGTGCGTAGCCTAGCGCCGGTCACGCGTTCCGTGCCTTGGGTGATTCCAGCGCTGGGGCATGACAACGAGAGAGAGCGAGAAAGGGAAAACAGAGAGAGGGGGAGGGCTCCGGCCTGCCGGCTACCATTTTCGGTTCTTGTCAGGCTGTCGGTGCCTTTTGTGGCCTGCCAACTGCCTTTTTTCGGTCTACTGGCTGCCTTTTTCCGGCCTTTGGAGCTTTGTCGGTCGTCGCCTTTGCCTCAGATCTGGCATATTTCGGCCTTTCTGAGCTCTGCCAGCCGTCTCTTGCCTCAGATCTGGCCTGCTTCGGTCTTTCTAGGCTTTATCGGCCGTCTTTTGCCTCAGATCTGACCTGTTTCGACCTTTTGGGGCTCTATCGGCTGTCTCTTGCCTCAAATCTGGGTTGTTTCGGCCTTTCTAGGCTTCATCGGTCATCTCTTGCCTCATATATGGCCTGTTTCATCCTTTTTGGGCTTTGTCAGTTGTCTCTTTTGCTTCAGATCTGGCCTATTTTGGCCTTTCTGGAATCTGTGCTCTGTCAGACGGTCGCCGACGATCCTGTGCTGGATTTTCCCTCTCTTGTTTTTTTTTTTCTGTTCCTTTTCTGACTCATTGTCCCCTTCTCCTTTCTTTTGTTTTTTGCTTTGCTTACTTCTCTTTCTCCTTTTGTAGGGTTTTTAGGCTCTAATACCAGTGATGAAACTAGTAGCGGACCTCCACCGGAATACTCTTCTTGAGTGTTGACGATGAACCGGATGGTTGTCTCTTGATTCTTGTAGCGGATGCGTGGAATGGTGATGGAGCTATACGAGGTTTCCTCACAGCGGCTTCTCTAAGAAGATCGGTTGTTTCTTTTGATTTTCTCTCAGAATTTTTACACTCATATTATGTGTCATTCCTCTGCTCTGCTTCTGATTTCCTGGTTTGTCCGCTGGTTTCCCTTTTCTGAGCAGTCCAAATCCGGATGATTACCGTAAAATCTGGTAACCGTTAACGATGGCCCCTATATGGTATCTCCTCTGGTAACGGACTCTGAAATGTCAGTCCAGTCGTTACCAGATAAGGTTGCCGAGAATGGCCACCCTATCTATAACATAAGTGTTGTATGATCACCATGTGATTCTGTTATTGCCAAATATTCTACATAATGAGTGCCATAAATAACCCAAGAGAATAGGTTTCTTCCCTTTGTCCTGTGGAGAGCTATCTTGGCCCACTGAAGAAGTTGCATGTGTAAAATCTGATCCTTTCAGAAAGCTCAGCAATTTGGTTCCAAACTTAGTTGCATAATAACAATCCTCCTCGTAGTGCATGAATTGTAGCCTCCTCCTGGGTTTTGCAACGAGAACATGAACTAATTGTCCCGATTCTTCGAGCATAAAAGGTAGATGTTGAGAGGCCTTGCTGTAAGGTTAGCCATATAAAGATGCAGACTCGCTCCAACACTTGAAGTTTCCATTCTATTCTTGTAGGAGCAGCGGCATTCAGTGTACGGTAAGCATTCTCTGTGAGACTGATCTTTAGTTCATGCCCCAAACTCTCGCATGGATGTTAATAGGAGTGTCGCTGGCACGGTGGTGAACAAGGCGAAATTTCGGCTACAGCCAGGTGTCTAACCAAAATTTGATTGTTACCTTTGCCGACATTTTGTACATAATTTTGAGAAACTTTTGTCCAAACCGAACAGATGTCTTTCCATAAAGATAAGTCGCTTGGTTTTGATATAATGGATCGTACAAGGCCGCCACCATATTTTGCACAGAGGGCTTTGGGGTGCATGAACATTCGCCGTGCTAATTTCATGAGGCATGCCTGGTTGCAAAGGTGGAGGTGGCACGGACCTCGACCACCATCACCCTCTGTGTTGTTCGAGTTGATCGCATGAATGTTCGCCATGCCCCCAAATGATTTTTTTTTTTGTAGAATCTCGATGCGTCTCAGGCATGCAATGGGCAGGTGGGTTACTTGCATGAGATAAGTTGGAATAGCCCCTATTACAAACTTCACTAATGTGATATGACCAGCCAGAGATAGTTGTTAGATCTTCCAGCCGGCTAGCTTGTCGTGAGAATTTGAAACGTTGCCATTTGCATTTAGAGTGGATGAGTTGAGTAACCTTTTCCATGCATAGAACAAATAAATAAGGGAAAAGTGGGTCGCCTTGTCGAAGCCCACACTTTGGTGCAAATGATTATGTGACTCCTCCGTTACATATAAATGATGCTTCCACTGAAGATATATATTCCATGACGAGAGAGATAAAATGTGCATTTGAGTCCAACTTCGTCTAGCACATGTAGGACACAATCCCACTAGATAAAATAGCCGTTTTTCCTTCCGTGCTTCTGATAATTATGGACAATTTCATTTGCCAGGATTATATTGTCAATAATGTCTCGGCCAGGGACAAAGCTGCCTTCCAGGGCCGAGACCAAAGTTCGAAGGCATGGCTTAAGGCGTTGAACGATTACTTTGGATAAGAGCTTGTAAAGTACATTGGCCGAAATTGGTGGGGGTATTCTGGGGGTTGAGTTTTTGGAATAAGAACTATGTGAGATTGATTTATTTACCTCTTTAATGTGGGTCGGCGACGTGAACAATTCCTGAATATATTGAGTGACGGAGCCGGCTAACACCTCCCACGAATTCTTGTAAAAGATAATTGGAAACTCATCTGGTCTTGGTGCTTTCATCGAATGCATGCTATTAAGTGCCATATGGACCTCAGGTTTGTCTAAGGTCGCCACGGCCTCCGGTTGTAGACGAGTAAATGAAAATTCAGTCGTGCTCCAATTTAAGTCCTTTCCTAATCCTGATAAAAAGCCTTGTAAAATCCGGTGACCCTCCTTTCTACCTGTTCGGGATCGCCAGTCCATTGGCCAATTTGGTCGCGAATCATGAGAAGCCTTCCCTATGGTAAACGTTGTATTGCGATCCCTATCCCGGACCCATTCCCCCCGATATTTTTGGAACCAAAGTAGCTTCTCTTCTTTGAGGATTTCATGAAGACTTTCTTCCAACGCCAAGTGGAATGGGTTGGATCTCATCACGACAGTTGGATTCCTCTCAGTCGCGTCACAACGTTCGCTTGTGTTTCTGAATGTGTCCAAATACACACATTTCCACCAAATTCAATTCGGGTGAGTTCGCATCATCATTCTCAAAAACCCAAACAGAATTTATAGCATCTCTGCATCCGCTCATTGCGGCAAAACGCTTGAACCCTCGCTCCAACCATACTGAAACTAGGTCACACATTGCACACACACATCATGCCTAAATAAATAAAACTTGCAAGAATCTTAGGGTCGTCTAGCCCCGTGATAAAATTGGTAAAAAGTGCATGAATCGAATTCGTTCAAAACACTAAGTATTTAGTTAATTTGAAATAAAAACTTGTTTGAAAATCGAAGTTCCTAAGCTCTTAAACCGACCCTTGAGCGTCGATTCAAGAGGTTTAAAGTGAAACGAGTATGCTTACCTACAATCGCCAAAAGTCAAAAAAACATTTAAAAACCTTCTCTAGTTTGAGTAAGCTAGGTGGCACGCTTGCGCAAGCATAGGCACGAAAAGGTTCACTTTGAGTTTTATAACTTGGGAGTGGAAATTTTCATGTTTACACCGGCTATCTTCCCGATTTCGAGCGGATAATCCATCAATATATATCTGAATCTTAGGTTCTTTATTGTCGTATTAGTGATTCTCGTTCTCCTCCGCAGATGGCGCTTTGATATCTACCCTCTCTATCTCTACTCCATTCTTTGAGTTTTTTTTGTATAGTTGGATCGGGAGAATCCAAGAATTTTGAGCTATGGCGATTAGAGTTACAACGGCCTACTCCGGCTACATCGCGCAGTCACTGGCTGCAAGCCGATTGGGGAACTACAAACTCTTTCATGACTACTGCTTGGTTCGGGTCCTGTTCACGAACCATAAGACAGATCTTGATCCTACATCGGAATGTATAGAAAACCAAATTTATATATCTATTAGTCGTATGAGTATCATAATGAATGACCCTATCTTTTCATGCCGAGACAATTCTCTCCTTGTATGAGTCCAACCATTGCTCTTTAACATATGAGAGTAAAGCCATAAATTTTCTCTACTTTAATTCTATTACCTTCACTACATCCTTCTAACTACTCTCAACTAATGAGTAAATGATGTTCCTCAAACTTATAATAAACACACTTGTCATCTCTTTATTCTTTGTCAATTTTAAATAAAAGTTTCAATATTTTTGGCTATATGTCGTATATATAAAAGTATGTTGTATATGTAAAAATTATTTGAATGACATTTATTAAAGTTAGATCATGATCATTGTAGATAACATGTGAAATTTTGTTTGGAGTGTATAACTTTCTCACACATCTCAACACCTAAACATAATTCTCTTCTTTTTCAAACTCATAAAAGTGAAGGTTGTAGAAGTTCTTAGAGGTTGATGTGAATCTGACAACCTCAAGGAAATATATCTTATACCTACAAAAATATGAAAAATATATAATTGTTAATAACAATAATATACATTAAACATTACTACACAATAGTAAGATACTTACATATTTGTCTTATATTAGCTATTAAATTCCAATACCTATGTATGAAGTATGTGTACAAATGAGAATGTGTAAATACAATGTTACTAACAGAATTCATATTAGGAACTTTATAATGTCATGTATGATAACAATTAATGTTTATACTGTGTAGTAGTTGTAAAACACCCTGAGAACCATGATCTTCCTTCTTAATTTTCATCATTATATTATAAATATCTTTTTCGTACTCGCATTTTTCACGTCTACCCACTTTAAATGAGTAATAATATGCTTTGGTTTGCAATGCTTTATGTGACGTTTTTGCTAGACTATACTTAAAGCTATTCAATCTTTTGAGATATAACCGTAAAGGGTTGTTATGTGTCTCATTCACTACATGCAACTTTTAGCATCTACCACTCTACCCTCTCCTCTTAATAAGAAGGACCAACCAACCTTCTTATTACTCATCCACCTGGTATTTTTAACATTAATACCATGATTTTGCCTATACTTGTCACTCCTTTCACACGCAAGTCATATCTTGCTTATTACGTAGTTATTTTTCGAATGACTAATAATTGTAATAATGTTATGCTTCCTTCCAACTAGTCTTACATAGTTAATAATACTAAACATATCACTCATCGCAAACACAAGGGAATAATCTAGCCCATCACTCTCGTAACAAATTCATCATCGATCTCTTTTGTCAACCAATGAACAAATACATCGTTTAGTGTATTGAAACCACTATCAGCATCCTTAATGGTCATATGATAAGTAATTTGATCAGTTAGCATCTTCTCTGAATTGCTTCTAAGTGTTTTTGTTCAAGTTGTTCATCATTCTGCAATGAAATCATAGATGTCAAATATCAAAGAAAAACTATTCAGTTGAAGGAGACGCGGGATAGGTGTGTCTCCATCTTCAAGGGAGACGTGCTTAGACCGCATCTCCCTTGGTGGAATCGTGTCTTCCATAGGCACGTCTCTCCATGATATCGTGTTTTATTCCATGGTTCCTGCACCCATCTGGTTTCACTCAAATTCAGAAATCATCTTCACATATTTAGAAAATCAAAAGATTTTAAGTAAACCAACTAAAATACAATGATCTCAATAAAAGCCAACCTTCTAAAGAAATCATCTTGTTTCTTAGGTAGTTTGATTCTAACTAGGTTTGTAAGGAACTAATCGATGATAGTTGGTTGTAAATAATCATATATCACTTGTCAATGAACAAAATCGATCACCGGAGGAAGAGACAAAAATCGTTGGATTTTACTATGGAGAGGAGAGAGAAAATGTTGTAGGTTACTTTGGGTATTTACAAAATTTAAGGTGTGTATATAAAAGGGGAATGTAGATAGGATTTCCTTTTACTAAATATATATTCCTAAGATTTTTGTCCCATATGGCCCTTGAGAACTTCACGTCACTCTCTTCTCCTCACACATCCATGTCTCTCTCCCATTCTCTCTTTGCATTTTGTCCCTTGATGCCATTGATGCATCACTCTTCAGAGAGAACATAGGGCATCGGGAAAGATTCAAACTAGCATTATCTCTTGTTTGCGTCTCTCTCTCCAGATGGATTATCATTTGGACATGTGGTTTGCAACATAGGGCATTGAGGAAGATTCTAACTTGCATGATCTCATGTTCACACATCATCGTCCCTCATCTCTCCCTCCCTGTATGCATATGCATCATTTTTCACATTCAATATATTCTAGATATTAACTTTTTATTTTCTTCTCTCTCCTCTTGTTACTTTCTTCTTACTTCCCTTTCTTTTCTTTTTTTGCATTGTTTGTTATATGTTGTTTTTCTATGTTTACTCGAGTAAGAGAAGGTGAGGATATCAGGGAAAGAGATGTGATATGACTGGGAGTCTTCTCAAGGAAGAGCCATGCCCAAGCTCCATTTTTGTATATAAACCATGTTGAAGGTGCTAGTTGTTAAAATAAGCATCAAGGAAGAGATGTGGTATGGTCATGAGTCTTCTCAAGGAGGTGTCATGGTCAAGACCTATTTTTTGCATGTAAACTATGTTAAAGGTGTTGCTTGTCAAAATAGATGTGGTATGGTCATGACTCTTTTTTGGATTTAGATGCAACTAAACAATGTTTCACATTCGTGTCACTTACTATTACTTGTTATTTTGCTTGTAGAGTTTGTGTTCTAATAAAACATTGGTTTTGGATTTTGTAATAGGAGTGGCTTGCAGAAATGATAATGTACCATATGAAAGCGACCAACTAGAAGAATGTATTGTTATAGCTGTAAACACCCAAAAAATTCTAAGTTTTTAAACTCCCGAACTTCAAAAGCCAGGCTCGAGGCCAAAACAAGAGAAAGAAGAAAAGTTCAAGCCCGTTCGGAGAAAAGCCAAACAAAAGGCCAAAAACTAGAATTCGAGTCAAAATCAAGTTCAGCTCTCAAAAGAAAACAGAAGTCAAACACCCCTGATGAAGCCGTCAGAGATCAAGCACCAGGCCTGTCAAAACAAAAATCCGAAGTCCGTGGGAAAATCCAAAGATTGATTTATCCAAAACAAGCCTGAGACGGAACCAGACATATTAAAGCCAAATGTCAAAAAGTCCGGAAAAGTGAGAAATGGGTCGGAGAAAAGGACTGAGAAAAACCCAACCTAAAACGAGTCGTCGAGGAACCAGGACCCGTTCAAAACCGTTTGTTTCAAACACCAAAGAAGGACTGAAGAAAGAAATTTCTAGATTGGATTTGGACAAAAATATCTAGATACAGATCCATTTGGAATTTGGATTGAATTGAATCCTTGGATCCAAACCCAAATCTAAGACCCACCCCTTGGCCTATAAATAGGGCTAAGGGGGGGAGAAGCAAGTTCACGTGAAATCATTTGGAGCATGGGAGGGCTTGCAAAAAGTAAGAGAGAGTGTGTGTGAAAAGTCAACAATAGTTGGCCTTAGCCATGTTGGCATGACCTAGGGTGAAGTGGGCTTGAGCCATGTGACCTTGAAAAAGGGGTGGGCTACAACAAAGAAGACCAAGACTTGCTGCAACTTGGCTATGCTGGACCGTGGAGAACTTGATAGACTAAGGTGGACTGGTTGCAAGAGGTAAGCCCCTTTGAACCTAACCTAGCTTAACCACAACCTAACCGACTTGAAGTACACCCTAAACCAACCTAGCTCAACCCCTTGACCAACAAAAGCCACCCGAAAACCTAAATTGATCTGAACCTACCCCTGCCCTGCACCCACCTAAACCACACCTGGCTAAGCCCACTTACTGGTTGAGCCCTTGCCTTGACCTAGCCAAGAATCTAACCCACCTAAAACCTACCCCAGCTGCATCATTTGGAGCTGTTGGCCGCACCTAGTCTTCGCTGCCCTAAAGCCCACCTAAACACCTTCTCCTTGAACCATGACTTGAACCATCCCCCAACCGACCTGCCCTAGACGTGGGCTGCACCCATCAAACACCCTCACCGCCACCTTGAACCATCCCCTAACTGACCCTAACCTACCCCAGTCGGACACCCACCTTAGCTCAACCCATTGACCAATTTGAACCCATCCATCCCTTGACCAAAACCCTGGCCGAATATGGCCTTGAACCTGAACCTACCTGGTTGCAACCCACATGAACCAAGGCCTAACCGACCTTCGCTGAACCAAGGTCAACCTTTGACCTGCTGGCCTAACTGAATCCAAGCTGAACCCATAGAACATGCCACAACTGAACCCATTCGACTGGCCCTCCTTTGACTCGACCTGCCCTTCGCCCAAAACCAGCCCTTCGGGTGGATTTACTTTCCAGTCGTGTGAGTTGCAATTACGTTCGGGTGGATTTACTTTCAAGTTGTGTGAGTTGCAATTTAAATTCCACACGAGAATACCCACAAGCACTCGAGCCTTTCCACTCTTTACACTCACACACATTGAGCCTTTCCACTCTTAGGATAAAACCTATATATACATTTCAAGTCGTGTGAGTTTACTTTGTGAAAGTAGAGTCGCATTTCAATCTGTGTGAGTTTACTTTGAGAAAGTAGAGTTGGACTTTAATTTATGTGAATTTACTTTTGAGAAAGTAGAGTTGCACTTCAATTTGTGTGGGTTTACTTAAAGCCGAGTGAGTTGCAATTTCAATTTGGGTGAGTTTGCATCATCGCTCTCGAAAAGCCCAAAAAGGATTTCAGCATCCCTACATTCGCTCGCTTTCAAAAAGCCCTCGAACAAATCACTCAAACCACGCTGAAATTAGGCCACATATTCCACACACACATCAAGCCTAAATAGATAAAACTCACAAAGACTTAAGGTCGTCCAGCCTTCGTGATAAAATTGGCCAAAATGCATGAATCGTATTCTTCCAAAATACACTTGTCGTTCAAGTTACTTTGAAGTAAAAACTTGTTTACAATTAAAGTTCCTAAGCACTTAAACTGACCCTTGAGCGTCGGTTAAAGAAGGTTTAAAGCGAAAATATCCCACTTTCTCACAATTGCCAAAAAGTCAGAAATATTTCAAAACACCTTCGCTAGTTTGAGTAAGCTAGCTGGCACGCCCGCAAAAGACATAGGCACGAAAAGGTTCATTCCTGGTCTCATACTCAGGAGTGGAAATTTTCATGTTTACAGATTTGGCATGCCTGGTGGGACCCGGGTCTTAAGTGAACTTCAAATCAAACAAATTATACTTTAAAACTTTCAAAAAAGTGTTTTCAAAACTCGTGCATCCAAAATTTGCAAGAAATGGAGGAAAAGCCAAGGAAATCCTCGTGGAGTAAATCAAAGCAGGTTTTCAAATCAGCAAAAGCCCAAGAAAATTTACCTGCTATCAAAGGAATTTTCAAAAAAATGGATGCTTTAAGTCATGAACTTAAAGCACAAAAATCACATAGCAGCTCACCTCGGGCACATAGAGATCATGAAAGGAAAACTGATCCTAAACTCGACGAAGGGTATGAGGTCAAAGATGAAACCCGAAAGCCAGACAAGTCATCCATTCTCAAGCCTCCAAGCTCTCAAAACTCCAAAGAAAAACCAAAAAAAGATTTTTCTATTTCAAAAAATCTGGAAAATTTTCAAAAAGACAAAAAAATTGAAAAACAAAACTTTGAAAATTTGAAAACAAACGAAATCCCTGATTCAGGGCACAAAAATAAAGTGGGACACAAAATCTGAAAAATTCAAGGTTGATTCCAAAAATGCGAGCAAGATGCTGAAACTCTCAATGAAACTTTTTGAAAAGGGTTAAAATTTAAATGATGACTTCCAAAAAGATTTCAAAAAGATTTTGATAAATCCTTCAAATTTCAAAAACCTACGAAGCATTACAAATTCATGTGAATGCATTGGATGTTTTACTTGATCGATATGAAGATGGTATCCATAGAATGTGTGCCATACATTTCAAAAACTCTATTTGGCATATGAAAGAAATCATCAAGCCAAAAGAAAATTCGTGCTTAGCCTTGGTATAGGCTTCCAAATTCGAGATATCATTTCCCATGTCATGAAAAAGGGATAATGATGATTCATTAAAGCACTTATTTGAAAAACCTATCTTAACGGGTAGGCAAAATAAATGGCAGCCCCTTTCAATGGAGTATAAGTTCATACTCAAGACTCCATTAAGGAACAAACCCTACATCGTGTGGCTGAAGTGCCTCTTCAAGACACATTCCCCATATTTGATCAAATGCCCCATGAAGGCATATTTTCCCAAATGAATTCAAAAACCATGCTTGGACAAATTATTTCAAAGAAAATCAAGCATGGGAAACATATTTCGATCAAGGGGCAGTTATCAAAATCATCTTCATATCTCCCAAGAAAGAAGAAAATCCAAATGGCCATTCAGCTAGATTTTGCATGTTCAAATGATGTTGCCGAGTATGAAGCACTCGTACAAGGCCTAAAAATTTCGAAAATCTAGGAACTCATACATTGAAGTCTTTGGAGATACTTTTTACAAACTAAGCTTTCGAAAAACCTAGCAAGTCAAAAATGAAAGATTCATGAAGAATTGGCCATTAGAGTGGTCAGGTTCTTTCAAAACATGCACAATTGGCACTCACGATTTGGATGGCTTGCCAAAATGACCAAAATTTAAAATACCTAGGTTTCAAGACATTGAAAATTTTAAGAAAGGGAGGATTTCCTGAATTTGCTTCTTCAAAAAGATCAAGTTTTAAACAAATTTAACCCTACATAGGACTTTGAAAAGAAAGATTTTCAGCATCTTTTCGATATGAACCTTGATAAGGTTTGGATAAATACATGAGTCCCACGATGAAAAATGTGGAGACCATGTCAATTCAAATATGATGGCCATGAAGATCACTTAGGGCTGGTTATGTTTTCCATCCTTAAGCAAAAAGTGTCATGATCATGTTAGAAATACCATAAATGTCAACTGCATGGGCATGTCATCCCATCGTCCCATAGAATTCCCTTTGAAAATCCATGGCCCTTCACCATGTGGACGTGTGAATCATTCATCTCCATCAAACTAGGGGCATTTAAAAATGCATCCCCTAGACACCTTCCATGGAGAATCAATTTCATGAAAAATGTATCTCCATCATGTCATGTGAAATACATTTCAAATTTTCATCATTCATAAAGCATGTATTTTCATTGAATCACATGGAATGCATATCATTCATCTCCATCAAACTAGGGGCATTTGAAAATGCATCCCCTAGACACCTTCCATGGAGAATCAATTTCATAGAAAAATGTATCTCCATCATATCATGTGAAATATATTTCATATTTTCATCATTCATAAAGCATGTATTTCCATTAAATCACATGGAATGCATATCATACATCACATACATATCATAAGCATGTATTTCACCCAAAGAAGCTCAGAAAGGTGGCAGCCCAAGTAGGAATGTCCCCATGTCATAAAAGGGCAACAAAAAAATCGTTAAATCATGTTGATATTATGGGTAGAAATTTAGCAGACCCCGAAAATGCCCAATACTCGAAAGGGTCTATGTTAAATTCTTTCGAAAAGATTCTTAAAATTGAGCTCCTTTGATACTTCTTGAAAGAAGGATCAAGGTTGATTGTATGACCCCAAATGAAGGAATTTATGCTTAACGAAAAGTAGAGTCTTCAAAAACAAATTGGGGACATTTCAAAAATCCTTGGCTTACAAAATGGAGCCTTGTTCAAAATATCAAAATATTTTCAAATGACAGATGCTATTAAGAAATGGGACGATCTCGGTTGAATCGAGTAACCAAAGGGATAAGCTTTCCCCCCATTTTACTTCTCTCTCCAAAAAGAAAAATTGGCGATGTTCAAAAGAAAAAGAAAAAAACAAAGAGAATACAAAACTCCTCGAAAAAGAAGTCCTCCCGAAAAAGGGAATACAAAAGCTTCTTAAAAATGAGTCTTCTCTTTTTAAAAAAGAAAAAGAAAAAAAGAAAAAAAGAAAAAGAGAATGCAAAAACTCCTCGAAAAAGAAGTCTTCCTAGAAAAGGGAATACAAAAACTTCTTCAAAAGAGGTCTTCTCTTGAAAAAGAAAAAGAAAAAGAAAAAGCCAAAGCTCAAAAGAGCAATTTTATGACTCTTTGCCTAAAACTATGGGACGCTTCAGAAGGGACCGTGGTAGCTCTTTCTCATATCCCTACAGCTTATTTCAAAGGAAAAAGGTTCAACTGTGAAAATCCTAAAGTAGGAATAGAATCTACTTATTTGGATTTCATTTTGTTTGAGAACTAGACTTCGTTTTGTGGGAAATGGAACTTTGAAATGTTTTCCAAAAATTCCTACCGAAAACATCTACCTAGTAGTAGGTATTGAAACCCGAATAAAAGGAAGTATGATAAATTAGAAGTCCTTTCGATAAAAGATAGAAGGAGTTCCTTTTGAAAAAGAAATCCTCAAAAACCCAAGAATATCAAAAGACATGGGTAAAAAGCCTGCTTAGAGCCGACAGCCTCAAAAGGCTCTCTTCAGGCTCGAAAAACTGAAGAATGTCAAAAGACATGGGTAAAACCTGCTTGGAGTAGACAGCTTCAAAAGGCTTTCTCGAAGCTCAAAAACCCGAGAATGTCAAAAAGATATGGGTAAAACCTGCTTGGAGCAGTCAACCTCAAAAGGCTCTTTTCAAGCTCAAAAAACCCAAAATAAAACTCTACCCCGTTCACTCATGCATGCATGATCATACCTGGGAAAAGTAGCCCATCTAGGAAAAGTCCCCTTTCGGCTAAAAATCTACTCTTGTGGTCAAAGAAAACAGGGTTTTACGAAGCAAAGGATAATGCATTCTCAAGAAAATTTGAGAAAAATCAAAGGGTGTTTTCTTCTTTGCCATTGGATAATGCCAAAGAGGAGCATCTGTAAATACCCCAAAAATTCCATGTTTTTAAACTCTCGAACTGCAAAAGCCAATTCGAGGCCAAAACAAGAGAAAGAAGAAAAGTTCAAGCCCGATCGGAGAAAAGCTAGATAGAAGGCCAAAAATCGGAATTCGGGTCAAAATCAAGTTCAACTCTTAAAAGAAAACAGAAGTCAAACCATGATGAAGCCGTCAAAGATCAAGCACCAGGCCTATCAAAACGAAAATCCGAATTCTGTGGGAAAATCCAAAGATTGACTTCATCCAAAACAAGCCTGAGACGGAACCAGACAGATCAAAGCCAAATATCAAAAAGTTTGAAAAAGTGAGAAATGGGTCGGACAAAAGGATTGGGAAAAAACCAGCCTAAAACGAGTCGTCGAGGAACCAGGGCCCGTTCAAAACCATCCGTTTCAAACACCAAAGAAGGACTGAAGAAAGAAATTTTTGGATTGGATCTGGACAAAATATTCAGATCCAGATCTATTTAGAATTTGGATTGGGTTGAATCCTTGGATCCAAACCCAAATCCAAGACCCACCCCTTGGCCTATAAATAGGGCCAAGGGGGGCAGAAGCAAGTTCACGTGAAATCATTTGGAGCATGGGAGGGCTTGCAAAAAGTAAGAGAGAGAGTGTGTGAAAAGTCAACAATAGTTGGCCTTAGCCATGTTGGCTTGACCTAGGGTGAAGTGGGCTTGAGCCATGTGACCTTGCTGCAACAAAGAAGACCAAGACTTGCTGCAACTTGGCTATGCTAGACCGTGGAGAACTTGATGGACTAAGGTGGACCGGCTGCAAGAGGTAAGCCCCTTTGAACCTAACCTAGCTTGACCACAACCTAACCGTCTTGAACTACACCATAAACCAACCTAGCTCAACTCCTTGACCAACAAAAGCCACCCCAAAACCTAAACCGATCTGCACCTACACCTGCCCTACACCCACCTAAACCACACCCGGCTAAGCCCACTTATTGGCCGAGCCCTTGCCTTGACCTAGCCAAGAACCTAACCCAGCTGCATCATTTGGAGCTACTGGCCACACCTAGCCTTTGCTGCCCTAAAACCCACCTAAACACCCTCGCCCCCCAACCGACCTGCCCTAGACGTGGGCTGCACCCATCAAACACCCTCACTGCCACCTTGAACCATCCCCTAATTGACCCTAACCTACCCCAGCCGAACACCCACCTTAGCTCAACCCATTGACCAATTTGAACCCATCCATCCCTTGACCAAAACCCCTGGCCGAATCTGGCCTTGAACCTGAACCTACCTGGCTACAACCCACGTGAACCAAGGCCTAACAAACCTTGGCTGAACCAAGGTCAGCCTTTGACTTGCTGGCCTAACCGAATCCAAGCTGAACCCTTAGAACCTGCCACAACCGAACCCATTCGACTGGCCCTCCTTTGACTCGACCTGCCATTCGCCCAAAACCAGCCCAAACTGAACTCCTGCAATCTAGCTTTGGCTGCCACATCCTAGCCAGACTACCCTAGCTGTATCCCACCTAAAACAGAACCTAACCCACTCGACTGGAACCTCTCCTTTG
The DNA here is from genome assembly GCA_036023115.1 of Brasenia schreberi. Taxonomy (NCBI): domain Eukaryota; kingdom Viridiplantae; phylum Streptophyta; class Magnoliopsida; order Nymphaeales; family Cabombaceae; genus Brasenia; species Brasenia schreberi. Next base: position 15,573,371 of record JAYKKT010000064.1, read on the forward strand.
ACCTAACCTACCTCAACTGAACCTGACCCAGCCATTCCCTGCAAACCTCTCCTTTGACCTAACCTAGCTTGGGCTGAACTTGTTGGCCTTAGACCTAGCTGGCCGAATCCTAGCTTTAACCCTTGAGCTCGACCTAAAACCATCCCTTGAACCCTTGGTCGACCTGCCCTAAACTGCACCTAACGACTTGACCCTTGAACTACACCCAACGAACTACACCCTAGACACCCACCTTGTTGTCCACCTTGAACCAAGACCTAACCTAGTTCCCCCTCTTGACCAAACCGAACCCATTCGGCTGGCTGCTACTTGCTGGCCTAACCGACCCTAACCTGCCCCAACACCTAGCTAAGACCTGCCACAAAACCTGCCTTAAACCCCAGCTCACCCTTTGACACACCCTTGACTAAACCTAGCCCCTCACCCACTTAAATCTGCTAGTCGAACTGAACCTAGCCAGCTTCACCTAAAACTCACCTAACCAAGCTTGGCCGAACTGATCCTAGTTGCACCCTTGGCCGGCTGCACTCAATCCAACCGAGCTCACCTCTTGGCTGCACACCACTAGGGTTGGCTTGCACCCTTGGACAGCTGCATAAGACCCATCCAAGGTTTGCCACTTGAAGGGACTTACCCACGGCTGCGACGAAGGAAGACCCGAGCGAACCCAAGAGACTAAACCGAGCGAAGATTTGTAAGTCTCTTTGATTTTGGTTTTAAATTGTTCAATTAAATTCAATTCAATTTGGAAACAGGGTTGTTTTAACGGAGCGAAGTCTCCCCCTTGATTGTAATATTTGTGGATGAAACACAACCACACACACGTGCACTTGAGCCTTTTCACTCTTAAACTGCACACGAGTACACCCAAGTACACTTGAGCCGTTTCGCTCTTAAATTGCTCACAAGTACACCCACGTGCACTTGAGCCTTCTCGCTCTTAAATTGCACACGATCGCACTCGAGCCTTCTCGCTCTTAAGCTATATATATATATATATATATTTTTCACTTTGGGTGAATTTAATTCGTGAAAGCAGTGTGAGTCGTACTTACATTTGGGTGAATTTACTTTGTGAAAGTCGTGTGAGTTGCAATTACATTCGGGTGGATTTACTTTTAAGTCGTGTGAGTTGTAATTACGTTCGAGTGGATTTACTTTCAAGTTGTGTGAGTTGCAATTTAAATTCCACACAAGAACACTCACGAGCACTCGAGCCTTTCCGCTCTTTACACTTACACACATTGAGCCTTTCCACTCTTAGGATAAAACCTATATATACATTTCAAGTCGTGTGAGTTTACTTTGTGAAAGTAGAGTCGCATTTCAATTTGTGTGAGTTTACTTTGAGAAAGTAGAGTTGCACTTTAATTTGTGTGAGTTTACTTTTGAGAAAGTAGAGTTGCACTTCAATTTGTATGGGTTTACTTAAAGTCGAGTGAGTTGCAATTTCAATTTGGATGAGTTCGCATCATCGCTCTCAAAAAGCCCAAAAAGGATTTCTGCATCCCTGCATTCGCTCGCTTTCAAAAAGCCCTCGAACAAATCGCTCAAACCACGCTGAAATTAGGCCATATATTCCACACACACATCATGCCTAAATAAATAAAACTCACAAAGACTTAGGGTCGTCCAGCCTTCGTGATAAAATTGGCCAAAATGCATGAATCATATTCTTCCAAAAAACACTTGTCGTTCAAGTTAGTTTGAAGTAAAAACTTGTTTAAAATTGAAGTTCCTAAGCGCTTAAACTGACCCTTGAGTGTCGGTTAAAGAAGGTTTAAAGCGAAAAGATCTCGCTTTCCCACAATCGCCAAAAAGTCAGAAATATTTCAAAACACCTTCGCTAGTTTGAGTAAGCTAACTAGCACGCCCGCAAAAGATGTAGGCACGAAAAGGTTCATTCCTGGTCTCATATTCAGGAGTGAAAATTTTCATGTTTACAATAGCATCATGTAGACAACGCATATGTTTGACATACAATATATTAACACTTGGAGAAAGGGCATGTGGAGCCATCACAAGCAAATCATCATAAGATCCAACCTGACTTCGAGATGGACTATGCGACAGCTTCTTTGTTCTATCATGATAAAGCTAGTCCTTTAGAGCATTGTGATAATGCAAGTACCAACGAGGGCACTATAGAGGGTGATGTTATAGCCTCTCCCCTATTCAGTAGTTGCTTCTCATTTTTGCAGGTCACAGTGCCTCGTGGGTAGCCTCGAAATGGTATAGTATCTATGCTAGTTTTACGTATATGCTTTTAAGAAAATAGATAATTTTAAACATTTATACAATATGGCATTATATGTATAAAAGTAAAAGACACTTACATATGATCGTAACTAGCAAACATTGTTCGTAAATATAAAGGGTTTGTTGAAATTGGCTACATGCCACACAAGGTAAAATATTGTAACTAAGATGCCTTTTTGAGAGGAGATACGTTAATGGTGGGCAATTGGTAAGATATTGTACAATAGTCATGGTTACTTGCATAGGGAAGCTTATTGTTTCAAACATTGGACTAGTTGTTACTAATTGTCCTTATAGAGCGATGGCAAACTGTCATAGAAAACTTTTATATGCTATTGAGTGAGATAATTGTCACTCTCTACAATGTCTATGAGATTTTAGGGATTCTGATGAGAATCACTTTGTAGCTTTAACATGAGCAAAGGAGGCATCAAATGAGATAGATATCATTATGAAACACATGGATATAGACTATGATAAAGTGACGCTACACATGAGGTCAAAAAGTGAAATTTAAGATGCTTCAACTACATGTTTTGAAGAGGGGGATTAAGCATGAGTATAAGGCATTTTTTTTTTGTATCATATTAAATACACCTTATTTTAGGATAAACTGAAGGATAAGATACCGGTTTTATTTGTGTATTTGTTGGCTGACAATGTACAAATCACAGACAATTATGAAACACTTCCTATATAGAGGCACACTAGTTTAATAGTTACAATACTTCATGTAACAATTGTCCATTTGTTTCTTTTAAATTCATAATTAATTATGAAAATTTGTTTTTGTGTTGTAGGTATGGATTTATGAGTATTTTTTGGCCTTAAGAGTGAGACAATGATCGGGGTGAATTGACAGTTACCCTTGTGCGACTAGATGGATAGACAATCTCACTCATAGAGATCATTCTATTGATCATGTTGTTGTATATAATGTCCAGTTTGGCTCAATAGAGGCTTATCAAGACTATGGTTATTGGTGTACATTTGGTTGTGATTTACTTTGAACAATAAAAGTCAGTTGTTCTTTACCATAGATAATGAATGTTACTGCAATAATTTTATATTATTTTTTAATAGATCATATGGCAACCTTATTGTTGGAGAAGATATGTGGCATTTGTCCCAATTCAACTAATGTATTTGATGTTTGAACATCATTTAACTATACATGCCAAACCGAGTTTCTCATCAAATGTTGAGTCAATATTCACATCATTTGTCCTTGACACTTATCTTATGAACCTCTTCAATGATTGTTGTTAGAGAGTATATAGGATGACAATGTAATATATGTACTATGATAATGAAGATTAAAGGCTTGTGTAATGTGGGTTTTTTATCATTATATCTATATATGTATGCATTCAAAACTAAGTGATTAATCTAATTTGTTTTTATAGAATTGTTCTCCCTCTCTCTATATAAATATATATAGTGTGACAAAAAAGTGTAATACAAGTACAACAGGTTGGCCCTTTATTAAATAGAGAAAATGTGAACAAAGTGGAAAATCATGTTAAAACTTTGTTTAAGGTGATGAAAAGAATGATGAACTTCTCACTTGAGAAATCTTACCTAATGAGCATAAATTTGTGCTCGCCATGGCTTGTCCCAAATAGAGGTTTGCCTTTACACTTATATGCCTTGTGAAAGTTTAACTCTAGTCATTAATACATGCCCAAAGAATAACAACATGACCTCCTTATAAGGGAACTACAACAGATTCCCTTCTTGTCATAAAAGAACGGCATCGAAGTAGACTTACATGTGAAACAAAAGAAGCAAGTAAATACATGTTCCAACCTAAAGAAGGTTCTTTTAAACCATCGGTTACAACTCAAATAAGTAATTTTATAATTGAGGCAGAGTCATTTTACAACTGGAATAAAAGAAAGAATTTATAACTTAATACACGTCATTTTACATAATACAAATAGCTAATTATTCACAAAATTATTGATATTATTGTTAATTTTAGGTATACAATAATATGACTACGAAACAAAAACTTCTAATTGCCAACAATTTCATGTCTATATTGCTACCAAGATGGAAAGATAAACAATATCAAAGATCTACCTACCATATGCATATGCAAAAGAATGCAATACAAGATAACTCATGCTACACTTGATATAATAATTTAAGAGATAACAAATTAATAAATAATGTACCAGACACCTTGCAGGTGGTTGGCCATTGTTTGACACTAATATAAGATATATTATCGACTCAATCTTAAAGATTTATACTAATGCACCATTTCATGCAGTAGTGATGACCAACCTATATTTAGAAACGATATCCAATACTTAAAAAGGATATTGACCATCTATGTGATGGAGAATAATGTTGATAGCATCCTCCTCTATAAAGATTGTTGGTATCGATGACAACCCGTATTTAGCATCGATATCTAATATTTAAAAGGACATTGGCCATCTCCCAATAAGCAATGCGACAAATAATGTCATCAATGCCATCTTCCTCAAAAACAACTATGGAGTATAGATATTGATGACATATGATCTCCCTAAAACACACTTTGTGTGCCTCATGCAACCAAGTTTCCACTTCTTTTAGAAGCTCTCCAACAATTCAGTACCCATAGTTCCATCTCTTAGAAAATTTACCTATGTATCAATGTATGGAACCATAAGTTAAGGTATTTTTATAATTTTTGTCTACCAAAATCTAATATTTTGGTGGTTTTTCTGTTACAATGAGACATATATGAGGTATGGTAGAGTCTTGGGAAATATCAAATATAAGGTCAAAACTACTTAACGAGAAAAATACCCCATCCTAAAGGCACTCTACGACCTTCAATATACTCATGGTCATCATGTAATATATTATCTTTATCTACTACAATGCTCCTTAGCATTCTTTGAGTAATGTTTCTCTCTTGTATGCTTATATGAAGACAACTCTCTTGGTAATTCTATTGATGGTTCACCTTTGAGATAGTGAAGACGTGACTTTTCTAAGTAGTATCTTCAAGATTCTCATAAGTTAATGAGATGGCTCTACATTTTTTTATTACGATGAGCAATTAACTATTATACAACTTTATGCATCTTAGTTACCTCTCTTTAGCCATCATCATTATAGTTATATGTATATGACTTTCTGCATCAATATCAAGCTTCTTTCGAAAGAGATCAATTGTTCATAGTTGTGATGACTCACCACTTTTTATAAAGAATGTTGATCTCATAAGTCACAACTAACTCATATGAGCATTGCAATATGCACATCAACATGTCATTGGATCATTATATACGGTCTAGACTCCATTTACCTCACTCACAATCAAATCAAATGTATGTTGTGCTACTCTTCTCTTAAGATTTTTTACTATCTCTTGCATATAATAAAGGTAATGCATGTTGACAGTTCGTGATTCTTCAAATGATTTCTTAAGTTCTATAACTTGAAACTCAATCAATAAATGAAGTTGGGTCCATATCATATCAAACCTCCTAATAGAGCTATTGAGAAACCCTTTCATCCTTACATGTACACTCTTTACCTTATCAATCAACATATCATGAGCATTGCAAGATTCAAAATAAATTAATAATATAAATATGTGCTAAGAAATAACTTTACATACATGTTTGTTATATAAATGTTATAATTAATCACTTTATCTATCCATGTTGAAACTATTCTCTCTATAGTCCAACTACTATTTCTTAACATAAAAAAAACACAAGAGGAAAATTTTCACTTTGCCTCTATTATAGCTATTGCCACGGTTATCTAGTGACTCAATAACCTTTATCTAACTCCATCAAATGGGGTGGCCATTTCATTATTACTTATTAATTAAATAATAAATTCTTCAATGTTCATGGTAATATGGTGCCTATGTAAGAAATGTGATACCTCTGGAAATATTATGCTAGTCTCACTTATCAGTGTGAGACCACGATCACCACAAATTACACCAAGGAATTTGTTTGAGATAAACAACTCCCTCATACACCTTAACACCCACACATAGTTATCCTTCTTATCTGCACCCAAAAAAGTAAATGTCGCAGAAAATTTCTTGTTTGTTGACATAAACCCCAAGAGCTAAAGGAAAAGATCTTATACCTGTGAATGTCAAAATAGAATTTTTATTAGTTAATATAGATCTCAAAATCTAAAAGAAAAACCTATGCATACTTGTCTTTATAGATATAATAAAACTCCCATACTTTTAGAAATACATGTAATCACTGAATTGACTAATGATATGTAAATATAATATCACTATAATGTATGTATTTGGTATCCTCTGATACTAAGTATGATATTGGTGAGTAATTCATACAATAGATGTTGCAAAATAGTAAGCCGTTGATTTCCTCCTTCCTAATTTTTATCATCACATTCTAAATAATCAAGATGCATCAACTGCAACAAAATATTCTTAGGCTTGTAACAATTGTTACTTATCTCCTTTGTCATATTATATTCAGAATCACTAAATCTGTATGTAAATGAATTTCAAATAAAGACCCATTTGGTGGTTATGCATCCCATTAACCATATTCAACCTCCATAAACCATTGACTCCCCCCTCTTTTCTAAGAAAAAAATGGGTATTTTATATTCTTTATACTAGTTCACCAATGACTTTCAATATCAACTTATTTATTTATTTTATTTTTGTCACTTTTTACATCAAAGCTACACCTTGCTTCTTATGTTTTTGCTTTCTGAATCATGTTGTTCTTTCTTCCAACATCTCTTACCTACTAAACTAGGTCATTCTAACAAGAAAAGACTCAATATATTATAAATATAAGTAAATAATCAATTCAATCACTCTCATAATCAACAAATATATTGTCACATGTATCTTCAACGAGCAAGTTAACTAATGGATTATTTGTTCTCCTATAATCAAATTTAGTCTCATCATTTATCATATACCCAAAACATATATTTTTATCATTCATCATATATCCATAATCTATTATCATAATGAACATTTTCAAACAATTTCTTTGACATCCTATAATATACATTAAAAGATAACAATACACACTAAAGGATAACTTAACAAATTTAGTATAACAAAAATGATAGGATACATAATTGTATGAGAGAAAGCATACTCAAGTACATATACAATATATGAGGATTGATACTCTCACACCCTTACTTTCTTGAAGTTCTCAAAATGCCTCTATTATTTTCCATTAATTATCAAATTGCCCCTCTATGGAAAATACCCTATGCTTCTCTCTTCTCTCTCATGGACCAAAAGCACTCTCATTTTTTACTGTTTTCATCCATTCATCATTCCTCGATTCGTTGAAGAAGTATTACCTGGTCTACAACCATTTTCAACAAAAGAGTGAATCAAAATCCGTTGAAAAAGAAGAAAGAAGAGGGAAAGAGGAGAAAGAATAAATGGAGGATAAGAACACCCGATTCGAAGGGTGAATCATCGATTTATAGAGGTATGGTGTTGATTTGTTTTTGTTTATTCATTTTTTAGTTTTTTTGTAAATTTTGAATGGTTTCTCATCGAAAAACTCATCAAGTTTTCTGGCAATAGACGTGCTCTAAGTGCATCTCCCAAACATAGGAGACGTGCTTTATGCACATCTGTCGCATTTGAGAGACATGCCTAGGGCATGTGTCACACGTTTGGGCAATGTGCTTGGGGCGCGTCTTCATTGTCTGTATATGGTATCATAATTTTTTTTACTATACTGATATGACTCATAGGACAAGAGTAGAGTCATAACATCACTACTTTATTTGGAAAATATAACATCGTATCCTATGGAGACATTACCATAGACGACAATAATGAAAAGAAGAAGCTAACCCTTTACGTTATGAGGATAATATATCAACTCATATACTAAGATTGATATTGCATATAGTGAGGATGATAGATCTCCTAATATGTCAAGATTACTCTCTAACCTTGAAGGTTATCTTACCTATAAGATCCAGGAAGAACAGGTAATTGTAACTAGTGAAAATTTATATTTGATATTAGTACTCTCTTTTCTAATTGACTATGTAAATTTATATTTACAGATGATACAAAAAATAGTAATAACGCATACACGCTATATTATTGATAAAGCCTAACAAATGAAGAGGGCAAATGAGGCCCAATAAGTGGGTTGAGATTGTAGATAGGAATGAGTTGATTGGGCATGCAAATTTTTTATATGAAGCGATAAATCATACATTATTAATTGTTTTTATCGAGCATTGGCAACCAGATACAAATGACTTTCACATGCTATAGGTGAGATGACTATCACACTTCATGATGTCTATGAGATACTTGGTATTCTAATAGAGAGACAATTTATTTTCTTGACATAGGAGATGATAAAGACAATCAAAGAAGATATTTTGAGTGATATATTAGAGATGAGTATCGATGAAGTAGTGCTAGATATTAAGTTTAAGGCCATTAAGTTTAATGTGCTCCAAACTAATTTTTTAAAGAAGGGGAGTCAATAACGAAAATACTTATATGCCTTCTTGATAATTTTTTAAGAAGGGGATTCAAGAAGGGCCATTAAGCAAGCAAGAAGGTGATATATTCTTATATTTTATTTTATGCAATTTAGATTAACTAGCAATCATATAGTTATATAAAATACTTGGATTGTAATATATATAAGTTGTCTAGATACCATAAATGCATTCCTTATGTAGATGTTGTGGAACCTTATATGGTAGATCATGTAGTTTGCTAGTGTGACTGTTGTCAAGTCATCTTAGTTGCATCGATAATGAGCAATGTTGCGAAGAGCCACACTCATTGACCATGTATAAGGATGATAGTAAGGATGCGTGTCATTTTGGGATGGGTTGTATGTGGAATGTTCTTTTGTAATATTCAATACATGTATATAAAATATACGATTATAGTGAAAAAAATGGTTTTTTTACTACTTTGTCCTCAAAATACACAATTGTAGTGAAATCATGCTCTCATTTAAAATTAAAATCAACTTCATATACAAATGCCAAATAATACTTAATCATCATTATCAATGTTGTGTACATTATATTGAGTTCTCGCATTTGTATATACAACTCAATATATTCATGAAACAAAGTTTGCCAATTTTTAATACTTTCATGTTAGTAACACTGCCACGCTGGAAAGATGAGGCATTAGAGAGCCATTATTCATGTGCATTTGTGAAAAAGTATTTATAGAAGAGAGGATTAATCACTACTTTGATAAATGAAATACCTAAATAACATAATCAAATCTTTAGATATTATGATTACTACTAGAAAATATCATGCAACATGATGATATCACATGTATCGCACATACCTCATGATTGATTTTTGAGTGTCCAATACTAGCGATAGAAATGTTGTTGACCATTTTATAGATAGTAGTACCAATGCTACATTAAAATACGTAGACATGACCAAACTCATGTCTAGCATAAACATCCAATAATCATTAGGTGATAGCCCATCTCTCATATATGCAATATAACAAATATCAACATCAACATCACTTCCTTCAAGTATTCTTTGTGAGTTTCACACTATCACTCCTTTTCTTATCTTGAAAGTACACTAATGACTTGATGTTTATAATTTTCATCTCTAATAACATTCACGAAAGCATTTACAAAGATGCCTATAAAGCTTGACATTGTTGTCTCATATATCAATTAAAAGCTAAGCTATCTCAAAATGTTTTTCTCAATAGTTGAAGGGGGTCACAACTCTTTAAAAAGGAAAGACCCACCCCAAGAGAGGCATCGTATCCTCGACCACGTATATGTTTTTGCTTTCGTATGAGCAAGGCATTCCTATATGCATGTTCTCAAGCTGACAAGTCCATATTCATAGATTTGCTATATAGTCTCTCTTTAGGACAACAAACGGGTAGCTCTTGTAAGAGAGTACAATTGTTCAAAACCAAAATCTTCATGTCTATATTGCTACCAAGATGGAAAGATAAACAATATAAAAAATCTATCTACCATATGCATCTACAGAAGAATGCAATACAAGATAAGTCATGCCACACTTGATATAATAATTTGAGAGACAACAAATTAATAAATAATGTACCAGACGCCTTGCAGGTGGTTGGCCATTGATTGACACTAATATAAGATACATTATCAACTCAATCTTGAAGAGTTATACTAATGCAATGTTCCATGCAATAGTGATGACCAACCTATGTTTAGAATCGATATCCAATACTTAAAAAGGATATTGGCCATCTATATGATGGAGAATAATGATGATAGCATCCTCCTCTATAAAAATTGTTGGCATTCATGACAACCCATAATTAGCATCGATATCTAGTATTCAAAAGGACACTAACCATCTCCCAATAAGCAATGCGACGAAGAATGTCAACAATGCCATCCTCCTCTATAAAAACTATGGAGTATAGATAGTGATGACATTTGGTGATAGTTCATGATTCCTCAAATGACTTTTTAAATTGTATAATATGCAACTCTATCAATAAATGTAGTTGTTTTAAATTATATCAAATTTCCAAGTGAGCTAGGATGAACCCTTTCTACCTTGTGTGTTTACTTTCCACCCTAGCAGTTATAAATATACAATCATTATATATTTCAAGGATGATATATATATTGAAAAGTAATTTTACATACCTATTAGTTGTTTGAGTATCATAATGATTCAACCCTATTTATCTATATCAAGATAATTCTCTCATTATACCGATCCAACCACTGCTATTTAATGTAAGAGAGTATAGTGAGAATTTTTTTCACTTCAATTTCATTATCTTCACTATCTCCTTATAAATTCTATCATCTAATGAGTGAACAACTTTCCTCCAACTTACACAAAATACACTTGTCATTTCTTTATTCCTTGTTAATTTAATAATAAATGCTTTAATATTTTTTACATGTCATCTACATAAAAAGTATGTTACATCTAAAACAATTATTTGAATGACATTCACCAAAGATAGAGCTTGGATAGAAACCACATCCACCACATCACAAAGTTTGCCTATAGGTAGCCATTTATCGAGTATCATATAGAAATGAGTTTTATATATCTTTTAAAATATTTTTTAATAATTTTTTTATTTAATGTAAAAATATATTAAATAAAAAAAAGTATTAAATAAAAAAATAAATGCATCTAATGTCTTAAAAATATAAAAAATATTCAATATTTTCTTATTTAGTAATTAGGATAAGTAATAGGAGAATTGAGTATGATGATTTAGAATTTTTCAATTAAAATAATATAACCATTATATATAATGGTGATTTTATACACCGGAGTGTATAAAAAAAATTTATATACGCCATGGTGCATTACAATGGTGCATATGGTGAGAACATGAAAAGTGTAAACTCATCTCGTTGTTTGGTTAGAAGTTTTATATAAGGAGATGGTTTTTCTATGTAAAAAGAATAAGAAAGATTAGTGATATAGCTAGTTGCTAAAGTAAAATATGGTTTGGTTTGCAATATCTTCTTATAAGATCCTTTGTTATATTATACTTAAAAGCTACTCAATCTTCCTAAAAAAACATGTCCTTCAAAATACAAGCTTAAAGGATAGTTATGTATCTCATTCACTACATTCAACTTTCAATAATCATCAAATGCACTCTCTCCTTAACAAAAATTGACAATCTACATTTCTAGTGCTCATCCACCTAGTACTTTCAACATTGATATTTTTAATCGACTTATATTTGTTATTCCTTGATACCTAAGTCATACCTTACTTGTTGTATCTTTGTTCTTCAAATGACTAATAATAGTAACAATATTATACTTTCTCTCGGTATTTTTTACATATTCAATAAGCTCATTACGACTCTTAAAACACATCTTACGTCACAAAAATGAGTGAATAGTCAAGTCTGCCACCTTCACAATCAACAAATTGATCATCCACCTCATTGACCGACTAGTCAACGAATACATCATTCGGTGCACTATAATAACTTTCATTCTCCTTAGTCATCATATAATAAGTACTTTGATTAGCCATCGGCTTCTCTAAATCGATTACATCCTAAGTACTTTTCTTTGAGTTGTTTGTCATTCTACAATATATACAAGGATATAAGATTCAAAGCATATCACATACCAAACTAGATATATCCAGTTTCAAGTTACCCAAAACTAGCAACCATAATCGAAGTTCTTGTTACAATTCTTGTTTCATAACTATTTTGAATTCAATTCCACTTTTGGGTGGTTTTGAATATGGATTTGGGGTGGTTCCTGTTTCAGGTGGTTCCAGATATGGTTTTTGAATGATTTCAAATCCAATTTTAGGCCGGTTCCGAGTGATTCTGGATTTGATTTGTTGATGATTTCGAATTCGATTTCAAAACGACTCCAAATTTGATTTAGTTATGTAACTATTAAATAATTTAAACTATATAAGACTATATAAATTCATAACTATAACTATTAGTGTATAATGTATTACATTACATATACATTTATTACATTGAAAAGAGTACAATTACATTATATAAGTTTTTATAAGTTATAAGTTATAACTTATAAGTATTACATTCTTTAATTAATTTATGTATATATGATATATTTTATTTCAAAATGTATGTAGACTATGTAGTAGTAATGTAATTATGTAAGTGTATATTAATATATATGTAATGCAATAATATAACTATGTAAGTATATAACATATTACATATATGATATATGTAATGTATTATGTAATATAACTATATAAGTATTGCATTATATATAAAATAATAATTTGTTAAATTGAAGTTATAATATTATAAATATAATACAGTATATGTATAAAAAATCATATAATATTTAATATATAATAAAATAAAATAAATAATGGGATTCAATAATTCACTCATCTATGAATTATGCCTTTCATGTATCCTCTTGGGTGGAAAGGAACCAAAGCGGACATAGTTCTTTTACCTTTTGATAGAAACTACTTACCTAAAGTAATTGACTATAAACTTTATCATCATTGTCACTCCATGCTTGTGTTTGATCAATATCAATAGTACTCATACTAGATTTTTCTTCAATAGTATAGGTTTTAGTATATATATCAACTGTTACTTTTACACTCTTATGCTTGATGCTTTGATATTGCCCAATTATCTAGGCAAGCCTGAGCTTCTAAGGTTTTAGGTTGTAAATTAGAACTATGTTCATCTAATATATTACCGCTTGTACTAAATACTTACTGTACAATAGCAATTGAGACTGGAACAAAAAATATCCTTATCAATTAAAGGTAAAATTGGATAAGTAAGTTCATACTCTCATCACTATTTTACACATCTAATTTCTCTCCACCCTAATCTTCTTTAAATTCATAAAGATCATAATGAATAGTATTATATACCTCAAACTCAATCAAGTTTATATATTTTGACCACTTTCTAAGTCTAGATTCCAAATTATAATTAAAAAACTTACTACAAAGAGAGGAGGATGCATGATTGTCACTACATTCTTCTTCTACTTATAAAATAAGATAACCATGCACAAAACTATAATCAACAAATGAATTGATTAATGTTTAATCTTATATCATTGATTATACTATTGATCCTTAATTTGTTTAATGAAAGAGCCTTATAATAAGCATTTAAAATAATTTTAAGCCTTCTAATTTTAATATAGGATCTAATCCAGCAACTAGTTTAAATATGAGATAAGTAAAAATTGGTACAAAATTATGATAACATATGAACTACTTGTAAAACTTGATAAACAAATAAATGACAAGTTGGATAGTAAATACTATATAATTCAATTATGAATACTAAAGGTGCATAAACTCCATTAATAAGTATCTATAGAACGTAGTCATGGATAACATTTAATAGGTCGAGTTTTATGAATATCTAAACCCATTACTATTGGATGCTTTTTCATAACATGTTTTCTTAGTATACTATGACCATCTGCTGGCTTAAAATTACATAACTTATTATAGTAGTTGCACTTCATTTGATTCGCCTTATTTATCATATAATGTTATAAAATGAATTTTAAATAAATAGATCCTTGTGACTTATTTTTTATAGGTATCCTTCATGTGTAGGTTGTATTTGTTGAACTTCTAAAGGAAAAATGGTTTCTTGCACAAATAATACCTTAGTATATATATCACTACCTATATCTATCGTGTTTTCTTAACTGAGTGTTATTGGCATTATATGTCTTTGAGGACTATGACAACTTCGACTTCTATTCAAAATGACTTTTCTTTTGTCTTTAGAATTAGAAGAACCATCACTACAATAAGTCATTCACTTAACAAAAATAACTAAACAAATTAAAAACACTGCTATTATTATAACAAGGCTATAAGATCAAGAGCATGTGAGGTTTATGATTTCATACTTAAAATATGCTATTTATAAAACAAAAACACTATTTATGAACAATAAACAATCGTTTAAATAGTTCGCTTGCCATTACCTAGGTGCCACATGGTGCCTAGGTACAAAAGTAGGACTGTTAACGGTTCAATTTGGTTCGGTTTTATTTTCAACCTCATACCAAACTACTACTAATGGTTCTTAGTATTTGGAGAATCAAACCAGAACCAGTTTTGGTTCGGCTGTGAGCCATGCTTCTTGATATAATTAAACAAAAAGGTAATAAATTTTTTAAATTTAATATCATGTGATCGATGACCAACTAATAGATATTAAACTCATAAGAACAAATATTACAATTGCTCTTAGCCAAAAGACTATGAAAAATATGTCTTATTGGGTGGCCAACAATTATTTTATAGTGCTCAACCCATCCTTCATCTCATTCCTAGTTGATATAGGACTAAATTCAATCATTTTATACTTGGTTGGATTGGGTTCGGTTCTCATAGTTTGGTTCCAATACTAGAACCGTGAACCAAACTGTTGATAATTTTTTGTCTTAGAACCAAACTGTTTGGAGTCTAGAAACGAACCAAATCACCGGTTTGGGGTGGTTCTAATAGTTTGGTTTATTTCTAGCGAATCCGTGAACAACCTAGGTACAAGCATGGGACAGTGGATGCCATGAGGTGCTCACTTATGAGCCAAATTGTCAACCTCACTGATTGCCTGACTAGTACTTGGGTACCACATGGTGTCTGGGTATTGCTTGGGACAATAGGCACCATGTGGCTTCTACTGAACTTTAGATTATGGGTATGGATTTAAAATCGATAGTTCGGATCTAATGGTTTGGATATGGAACCGATCCTTTGGATCTAGAATCGACGATTTGAACTGGAACCAAACCGTTTATTTTCACAACGGTTCCGGTTATGGGTCGGTTTTGTATACATACAAACCATAACCAAATCTAGCCATACCCGATTTTGGTTATGATTCAGGAATTTGATACAATGATTTTGATTCTTGACAGTTTGTGGGCCGGTTCAGTCGGGTTGAACTGTCTGGCTAGTGTTTGAGCCGGTCATGTCTATACCAAACAACTTCTATTCAATAAGGGAAACATGGGACAAGGGCATCTCCCACTTAATGAGAGATGTGCCTGGCCGCGTTTCTCTTTAAGTGGAGATGCTGCATAACAATGTCTCCTCCTTAAGGAGAGATGTGGCTCAGTCAGATCTAAGTGGGGGAGGCAGTTTCGGGATACGCAGCCTAAGCACATCTTTTCATAAAGAAAAATGCGTCTCAGGCACAATGAAGAGAGACACATATATCTAGTTTCGAGACAAATTTTTGGCATGAATGATTTTGTCAAAAACCATGTAACATCTTTAAACATGAAAAACTCAAAAAATAAAGCAAATCTATAAAAATATAAATATATTACTAAAATCAACATTTCAAAATGAAGACAAATATGAAAATTGGTCGGATCTATCATCTCTTTATTTTTTTATTTTTTTATTGTTTCATTCTAGTAAGGTTCATAAGAAACTAATCACTAATAGTTGGTTATGAATAAGGTAGCCGTAGGTCTCAATGGACAAAATGCCGACCATCGAAGTAGGAAAAGAAATCAACTGAATTAAGTATAGAGAAGAAAGAGAAATTGTTGTAAGTGTATTTTAAAAATATAGTGTAGGTTAATAATAAAAGAGGTGCAAATAGTAATACCTTTAGAGATGCTTCTTGATTGCGCACTAACCTTTAGAGATGACGTGAGACTGCTCTTTCAAGTGTAGTGCGATTGGCCTATGTTACGTTTGGGAGAAGAGCGTGCCCCTATCATCTTCGGTATTTTCAAAATTAAAAGTTTATCCAGTAAAATGGGTTATATGAATAGGAATTGTGAATTTAAAAATTATAAAAATTATCTGATTGTATCGTACTAAGAGAATGAATTGAACGTGAAAACAAACAGATCACCAACAGCATTGTATACGCACTTCATTTGGATTTGGGATTGACGACTATTAATAAATATAAAAAAGATGATTTTGAGAGAAAAAGAGCTAAACTTATGGAGAAAAATGGGTAAACATACCACAGGAGGCCAAAGAAGCTGGGTGAAAAGGGGTTTAAATTCACTCACACCTTCGTCCGAGAAACACATCCAAAAGTTGATATCCCATCATATTAATATCTCAAGATACAATTTCCGTATCACACCATACGCCTTGATAGCGTGTAAAATGTTATTGGGATTTTCTAGTTTCTGCCCATGCTTCCTGATTCTTATTAATGAATCTCCATGTTAGGACAGGATTCTCACGGCCCTTGATAGAACAAGGTTATTTATGACATCTCGAAGTTCGGTAGGAATGTTAGGGTTCCGATCTTCCTTAACGGTTCCCTCTCTCACCCTCCGCTTACGAAAAACTTTCCCGCGTTCGTTCGGCGGCACTTATGGGTTCTCTACGGTTTCTTCACTGGCTCTGCGAACTCCTCGATTCCACTTCTCTCCGCCGCTTTGCTGTGAGTCTCTCTCTCTCTGTCCTACGTGTGTGCAGGAATCGGGGTCCTACATGCTTGCCTCAAAACGTTGATTAGTTTTATTGGTCCCTTTCTGAGCAGAATTGTTGCAGGAATCGGGGTCGGTTTCTCTAACGAAGAAGGAGGAGAAGGACCTTTTGATCTCCCTTTCTCAGGTATTATCTTCCTGCTTTATTGTTTTCTTCTTCAAATAAAATGGGTTTGGTTTTTTAGTTTCTGAAATTCATTGGCTCGTTTCTGTAGATTTGCAAGCGCATCCCATGCGCTGCCGATGGATCTCATCCAGGGAGCGGTCAGGTGAGGAATTTGATCTCCTTCGAGTCTTTCACAATTTTCTTCCGTGTTTAGGTGCCGCTTTTATTACTTCAGATTGATCGATAATAGATAATTGTTCATCTGTTACGGAGATTCCGGAATTTTTGCTCTAAGATATGCTTGTCATTTCAAATGCAACGTGGATTGAACGGAGGAGCATGTGAAGCAACGAGTTTAATTCAATGTTTCAAAATGGGTTTGTGGTGTGCTTATTACACATGCATCACATGGATGGGACTGGAACTTTCGGATGGCAGACTGTTGGTTTCGCGACGGCTTTCTGTGATTCACATGCGCTTGTATTTGTTCTTTGAAGATCGCTCAGTTTTACTGGCTCCAGAAGGAAAATGTCTAAGCACACCGAGAGGTTCCATAATGTTAACAAAAATATTCTTGTGACGGATAATGCTATTGGACTTTTCTAGTTTGTGCCATGCTTCCTGATTCTCATTAATGAATCTCCATGTTAGGAGAGGATTCTCACTGCTACATAACAAGGTTATTTATAACATCTTGTAGTTCGGTAGAAATGTTAGGGTTCCGATCTTCCTAAACATTTCACTCTTTTTGGGGTTTTCTTATAACAACAACAACAACAATTAAGCCTTTTCTCATACTAGATGGGGTCGATTACATGGATTCTTTGTTTCCATAGAGCTCGATTATATGCCATGGTAACAATTAACTCAACAAAAGCTAAATGATTCTTTATCGTTTCCTTCCAATACTTTTATGGTTTTCCTTTACCGCTTTTAATATTTTCATAATCTAGTTTCTCGTACTTCTTGCCAGAGCTTCCTTTAGTCATATTTCTACACATCTAAACCATCTTAAACAATTTTCTCTCATTTCGTCATCTATTTATGCCACTCCTAATTTGTTTCTTATAATCTTATTACGTATATATATATATGTGTAACCACTCATTCGTCTTAGCTAATGTTATTAAAATTATATCGTATTGATTTTATCGTGTATCGTATGAGAATATGACACAATACAGGCACGTGTATCGCAATGTGCGATTTATGGTGTCGTATCGTATGATATAGGCGATATCGTATGATACAACATATATTGTACAAGTTAATGTTGATTTTTTGGTATAAAAACTTAGAATTTGAGTTTTCAAAGTCCATTTTTTCATCCTAAACCCTATTTCACTCCAATGCTTTGTCTTGCTATTTATGGTGCCGTATTGTACGATATAGACGATATCATACGATACAACATGTATCGTACGTAGTGTTATCCGTATCGCACCATATACGTATCGTATCGTGGGCCACCACAATACGATACAGGGTCTCGTATCGCTATAACCAACTTATTGCATCGCATCGTGCGATACGGTGCGTATCGCACGATACGTCCTGAGACCCTTATAAAGGGTCCCGGTCGAACGAAACTCGCGATTTTTCACGGGTTTACTCTCTCCTTTTGAGTTCCTCAAGCTCCCTAAGAGTCAGTTTTTGCCTCCTTAGTGTTTAAAGCTCCAAAATCATGCCCTACAGTGTCCGTGCAAGCCTTCAAACTCGGATTTAGGTATATTTTTTTATGTTTTTTCTATTTTTTCCTTTATATTTGTTGTTTTTTGTGTTATTTCATTTTTTTTTGAATGATAAAATATGAAGTTATTAAGTGTGTGTATATGATTTTTATTGTATTCATGAAGTGGGAGACACACCATTTGAGTGTTATTTGAAGATTGGGGATTTACGAAGTGCTTTTATTTTTTAGGTTTTTGTTTGAATTAAAGTACTCGATTGAGATGGCAGGAAGGGGTGGTAGAGACTCCCATTTTCGGTATTATGATCCGGCATGGCAGTGGGGTATACCAGTTGAGGGTTCCAAGTTAAAGATCATATGCTTATTTTGTGAAAAGGTGGTTAGTCGTGGAATTTTAAGGTTGAAACACCACTTAGCAGAGACCAGGAAAGAAGTTGCTCCATGTAGAGGCAGAGTTAGAAGTTTGCCAGAAGGTATTAAATGGCAATGCTTGCAGATGATTGAGAGTATACAGGAAAGGAGACAACAAAATGATGATTTCTAGATGTTTGAAGAAGATGATGATGCTACTGCCACTGGAGTTGGATTCACTGATAGTTTGCTTTCAGATGCTAGAACAGAGATTGGTAGTAGCAGTTTATGAGTACCTAGCAGGGGAAAGAGGGTTGCTGAAGACTTTGGAGGTGGCAGAAGAGGAAGTTCAGGAAGGAGTAGAGGAAGAGCTTCTTCTAGCATACATTCATTCTTTCCTCCTTCTACTACACTTTGTGCTCAACTTGAAATTCGTGCTGCTATGGCTTCAGAACAACTGCATGATCAAGCAGACCTTGCAGTTCGCAACAAGGAGGCACCGCGAGTAAGGCAAGGCTACACTGACTGTTATGCCCTACCTTTTGTTAGGGGCTCGCTCCCTTGTTGCAGTGGGCCTCTGCAACAAGTTCTTCCCTTCTTATAGTAGAAGAGGTAGCGCTTACTATAGGCCCTATTGTGGGTCTCTGTCTACTATAGGCTGTCTGACACTAACTCGCGTTTACTATAGGAGTCTTAGTGGGTATAGGAATAGGAGGTAGCAGTACGGTTGCTGTAAGCGCGTAGTGGGTATAGGGGCAAGATGTTATACAATACCCTAGCAGTGTGGCATGGGTCGTGGGGGTTCCATAGTGGGGACACCACGGAGCTCTGCGCGCACTACTAAAAGTATGTCTGCGTTTGGGCGCTTGCTAATAGTGTGTGGGCATTGCTACCGCTCCATGGGATAGCTTAGAAGATAGTAACAACTTTGGCCTATAGTGCGCCCTGTGGGAGCCTGATAGTAGTGCTTTTGGAGCACCACCACCACCTGAAGTAGTGCGCGCGTGGAGTAAGGCTACCACCTTATGCAAGGTACTTCGCCCGAGTCTTTGGCTAGGCTACAAAGGTGTCTCCCATCC
Source organism: Brasenia schreberi (assembly GCA_036023115.1). NCBI lineage: Eukaryota > Viridiplantae > Streptophyta > Magnoliopsida > Nymphaeales > Cabombaceae > Brasenia > Brasenia schreberi. The sequence goes on from JAYKKT010000064.1 coordinate 15,593,819, forward strand.
TCACCCAAACACCCATCATATTTGATGATGAAGACATTCCTCGACCTGTCCTCCCACATATTAGAGCATTACACATCACAGTTCAGGTCAATGGAGTGAGAGTTCCTAGATGTCTGCTTATAGTAGCAGGCAGCGGTGCCGTCAACATCCTACCTGTGCAGACCGCTCAGTGCATTGGCATCACCCGAGCCCATTCCTCATGCCATACCTATCGTGGGCTTCGATGGTAGTACCACTTCCACTGAGGGTACCATTACGCTTGACCTCATGTTAGGTCTCTCACCCAGTGTTGTTCGTATCGCACCGTATCGCCACGATACGATACGGGGGCCCGTATCGCATCATACGATGCGATACGGGCGATACGTCCTAGGACCCTTATAAAGGGTCCCGGGCCGACTGAAACCCGTGATTTTTCGCGGGTTTTCTCTCTCCTTTTGGGTTCCTCAAGCTCTCTAAGAGCCGGTTTTCGTCTCCTTAGTGTTCAAAGCAGTGTTGTCTGTATCGCACCGTATCGGACGTACACGATACGATACGGGGGCCCGTATCGCAGGTGCGGGCGTATCGCACCGTACGATACGGGCGATACGCCTTGGGACCCTTATAAAGGGTTCCGGGCCGACTGAAACCTGTGATTTTTTGCGGGTTTCCTCTCTCCTCTTGGGTTCCTCAAGCTCCCTAAGAGCCGGTTTTTGCCTCCTTAGTGTTTAAAGCTCCAAAATCGTGCCCTACGGTGTTCGTGCAAGCCTCTAAACTCGGATTTTGGTATATTTTTAATGTTTTTTTCATTTTTTTTCCTTTATATTTATTGTTTTTTGTGTTATTTCGGTTTTTTTTTTAATGACAAAATATGAAGTTATTAAGTGGTTGTATACCATTTTTATTGCATTCATGAAGTGTGAGGCACTCGATTTGAGTGTTATTTGAAGATTGGGGGATTTACGAAATGCTTTTATTTTCAGGTTTTTGTTTGAATTAAAGTACTCCATTGAGATGGCAGGAAGGGGTGGTGGAGACTCTCGTTCAAAGTCTGATGATCCGGCATTGCAATGGGGTATACCAGTTGAGGGTTCAAGGTTAAAAATCATATGTTTATTTTGTGAAAAGGTGGTTAGTGGTGGAATTTCAAGGTTGAAACACCACCTAGTAGGAACCAGGAAAGAAGTTGCTCCATGCGCAGACAGAGTTAGAAGTGTGCCAGAAGGTATTAAATGGCAATGCTTGCAGATGATTGAGAGCATACAGGAAAGGAGACAACAAAAGGATGATTTCCAAATGTGTGAAGAAGCTGATGATGCTACTGCCACTGGAGTTGGATTCACTGATAGTTTGCCTTCAGATGTTAGAACAGATATTGGTAGTAGCAGTTCGCGAGCACCTAGTAGAGGAAAGAGGGTTGCAGCTGAAGACTTTGATGTGGCAGAAGAGGAAGTTCAGGAAGGAGTAGAGGAAGAGCTTCTTCTAGCATACATTCGTTCTTTCCTCCTTCCACTACACCTGGTGCTCAGCCAGGAATTCGTGCTACTATGGCTTCAGAACAACTGCACGATCAAGCAGACCTTGCAGTGGGCAGATGGTTTTATGATGCATGCATTCCATTTAATGCAGCAAACAGTTTTCATTTTCAAGCAATGGCAGATGCAATTGCTAACATTGGTTCAGGATACAAGATGCCCTCTTATCAGAAGTTGAGAGGGAAGATATTAGATCAGACCGTGATTGAAGTGCAGCAATACTGTTCGACTTTGAGACAATCGTGGAAGGAAACAGGATGCACTATCATGGCAGATGGATGGACCGATAGGCGAGGAAGAACATTGCTAAACTTTCTTCTATATTGTCCTAAAGGACTCATGTTTTTGAGATCTCTAGATATGTCAGAGGAGAGGCACACTGCAGAGATCCTACGAGAGGAATTTGATAAGGTTATACAGGAGGTTGGGCTAGAAAATGTAGTCCAATTGATTACAGATAATGCAGCTAACTACAAAGCAGCTGGAAAGGAGTTAGCTGATATTTATGGGACTTTCTACTGGACACCATGTGCAGCCCATTGTTTAGATGTCATCCTCGAGGACATTGGTGAGATGGATGAAATAAAGGCAATAACTGAGTGTTGCCAAGATATTATAAAATTCATTTACAACCATGCATTTGTTTTGTGTATGATGAGGAGATACACAGAAGGTGCAGAGCTTCTTCGCACAGCTGCAACTCGGTTCGCAACAAACTTGTTTTCTGTACAGAGTATTGTGAGACAGAAGCAAGTTTTAAAGAGAATGTTCTCTTCAGATGAGTGGCAATAATTTGCAGAGTTTCCACAAAACAGAAGGAACAGAAAGTTAAATGAGATTGCAGAAACGGTTTTTAGAAGTTCATTTTGGAATGTATGTATCAGATTATTGAAAATTACTTGTCCTTTAGTGAAAGTTTTGAGATTGACTGACAGCGAGGAGAAACCATCTATGGGCTACCTTTATGAAGCCATGGACAGGGCAAAAGAAGCGATCAGAAATAACTTTAATGGAAAAAAAAGAGATTATGTGCCCGTGTGAAAAATAATTGATAGTAGATGGAATAAACAATTGCATCAGCCTATTCATGCAGCAGCCTACTATCTAAACCCATCATTGAGGTACTCAGCAACCTTCAAAAGGGACGGTGAGGTTAATCGAGGAATCATTGAATGCATCGACAGATTAGTCTCTGATAAGAGCATAGTAGATGCGATACATCGAGAGATGGAGATATATGATAATGCTCTTCACTTGATGGGTTTGCCTGTTGCAATTCGCAATCGCTCTACGATGCGTTCAGGTACATTGTTTATTTTCATATTTAAGTTGCATCTCACATTACAGTGGATTATTATGTCTCTAATGTTTATATTTTTTTACAGATGTTTGGTGGAACAGGTTTGGAAGTGATTGTCCAAACCTTAGAGATTTTGCAGTTAGAGTCTTAAGCCAAACCTGTAGTGCAACAGGTTGTGAAAGAAATTAGAGTGTTTTTTAACTAATCCATACAAAAAAGCGCAAGAGGTTGGAACACAAAAGGCTTAATGATTTGGTTTATATTCATTGTAACACGCGCCTTCGTGAAAGGTAATGTTGTATTACTTTCAAATTTTCAATTCAATATTATTTAACTTTAGTTTTCAATTGTTAATATTCCTTACTAATTGTTTATCTTTGTTTGTGTCGTAGGCAATTAAAAAAGTAAATAGAGAAGAATGTCAGTTCGATCCAATAAGTTTGGATAATTTTGATATATTAGAAGATTGGGTTATGGAAGACACTGAAGAAAATGCCCTCTTAACAGAAGAAGACGTTGCCTGGATTAATTTGAAAGGAGCGCAACAACATTATGAAGATGAAAAATTTGATTTTGAAGGTGTGGGCGTGGCTGATGATGATGAGGATCTGCAACAAGGAGAAGATGAAGATTATTTAGTTGATGATCCTGATTACAATTTGTAAAATGTAACATTATATGTAATTGTAGTGTATTGTAAACTATGTCTGTATTTTATTTTTTGGATTCAAAATATGTAAATTTGGATGCAATTGTTCAATACTGAATGCTCAATCTGTACTAAACTTACATTATATGAATTTAAAGCAATTATCAGATTTTTCTTGATTTTTTTCGATTTTTTACTAATTTTTAATTAATTTTTGCATTATTTTAATATTAAAGTACGATACGATACGATATGATACGATACGATACGATAATCTCGTATCGTGGAGCCCAGCAATACACGATACGATACGCGTCAGACAACACTGCTCTCACCAGGTCTATTTCTACGTGATGGACATACCCTCCTTTTATAGCATACTCTTGGGGTGCCCATGGATCCACAATCTCGGGGCAGTTCCCTCGACCTACCATCAGTGCATCAAGATCCCCGACAAGGTCACACTGTGGTGGTTTATGGCTGTCAATCTCACCGAAGATTCTCCTTCCAGCTCTATGGTTCCTTCTACATCCGCTCCATCGTCCCCTGTAAGGGACCCCACTCTCCCATCCACTTCAGGGTCATCGGGTCCTGATCTCCCATCTACATCTACATCGTCACTGGGGCAAGTGGCCATTGTTGATCTATATATGATACTCTTGATAAGGCAAAATTGTAAATATAAGTAAACCTTGACTGCAAGTCATCAATCCTAAAAAAGATTTAGAAGATAATTGGTGTACGTTGAAACCGGCAAATGCATCATAATTTGTATGTTGTTGCATATTTTCTTTAAGAAAGGGATATTGAATGCAATTGATCTTGTAAAGATTCATGTACTTGGTGCAACATCCATTTAGAGCTATGTAAGAATATAATAGTGTTGGAGATTTTGTAAGCCTAGGTCACTTGTAATTCAATTTCGCTCTTAGACGTGGTAATGTATGATTTTTTTTTGATAAATTATTATTACATGTTCATTCTTATGACTATTGCATTTTAAGACTTAATATTTTTATTATGTTTTATTTTAAATGAATGGTGGGTTCACTTTTATGTAGACTCATTGAACTTTTCAACAATGCATATTAAGTCAAACATATAGTTCGAGTGAATACGAAAGAAGTTTTTTGAATGCATTCACACAAAGAAGAGAAACACATTAGATTATGTTTGTCTTTTTGATTTGGTATAAGAAACATATTAAAGCATGCTCGTTTTCGTGATTTGATATATATTGCATACAATATGAAGTTAAAGCAAAGATAAAAATTTAAAAAAGGTTATATCATATATGGTTGTTATTTTTTACATATTTCCATATAAGTAATGATTTTCTAACTTTTAAGTATGTTATATTCTTTTTTCTTTTTTTGTTTTTTATAGGAAAATGCAAAGAGATGTAAGAAGGGTAAAGAATGTGTCATATGACCCACTAAGCTATGAAAAACATTGATATTGTTGATGTTTGGGTTGAAGAAGAACCTCCTATTATTTTAGATGATGCAAACTGAAGAGCAATAGAGTCAAAGCATAAATTGGAGATGACAATGTGCAAGGCGTTTTATTGGAGGACTCAATTATAGAGGAGGAAGAGGGAGATGATGTTAAGAAGGACAATGAAACCACTAGGCATTAGGGCTACTAGGGTCATTCTAACCAAGAGCCACCTAGACCATCAAGTTCTTAGGGGCTAGTTGTTGGATCCCTCACAACGACTCTCAGATCTTGCTTTTGCTTCATTTCTCTATAAATAATACTCTTATATACAATGAAAAGTAGACAAGCCTTATGGCTTGATTCTATCTAAAATTCTTCTTTTATGAGAGTTCATCTAATAAAGTTTGGTTTTATTCATTTGATTTCAGGTTTCTTATTCCTCTATACATGTGATTTCTATCTTAGTATTTCGAAGGCTGATTGGGCAGTAGAGTTGGCGACGACGAATTGAGGTGACGAGGCAAAGGAGCTTGATTGTGGTAGGCCGAGGAGAGTGAGACACTCGATCGGATCAGCGCGGAGCGATTGATGTAGAGGGCATGGTAGATCTCTTTCCTTCTTTCCTTTTCTTCTTCGCTTCCTGCTAGGGTTTCTGTTCTTCCCGAGGGGATGGATATCGCTTTTCCTCATCTTTGAAGATATATTTTCGATCAATTATTGGAAACTATTCGGACTTTTAGTTATGGATTGTAAGGTAATTCCAGGAGAAAGCTTAACCACCAACATCGACTTTTAGTTATGGATTTACAAATTAAAAAATGGACAAAGAAGAAAAGAGTGCATCGAGCTATTCGGACTAAATGGTGGAACCTCAAAAGTGAGAAAGAAGATATATTTAAACAAAAAGTCCTTCAAGGAGATGTTTGGAATTATGTTGGCACACCCTCTGATATGTGGAACAATATGGCTATACATATTAGGAAAGTGGTGAAAGATGTGTTAGGGGTATCTAAGGGAGGTGTATCGGCACAAAAAGAAGCTTGGTGGTGGAGTGAAGTAGTACAAAACAAAATCAAGGCAAAGAGGGCATGTTACAAATTACATTATGCTAAGAAAACTAGTGAAACTTTAGAAGCTTATAAGAAAGCAAAGAAGGAAGCAAAAAAGGCCGTTAGTGAAGCAAAAGCTAAGATTTGGGAGGACTTATATAAAAAACTCAACTCAAAAGAGGGTGAAAGAGATATTTTTAGGATAGCTAGGGCTAGAGATAAGAAAACTAAAGATCTTAATTATGTTAGATGCATAAAAGACGAGGATGAAAAAATTCTAGTGGCAAATGATGATATAAGAAATAGATGGAAAAACTATTTTTATAATCTTTTTAATGAAAATAAAGATGTTAGTATTAGTTTAGGAGATTTAGCCAACTCAGAAAAGTATATAAACCACAATTTCTACCGACATTTTCAAAAGAAAGAAGTCAAAGAGGCTCTTAAACATATGAAGGGTGGTAAATCGGTAGGACCAGATAATATTCCTATAGAAGTTTGGAAAATACTAGGAGAAATAGGAATCACTTGGCTCACAAGACTATTTAATGAAATATGGAAAAACCAAAAGATGCCCGAGGAATGGAGAGCAAGTACACTTATACCCATATATAAGAACAAGGGAGACATTCAAAATTGTGCGAATTATCGAGGTATCAAGTTAATGAGTCATACTATGAAATTATGGGAAAGAATTATCGAACGTAGGTTAAGACAAGTATCAAGTACAACAGAGAACCAATTTGGGTTCATGCTAGGCAGATCTACTATTGAAGCGATTCACCTTTTCAGACGTCTTATGGAACATTTTAGAGCAAAAAAGAAAGACCTTCACATGATATTTATTGATCTAGAAAAAGCTTATGATAGAGTACCGAGGGAGGTTCTTTGGAGAACTTTGGAAAAAAGAGGTATCCCATTGACATATATTAACCTTATAAGAGACATGTATGATGGTGCAAAAACATGTGTGAGGACTCATGAAGGAACGACAGACTTCTTTGAAGTTAATATTGGGTTACATCAAGGATCAACTTCAAGCCCATACTTATTTATAATGGTGATGGGTGAGTTAACAAAACATATTCAAGATGAAGTACCTTGGTGTATGTTATTTGCAGATGACATTGTATTAGTAGAGGAGTCTAAGGAAAAAGTTAATAGAAAATTGGAACTACGGAGAGAAACATTAGAAAGCAAAGGCCTCCGACTTAGTAGAATAAAGACAGAATATATGGAATGTAAGTTTGATCATTTGGTTACTTCAGAGGACATAGAAATTAAAATAGGCACATATTGCATTCCTCAGAAGGAAAGTTTTAAATACCTAGGGTCAATTTTTCAGAGTGATGGAAGAATCGATGGAGATGTTACACATAGAATTAATGCTGGTTGGTTAAAATGGAGAGGAGCATCAGGTATTCTTTGTGATAAGAAGATACCATTAAAATTAAAAGGTAAATATTATAGAGCAGCAGTTAGGCCTGCCATGTTTTATGGTTATGAGTGTTGGGCAGTTAATCATCATGTACAAAAGATGTCTGTGACAGAAATGAAGATGTTGAGATGGATGAGTGGTCATACAAGAAAAGACCGTATACATAATGAGGTTATTAGAAACAAATTAGGAGTGGCACCAATAGAGGATAAAATGAGAGAACATCGTTTAAGATGGTTTGGACATATAGAAAGAAGATCAAAAGAAGAACCTGTAAGAAGGTTAGAAAACCTAAATTTGGAAAGTATTAAAAGAGGTAGAGGACGACCACAAAAGTGTTGGAAAGAAACAATAAAGAATGATCTAGCTTATTGGGAGTTAACTGCTAACATGGCACACGATAGAGATATGTGGAAACAAAGAATCCATGTAGCCGACCCCGTCTAGTATGGGAAAAGGCTTAGTTGTTGTTGTTGTTGTTGTTATTGGAAACTATATTATCAATAACGGTTAGCGGGTTGTTAGCGGTAGCAGGGACATAGTGGATTTAGCGGTATACTTTTATTTATGATTAAAAAATTATATATATAATAGGTTTTCTAACTTCTAAGAAATATCAAGAAACATAACCAGTTCTTTAATAAATGAATGAGCAAAACACTCACTAATTAATAGGAAAAAGTAGTAAAGGAGGAATGTTACATACCTTTTAGCCCATATTATTTGTAATATGCTTCATCTCCAGCAAAAGTGCATGAAAGTTTGGACATTAAAGCAAAAAAGAAAGGCAAAAGAAGATCAGAAACTCCTATCACCAACATGTTCAACAGTTCAAACTTCAAATAATGAGAGATTAAGGCAATAGCACTTGGATGAACATATCAAAGGCACACGAGATTCACAGATGTTCCCGAATTTGCTGAATAGCATATGGAATGCACCTTGGGTTAACAATCCTTTGATCACTATCAGTTAGCTAGCAACAACAAATAGGCACGTGTGTTAACGCTCACACATGCACCAAGCAATTCAAACAAACCATACACTATCGAAGAAATGCTCATGAAATGGAGGATGCATACTTCATTTTCATGGTGACCAACTCTTCGAGATAACAACACTCTAAGGACAGTGGACACCAGAGAGTTTTGGTTTCAATTGTGTATGATACACAAAAATGGACATGGCACTAAGCCAAAAATGTTGTATCTATGTGACAAAAATAGGTGAGTGCTAGATGCCCTTGACCCTAGCTAGCTTATTAAGAATCTTCGGATCGGGAAAACGCCAAGAAGCTATGCTAAGGTAAGAAGTAGTTGTAGTTGTAGTCGGGTTGCTTTCTCCCTGCTTTCGAAGCCTTGCTTTTCTTGTTCTAAATCCGGGATGCATGGGCCCTAAACTACTGGCATTTTGACGAAAACAACTGAAAAAAAGGTCACCCAAAGAAGCATCCATGGAAACCGCTAACACAAAAGGGGCATGGGTGGGTTCCTGTCAAAATGGTTAGCGCACGTGTCCCTCATCCATTCAAACCATTGGCCTCCTGAACTCTGTCTCGATTTCGTTCCTTAGCTAAGAAAAAAAGAAAGAAATATGAAAGATAAGGAAAAGAATACCCAAAAGGCGGTCAGTGGTAGTGATGGTGAAAGCTTCAGGTGCGAAAGATGATTTGACGGTGAAAGCTGCGTGCACAAGAGAGCGCTTGGTAGCGGTGCGAAGCAAGATGTCGTTAATGACTTGATGACTGTGACTGAAGGTGGAGAGAGTAGTGACGAGAGGGGCGAGAGGCGGGAGAGAGTGAGTGGCCAGATTTTCCCTCTTACACCAACAGAACAAACTGTCAAGGGAGTTGGAGGAAGCTTGAAGCAGAGAATTTTGACGTCTGTTGTTTTAAGTGCACGCGTGATGTGCGCCTGCATCCTTCACCTTTTGAGAAGTCATTCTTTGAGGTTGTTCCAATTTGCAACCAAAATGGAGAAGGGAAGGAATAATGAGGAGTAGATGGCTGTTATTATCAGGAAACGATCGAAAAATCGCTTCTTGACGAGCTCCAGAGCTTCGATAAGGGCAAACCTCTCCTTAATAGGATCATTACGAGCTTCGTGAAGTTAACTGAAATTGGCATTGTTCAGGCGATGAGTCGAGAGGCATATATGCAGTGTTGTCCGTATCGCATCGTGGGCCACCACGATACGATACGGGGCCCTGTATCGCAGGTGCGGGCGTATCGCACCGTATCGTGCGATACGGCCCGTACGCCCTGGGACCCTTATAAAGGGTCCCGGCCCGAGAGAAACCCGTGATTTTTCGCGGGTTTCCTCTCTCCTTTTGGGTTCTTCAAGCTCCCTAAGAGTCGGTTTTCGCCTCCTTGGTGTTCAAAGCTCTAAAATCGTGCCCTACGGTGTTCGTCCAAGCCTCCAAACTCGAATTTAGGTATATTTTTAATGTTTTTTTCTATTTTTTTCTTTATATTTATTGTTTTTTGTGTTATTTTGATTTTTTTTTTGAATGACCAAATATGAAGTAATTAAGTGTGTGTATACAATTTTTATTGCATTCATGAAGTGGGAGACACTCGATTTGAGTGTTATTTGAAGATTGGGGGATTTACGAAGTGCTTTTATTTTCAGGTTTTTGTTTGAATTAAAGTACTCCATTGAGATGGCAGGAAGGGGTGGTAGAGACTCTCATTCAAAGTCTGATGATTCGGCATGGCAGTGGGGTATACCAGTTGAGGGTTCAAGGTTAAAAATCAGATGTTTATTTTGTGAAAAGGTAGTTAGTGGTGGAATTTCAAGGTTGAAACACCACCTAACAGAAACCAGAAAAGAAGTTGCTCCATGCGCAGGCAGAGTTAGAAGTGTGCCAGAAGGTATTAAATGGCAATGCTTGCAGATGATTAAGAGCATACAGGAAAGGAGACAACAAAAGGATGATTTTCAGATGTGTGAAGAAGCTGATGATGCTACTGCCACTGGAGTTGGATTCACTGATAGTTTGCCTTCAGATGTTAGAACAGATATTGGTAGTAGCAGTTCGCGAGCACCTAGTAGAGGAAAGAGGGTTGCAGCTGAAGACTTTGATGTGGCAGAAGAGGAAGTTCAGGAAGGAGTAGAGGAAGAGCTTCTTCTAGCATACATTCGTTCTTTCCTCCTTCCACTACACCTGGTGCTCAGCCAGGAATTCGTGCTACTATGGCTTCAGAACAACTGCACGATCAAGCAGACCTTGCAGTGGGCAGATGGTTTTATGATGCATGCATTCCATTTAATGCAGCAAACAGTTTTCATTTTCAAGCAATGACAGATACAATTGCTAACATTGGTTCAGGATACAAGATGCCCTCTTATCAGAAGTTGAGAGGGAAGATATTAGATCAGACCGTGATTGAAGTGCAGCAATACTGTTCGACTTTGAGACAATCGTGGAAGGAAACAGGATGCACTATCATGGCAGATGGATGGACCGATAGGCGAGGAAGAATATTGCTAAACTTTCTTCTATATTGTCCTAAAGGACTCATGTTTTTGAGATCTCTAGATATGTCAGAGGAGAGGCACACTGCAGAGATCCTACGAGAGGAATTTGATAAGGTTATACAGGAGGTTGGGCTAGAAAATGTAGTCCAATTGATTACAGATAATGCAACTAACTACAAAGCAGCTGGAAAGGAGTTAGCTGATATTTATGGGACTTTCTACTGGACACCATGTGCAACCCGTTGTTTAGATCTCATCCTCGAGGACATTGGTGAGATGGATGAAATAAAGGCAGTAACTGAGTGTTGTCAAGATATTATAAAATTCATTTACAACCATGCATTTGTTTTGTGTATGATGAGGAGATACACAGAAGGTGCAGAGCTTCTTCGCACAGCTGCAATTCGGTTCGCAACAAACTTCTTATCTGTACAGAGTATTGTGAGACAGAAGCAAGTTTTAAAGAGAATGTTCTTCTCAGATGAGTGACAACAATTTGCAGAGTTTCCACAAAACAGAAGGAACAGAAAGTTAAATGAGATTGCAGAAACGGTTTTTAGAAGTTCATTTTGGAATGTATGTATCAGATTATTGAAAATTACTTGTCCTTTAGTGAAAGTTTTGAGATTGGCTGACAGCGAGGAGAAACCATCTATGGGCTACCTTTATGAAGCCATGGACAGGGCAAAAGAAGCGATCAGAAATAACTTTAATGGAAAAAAAGAGATTATGTGCCCGTGTGAAAAATAATTGATAGTAGATGGAATAAACAATTGCATCAGCCTATTCATGCAGCAGCCTACTATCTAAACCCATCATTGAGGTACTCAGCAACCTTCAAAAGGGACGGTGAGGTTAATCGAGGAATCATTGAATGCATCGACAGATTAGTCTCTGATAAGAGCATAGTAGATGCGATACATCGAGAGATGGAGATATATGATAATGCTCTTCACTTGATGGGTTTGCCTGTTGCAATTCGCAATCGCTCTACGATGCGTTCAGGTACATTGTTTATTTTCATATTTAAGTTGCATCTCACATTACAGTGGATTATTATGTCTCTAATGTTTATATTTTTTTACAGATGTTTGGTGGAACAGGTTTGGAAGTGATTGTCCAAACCTTAGAGATTTTGCAGTTAGAGTCTTAAGCCAAACCTATAGTACAACAGGTTGTGAAAGAAATTAGAGTGTTTTTGAACACATCCATACAAAAAAGTGCAACAGGTTGGAACACAAAAGGCTTAATGATTTGGTTTATATTCATTGTAACATGCGCCTTCGTGAAAGGTAATGTTATATTACTTTCAAATTTTCAATTCAATATTATTTAACTTCAGTTTTCAATTGTTAATATTCCTTACTAATTATTTATCTTTGTTTGTGTCGTAGGCAATTAAAAAAAGTAAATAGAGAAGAAAGTCAATTCGATCCAATAAGTTTGGATAATTTTGAGATATTAGAAGATTGGGTTATGGAAGACACTGAAGAAAATGCCCTCCTAACAGAAGAAGACGTTGCTTGGATTAATTTGGAAGGAGCGCAACAACATTATGGAGATGAAGAATTTGATTTTGAAGAAGGTGTGAGCATGGCTGATGATGATGAGGATCTGCAACAAGCAGAAGATGAAGATTATTTAGTTGGTGATCCTGATTACAATTTGTAAAATGTAACATTATATGTAACTGTAGTGTAAGTGTAAATTATGTCTGTATTTTATTTTTTGGGTTCAAAATATGTAAATTTGGATGCAATTGTTCAATGTTGAATGCTCAATCTGTACTAAACTTACATTATATGAATTTAAAGCAATTATCAGATTTTTCTTGATTTTTTCCTGATTTTTTTCGATTTTTTACTATTTTTTATTAATTTTTAATTAATTTTTGCATTATTTTAATATTAAAGTATGATACGATACGATACGCTCGTATCGTGGAGCTCAGCGATACACGATACGATACGCGTCAAACAACACTGCATATATGCCTGTGATCGAAGGATTGAGCGTGGATAGCAATGGCGTTTAAGACCAGTGTTGTCCGTATCGCACCGTATCGTACGATACGGTGCGATACGTATCGTATCGTGGGCCACCACGATACGATACGGGCCCCCGTATCGCAGGTGCGGGCGTATCGCACCGTATCGTGCGATACGGCCCGTATCGCACGATACGGTGCGTATCGCCCGTATCGTACGATACGGGCGATACGCCCTGGGACCCTTATAAAGGGTCCCGGGCCGAGGGAAACCCGCGATTTTTCGCGGGTTTCCTCTCTCCTTTTGGGTTCTTCAAGCTCCCTAAGAGTCGGTTTTCGCCTCCTTGGTGTTCAAAGCTCTAAAATCGTGCCCTACGGTGTCCGTCCAAGCCTCCAAACTCGGATTTAGGTATATTTTTAATGTTTTTTTCCTTTTTTTCCTTTATATTTATTGTTTTTTGTGTTATTTCGGGTTTTTTTTTTGAATGACAAAATATGAAGTTATTAAGTGTGTGTATACGATTTTTATTGCATTCATGAAGTGGGAGACACTCGATTTGAGTGTTATTTGAAGATTGGGGGATTTACGAAGTGCTTTTATTTTCAGGTTTTTGTTTGAATTAAAGTACTCATTGAGATGGCAGGAAGGGGTGGTAGAGACTCTCATTCAAAGTCTGATGATCCGGCATGGCAGTGGGGTATACCAGTTGAGGGTTCAAGGTTAAAAATCAGATGTTTATTTTGTGAAAAGGTGGTTAGTGGTGGAATTTCAAGGTTGAAACACTACCTAGCAGGAACCAGGAAAGAAGTTGCTCCATGCACAGGCAGAGTTAGAAGTGTGCCAGAAGGTATTAAATGGCAATGCTTGCAGATGATTGAGAGCATACAGGAAAGGAGACAACAAAAGGATGATTTCCAGATGTGTGAAGAAGCTGATGATGCTACTGCCACTGGAGTTGGATTCACTGATAGTTTGCCTTCAGATGCTAGAACAGATATTGGTAGTAGCAGTTCGCGAGCACCTAGCAGAGGAAAGAGGGTTGCATCTGAAGACTTTGGAGGTGGCAGAAGAGGAAGTTCAGGAAGGAGTAGAGGAAGAGCTTCTTCTTCTAGCATACATTCGTTCTTTCCTCCTTCCACTACACCTGGTGCTCAGCCAGGAATTCGTGCTGCTATGGCTTCAGAACAACTGCACGATCAAGCAGACCTTGCAGTGGGCAGATGGTTTTATGATGCATGCATTCCATTTAATGCAGCAAACAGTTTTCATTTTCAAGCAATGGCAGATGCAATTGCTAACATTGGTCCAGGATACAGGATGCCCTCTTATCAGAAGTTGAGAGGGAAGATATTAGATCAGACCGTGATTGAAGTGCAGCAATACTGTTCGACTTTGAGACAATCGTGGAAGGAAACAGGATGCACTATCATGGCAGATGGATGGACCGATAGGCGAGGAAGGACATTGCTAAACTTTCTTGTATATTGTCCTAAAGGACTCATGTTTTTGAGATCTCTAGATATGTCAGAGGAGAGGCACACTGCAGAGATCCTACGAGAGGAATTTGATAAGGTTATACAAGAGGTTGGGCTAGAAAATGTAGTCCAATTGATTACAGATAATGCAGCTAACTACAAAGCAGCCGGAAAGGAGTTAGCTGATATTTATGGGACTTTCTACTGGACACCATGTGCAGCCCATTGTTTAGATCTCATCCTCGAGGACATCGGTGAGATGGATGAAATAAAGGCAGCAACTGAGTGTTGCCAAGATATTACAAAATTTATTTACAACCATGCATTTGTTTTATGTATGATGAGGAGATACACAGAAGGTGCAGAGCTTCTTCGCACAGCTGCAACTCGGTTCGCAACAAACTTCTTATCTGTACAGAGTATTGTGAGACAGAAGCAAGCTTTAAAGAGAATGTTCTCCTCAGATGAGTGGCAACAATTTGCAGAGTTGCCACAAAACAGAAGGAACAGAAAGTTAAATGAGATTGCAGAAACGGTTTTTAGAAGTTCATTTTGGAATGCATGTATCAGATTATTGAAAATTACTTGTCCTTTAGTGAAAGTTTTGAGATTGGCTGACAGCGAGGAGAAACCATCTATGGGCTACCTTTATGAATCCATGGACAGGGCAAAAGAAGCAATCAGAAATAACTTTAATGGAAAAAAAAGAGATTATGTGCCCGTGTGGAAAATAATTGATAGTAGATGGAATAAACAATTGCATCAGCCTATTCATGCAGCAGCCTACTATCTAAACCCATCATTGAGGTACTCAGCAACCTTCAAAAGGGACGGTGAGGTTAATCGAGGAATCATTGAATGCATCGACAGATTAGTCCCTGATGAGAGCATAGTAGATGCGATACATCGAGAGATGGAGATATATGATAATGCTCTTCACTTGATGGGTTTGCCTGTTGCAATTCGCAACCGCTCTACGATGCGTCCAGGTACATTGTTTATTTTCATATTTAAGTTCCATCTTACATTACTGTGGATTATTATGTCTCTAATGTTTATATTTTCTTTACAGATGTTTGGTGGAACAGGTTTGGAAGTGATTGTCCAAACCTTAGAGATTTTGCAGTTAGAGTCTTAAGCCAAACCTGTAGTGCAACAGGTTGTGAAAGAAATTGGAGTGTTTTTGAACACATCCATACAAAAAAGCGCAACAGGTTGGAACACAAAAGGCTTAATGATTTGGTTTATATTCGTTGTAACATGCGCCTTCGTGAAAGGTAATGTTGTATTACTTTCAAATTTTCAATTCGATATTATTTAACTTCAGTTTTCAATTGTTAATATTACTTACTAATTGTTTATCTTTGTTTGTGTCGTAGGCAATTAAAAAAAGTAAATAGAGAAGAAAGTCAGTTCGATCCAATAAGTTTGGATAATTTTGATATATTAGAAGATTGGGTTATGGAAGACACTGAAGAAAATGCCCTCCTAACAGAAGAAGACGTTGCCTGGATTAATTTGGAAGGAGCGCAACAACATTATGGAGATGAAGAATTTGATTTTGAAGAAGAAGGTGTGGGCGTGGCTGATGATGATGAGGATCTGCAACAAGGAGAAGATGAAGATTATTTAGTTGATGATCCTGATTACAATTTGTAAAATGTAACATTATATGTAACTGTAGTGTACTGTAAAGTGTAAACTATGTCTGTATTTTATTTTTTGGATTCAAAATATATAAATTTGGATGCAATTGTTCAATGTTGAATGCTCAATCTGTACTAAACTTACATTATATGAATTTAAAGCAATTATTAGATTTTTCCTGATTTTTTCTTGATTTTTTTCGATTTTTTTCGATTTTTTATTAATTTTTAATTATTTTTACATTATTTTAATATTAAAGTACGATACGATACGATACGATACGATACGATACGATACGCCCGTATCGTGGAGCCCAGCGATACACGATACGATACGCGTCAGACAACACTGTTTAAGACCATGCTGATACCGAGTGGCACCCTCGCTTGGCGGTCGTTGTTGGGAAACGATCGGAAAATCGCTTCCGGACGAGCTCTTGAGCTTCAACAAGGGTGAGCCTCTCCTTAATAGGATCATTGAGAGCTTTGTAAAGGCTGTTGGAATCAATATTGTTCATGCAGTGAGCCGAGAGGCATATATGATTATGATCGAAGGATTGAGCATGAATAAAATGATGTTTAGATCTTATTGGTACCGAGCGACACCCTCGCCTGAACGACTTTAAAGGAGACACATGCACAAAGTCTTTAGCAACAGAGAAAAGGGGGGAAAAGGTAGCAGTGGTGTTGTTGCAAACACAACGGTTGGTAAAGGTCGGCAGCAAGGAAAGTATGCACAAAGAGAATGGGAGAGGGTTGCGGTGCTCTATAAGCAAAGAGATGCCTTTATATATAGTTGGATCATGGATTCAGTCTTGGATCCAGACCCGTTCTATGGTAGATACAAGATTTTTGTTGGTCATCTATCCAAACATGGACTTTTGTTTGGATCCGATTTAATATTATTTGGCATTAAGATTGGAGCCAATCCAGGTGTGCTCTTTCCAATTTATTTATTTTTAACATTTGTTGGACAATTGTTGGTGTCTTATTCAGAAGATAACTTGTTTGTTCTTTGTTAGCCAATAAGTTGTATCTATTTGTATTATTAATATGTCTATATTGCGGCTATTATGTTACTTTTATTTATCTTTTGTTGAAGATCTTTGTAATTAAGGTGCTTAATGTTGTTGGCTATTGGTTGGAGATTTATACACTTATTGTTATTTAATAATTTGTGATATTGATAACTTTAAAGTTGTATTTTCATGTGATTAAAATCTCTGTGTTATAGATATATGTCATATTCGTTGGCTTTTTTGTTAAAGATCTTTGTGATTAAGGTGCTTCATGGTGTTGGCTATTGGTTGGAGATGATTCAATGTTGAAAATGCACTTATTGTTATCTTGATAACCTTGTGTTTGATATAAGTATTTGAAAATGATGTATAAAAAGAGTTTTGCCTTTAATATTGATTATTCATTTGTTATATTTTGAGTATTTTGATAAAAATTATATTAACAAAATTCTTGTTTTTTTGAGACAAATATTTTTTGTTTAAAAATTCTTAAAAAGTATTATGTTGATTATAAAATTTTTATATGTATTTAAAACCTATTTTAATCATCTTGATGGATTATCTTAATCATAGAATAACGTTTGAGATTGGGTGTTATTTAAAGGCCTTGGCATTTGATTGATTTGGATGTTTGAGTTTAGCTTTAAAGCTTGATTAAGTTCGAGTTTGTCTTTAAAACTCGGGTTTGAGTTTAATCTTGAAGCTTGTTTGGTATACTAAGGCCTTTTTGTAATATCATGAGTTTGTGGTGATTCATGAAATTATTTATTATATTTGACAATCTCATTTTAGATGATCTATGCTTTTCATTAAAGAATTTATTTAAAAAAATAAAGGTTTTCAGGTTTGTAGTTATGGGATCTTAATAATTGAGTATTAATTCTAAAAGTTTTCTTGCATGTATTAAGATAAAGGATGGCAAATAGAGATATAAGGCGAGTGCCAACTTTTAGAGGCAAACTTTCGGTTGTTACAATGAGTTTGAGGGGGAGTGTTAAGAAGTGACAGTGAGGCCATAGGCAACAGGGCTACTGAAACTAAGAGCCACATGGGCCATCAGGTTCCTAAGGTGTCCAATGATGACCCATCCCAACGGCTCTCAGATCTTGCTTCTTCTCCATTTCTCTGCAAATAGCACTCTTTTATACAATGAAAAAGTAGACAAGTCTTATGGCTTGATTCTCCGTAAAATTCCTCTCTTAGGAGAGTTCATCCAATAAAGTTTGATTTCATTCATTGTTTTTCATACCTCTATACATGTGATTTCTATTAGATGACGGTGATTTGACGATGATGATGATCTTGATTAGCTTATGATGTTTTGTGGAATGAAATAATGAAATTGAACCAGTTTATAACTTTCTATTTTTGTTATGTAAATTATAATCTTAACTTTATAAGGAGGCATGCTGGTATATTATTAACTTTAAGTTTAACTTTTTCTCCTATAACTTATTGGTATTATTGTTTATTGATTGTGGAAATGCAATTGCCATGCCACGCCAATGTTTGACTGCTTATTAATTGTATTTTGATTGCATTTTATAACAATTTGTTATCTTATGTTTTTAGTTTCAAATTTTTCTATTTTTTGGAAATTTTTATAATTTTTTCTTTAATATACAATATTTAATGTGTCATATCGTACCATATTATACCATACGGCACGATTATCGCGTATCGGTGCCGTGTGCAATACAGGCACCGATACGTTAATTACAACATTGTTTGGGTAGTTAAGCTTTATCCTATAATTAACTTACAGTCCTTACAACATAATCTATCTCTTCTCCTTATAGTTGAAGTTGGGATTTTTTTTATAAACTTTCAAAAAATGTGCTGAAATTCTGTTGCATATTTAGTCAGTCAAAGTTTTATCTTTAATTTGTGGCCAAAGCTCTGAAATCATCTACAAAGTCCCCTCACAAACAGCAATGCTGTTCCTAGAAATTACTCATCCAAATTTCATGCTGAACCATCTTTTTAAGTCTCCCTGTGAAAACTTTTGCTTTATTTCGATGTTATTTCGGTAAGTGAATGCTGACCATCTCCCGTGACATAAGCATCTTAGGTTTTGAGGCTATGAGTTGCAAAGAATTCCTATTGTCATTAATTACCAGACGTTTTGGAAAACCTCACGTCTTTTGCTTCTTATTTGTTACTGAAAGCTGCATTATTATTCTTGATCATTTTGTATCTTTTCACATCTCACTAAGGCATTATCACGTGTAGCATTGGAAGAGAGATAACACTTGAAAGAGTTATAGTTGGTGAAAAGAAAACTATTATGATGCATTTAATAATCTTCATGCCGAATATGTGACCTGTTCTGCCTGTATGTAGGTTTAAGTACTCCACTTGTAAGTATTAAAAGTATGCCTGCAATACTCATCCTTGGGGCTTCCCTTTTCTTATTTGGTTCAAAGTAGAAAATATAAGACAAAAGCTTGATGACAGATATTTCATTATGTAGGTGATAGTATATGAAGAAATCTATGGACATAGTGATCCTGGGCTCTTAGTTTCAGCATCTCATGATTGTTTGAACACCATTATAGACATGCTGGTAAGCTTGTGATTTTCATAAACTTATAGCATGCCCTTCTATCTGTTCGTCCATTTATTTTTTATTTACAGTCCATTCCTTTCAACATTGCATCAAGTCATTGAACTTTCTTTTTAGTTTTATGAGTCTAATGGAAGTATGAAAAACTAGATTTTGAAAGTATTAAAAGAGGTAGAGGACGACTACAAAAGTATTGGAAAGAAACAATAAAGAATGATCTAACTTATTGCGAGTTAACTGCTAACATGACACATGATAGGGCTCTGTGAAAACAAAGAATCCATGTAGCCGACCCCGTCTAGTATGGGAAAAGGCTTAGTTGTTGTTGTTGTTGAGTCTAATGGAAAGAAGACATCTTGTAGCTAGAATCAGTACTACTAGCTATAGCATCTGGTAAACCTTGTGACCGTGATGAGTTTAAAACATTAAACAGAACAAGGATATCATAAAACCATCTCTCGACTGCAATATTTGCATGCTCAGTTAAATGCATTGGAGTAATAGAGGTTCAAAAATTAAGTTAAAAGTTGGACGTTGTTCCAATAGGAAGAAAAGATCTAATGAATGATCTTCCAGATTCAGAAAGCCTTAGATGCCATTGAGTTTTGTGCTTGACAGCTTTTTCCTATTCCTCTTCATCTTCTCCTACTTATCCTCCTATACTATCATGAATAGTATAGTCACTTCTCTCCTACATTTTATCTTTATTTCTCGTCTCCTATCCTCTAAGTTGGTTATTAATTTTTGACACCCACACTTAATCTTTGCCCTTGTAAGGGACGATGTCGATGTATGTTCTCCATTTGAATTGTTTGCTCCATTTCTAAGCTAGACCACTAGATGTTTCTTTCTTAGAATTGCCTGATAATGCAAGATGCTTTTTTCTTTTGCGTCAATGCATCCTTCATATGAAAAAATTAAAGTAAAAGTATGCTCTTTTATCACAAAAGCGTGAAAGCTGTGATTTTAATGCAAAACACAACAAATATCTCCAAATGAACAACAGGGTGTTTCCTTGCATTGCTTGAATTGTATAGGATGCATGAGTATAAATTTTTTTTAATGCAAAATAACACTAAAAATAGCTTCAAATGAGCAAGAAGGTGTTTCCTTGCCTTGAATTGCATAGGAGGCACGTGCAGTATAAAATTTTTAAAAGGCAATCTTTTCAGCCCAATGTTGCTGTATCACATGATGCGACAAGTTAGACACAATGCAACATCATATTATGCGATACAGTAGTTGGTACTAGCTAAACTGGGTTTTATGGTACATTCTTGGAATCATGTCATAAAACAGTAATGCTCCATATCAACCAACACTGTAAGATTCGGACCAATACTTGAACACTGGTTTTTAGTATATTATTCTAGTAGAAGTTGTTTTCGTGGTCAGTTAAAGTAATATTTGGTATATTTTTTTCTGAAAAAAGAAAAGAAACAGTTGTTTCCCACGCCCCTTCTATTATTGCCCTGCTGCAAGAAATTGCTTTCTAGTCAACGAAATCTGCTGGCAAGTGACACATTCTAGTTTCTGGTTTCTAAATTTTCTCATTATTCTCAACCTGACAGGTTTCATCCTTGATGATTGAGAGTCAATTTGTTCGGCATGCATCTAGAAAGATTGTTCTGGCACTCTCCAATTTTCTTCTGGAATATGTATGATGTTGGTCCTTCTGGCAATTCCCTTTCATTGAAGTACTGGACTTATCCCATTAGTTGCGTATGTCCTGCAGGAAGACATATGGAAGGATTTAGTACATTTGCTATGCCTTATCATAGAAGCTGCAGCGTGTAGTTTTGGAGTCTCCTCTTCAGCATTACCAGCAACAGGGCTTGATGCGATTTTAAAAAATAATGGTGTTTCTGAGACGTCTATTTTCTTTTCCAGATTAAAACTGGTGAACACAAAATCGTTCACATTGGTGGAACTTATTCATATTTTGCGGAAAGTGTTTAAAGATCTGGGCCATAACTGTGGCGAGCGTATGAAAATTTACATGAAGGCTATCAGGATGCATCTTTCAGTTGCAATGTCCAATATACTTAGTGGCCTTCAGACTGGCCAAACTGGTGTGGTATATTCAAGTGCTTCAAATAAAGCTCGTATATACTCAAAAACTGAGCAAGGTGATATCCTTTCCGGACTATTCCTCCAATTTCTTTGTTCTCTGGTAAAGAAATGTGGATTAGAGGAAGCCAATGAAGACTGGAAATTAATTGCCTCGCAGATAATTGATCTGATCCCGAAGATCCTTTCATTCTTGAGGACAAATGATCAAATTACTCATCTTTCTCAATTCTTGAAGCACAAGATCTTGGTCTGTACCTGCATGACTCTTCCTTTTCAGGCTATTGTAATTTTGTTAACATCCTTTTGTAAAATTGCTGTGTGAATGATTGTGGAATTTGTTTTGCTTTTCAACTTCATGTTCTGCAGAGCGTTGAGTTTTTGAACTCCTTGTGCATTGGAATCAGATGGGCTCAAACATGTTTTTGACTAATCAAACCATATGGACGACATTTTTAGGGTTGTATATGCAAAAGGAAAAGTTGGTTTTTTTAGTAGTGAGGTTAGTGCACGTGAGTGTACTAAATGTTTTGGTTTGGTTGCCTTTATTGATTTATTTTTTAGGTGATGCACTAGCCCCTTAGCGTGGGTTTTGGTGGGTGATGCACTATGCATTATTTTGATCCTTTGAATACAGTTGGTAAGACTAAATCTGAATAAATTGGTTATTCACTACTTATATCAACTGATGTTTTCCGGGGTATGTGACATCTGCTACAGGTCTTGATGATTAGACTTTGTGATAATGTCCGTCAAGAACATGCAGCACTTGTTTTGTGGCTTCAACTAATTTGGGACTGTTATGAAGATGTTCTATGCTATCCTCTTTGTGGAGCCACTTTTAGTTATCATGCTCCCGTAGAGGGGTCACCTTTTCTTGCTTCTATGGCCGGTGGGAATGAGTTACATACGTGTGATCGCCACTTACAGAGGCAAAGCATCTTTCTTCTTTTCAAGTGCGCTTACAGTGTGATCAACCTGAATAAAGAAACTTACATGGGTACTGAATGTCGTCAAGGATCAGAACCTGGTATTTTGGAACTTGCTAACTGGCTTCAAAGGCATATGCCAGCTGGCAATTTGATTAGTGGAGATTTCTATATGGCGGAATGCAGAAGATTTGCATTGTTGTTCTTGAAACTTTTTCTGGATGAGGTATGTTTATATATGTGTTTGATACAGAATGCAGAAGGTTCTAAATTTTATTAATGTGAAGGGAAGTTATTTTGTTAGTTGTATATCAATCTCTTTAACGTGCATAGAAGAGTAAATGGTCTAGAGGAACCCGTTCTCAAGGTCAAAGGAGCATAAGGCTCCTGAACATTTAGACGTTAATGTCTTTCCTGTGCTTAACATGGCATGCATGCCTACTCATATATACCTGCAATTATAGTTGTGGATTAAACTTTATTTATTTTTAGCAAACTCAGTCAGGATTCCACCAGACTTGGATTGGTTTAAGTTTCTTTCCTTGTCTTTTGGGAGATTTGTAGGTACTGATTTTGTTTCGCTATCGTGACTCAATTTTTAAGTAGTTGCATGTGTTGCCTGTTGGTTTTATTAATGTACCATATGCTCTGTCACAGACATGGAACAATACACATACATGGTGCATGCGAGGTATATGTTCTTTAATTATTCTTTTCTGCAATAGAACATGTGGATGCAAGCGTTTAAGGAAAATGGTGTTTATATGCATTCTAGTTAAAAAATATCATATTTATCAACATAGTATCAGAAAATGACCGTACATGTTTGATTCAACTCTTCCTTGGACATGGATTGATGCCCATGACATAGACCACTCGTTATGATCTTGCAATGCTGGTCTAGTTTTGCTTTGAACATGCAGTTTTTCTCATTGTTGCTATTCTCTGATTGATGCTTTCCATATCCTTTCAGGATGATCTCCTGTTTGAAATGCTGCTGCTACTGTTGGATTATTCCAATCTACTCCAGTCAGCGTAAGAAAGCTGTTTAGTTTCCTTTTCTTTATAGTTTTGGAGATTCTTTATCTGTTTGTTGCTGACCGTGCTGACTCTATATAATCACCGTCATATATGCAGAAACTATAGTGATCCTGAAAACTTTTGTGAGGAGATGAAAGAGGACGCCCTCTTCCATTTGGCAAGGATATTCAACCCTGTACATCTTTTCCATTTGTTTCTAGATGAAGTGAGTCTTACTTTTATGCGGTAATGTTTCTTAGTGTAGGTGCTGATTTATTTTCGATGTGCCAAACAATGCTTCCTGCACAAACCTTTAGAATGTATGTTTACCTTTTCTCTGTTAACCATTTGTTCGCTTTTTCGCATCTCACACTCCATCCACACCTGCACCCAAATCGCGCCGATATGGATTCAAGGGGGATACTTTTTAAGTTTACATATTGAGAATGGTATATAGCACTAACATTTAGAAGTTTACATGATCCTTCATGTAACTTGCTTTGTAAACACATATCATGTGCTCGTATTCTGGTCCATCTTAGGGTATGACAGTTGTATCCTATTGATCCGTCTTAGTTGTGGTGCATCTCAATTGACTCAAACAATACTCAAGCTGGTTAAGACATGGGCATCTTTCATCCTCAAGCTGTTCCTACCCTTATTTAGATATCCCAAACAGTTTTACCTTCACGTATTTTTAATGCAGTTTGTGATTTGGATGACGTTCTATGCTATGAAATATTTACTCACGTGCATGGATGCAATATAGCTTTCATATTCTTCTATCATGCTTTCAAGCATCTAAGTGATTAATTGCATGATATAAACATTTCTTATTCTAAGCTCTCTTTGCAGATACACTATGATCACTCGATGCTTCTTGATTGTCTTATTTCAAAAGATAGTGGTGTCCTGTGTGTACGTTATTTGTTAAGGTACAGCTGTCACCTTTCATTTTGTTTAATCTTTTTAAGTTTACCTCTTGGTTTCGTTTCATTCTAGTGCATGATGAATATGTCAGAGTCATATTTTT
Source organism: Brasenia schreberi (assembly GCA_036023115.1). Classification (NCBI taxonomy): domain Eukaryota; kingdom Viridiplantae; phylum Streptophyta; class Magnoliopsida; order Nymphaeales; family Cabombaceae; genus Brasenia; species Brasenia schreberi. Next base: position 15,618,434 of record JAYKKT010000064.1, read on the forward strand.
GCTTATATTGGTGTCTTTTTCAAATAACTCATGGAAAAGGGGAAGTGAGGCTGTTGAATAGACAATACAGTTCTATGTTATCTGACTCAATCTCTTGCGGCATTAAGGGAACTTTCTGTCAGAAATCAAAAGCATCAAAACCTTTCCTCCTTTTGAAAATGTTTTTGGGTTAAGAATCTTTCATTTTACTGGGGTAATTCTAGTTTAACACATGCATTGCATAATAAATAAAATGGCATGAGGTTTATCATGTAACAGTTGCACAGTGAGATTTACATGCCTGCAGTTTTCCTTTTGAAGGTTTGACACTATTTACATTACATTTTCTTCCCTCCTTATGGTTAGGTTCTGAATGTGTTTATATCCATTTTGTAAGTAGTGTATCGTAACATGTGTTTTGTTTGTAACGATACAATATGACTAACATATCATAGATTTCTTCTACAGTACTTTAAAAATTAAAAAAGAAAAATAAAGAAAAAACTTAAATAATTGTTATAAATCAGAATATGTGGGAGGTAAACATTGACATTGTATCAAAACAATAGTATATGACAAATTTAATAAGATAGTAAGCACCTACATTAAGTTTCCATTAACTAATAATAATCATAAATTCATAATATAAAGAAATGAATAAGCCAAGTGACAATTAAAAATAATCTAACCATTGGTCTAGTTTATTACCAAATCAAAAGCAATGTAGCAAACTTATATCGCTAAAGAAGAAAAAGTTGAACAAATCACAATTTCAAACATTAAAATGTGGATCATCAACTAAATAATCCTTTTCTTGTCCTTTAAAAGCATCACCAAAACCAATGCCATCAGCTCCTTTTGATATTCTTCTGCCCCTTCCACGTTAATCCATTGAACATCTTCTTCAGTAAGGAGTGCATTTATTTTATCTTCTTTCACCCACTCCTCTAAAATATCAATATTATCAAGATTGACTGGATTAAACTAGCTATTATATTTACTTAAAGATAGCTTTCTTAATTTCCTGCAAAGATCATAGACAAATAAAAAACAAAACTAAAAGTTAAAGACAACTTAAATCGAAACTTTAATTAAAAACTTGATTACCTCTCTCATAGCCGCAAATGGGAACATATAAATACCAAATTATTAAGCCATTTATGCTTTAACGTATTAAGCTTCTCTGGATGAATATGCTAAAAAGCAATCCAGTTTCTTTTACAGTCATTTGCACAGTTGGAATTCGTGCGAAGCGGAACGGATAATCGATAATGAAAAACATTTAGAAAAGATGAAGAGTAAAATGGGAGAGGGGCAGGCCCTCCAATGGAGGCCACCCCCATCTCTCAGTTTCTTAATCTTAGACACTTAACCCTAATACAAGACGTTCATTCCTTATATAATGGGTTGCTAAACATAAAATGACCAAAATGCCCTTAGTACTATGTTGAATTACAATAATACCTAAACCATTAAAATTACTAAAACTAACATTAAAAAGCAGATTCTTCAATACCCCCTCAAGTTGGGAGTGAGATACTTCGAACTCCAAACTTACTAAAAAATATTATTTTATCTTTTTCTGAATTTTTTATCCCTCTTAGTTGTCCACTTTTCAGCAACCTTCCTAGCTGTAACACTTTTCATCAGCCTTCATGATTATTCTTTAGCAACTTCATGGTTGCACCAATCTTCAGTAGCTTCTTAGTCACAACAATTTTCAGAAGCTTCACGTTTACGACAACTTCAACTCAGCCTTCACGACTTTTTATTTTCAACAGGTTCTTGACTGCAATAATTTTTAGCAGCTTCATAGCTATAATAACTTCAACTCAACTTCTATGGTTGTTCTTCTTCAGCAACTTCTTGGTTGCAACCATTTTCATCTAACAATTTTCTGCAGCTTTATGGCTATAACAACTTCAACTCAACCTTCAAGGTTGTTCATCTTCAGCAGTTTCTTGGCTGCAACAACTCTTTAACTCAGTCTTCATGATTGTCCATCCTCAATAGCTTCTTGGCTCCAATAATTTTTCAGCAGCTTTATGGCTATAACAAACTTTTATCAGCCTTCATGGTTGTTCCTTTTAGCAACCTTCATAGCTGTAAATTCATGTAACCTTCTTGCCTGCAAATAAAAAATATTTCTGCAGTCCTCGTGCCTGCAATCTTCAGCAGCCTCAATTCTTTGGCTCTCATAAACTTGGTCAAGCTTATGATCACGAGAAATAACAATCGTAGTCCCATCTCTGCAAATGACTGCACGTGAATCTCCAACATTTGCAATAATGGAACGATATTTTTTCACTAGCAGACAATTGAGAAGTGCAAGTTGTATCTAATACTCTCTCATAGGAGCCAACTCACAACTTGACACTTCCACTTTCTTAGCATTCTTCTATGCAAGTTGCATTGCATTCTTAGCGTGCACCAATGTCGAATTTTCCACTTCAGTGACCATGGCCAGTTCCAGCATGATCCTATTGAAGATTTTATACAAAAAATATCTTATCACATAAAATATCAATGATGAAAGAATGTTGGAATAATGGAGCAGGTCGGCACACCACAAGCTGCCGTCACCCTGTCTCTCTTTTTGTATTAAGAACTTAACCTAATTACAGAACACTGAATTTATATTACTAATCTAACTTAAAAGTCCTAAATGCCCTTAATAAGAGACTAATATTACCCGATTCCCAATGGATCAGATCCAAACTACCTAAGACTTAAACATACTTATAAATACATGACAGAAACATGAATTTAAACTTAAAAAACTAAGACTTTAAACTTCAACTTGATCTCCAACACCTATACACCTCCTGATTCGTGGCAAACAATATAGATGGTTTAGCATAATGTTTTTCCTTAACATGTTCAATCTTCAACTGCCACTTCTGCTATCTTTTGGGCTGCATCAATGATGGTGTCACTGCTATGCTCCTTGTCTCTTTCTCAAACATTTCATCAAACAATTATGATGCGGCCAAGACATCTCCCTTGGGCATTCCATCAAACACTTATCAAGTGTTACATATATTTGTCAATTCTGATTAAACCTTCTGCCTATATTCCTGTATATGCTTAGCATTCACTTCATTCCCTTTTGCCTCTTCCTTTGTTTAATAGATGAAAGTATCCTTCAAGAGGCTCGACAAACTCTAACTACATTCTTATACACCATGGAGAGTAAATTTCTCTCCTCCACATCTAACTTTGCAACTTTCTTCATCGCATCAATCATTTCTCTAAATACACTCATTGAAACATTTTCAACATTAGGATCTAAAACCTCCATCTTTTACATTTTTTGTAATTTTTGAATCAACCATGCATTGGAAGCCACATTATGTTCGCTCAGTCTACCATCCAAATCATACCCAAATGGTCTCATCGTAATGCTCCGCCTGCTTTGAAGTTTAGCAACGTATACGTCTCTTGTGTGCCTTCGTCACCATGACTCCTTCCCTTTCTCCTTTCTCATAGATTTGAAAAATGCAAGATAGAGAGTGTGTGTCAGATTTGTCTCATTCGGTCATCACCACTGACGCTAATGTCCTGTCACTGATACACTTCACTATCTCATTGTTGCACCCTCATGATTCAAGGAAAAATAACCCCCGGGTTTGCAACCATTGCTCCCAATGATCGAAGGCTTTGATCCCAAGTTGAAATTCATGGGAAGCGCAACGGATAATCGATAATGGATAACATTTAGAAAAGATAAGAGTAAAATGAGAGATTAGAGGAGGGGACATGCCCTCCAATGGAGGCCGCCCCCCTCTCTCTTTCTTAATCTCATACTCTTAACCCTAATACAAGACGTTTAACCTTTATATAATGGGTTGTTAAACATGAAATAACCAAAATACCCTTAATACTATACACAATTACAATAATACCTAAAACATTAAAATTACTAGAATTAACACTAAAAAGCATATTCTTCAACATGCACTTCAAGTTTGATTAAGAACCCTAATTGCAAGTCTTAAGTTTGGGTGATCACTTCCAAACATGTCTTACGATGTATATATAAATGTAAATGTATAAGATACAAGACAATTAAAAAGGTATATAACCATAAGGGATTGTTATTTACTTGGCTGTATATTGGTATGGTTTCAAATAACTACCAAGAAGCCTAATAGATAAAGAAAATTATCATATATTCATATATCTTATCTTACATGTAGCAAAATACCTAAATACTGGATTTAGGTAATAGGCCATTGCATAAATAGGTTGATACAATTGTTTGTTTCATATATTAACAATAATTATTCAAAGAAGTATTTAATCACTCTTTCTGCCATTAAAGTTGTTTCTAATAGCCTTCTTACCTCTACTCATGGCTTCTTAAAGATAGCCTACATATGGCTTCTCCTTATTATCAACTAATTTCAAAATCTTCATTTGGACATGTGGCTTTTAACAATATGATATAGAAGTTTTAAAATGTACTTCTAAAGATTGTCTTCGAATTTGATTCAACTTTCTATTCCTTGTATTTTTAAGACAAATCAACAAACAGTTGCCACTCATATGAACTAAACATTGCTTTAAAGTTTGTTTTTGTTTCAGAGTACTTTATATAGAAAACAATTAGTAGGAAACTAGGTAATAGTAGTACAAAAAAATTCTATACCATTAGTATATCTCTTCATTATACACAGTACATTTGCATGATTATAAATTAATTTGGTGTTATCTTGACAACATTTGATAGTTGTCTGTATCTCATCCATTTCTCTAATATCTTTAACTATGAAATTTATACGGTTTGCTTCACATGGTGTCCGATAAAAAATATCATAACTGTCAATGAACTCCTTTATAATTGTTTTATCATTAATTGCATTACCTAGGACCACATTTTCATGGCCGGACTCTAATATAATCTTATCAAAATTTTGCTCCAAAACCTTCTTATCTAATAGGTCAAAAGATCTCAAAAACATAAGGGACTTAGGATAATGAACGAGGAAGTTCAATAAAGTCCTTCCTCACCTATTTATCCATCCATACTCCTTCCATGACTCTTTAAAATTAGAACAATACTCTTATACTTTGGTGATGGTCTCAATTTATTATAAAAGGGCATCTTATATCCTAACGTAATTTTGAAAATGGTAGTTTTCATTGCTTGAAAATGGAATGAATTTGCAACAATAAAAAGGGATACACATATTATAAACCATTTTGCTATGAGGGTTGCTTGCTCACAAATTTGCTCCATAGTACCAAGTTGGGAACCAGGTGTAAAAATGATTAGATGCCAAAAGGTACAGAGCGAGAGATAACATTCCTCTACCTCTCCCTCTTGTATGGTTTGTTTCTTCTTTCATAACCTTCTTCTTCTTGCTTGATTTAGAAGTAATGCTATCAATTTTTGTCCTCACATCAATAGTAGAATATTGTTATCATCATGGACATCTTGTAAGTTGTACCTCTTCTTGACTTTTTTTAATCATGCCCTTTATCATTTGCAAATATTGTTATTTAATAGCTTACGGCACTTGCCTAATTTTAGCTGCATAAGGAGTGACCTCCATTCTAGTTTATACCGAGTGATGTTTTTATAGAGAAACTCCATTATCGTAGGTTTGTCACAGAAATTACATTTCACCATCAGTCTACTACCCTCAATACAATTGCCATGCTGGGTCGAATGTGTCTCAGATTGAGAACCTCTTTCTAACATCTTGAATGCTGATTGCATAATAAACCCAAAAGTAAGAGCAATAACAAACATATAAAATCATAAAAGCACTTCATAAATTGGCACCAGGCAAAAAAAGTTTTAAATGGCCAAAATTAAGCAAAGCCTCTTCTTATATATATGGAGGTAGATGAGTGTGAAATAAAGGAAAACAACGATTTACACATGAAATGCAACAAAAATCATGAAAATTAAAGGAAAACAAAAGTTTATACCTCAAAATGTAAGTAAGCCACACCAATATAGCTGAAAAGGTGTAATTTTGCAATGAAAATGTCTTTAAAAGGCCACAGTATGCAAAAAACAGGGTTTGGTTCATGTCTATCATGGCATAAGCACAATACAGCTAAGGACCTTGTTTCGTGTCGTTTTCCTTTTGAGACGGCACAATGTCATCCATATTATACGGACTGAGATAACTAACACTGGTTGTGTCAACCTTGACCATGCACTAGAGAATTATTCAGAACTTTGTTTTTTGTTTCGTTAAATATCTGAATGTGGGTTGTTATTGTCGTTATCCTGACTATTCGTTTCTGTTTATTCTGTTCCAGGTGCCTGCGTGTAGTTGCCAGGTCTTGGGATTTGTTTGTGGAGTTTCCAATGTCTAAATGTAATATATGCCCATATTCTTGCAAGAAGAGAAAAGTCTATCTTGATCCTAATGATCCATTGAGAAAAGCAGGATCATCTACTTTGAGTGGAACATATTGTGTCAAGATACCACCTCAAACGAGTGATGCAAAGGCTAAACAGATGTCTGGGAAGTTCGCTTTTGAATATGCCATGGGATGTTTGTTTTCTTTGAAAAGATCTATAGAAAAGCTTCACAAGAAAAAATTATTTCCGTACAATCCAACTGCATTGTTGAGAAGGTGGGTTTTCAAGATTCGGTTCTGCTAGTTCCAACCACATTCTTAAAGCATTACCCAGCTTCCGAAGAAATATTTAGTGTGACGGAAGCCTTTTTCTTTATGAAAAATGTGAAAAGCAACAAAATCAATGGTCCCCCATTTTAAATGGTGATATTTATGTTTTTCTATATATTATATTCAGTAAAAGAAAAAAAACTTGTCCTGTACATGTTTATATTTACTTCTCTGAAACGAAGTCTTGATAATTTATTTATTCGTCCATCTTATGTCAAGCTTTGTTCTATTATGACACGTGGAACCAAACAGGATGACATTTTGTAAAACGACCCTTATATGGACAGATCTGATACCTTCCACTCATTTCTCTTCTACATGGTCAACTTGTCAATATTAGGGAGTTGGTTGGTTTAGACGATGACAAATTTATTGTTATGCAACTTTACTTTAGAACAAGGGAAGCTTCTCAGATGATTTCAATGTGGTGAGGAGAAAGAAGATATATTGAAGTGCATAAAACAATTTAACTTTTACTTTAGAATATTTGAATGTCGTCAAATTTCCTTGTCATGTAGAGTTGTGCAACACATTGCAGATATATATGCATTCACAATCTGTGTATCATTTTACAGCTTTATAAGATTCGAGGAGCAATGCAAAGATCAGTTGGAAATTATTACTGAGGCAGATTAGTGCACAGATTTGGATATCATGCTCCTGCATTCTCTGAAGATTAGTTGCTAGAGATATTTACAGGATAAAGATGAACAAGGAGGTGTAAAGGATATAAATTGCGTGCCTGTGACACATATTCATAACCACTTGGCATCAATGTCTTGTTTTGGCTCATCCAACTGGCGGGCAATTTCCATAAGCAACTTTTAGCATATTGCTTTTCGTCTGCCAATGCACATGTTCTTGGTGGTAACAACTGTTGAGTGGCTGTCATCAAGGTAAGAATCCTGAACTACCTTTTCCCTACTTTATCTGAGATTAAAGTCCAATAAATCGCCCTTTTGAGAAACTCTTTTCTTATGTTACTCATGTTTAGCAATTGTTGGAATTCTTTTGCTTATCTAGTGATGTGAAACATATGGTTTCACCTAATGTTTTCTGAATCAGTTTTTGAAGAAGATTAAGATAATTAACCAGGTTGAATTGAAGTGGTGCTCTTAAGAGTTACTGAAAATGAATAAATTACTGGAAATAAGTAATCCAAAAACAAATTAGAAAATGGGCCTCAGGGATTCTTGCTTCTGACCATCCATCGGCTTAATTCAATTCTGATAATACTGGTTTCATCTTATTCAAGTGTTGTGCATGATTTAGATGGTACTTAGTTCATTGTTGTATGTTGTCGTTCAAGCTTTAAGCTAAATAGAACAGCCAATAGTTATCACTGGACAAAATTTTGGAAGAAAAATTTAATTGGCCACTCCAGCTGGAGTTGGGCTTCATTACTGTAAGACTTGGCCGAAGTTTGAGCTTGCCATATGAACTTAGATTCCAAAACAAAATCTGGAATGCAGTTGGTCACAGAAAAGATCGCCTGGTACTTTTTCAGCCTGATCGCCTAGAAATTATTCCCCAGCATGATCTTTTTCTTTTCTGTAACTTTCATGGTGCATACCGATTTAAAACCAAAATTTGACTTTTGTTCAGAAAACGATCAGTAGCCACCCTATTGTGTGGCAGTCACTTGTTTGAGACAATTATTACTGGTGATTGTCTAAGTCATTGAACCGATTGGTGCCTTGTTTGTGATTCACCGTGAATCTCTCAGTTAGAGGATGGTCTCCCCAAGTCTACTGGATACAAATGGAGTTGCCGCTTCACTAGCAGTAAATTCTATCAACTTTAAGAAGATCGCTGTCAAAAGCCTTCAGATCAACGGCTTCAAGACCAATGCTTTGAGGCCCTTTTGCACAGGTATGGTGAACAAATGGGTGATCACTATGTGAGTATATTAATGAGCACAAACCAATGTATAAAATTCTTAATCTATGAAAATGCTTCGAGGCCCTTTCACATTCTTTATGATTATGTGCACTATGCTTGCTTCCGATATTTCATAGGCTATGCATGGTCTTGTGAGAGTAGCAATGTAGTACCTAGGTTTAGTTTAGGCCTAAACCCGAACTATCAGAACCAAATGTGAAAAACAAACAAGAGGACTTCCGTTCCTCGTCCTAGAGGACCTCAAGAGCAGTAGTGATTGGTGGCAGAATGATCAGAATTAACGGTGTCTTATGTATTTTATTTAGTTTTATTTATTTTTTTCGATGACCGAATGATTGTTCAGCAGCATCAAAGGTATTGTCGTGTAAGTCTTGAAGATATGAATCGATGGGCTAGGTCTCTTTTTATATCGAACGGATGTGTAGATTTCATGGAGATGAATAACTTCTATTTTGATCTTGACAACTGTTGTCATTATTAGTTGGAATCAATCCCGAAAAGTTCTTCTAGAGCCCATCTTCCGTCCCCTTGCTTCTGTGTGATTTTTTTTATGATTTCACCAATCGGTGAAAATCCAATCACCATCCGGCTAGAGGTAAGAGTGTTGAGCAATTTTTCTTTTATATCAACCTCATTTGTTGACTAGAACCGTTAGAAACGCCATCAAAACAAGCTAGCCCCAACCATCTCGGAACTGGCTTGGTCGGTTATGTTCGACGTTGGCTCGGTTTGTTGGGTCGGTTTTGGGTCAGGACCCATTTTACTATTTCTGCAATTCCACACCATTTTTTGAACTCCAAATCGAGTAGGGTTTGAACCATTGAACTTGTAATTGGGTAATTTATAATTCTATGACGTCGAAATAATGTGGATTTAGCGAAAGAGATTAGATTCAAGGGTTTTTAATAAGATATTTGACTATTTTAGTTAGTCGCTGAATTAATATAAATTTAGTGAAAGAGATTGGATTTAGAGGCTTTTAGTAAGATTCAATTTGAGTATTTTGGAGATTCGAGAGCCTGAACAGCTCCAATTCTTGGAACCGATGAATATTAATATTAGTTTTATGCTTAAATGGATATTAAATGAGACGGCTTGGTGATATCACATGTGATCATGTTATTTTATATGGATTTTGATGTGGATCTCTACTCTAGTGGAGGTAAGAGAAGCTTCTTCAGTAGGACCATGCTACCAATTATTTTGAGATACTTTTGATGTATATGTTTTATATCATTTGTTATTCTTTTTATAATAATGGGTTATTTATAATACTTTTTGAGAACTTTTATAAATGTGCATATTGCTAAGAGTCGTATCTCTGTATATCTAGGCATGTCTTCGTGCACACATTCTCACATCTTTATGACAGTGAAAGGCACGTTGCTATTCTTTTTATAATTATGATATACATTGATATTTGAAATGTGCATGCTTTTGGTACATAATCCCATTGTGTGTATATCTTCTTATCAAGTACTTGTTATTATCGACCACTCCTTTATTATTATTATTTTACAAGTAAAGATTACATGCTAAAGCATTGGGTTGAGATTCCTCTAGTTGACTTGGTGAGACGAAGCAATTAACTTATAAGTTTAGAAAAGGTTGTATTGATATTGAAAATTTTGAGGACTTGTTCATATTTGGATAGTTCCAACTTCTCATGCTTCAGGCTGGTGGTGCAACGTCAGGTGAATCAATGCGAGGGTTCTTACTGACGCAAGGTGTCAGAGAGAACTGAAGTCCGAGCAGTTCTAAAACCCCCAAAATACTCAAACCGGATCCTACTAAAAACCCCTAAATACAATATCTTTCATTAAATCTACGTTAATTCAACCGGTAAGCACAAAAAAATTATCATACAATTATAGATTTATAAACTAGGAGTTCAATAGTTCGAACTACACTCTGATTCGAGTTCAAATGACTTTTGAATTAAGAAAATAGTAAAATGGGTTCTTATATGGATCATGACCCGAACCCAGCCCAATAAGACAGAACCGTCGCTGGACATAGCCAGCCCAGATGAATCGGCCCGATTCAGTAGTGGCTATGGCCCTTGTCTTTTGACGGTGCTTTTGGCGATTTTAGGCAGTGGATGAGGTTAATGCAAAAAGCAAAGTTGGCGAACACTTTGAGGTCCACCGGCTGGTTACTAGATCTTCATCGGTTGCTAGAGAAATTGTCAAAAAGATCACAAATTGATGTCAATTTACTGCTGGTTCACATGAGCAACAGTGCAATGGATGTGATAGAAATTTTTCGGAACTTATTCCAGCTAGTACAGCTGGTGGTTGTTGTCGAGTCCAAAACAAAAGTTATTCATCTTGATGAAATCTACAAATCTGCTCTTTGAGATCTTTGTTGGGTGGCTGAATGGTAAACAAAACTAGAGAAAATAAAATGGTATAAAAGAAGACCTTTAAACCTTTGACAATTTGTGATCGAATTCGGATAGTCTCGGCCAAGGTAAGACTCAGATTAGTCTAAAGATTCGTCGGCCTATGCGACTATCCCTTCGATGCTGTTGAACTACCACCTAGTGACCGGAAAAATAATTACACACACAACTTATAAGAAACACCGCCAATTTTGGTTGTTTCACCACCAATCGCTGCCGCTCTCAGGTTATAGGGTTAATGAATAACGGAAGCCCTCTTATTTAGCAATTAAATAAGTATTATGGCTTTCAAAGTCATGAAGGTAATCTCATACGGTTCCCTTATTTGAAAAAAAGTTAGTTTTTTTTCCTTCACATTTGGTTGTCATAGTTTGGGTTTGTATCTTAACGCAAACTCAAGTACTGTTGGGTGATTCTTAAAATACCAAAATATATTTCGTGAAGGTTATGGATGCAACCATATTGTGGTATTAATAGCCACTTAAGTAATAATTATGTTCATTAGTAGCACATGTAGTGGTTATAACTTAAGTGATAATATTTCGTGAAGGTTATGGATGCATTTTCTAGTCATGTTATTGCATATTGAGTCACTTAAGTGATAATTATGCTCACTACTAGTACATAGAGTTGTTGTAACTCATGAGAATTTTCCAATAATGTTGCAGTATTATGAGTCACTTACTTAAGTAATACTTATGGTCATTAATAGCACATGTAGTGCAGTATTTTCTAGACATATTTTGGCATGAAGACTCACTTATTTGAGTGATAATTATGCTCATTAGTAGTACATGTAGTGGTTGTAACTCTTTAATATTTAGCATCCATGTTATGATATTAAGAGTCACTTTCTTGAGTGACAATTATACTCATTAATAGCATATCATGAGTTACATATTCACCATGTCTATATATAGTGGTATTATAAACAAAATTCATCCAATTTTTTCTCTTATTCCTTTCCTATTTAGTTTTTAAGAGAGTTTACAAGTCTTATTATAGCGCTAATCGAATTTTCAATATCATCATCTTTGTTTTACCGGTTTGTCAACAAACATAAAGAGTTATTCCACAATAAGTATAAGATATAAGACACTTAAATATTAAAATAAATAGTTTATGTAGATGCATATTATTATGGTTGCAAATGGTTGCAGGCAAGCTCATCAAGTGAAAAGCATTATTATAGATCTTCATCTCTCGATATATAGTATTTGCTCTACTCTCATCAGGCATCAATCTCTCTATGCAATCAATGATGTCTCAATTAACCTCATTGTCCCTTTTAAAGCTTACAGAATACCTAAATATTAGATTTAAATAATAAGTTGTTGTATGAATAGGTTGATGCAATTGTTTATTTCATATGTTATCGATAATATTCTACACAGACACATAATCTATCTTTTATTAAAGTTGCTTCTAATAGTTTCTTTAACCCTATCCATGGTTTAATAAAGATAACCTATAGATGGTTTCTCATTGCTATGAGTAAATTTCAAAACTTTTACTAAAGAACATGTGATCAATAATAGTCTAATATAAGAGTTCCAAAATGTATTCCTAAATACTATCTCTAAAATCTCATTCAATTTTTTATTTCTTCTATTTTGAGACAAGTTTGTAAATTGTTGTCACTTATATGAGAAAAATATTCTCTTTAAGGCTTGCTTTTGTTTCACAATACTCTTTACTAATAATAAATTAGTTGCAAACCGAATAACAGTTGTATGAAGGATCTCTAAACCATTTATATATCTCCTCATCATACATAATATAAAGCATGCTTGTAGATTAATTTTGTAATATCTTGACAACACTTAGTTGCAACCTTCACCTCATTCATCTCTCAAATATCCTTCAGTATGAGATCTAAACAATGGGTTGCTCATGGTATCCAATAAAAAGTCCCATAAATATCAACTAACTCATTTCTAGCTGTTTTATAGTTAGTTACTTTATATATAATTAATTAGACTGCATTCTCAAGCTCAACCCCTAATATCACCTAATCAAATTCATGTCTTAGAACCTCTGTATTATGTTGTTCTTATGACATGTCTAGAGATATCAAAAGCATGTCTTTCAGGACAATAGAAAAGAAAGTTTAACAAAGTACTTTCTCACCTATTTGACTATGTGTCTACCACGATAATGCATTTTGCCTTCTTCCATAACTCTCTCAAAGCAATATTCTTTCATTTCAAGGACAACCTTTTCTAATAATTTTTCTCTCAGCTTTTGATAAGATGACTTCTTATACCTTGAACCAATGTTAGCAATGACATCTATCATTGCTTGAAAATAAAAAGAATTTTTGTGTTAAATGAAATGCATGCATCATAAAACCATCTCCCATTACAAGGTCTGACTGTTCATGCAATTGCTCTGAAATTATATCAATATGAATTTCAGGTTAAGCACCAAGTTTAATATTAGGAGGAAAAAATATTATGCCTGAATAAGATCTTCCTATAACCCTTCTTTTCTACCACTTTTAACCTCTTGAACAACCCTCTTTCTCTTAGTTAGTAGTCGAGAACTACTACTATCAATCGTTGTCCTAGCATTAGAAGGGATGCTATCATCACTATCACCAAATCTAATATCATCTTTTTGAAATATCTTTGTATCTTTTTTTCTTCCTTATTCTTAATTATACTTTCAATAATTTGTAAACACTGTCGTTTAATTGCTTCTGACACTCTTAACTGTGTCTGTGTAATGGACAACCTTTTTCCTAGTCCTTGTTATGTGATGTTTCAAATAAGAAATTTTACCACTAATCACTTTCTCACAAAAAATATATTTTATTTTTAATTTGTTTTCCTCAAAAAGAGTATCCCATTACCATACTGGATCATCAAACTAATATTGGGAGTCCCTAACACTCCTTTCTATCATCTTAATTTAACCTTCAATCTTAATACACCTGAAAATAAAAGCAATTCGTAAATCCTTAATCTTCACTTCATAAACCACTAAATCACTCGGATAGAGTGTCTCACACTTCACAAATACAATGAAAATATATTCATGCACTTCATATATTGTTATTCAAAAAAGAAAAAAGAAATAACAAAAGAAAATATCAAATACATTAAGAAAAAATTAAAAAATACCACAACCACCATATCATCGGTGTTGTAATTGCTATAGTGATCGTGGCATTGAAGACCCTTGCAAAACCATTAGATATACCTCATGCAATCTGGAAGACATCTTGGAGCATTCAGAACCCACATACAGAGGCCCAAAACATAGGGTTTTGTTCGACCGGGAGGGGGGGTTATAAAGTTCAGGGTATAACGGGTGATACGTTACGTATTGTACGATACATGTTGTATCTCATGATATAAAATGACAAGTTTTGTCGTGCGATACAACATAGTGTATCATATCATGGACACACCATATCACATGATACAATGCAATATGGATAACACTCATCTAAAGTAACCATGTACAAAGGAGAATATTTCATGGCTTGTCATATTATAAACAATTAAGTCAATGCTTGGCAAGAGAAAGTCATTCTTAGGAGTGACTTTGTTTAGGTTTCTAAAGTCAACGTAGACTTTAAACTTTTTGATAGACTTCTTTACTGTGACAATGTTAGACAACCAATTGAAAAAGCTATTATCTAGATAAACTTAGCTTTGAGTATCTCCTTGAGTTAACTTAGAGTTTAACCTTAGGACAAATCTTTTTACGTTTTGCCTAACTAATATGATTGTAGAGTCTAGGATGCGATGATGTTCAATAACTTCTAGATTCAATCCAAGTATGTATGAACATGTCCATGCAAACACATCCTTGTTCTTTCGTAAAAAGTCAATGAATACCTCTTTCTCAAGTTCAATTATGCAAGTACATATCTTCATGGGGTCGAACTGAGACTTGGGCTCGAGGTTGACTTCAATGAAGTCTCCTCGTATTATGTTAGATGGCTTTTCTTAACATTCTAAGGCTTGGCCAAATTTAAGGAAAGCAACAATCTCTTCCTTACTTGTTTGATATGGATTCTTTCGAAGTTTGGCCTTTAAAATGATATATGGTAACTTGGGTCGTATAGTGTTGAGGGAAAGAGTTCTTGAATGTCCCTTGATTTTTGTTTTCCTCATTGGGTTTAGGCTCGTTTGAGACCTTGAGTTTTCTTTAATCAATCATGTATTGGATCCAATGTTTAAGGAATATTCATTTATTTGTGTCGTGTCCTATGAGTTTGTGGAACTGATAATACTAGTCTTGGTATCACCCTTTTTAAATAGGATTAGGGAGAACAAATGAAAGTGTTATCACTTATCGTTCTAAGAGAACATTGAGGACTTTCAGAAGAGGTTGTTGTAGGGGAGCGAATTTCTGATTTGGGATCCATGTGACATTTTGAAACATACTTTTTTTTCTTTCTTGTCTTGAGGATTGGGCTTAAACTTAGGGGAATTCTAGGTTAGAATCTTAAAGGTTAGGAGTTTAAAGTGGAGGGGACCTTTGGTTTCCAACCAAACCTAAATGCTTGGTCTTTGGCTTTATCTTGGTTGGTGATATGGATTCTAAGTCTGTCTTTGGTAGATTTTAGCTACATAAAATCATCAAAAACACCCTTCTTAAGGTTGGACTCATAGAAGATAGATTTTTTGATGAGTTTCTCAAAGAAAGAAATAGCATGCAAGGCTAACATAGCCTAAAGGTCTAAGTGATTTTTTTTGAGAATGAGCATATCACCAAAAGTTTGGAAGGTGTGCGCATTCCCAATCTTACATTATTTTGTGTCTCCCAATGTACTAAGAATGGGAGCAATTTCTATATTGCAGCTAAATTTTTTCACTAGATCTTTAAAAGTTTGGAAGTTACTAAGATTTTGGTTAGTCATCTAATTAGAGGTCTCACATTTTAAACTATGAAGGAACCAATATCCCTACTTAGTACTATTGAGTTAGGATCTTCATGACCATCAAATTGGCTTTGATGAGCGACGAGCCCAGGGCATGAAGGTGCTTCAAACACAAATGATAAGAGAGGGAGAAGGCATAACAGAGACAACCACAACGAGCACGTGATGCAAGCAGCTATGATGGCTTTGGAAAGTGACGATGATGATGGTGGTTGTTGTTGTTGAGATGGTTATGGGAAGGTCGATGGCTTCGAGCAGTTGGGGATGATGGCGGTACGGTTTGGGCAAATGGAGATAACGGCGGCGAGTAGCTCCAATGGAGATGGATAGCTCCGGCGGCAATGGTAATTTGCTCTCTTTTTTTAATGGCAGCGGAGGAAATGGGCTAGGTACCATGCAACTATGATGGTTTTGGTTCGCGATGCTCAGAGAGAGAGAGAATTTCTTCTTGGTGCTAGTATTTTGATTTTTGTAGGGAGAAAGAAAGGAAGGAGCAGGAACTGTGGATGATTGATCACAAGAGTTCCTTCACCTTAGATATATGTATTTTTAGACCAGAGAAGGGTTAGAAAACAAAACAGAAGTGTGATCTCTTAGAAGAATATGTGATTTGTGGAGCTGAGGAGAGATGGATTAACATTATGATAAAGCTATGGAAATCAATTGATGTGATGCCTTGTGAGGCAATCAAGCTTCTCTTTTATACTTCAATCTAGTTGTTCTTGTTCTTTGTTGAAATGTGTTCATTTTTTACCATGTGATATTGAGCCGGTTGTTGAAAGGAGGCCATGGCTTCTATTGGTTGCTAAAGAGGAAGTATGGCTGCTGCTAATTGTTGGAGAGGGGTCGTTTGTTCCCTTGAGAGCAACTGAATTTGGGCTGTTTGCGAGCTATGGTGATGGCTTGTCCCTTTATATGTGGGCTACCATGACTAATGTACATTTAACTGCGTGATTTTGTTGTATATTCATTTTGTCCAAGAGTTTCCTGCAACAATGTAGCAACTAATGTTGTCTTAAATTGTATAATTGGATTCTAACAATCTCCGATCTAACTCTTAAATAGATTTTAATCAATTGTGTATTTCTTTGCTTCTTGATTCATGTCTCATTTGATGATTGAGAAGCCTAAGACCCACTTCATATATTTTTAGTTTTAATTACTTGATTAGTATTTTTGTTTCATATAAAAAATTTTGTGTATAGTAGATATCAAAGTAATCGTAGTTGACAATTGAGTTGTCATAAAAAGGATTTTGAGGTATATAAAAGTAATAAGAGACTTAAAATTATGTTATAAGGTAGATGAACTTAAAGTAGTTGGATACTCATATGCTAACTTTGTTGGAAATAAAAATGACAGTAAATCAATAATCGATCATATTTTCTTATTTGAAGGTAGTATTATTTTTGGTGATAAAAGAAACATAATTGTGTAGTTTTGCACACACAAGAGACTGAGTATGCAAGTTATAGTATTTCTACAACTAATATCATTTAAATAAACCACTTCATATGAGATTTGAACCTGGACATAATCAACAAACCTGTTTGACAAAGAGTGAAGTTGATAGTTTTAAAAGTAAGTAGATAATGGTAGAATATCATTGTGTATGTGATATGGTTCAAAAAAATGAGATATCAATGTCTTTTCTACCTACTAAAAGTATGATGGCACTGAAGATGTTTTTACTAAGCATGTTATATATATTGAGTTTAAGACATGTCTAAAACTCTTTGTTGTGTTGGAATACATACCTCAGTTATTATGATGAAAAAATATATTGATTATAAAAAACCACATAGCATGTATAATTCATGATAGTTGTATTTTTGTACTGTTGAAAGTTGATACAATAGAAAGAGTCACTATAAATAGTGAGAAGAATCTTTTGTATCATGATTAGGCTCAAGTAGTCAGTAGGAAATATTAACTCTTATCATATTTGTGTTTCGCCACTTTGGCGTCAACAAAAATGTTCACATAATCAAGAAGTTGGGCCGACTTTTTAATTACGTGGACTATAGTTTTTCAAAAGGAACCATGTTTTAAAGAAAATCAGTTTTTAAATGATTTTACTTTTACATGGGAGAATTCCATGAGAATCTAATGAGGTATGAAATGAGCCGTTTCTCTTAAGTATAACTGATATTTAAAAAAGATAAAGTTGATATAAAAAGACCTTGAAAAAATGGTCCTAGGCAATATATGGCTTAACCACGTTACTCATCAATCGGGCCTTGTGAATTATTAAGTTTCCACACAGGCAAAACTCTACAAATGGGACCCAATATTAGTGAAATCAGATCCAAAATTTGTCAGTTTGGTTTTGGTTCCTGGTTTTGGCGGAACTGGAGGTTTGTCCATTTATCCTTGCGCCATTTTTGAACCGAACGTCTTGGTTTACCCGCAATCGTCCAGGTTTGTCCATTTATCCTTGCATTCATAATTGGTTCTTTGCAAACTTGAATAAATAAATAAATAAAACTTAAAACTGTAGGGCTAGCTGCTGTTTCTAATCACGATTAATTTAACTCAAAATTCACTCTGCATAACGTCTCACAGACTCAAAAGCAATAAGAATGGCATAAACAAGCGATAACTAAAGAAATGCGTGAAATTCGGATTATCTGGCGATAAATTTCCCGCCACGCTTCAAACGCTCACCGCCCCCAGTGCGAAACCTGCGCGCAACCCTAACGTCTATGGTGGGAAGAAACCCTACGGCGTTGGTTCTTCTTCCTCTTCCCTTCTGAGAAAGAAAGTCAGTTCGTCCATGATCGTCGTCTCCAAATTCTTCCGCAGACGGAGGGAATTCAAGTTCCTCGGCAGCGGCTTTTCTACTAGCCGTCACGCCCACGCCGGATCACCGAAGCCGCCGGTGCCTCCAACTCCGCCAAGGCCTCCACAGAAACCCGTTCCTTTCACCTTCCATGGGATAACTTGGCACGATCCATACAACTGGATGTACGATCTGAAGGATAAGGTGGCGATGCGGCATATGGACATATACATGGAGGCCGTGATGGCGGAATCCGCACGGCTGCAGCGGAAGCGACAGACGGAGATGGAGAGCCGGATGGGTGCAGATCTCTCCACACCGCCCGTGCGATTCGGGCCCTGGTGAGTTGCGTCTTCGGGAATTTCATGTACAATTAACGCAATCTTATTATGTCGACATCAAAAAAACTCAAAAGTATAACTTTTCTTTTTGCTTTCAAATTTTTAATTTACTCGTCGGTCAGGAAATGTTACATATTTCTAACACTAGCGTAGACCGGTTCCTCTTTCTGCTGTCTTTCTTTCGTGGCTTTCATTGGGTTTTACGGAGTTACAAGTTGTGCTTGTTTTCTCTTTAACTCGTGCTTCTTTTTCGTTCCTTTTGGCTTAAGAGAGAAGAAAAGAAAATGGAAATGCACAGTTGCGGGAGAGATCTCCCCAACGGTTACTTGCCTCACCATCGAGGACCTAACCAAGGGCCAGCATGGGCAAGGCCCTAGTGTCCTGGTCTGCCCGAAGTTAACACATCTAGGAGCCGATAATGACTTGGTGAAGAAGTGTGTCAGTTGCATTTGAGATGATATATACGTACTTTTGTAAAAAGTGTTGTTAGATGTGATGTACGTGACACTATACTCTTTTTGTCATGTCGATTGTTCGAGGATGACCCCCATGTCTCTCGACACCTCTGTAATCCATGAGAGATCTCAGTAGCACTGGTTTTCATGGCTTAGTATTGTTCTTTTGTGGATGAAGGTGACACTTTTTGTTGCTTTTTACATCTCTAGGATATTAAGGATTTACCTAAAAATGTACAAAAACTTGTAGTGGAACGTCGATTATTAATATCTCCATCCCAATCTGCATCACTATATGCAATCAAATTAAGTGAAGATGAATAAGTCAGAAGTACCCCTTATCCATATAGTGTTTTATGTATCTAATGATTCTAATAATTGTACTCATGTCAACACTAGTTGTTGAAACTGGTTTTCAGTATCTATGGCATGTGATATGTCTGGACGAGTGATAGTGATATAGGTAAACTCTCCTATAAGTTGTCCATATGAGTAAAAGATCATTTAGTTTCTCTCTATCTGTTGCTCTTAATTTTGTTCCAAGAACCTCTGGTGTATCTACCTTTTTCTCGTCAGTTAGATATGACCTGTTAACAATTTTACTCGTAAATTTTGTTTGAGACATAAAGTATCTTCTATCGTTACGTACAATTTCAATTCTCAAAAAATAACTAAGCAAACGAAGGTGTTTCATTTCAAATTTTTTGTGAATATCACTTTTAATTTGTAAGATGCCAACTTTATTACTTCTAGTGATGATCGTATCATCCACATAGAAGAGTAGAATTACTATACCTGTATATGATTTCCTCACAAATAATGCAGTATGAGTATAGCAATAGACAAAATTATGCATATGCATAAAGTCTTTAAAGTGATCAAATCAAGCCTTGGAAGCTTGTTTAAGACCAAACAAGGCTTTCTGAAGTTTAAGAACATGATCTTGATGAACAATCTGAGAGGAGTTATATAAACATCTTCGTGCAATTTTTCATTCAAAAAAAATTTGTTAACATCAAGTTGAAAAATATTCTAGTTTTTTATAGCACTAAGAGTTATGAGAATCCGTATAGTGGTCATTCTAGCTACACGAGCAAATGTTTCATCATAATCAATTCCATGTTCTTTAGCATAACCCTTGGCTACTAATCTAGCTTTATATCTTTTATATTATCATTACTATGAGTTTTAATTTTATAAACCCATCTACATCAAATAATTTTCTTATCGTTGGGTTTGGAAACAATGAACCAAGTTTTAGCTTTATCCAATGCAATCAACTCTTCTTAAATAACATCCATCTTGGAATGCCTTTGGCTTGATGGTAGAACCTAGGCTATTTTACTTGTGAAAGAGTGATAATCAAGTTTTTCGTTGAGGTCTAAAAGCTTCATAAGATACAAAGTGTTGATGAGGTTTTGAAATTTTAGATTAATCGTGAGGTACTTTGTTCTCTAAGTCTTCTAGTATAGTGCGATGAAAAATGGTCAAGAATATATTGTGTGTCTTTAACATCAATCTCATCATGTTGGATAACATCAAGATCACTATCATCAGTTTCACTATCTTCTAAATTTAAAAAATCATATGAAGAAGATTCTTTATTATTTTCAATAAAACTAGATTTATAATAATAGTTATCTTTACAAAATTTCACATCTTTAGAAACATATAATTTATCATTGATAGGATCAAAACATCTATATCCCTTTTGTCGATTCTATATACAAGAAAAACACATTCAATAACTCTAAGGGAGATATATTATATAATTTTTCAAAAGGAGAAATATTTTCAATACGGGTTAAAGACATTCACGGCGGTTAGAGTAACTTTAACCCATAAGAACTTAGGAGCATTACTAGCAATTAAAAGTATTCTATAAGTTTTTATAATATGTATGTTTTCTTTCCGCTAACCTATTTTGTTATAGAGTTTTGGTGTAAGATTTTTGATGTATAATCTCATTTGTTTCAATTTTTTTTTGAAAATCCTTTTATAAGTATTCTCCTTTCGAATCGGATCTAAAAATCTTAATAGTAAAACCGAATTGATTCTTTACGATATTGTGAAAAATCAAATATTTTTCAAAAAAAATAAAAAATCCTTTGATAAGTATTTCGGTTACATAATATTGTACTCCTCCTTTGGAAACAACAGGGGCCTGTCTCCGTATATTGGAATGTATTAATTCAAAAGATTTACTTGTTACAATTTTTTTTACCAAAAGTTAGATAATGTATTTTCCCAAGGATAAATTCTTTACAATCAAAATTATAAATATCATTTTTCTTCAATAAAAAAAATTACAGTCTATGCATATTCAAATGTTCAAATCGTTTATGCCAAAGAGTAGTATTATGAACTACACTATAAGATTCAAAATTTAGCATAACTAAATTATTCATTTTGTATAGTTCACTTCCTCTATGGCCTTAGCCAATCACCTTCTTCGGTTGGTGATCCTACACCACATAATTCTTAAATGAGAAAGTGATTATACAACCATTATCACAAATTTGAGCAACCGAGAGAAGATTTAGATTCAACTTAGGTATAAAACTTATATTTTGATTTTTAAAATATTCTTTTTCAAAGTCCTCAAATTTTTTAATTTGAAGTTTCATACCATAGAGAAGCAAAAGAATATTCTTTTGTATTAGTTTAGAATATTATAAAAGCACCTTCACATAGTATTAAAACTTCTAAATTGAATATCTTACAATATTTTTAAAATATTCTAAATTGAATATCTTAGAATATTTTGTTTAAACTTATAAAGATTTTTAGAAGAATATTAAGTTTTGTGTGAAGGTAAGATATTCTAAATAGAATATCTTAGAAGCAAAAGAATAAACTAAAAGAATCTTTTGTTTTAAAAATCTTTAGAAGCTTTTCAAAGTCCTCAATTGTTTTTGTACCATATTTTTTTCAACTTACTTTTCTACAACCACACCATTCTTTACAAATTTGAGCAACCGAAAGAATATTTGTGAAGTAAATTTCACCACATAATTTAAAATAATTTTTTAATTTAAAATATTAGTGAAGCAAAAATTAAAATTTGAGAAATGTATATGAAAACTTAACTTAAAAGTAGGTGAAAGAGATATTTTTAGGATAATTAAGACTAGAGATAAAAAAACTAAGTATCTTACTTTTATTAGATGCATAAAAAATGAGGATAAGAAAATTCTAGTGAAAAATGATGATATAAAAAATAGATGGAAAATTTACTTTTGTAAGTTTTTTTTAATAAAAATACAAATGTTTGTATTAGTTTAGGAGAGTTTACCAAATAAAAAAGAATATAAATCGTAATTTATGAAAAAACCAAAAGATGCTTGAGGAGTAGGGAATGAGTACACTTATACTCATATAAAAGAACTACGGAGACATTTAAAATTGTGCGAATTATTGGCATATCAAGTTAATGACTCATACTATCAAATTATAGAAAAGAATTATTAAAAGTAGGTTAAGACAAGTATCGAGTACAACAAATAACCAATTTAGATTTATGCCAGACAAATATATTATTAAAGTGATTCACCTATAGAGACATCTTATGAAATATTTTAGAGTAAAAATAAAGAACCTTCACATAGTATTTATTGATCTAGAAAAAGCACGATAGAGATGTTCTTTGGAGAACCTTGAAAAAGAGAAGTGTAAATCGTATAAGAGACATGAATGATGATGTAAAAACATATGTGAGGACTCGAAGGAATAATAGATTTCTTTGAAGTTAAAATTTGGTTATATCAGGGATAAACTTTAAGTCCATATTTATTTATATTGGTTCTTCATGAGTTAACAAAATATATTTAAGATAAACTACCTTTGTGTATATTATTTGCAAATGACATTGCATTAGTAGTTGCATCTAAGGAAAAAGTGAATAGGAAATTGAAACTACGGAGAGAAACATTAGAAAGTAATGGCTTCCGACTTTGTAGAACAAAGACATAATATATGAAATGTAAGTTTGATCATTTAGTTAATGTAGAGGATATAGAAATTAAGATCATGCTTGCATCCTTTATAAGGAAAGTTTTAAATACCTAATGTCAGTTTTTAACAATGATGAAAAAATTGATGAAGATGTTATGCATAAAATTAATGCTGATTGGTTAAAATGGAGGACATCAAGTATTCTATACATCAACAACAAACAACAACAACTAAGCCTTTTCCCATACTAGACGGGGTCGACTACATGGATTCTTTGTTTCCACAGATCCCTATTGTGTGCCATATTAGCAGTTAACTCACAATAAGCTAGATCATTCTTTATTGTTTCTTTCCAACACTTTTGTGATCGTCCTCTAGCTCTTTTAATACTTTCCAAATTTAGTTTTTCATACCCTCTTACATGTGATTAACCACCCAACACTCAGAACCATAAAACATGGTAGGCCTAATTGCTGCTCTATAATATTTACCTTTTAACTTTAGTGGTATCTTCTTATCACAAAGAATACCTAATGCTCTTCTCCATTTTAACCAATCATCATTAATTTTATGCATAACATCTCCATTACTTTGAAAAATTGACTCTAGATATTTAAAACATTCTATGCATAGCATCTCCATTACTTTGAAAAATTGACTCTACGTATTTAAAACTTTCCTTTTGGGGATGCAATATGTGCCAATTTTAATTTCTATGTCCTTTGAGGTAACCAAATGATCAAACTTACATTCCATATATTTTGTCTTTGTTCTACTAAGTCGAAGGCCTTTGCTTTCTAATGTTTCTCTCCATAGTTCCAATTTTCTATTAGCTTTTTCCTTAAACTCCTCCACTAATACAATGTGATATGCAAATAACATACACTAAGATACTTCATCTTGAATATGTTTTGTTAACTCATCAATCACCATTATAAATAAGTATGGACTTAAAGTTGATCCTTGATGCAACCCAATATTAACTTCAAAGAAGTCTGTCATTCCTTCATGAGTGCTCACACATGTTTTTGTACCATCATACATGTCTCTTATAAGATTAATGTATGTCAATGGGATACCTCTTTTTTCCAAACTTCTCCAAAGAACCTTGTTTGATACTCTATCATAAGCTTTTTCTAGATCAATAAATATATTGTGAATGTCTTTTTTTTTGCTCTAAAATGTTCTATAAGACATCTCAAAAGATGAATCGCTTCAACAGTAGATCAGACTGACATGAATCCAAATTGGTTCTCTGTTGCACTTGATACTTGTCTTAACTTACGTTCGATAATTCTTTCCCACAATTTCATAGTATGGCTCATTAACTTGATACCTCGATAATTCACACAATTTTGAATGTCTCCCTTGTTTTTATATATGGGTATAAGTGTACTTGCTCTCCATTCCTCGGGTATCTTTTGGTTTTTCCATATTTCGTTAAATAGTCTTCTAAGTCAAGTTATTCCTATTTCTCCTAGTATTTTCCAAACTTCTATACGAATATTATCTTGTCCTACCGATAAGAGCCTCTTTGACTTCATTATTTTGGATACGTTGGTAGAAATTGTGGTTTATATACCTTTCTGATTTGACTTACTCTCCTAAGCTAATACTAACATCCTTATTTTCATTAAAAAGCTTATAAAAATAGTTTTTTCATCTATTTCTTATATCATCATTTGCCACTAGAATTTTTTCATCCTCGTCCTTGATGCATCTAACATAATTAAGATCTTTAGTTTTCTTATCTCTAGCCCTAGCTATCCTAAAAATATCTCTTTCACCCTCTTTTTAGTTGAGTTTTCTTATATAAATCATCCTAAATTTTAGCTTTTGCTTCACTCACGGCCTTTTTCGCTTCCTTCTTTGCTTTCTTATAAGCCTCTAAAGTTTCACTATTTTTTAGCATAATGTAATTTGTAACATGCCCTCTTTACCTTGATTTTATTTTGCACTATTTCACTGCACCACCAAGCTTCTTTTTGTGCCGTTATACCTCCTTTAAATATACCTAACACGTCTTTCGCCACTTTCCTAATATGTATAGCCATATTGTTCCACATATCACAGGGTGTACCAACATAATTCCAAACATCTCCTAATAGGAGCTGATTTAACTAATAAACAAAATTAAAAACAAAAATATAAATTCTAGCTAGTCTTCGACACTTTTCCTCAAGTTGGGTCTTGAATGGTCAAAATACCCAACTTGACAAGAGCTCTCTTTAGCCCATTTGCAACTAGCTAATGGCGATGAGGTTGTAAATTCTTTGATACACCTACTCTCATATAAAATGACAATCCACTTTAATGTGTTTTGTTTTCTCATGAAGGATTGAATTAGAAGTTATTTGAAGAGCAACCTTGCTATCAGCGAAAAAATTGATTGGAGAGTTTTTTCTAAAGCCAATTTCATCCATTAATAATAGTATCCATAAACCCGCACATGTTCCAAGGACAATAGCATGATATTCAACCTCTACACTTGATCTAGCCACAGTAGATTATTTCTTACTCTTCCATGAAACAACATTACCTCCCAGGCATCCATTATAGCTTAAAGTAGATCTCCTATCATATGTAGAATCAACTCCTAAACCAAGAATATTACCATGTGTAATTTTCTCAAATCTTTCAAATCAAATAAGATATGTAGTTTTGTTTTCAAAGAAACAATTCCTTCCACATCATCACCAATAATAATGATATCATTGACATACATGATTAAGATAATGATCTTATCTTGCTTAATGAATAATGTGTGATCACTAATACAACGTTTGAAACCCAAACCAAGAATATTACCACTAAATTTTTTAAACCAGACTCTAGGTGATTGCTTTAAACCATAAATATATATTTTTAGTTTGTATACCTTATGTGATATCTTTCCTTGATCATAGTCTGGAGGTAAGTCTATGTAAATATCCTCAGTAAGGTCTCCTTAAGAAATGTATTTGTGTCTTTTTATATTTTCATCAGCCTTGTATTTTACGGTATACACCCATTTGCAACCCACAACTTTTCTCTCTGGTTATAGATCTAAGTTCTTAGGTTTGGATTTTTTTAATGGTGTGATTTCTTTTTTCCAATCTAAATTTTGTTTGGTCAATCTAAATGTATTTGCGTCTTTTTATATTTTGATTAGCCTTGTATTTTACGGTATACACCCATTTGCAACCCACAACTTTTCTCTCTGGTGATAGATCTGTAAGTTCTTAGGTTTGATTTTTTTCTAATGGTGTGATTTCTTTTTTCCAATTTAAATTTTGTTTGGCCTCTTCAAATGTTTTGGGAATACACATATTATCTTTAAATGTTTTGGGAATACACATATTATCTGCATTAATCACAAACAACTGATACTCCTTTGGATAATTAGTATATGAATCCATTTTCTATATAGGATATTTTGCAGCGTCATGCTTTCTCTTTTGAAGAATAATAGGTAAATCATCATTATAACTAGAAGAGGAGAATTCTGATCTAGGGTAGCATTAGGACTTGTGAGGGACATCTTTCTTTCACCTCTAGAATATGTATCTTGTTTCTTGTGGAGGTACAATAGGATCTTCATCTTTGTCAATCTTGTGATGCTCTTTGAAAGATAGAGTCGATAATATAATTTGTACAAGTTGATTTGATAAATGGTCGTCATTACCACCATAAAACAACATATTTTCATAGAAGGTCACATTCATAGTAACATATGATTTTCACTTTTCAGGACCATAACATTATACCCTTTTTTAGTGGAAAAATAACCCAAAAAGATACACTTAACAACTCTAGCATCAAGTTTATCTCTAGAAGTATTGTATGCATACGAAACAGATACATCCAAATCTAGTGGTCATCAATAAATGAAACAAAGTATTTATAACTATGCAACGAAGTAATGAAACATGGGTCCCAAATATCGGAATAGACAATTTCAAATGGTTTAGAAGCTCTAGTTTTATTTAAAGGAAGCAAATGACACACGATGATGTTTGGCCTTTTGACAAGTTTCATATTACAAAATCAAATCACTATAATTGGAAAATTCAGGCAATAACATCTTAATTTTAGTAATGGGTAGGTGGCCGAATCGTTGATGCCATAATATCAACTTTTCTTTCTTTTTTGTAGTGAGAGTAGATTGCATAGTTGTCCTATTGGTTTTCTCATAAAAGTAAAGTCTTCTCCTCAAGCTATCCTGACCAAAGATCGTCCACGTCCTCAGTTCTTGAAAATCGCATCAAGGAGAGTTAAATGTTACAATGCAATCTAAGTCTTATGTTAAGGCATAAACAGATAAGAGATTGACTAAAATATTTGAAACATGTAAAACATTTTTAAGAGTTCCAAAAGAATTAATTATACCCCCTTTTCTCACGATGAGAGTATTAGAACCATTGGACAACTTAATGTCAATCCCGTTCTTAATCAACTGATAGTTATAAAAAAATTCTCGACGACTAATCATATGATCTGTGGCACCCGAATCAAGTACCTATATCCTAGAATTAGGTGTAAGTGAATTACTCAGAGCTATGAACGAAAAAGGATACGACATGGTGGCTTGGGAATCAACACAAAAAGTTGAAGCAATTTGTGATTCGACAAGTGTAGCTTTAAGATCTTCCATTTTCCTCTTCATATAATCCAATGAATTAAACTCAATTTTCATATTCTATTTTTCAATTTGATCACTGAAATATGCTCTATTTGGTCAATTTTGATTAAAGTTAGGCCTGCCCACTAATTCCCAACAATTCTCTTTCGTATGTCTGGTTTTTTCATATTATGAGTAAGTCAACTTATCCTTTTCATTTGGAGTAAATTCATATCTACCTCTACCACGATTTTCATACCCTCTTCTACCACGGGATCCTAAGGAATTAGTCACATTCCTGCCCTCAAATGCAGTTGTTTCTTGGCTGATTTTGCTTTCTTTTTCTAAATGTTTTCTATCCTCTTTCCGTAGGAGTAGATAGTATATCGTGCTCAACGGTGGAAATTCTTCTCTTCTCAATATATTGTTTTTGATAGCTTTGTACTCTGAGGAGATACCCCACAAAAAATCAAACATTTTTCGTTCTTCAAACTCATTATTTTGTTCTTTCATGCAAATTTGACATTTGGTTTTAGAGTAAAATTATACTTCTTCTCATAAACCACGAAGTTCAGCATAGTACTCACTCAGTGACCTTCCTTCTTGTCTTTATTTTCGAATCTTTTTGATAATCTCATATTTTTTTGGTTATATTTTTTCTTTGAGCATAACCATCTTGGACAACCAATCAGGTATCTTTGGCTGACTCTAGAAACATAAATATACTCCTGATAGATGGTGTCATGGATTTGATGAGTCACACACTGACTAAGGCGTTTTCTTTATGCTATTTAGGGGATGAAGAATTTGATACATGAGGTGTAGTAATGCCTCCAGTCAAATAATCCCATCGCTCTCTCGCTAGTACAACTAGTTCGATAGATCTAGCCCATTAAAGGTAATTTTTGTCATCTAACTTCAAATTTGTGATATGAAATCTTTTTCTTTTGTTTGACATAATGCTTTTTCCATTGTCTACCATTTTTCTTTTGTCAGACATGACAAACGCCCCCTTTCTCTAGGGCTTATGAATTTCTTCACCTTCTTTTGCTGAAATTCTTTTTCGTAATGAATATATCTTGAAGTAACACTGATATGATTGGATTATCATTAATCTGCAACTGATCCACATTGCACTAAATACTTTTTACCTTTGAAATGGCTGCAAGACCACTAAGAATCGCTCTCATCTCATAGATTTGGCTATGATACCATGTTGACTAACAACCCAAACGATAGAAAATAAAAAACAACAAAAAAATTGAAACTCGAGATCAAAACGAGGGCCACGCCTCTTTCTCTGCAACTGTACTCTCTCTCTTACTTTTTATTCTTTTATTTCAACATTATAATTAGGATATTAATTTTCAGGTCCATAACTTAAAAGATAGAAATACCCTTAATAAGTAAATAAGAGGATAATCAACTCCAATTAGATCCGATTTTGATCCAATAGGAACTGATCTAACAAATACACAAAATTAAAAATATAAATATAAATTCTAGCTAGTCTTCAACATCAGGCACTTGGATTACAAGAAGCGATTTATCATGTTGTATCATATGAGTCGATGCTTATTTTTTGGGTATAAAATTTCAGAATCCAAAGTTACATAAATCAATTATGATTCTTTCCAAACCCTTTTTGACTCCATTATCTTGCTCCCAAATCCTTTTCCCATCCTTATTCTTGTTGATTTCGTGGTTTATTCATAAGATTGTCTTCTTACTCGCTCTCTCAATATTCTTATAATCATAGTCATTTATAATTTTATTAGGAATAATTTATTGTGAATCAAGCTTTTGGATTTAATTTTGTTTAACATTGATTGTGTTATATATGTTTTGTTCATTAATTTTATATTTCTTTGGATTTATTAATATTTTTTCAAATTTTTTATCAAGAAAAAAATTACACCGCACTGTACACGGTGCGGTTATCTATGGGCACCGATATGCCTTTTACAACAGGTTCCTATTACTGGGTATGGTTGTCTCGGAATTAATTACCGATAAATACTTATCCTAGAGCATCAGACATGCCCCTGCAAGCCAACTTTTGCAAGGGTTAAATTGATGTTTGATTTCCTCCAAAAGGGTTCAGGAAGATTAACTTCTATTAAATGATGGTTAACACATCCGAGCATTATGCTAGTTCCTTTTACTACTATCCTTATATCTATGCATTAATGTTTTTAGTGCTTGTAGGTTCCATTTTTGGATGCATGCGGCACCCTACTATACCCGGTATTGCCTCTTTCACCTGCGGACTATGAGGAGTTTGGATATCCCGGAGACTTGAAAGAATTTCAGGCAATAAGAGAGTACTCACCATATGATAATATTCAGAAGGACGCGCTTTATCCGGCCATCTTGGTGACACCATCCCTAAACACCAGGCAAGATTCTTCTCCCTCGGTTTCTGTCGTTGCCTTAATGCAGTTACTAACTTCAAAAAGAACATCTCTAGTGAAATCCATCCGATTTGCTGATAGGCTTACTAATGCTAATGAAACCGGGGAAGTCCAATTGTGTCAGTCCATTGCTGACACTAAGTTGATTCTAGATGCAGCCACCACTAGCCTGTAATAGAAGTTCTAGAACTGAGCATGCAGTTGTTTGATTCTGCTGACTTATTTTTGCATTTCTTGACAGATTCGGTGTTTGGGAGGCCGCAAAATGGGTTTCAAGGGTTCGAGAACTTACATTTCAAGATCCAAAACGTCCGGTTTTGCTCAATTTGACGACTGACAGTGTGGAGGAGAATAAGTATTTGCAATGTAAAGAAGTTGCAGCGGAGACAGCTTTCCTTCTCAGGATGATGGAGTCATAGGGTTTTTCTGAGGTGCAGGGATGCTCTCACAGGCAAATCACAACCAGAATGTGCTCCATGAATTGATTTCTTTACAATGACAGTTCCATGCAGCCATGGAAGGTTCACATAAGCATGTCAGGAGAGGTTTGCATTCGTATTTTGTTCAAATGGAACATGGTAGTCCTGCGGAACCGCTCTGAATGGCAACACCTCAAATGCCTAGAATCTCGTAACGTTGAAGGGAGGACCAAAATTTACTGTTGGTGATGGCAATGCAGTGTAGCCAGGATAAGAGAATCCCCTTGATGTTTGCTCAACGTTGATCGTTTATAAGGTTGAGGCCAGCCGAGCTTGGTAGGTATTTGCTTTCGGTCGGGTAAGGGAAAGGTGACTTTAACCCGAATCAAATGTATCGTGTATTAAATGCAAAGAGATTCAAATCGCCACTGTCCATCTCAAAGATGAAATGATGGAATTGTTACTTACTTAAGATGCTCTCTCTCTATAAAATCTAGATTTACAGAATCCATCAAAATAGAGAACTAAAAGAAACTCATATATTTGATGTTTGAGATGAATGGTGGAAATGATAAAACAAAAAGTATCTAAATGCAATCTCTAAAAAAGTACCTATTTTTTTCCTAATCTCTATTATTGATCATGCTAGTCAAACAATGGAGAAAATGGGTTCCTTGGCTTTATTCTTGGGGTTTTTTAAAATCTAGATTCATATACATTGGAAGGTGATTAGTTAGATGCCTCGGATGTGCGTCTAGCTGAGGCCTTCCTGTTGCATGAAAAGAAAATGCCGATATGACAAATGAAAGAGTTTGGTCACAACTACAAGGCCATGTAGCCAAACCCCACTTAGTTATGGGCTGAAGCTTAGTTTTGGTTTTCCTTTTGTTTCCTACACTGCTGAAAAGCAGATGAAATTTGATCATGTGCGTTATGCATCAAGTTTAACTTGTTATAACTTTTAAATTTTTATTTACAAAGATGTCAAAGATAATATTCTTTGATTACTTGAGAAAATTTACGTGCACGGCCTGTTAGAAACCAATTCTATCTACCACTCTTCAAACTCGCTTTGCATGCATATCCTTGTCACAGGGAAAAAAACGCTTGCACTTATATAGATCTTTTCATTTTTGTTTGATTAAATGTTCAATTCTAAAGCCAAGCTTCTTGTTGATTAAGTTAATAAAAAGTTAAAGGCCTTGGTAACCAAGTCGGTGAACAAATACTGACGGAAGGGTACACTTGCAAAAAGTATTTTGTAATAACAGATAAAAACATATGAGCTTAGAAGCAGCAGATTAGACAGGTAAACTGGGACCCACGGTTCAAAACCAGTGATTCTGGTTTACCCGGAACAATGAACCATAACCCAATCGTGTTCCATGTGGTTCCGGTTTATAACCACCAGCTATGGATCCCCAAAAAACACAAAAAAGAGAGAAAAGATTAGAAGAACTTACAAAATGGAACCGAGTCTCCTCCCATTCGGTTTTAATTAAAAGTTGGTTTAGTCTAGTTCTGCACCTTGTTCGGTTCCGGTTCAAACCTCGGGCCATGTGTCTGACCAGATGGTTTCCAATATGGTGTACATGAAAATTTCAAGCTGTGAATCGTAGTAGCTTTTGTACGGCGCCACACATCAATGAACGATATTTTGAAATTTCTACAGCCCAAATCGAGTACCTTCAATGTACGGCGCTTTCTTAGATGGTGTACTCGTCTAACAAGCAAAGCAAACGACAATTGGATTTTCGAACCGGTCCAATTCTGTGGACCAGTTGAATTAAGCGGACGAAGTTCGTTCATTGTTCACTAATAGTAAGAAGTACCATGACCACCCGTTACACATAATTACTTAATTCCCAGGTCATATATCTTTTTTTATTTTCCTTTTATAGAGAACTAGTCATAGAGGAAATGAAAAACCTCCCGGTTCCTTTGATTATTTTCCAGCTTTGAAGCTCTCAAACAAATACAACTAAACAAAAAATATTAAAAAAAGTTTAGGCCATTTGACACTCATTTTGAAGTTGTAAGTATAAACACCCCAAAATCAAACGATTTTCCAAAACAAATACCTGGTTTGAAAATACATTTCAAAACCTTGTTCGAAATATGAATTTCTCAAACTCAGGCCAAGTCCCAATTTTGTAAAAGCCCAAATCTAACAGGTGGAACCTGATTAAAAGCCGCCTCAAAAGCAGGTTCAAAAGCCTAGAAAGCATCCTTGCCTGATAAAAGTGGGATCAAATGGTGAAAGAAAAGCCCAGGCTAGAAGCAGACTTCAAGCCCAGAGCATCAAATGCCAAGCTAAGAACATCCACCAAAATAGTAGAAATCCAAGCCTGAAACAACAAAAATCAATTGAAACGGAGTCTAGAAAGGTGAGAAGGAGCTCGGACAAAAAGGTTAGGGAAGACCCAGCCCAAGACGGAGCACTGATGAAGCCAGGGCCCGCAGAAATTGTCCGTCTCGAAACGCCAAGATGGACTGAAGAAATGAAAATTTAGATTGGATCTAGACCCAAATATCCAGATCCAAACCTAAATAGTGTTTGAATCGAATTTGGATCTCAAAATCCAAATCCAAGATCCATACCCAAGACCCACCTCATTTGCCTATAAATAGAAGTGAGGGGGGTGCCATAAGTTCTCGTGAAAACAAGATTGGGAGGCTTGGGAAGAGAGAGAATGAGTGGAGGGCATAAAGTAGATTTGGTGGGCTATAGCTATATGGGCTTGATCAAGGGCATGAGTTCAAACCTTGTATGAACCTAGGCTCAAACCAAAGGGTTGCACCAACTTGAAGAAGGGCTGCCCAAAGGCGTCGAGACATGGGCGAGGCATGGCGGACCGGCTCCAAGAGGTAGGTCTCTCAACCTCACCCTAAACTAGCCTAAACCACCTAACCGACCCCACTAAACCTAACCCAAAACTAGCCTAGACCTAGCCCTTTTCACCTAAACCTACCCAAACTCCCCCTAACCGACATAAATCTAAGCTCAACCGAGTGCAGCTGCACTCGGTTTGAACCTACTTCCTACTCCATCCGCCACCCTACATCCCTCACCTCCCGGCGCACCTAGTGCCAACCTACCCCAACACCCGGCCACGCCACCCACCTGCCGCAACCCAGCACCTACCATGACTCAGCACCTGCCGTCTCCCTACACCACTCTAGCACCATCCCCACTTGCCACCTTACCCCATCACTCCCTGCCACCTTACCGCATCACTCCCTAGCGCCCCACTCCATAACGCCACAACCAGCCTCACACTGCACCTACCGTCCTTGTCGTAACCCCCGCGTCCCAGCACCTACCGCTCCTGCCCTAGTGCCTAGCTCCACCGCCCTGCCACAATCCCTGCCAGGCGCACCTGCTGCCTGCACACCTTTTGCCCTAGCACCTACCTGCCACCTTACCTTGGCCGTGAACTTACCTAGCTCCCATCCCATTACCTAACGCCATACCCACCTAACTAGGACCACTTCCCTAGCGCCAACCTAACACCCCAATCTTACCCTAGACGTGACCCACTAGCCAACACCAGCCCTACCTCTTGGCTGAACCTAAGCCCCTCCTAAGCTAGAACACCCGACTGACCCCAAGCATACCCTATAACTCACGTCAACCCCCACCTAGGGAGACCCATCTCTTGGCTGTCAAGGTGGACGGACCCAAGCATGTTGAGAGGAAAAGCCAATCACTTGTAAGTATTTAAATTTGGTTTTTACCTTACTCATTTCAAATTTAATTCAATTCGATACGAGGTTATAATAATGGAGCGTATTCTCTCCCCGAAATGTAATATTTGTGCTTGATACACAAAGCACACACATACACTTGAGCCATATTACTCTTAGACGTACACAAAACACCCACGTGCACTTGAGCCTTTCCGCTCTTAATTGCACATGATTGCACACAGATTGAGCCTTTCCGCTCTTAAGCTAAAGTATATATTTCTCTTTGGGTATTTACTTTAGTGAAAGCAGTGTGAGTTGCAATTCAATTCAGGTTGTTACATTCACGTCGTGTGAGTTTGTCATTTAAATTTCACACTCGCACCCAAGAAGTACTTGAGCACTTGCTCCACACTCTCACGCATATTTTGAGCCTTTGTTGCTCATAAGATATAGCATACTTATATATTTTCCAGCTGCGTGAGTTTTACATTCAGTTGTGTACGCACTTACATTTTCGGGTGGTTCAATTCAAGTTGTGTGAGTTGTCTTTACATTTACACACCAAGAGCACTCACTCACAATTAAGCCTTTCCGCTCTTACTATATACTTATATTTCAATTTCGGCAAGTTCAATTCAAGTCGTGTGAGTTTGTCATTTAAATTTTACACTACACAAACGCATGCATTGAGCCTTTTCGCTCTTAAAATATAAGTATATTTCAATTCTGTAATTTACATTCAAGTCGTGTGAGTTACTTTCAAGTTCGGGTATTTTCCTTAAGCTACGTGAGTTGCACTTTCATTCGGGTATTTACATTAAATTGTGTGTGTGAGTTGCTTTCAATTCGAGCCTAGCTCACATCATCATATCAAACTCAAAAAATATTTGTGCATCCTTGCATTCACGTGTTTTCAAAGAAACCCCGAATCTACGCTCAAACTCGTTGAATTTAGGCCACTTGAGCACACACATCCGGCCTAAATAGCTTAAAAGCTCAAAGACTTGGAATCGTCCAGCCCCGTACATAAAACTTGCAAACTTAGGCAAACTCGAGTTTTCAAAACACTTGTATTCTTTCAAAGAGTCAAAAATTGTTTTATCAATGTTTATAAGCGCTTAAACTGATTCTTGAGCACTGGTTCAAGAAGGTTTAAAGTGAAAAGATCCTGCTTACTCACAATTGCCTTTAAAAAGTCAGATATTTCAAAAACTTTGCTAGCTTGAGTAAGCTAGCTGGCACGCCATAGAAACGACGTAGACATAAAAATGTTCATTTCCAGCTTCAAAACCAGAAGTGAGAATTTTCGTTGTTTACAGATTTGGCACTCCTGGTGAGACGCCGGGACTTAAAAAGTTGATAAAACAAGCAGAACTCTACGAAAATTTTCCGAAAGTGTTAAAATTTTCGCCTAAATTGCATTTCTTAGGATTTTAAAACCTTTTGTTGAGTCATGTCTAGTTCAGGCTCTAACGAAGTAACTAGCCGGGCCTCGCGCTCGTCAAGTTCCCTTTCTAAAATGATTTCAAAATCTCAAATAAAATGTAAAAGAGAAGAGTTAGAAAGCTTGCGTAGGGAATTCGAGGCTAAGATAGACGCAAGAATCGACACCCTTAGCCAAGAGGCTGAGGCGGCCGATTCTTGCTCATCACATGGCGAACCCGCCAAAGCCAAGAAAAGAACTACAAAAGGAAGAAAACCCAAGGAAACCTCCGCAATGGAGGGAGACCAATACCACAATTCCTTCACACTGAAGGTTCGTAAAGCCCTTCAACAACTGTTGAGAGGGCAAAATAAGGAAAAGAAATCGTACACCCTGTCTAACTTCCTTTCATCTGATTATGAAACATACAGCGACGACAACGTATTGAATTTTCATCGGTATGATGGCACGGGGGATCCTAGATCCCACTTGTAACTCTTTTCGCGCAGAGCCCACAAGAAGAAGAGGGACTCTGCAAAATGGATTTATTGGTTCTCCCTTTCCCTCAAGGGGACTACTTCAAAATGGCTTGCTTCCTACGATTTAAGCTAGTTTGCTACTTTTGAAGAGTTAGCAAACTGCTTTATGCAAAGATTTTCACATAATGTGGAAGTAACGCCCACTTTAAACACCTTGAGGGATACAAAACAAGCTGTGAACGAGGACGTACATGCGTTCATCGTTCAATGGAGGTCCCTTCTTGGGCAAATAAAATAGCCCATCTCCGAAGGATGCGCAATCATGCTCATCCTTGAAAATTTTAAAACGGAGATCAAGACTCTTCTCTCTTTACACGAAATTTCTACCTTCCATAAGTTAATAAAGAAGGCTTCCTTATTTGAAACAAATCTGAAGAAGGGAGTCTATGATGACTTATGGAAGGGAAAAATCCTTCCAAAAACGAGATTTGAAAAACCCGGAACTTACGGGCCACCCATGACGGACAAAGGGGCAAAACCCCAAAAGATTGCAAATGTTCGAGTGGAGTCGAGCCCGACGGGCACTTCGAAAAAGCTCGAACACCAAAAAAATTGAAAAATTGAAAAATTTCAAAAATACTTTGAAAAACGGGAGTATACCCCACTGGGACAACCTGTCTCGAAGGTCCTAGATCTCCTACTCGCCCAAGGCTTGGTAGTACTCCTAGAAATTCCCGAGAGGACCCCGCCAAAAGGGAGGTTTTTAAACCGATTTTGTAAGTATCATCGGCTCAAAGGCCATGATACGAACAGATGTTTTTCCCTTTTGAACAAAATTGAAAACTTGATTGAGCAAGGTCGGCTCAAGGTCACTGAAGAACCTGAGCCTGCCCAAGCTATGCTCAAAGAACCCTTCCCCAACCACGCAAGTACCAATGGGAAGGGAAAAGAGGTGTGCGCTTTTGCAACCTCAAAAGGTTTTGTGCGTGCATATTCTGGCTTCACTACTTGTCCACCATCTCTCATCATTTATAAGAAAGTCGCCCAAGTAGTGATCCGGGGAGCGCTTAGAGTCCCGCCCCCGGCTAGAGCCGTCTTAAAAATTTCGGGTGCTCCAAAGCACACAAATAGCGCCAACTTAAGAGCGAGCCTTAGGCAAAGTACAAGGGAGGTGACCAGGTCCAGGAGGATCTATCAACCCCAACACTTAGAAAAAACTGCTAAAAAAGTGATCAGTGTTCCTGGCCCTTCAAAAGCATGCATTCCTAAGGTTTTGCAAATCTCAGACAAAGGTAAAAACATTTTAACCGCATATGATTTCGAAAATCATCTTTCTAAGATCCCAATAAACATGTTCATCTTAGAGCTGATACAAACCTCACCTAGGCATAGACTTGTTTTAGAAAAAATCTTAGGGAGAGCCAAGGTTAACTCGAGTATAACTCCTGAGTCATTCTTAGTTGCACCCATCTGTGCAAAAACACTAATTGTGTTTACGGAAGACGAAATCGAAAGACCGTATGAAACCCACAACCAAGCCCTACATATCGAGGTGGTATTGAATCACCATCCTCTAGATAGGTGATTAGTTGATGGGGGAGGAGGTCTCAACATCCTTCTGTTACACGTGACATGTCAAATTGGAGTCACTTTGATTTCTGTAAACCCGAGCCCCATCGTTATCACTGGATACGATGAGAATGCGTCAAAACCTTCGGGAGTCATAGAGTTACCCATGGAGATTGGGGGAATAACCCACGCAGGGGTGTTCCATGTCTTAGACATACACCCCCACTACAACCTACTTTTGGGAAGACCCTGGATACACAGCCTTCATGCTGTGCCATCTACCTTTCATAAGTATGTGAAAATCCCCCACGAAAATGAAATCGTGGTAATCCTGGGCGAGAGCCACCCACAGCTAAGGGGAGTTCAAAACTTCCCTTGCTTGTCAAGTGAAAAGGCTTACGGGGCCAACCCCATCAAATCCATAGAAGAACCATACGAGTTCGTCCCCCAAAACCCTAGGACGGTTGTGTACGTCAAGGGGCAGCCCAAGGCTATTCCAAAAGTCATGACTATCTTAGGCAAATCCAAACTCCCTAAGTTTCCAAAAACCCTAAACCGAAAACCTTTTGAGCATGCCATGGATGACAGCAAGTTCCAAGGTCATCTTTTGTACAAAGAGTTTTCGAAAATAAGAAAACCTTGGAACATGCTGCTCAACATGGGCTACATGCCCTATCAGAGTTTAGAGACCAAAAACAATGGTCGTCTAGAGCCTGTCTTCCTAAATCCAAACCCAAACAGGTATGGGATAGGATATATCCCTACCATACCCCCAGAGCTGCCACCCACGACCACTTGGGTCAAGGGTGCCCTGTAGCCTATGAAAACCGAGACCTACGGTTTAGATCTCTTGTTTAGAGTCTAATTCGTGGTGTTTTCTTTGTAGGTGTGATGGAAGATCCCTCTTTTAAACAAAAAGCCAAAAAAATTATAAATTTGCAAAAACCAAAAACATTGAAAATTTGTGAAAATACCAAAAAAATCTTATACATACAATCTCTTGGTAAAAATTTGGAAAAAACCAAGGATTTTGAAGAAAAAATTGTCTTCATAAAAGGACCAAAGTCTTCAAAACCTATAGAAATTCCAAAACCAAAACCAGGTGTTTGTAAAAATCATGCATCCACTCCAAATTCCCTAGGATTTAGAATTCTCAAGAATGATCAAAGCACGAAGGAGGATCCCCTTCTCCCTAAGGAGGATCAAACCTCCGAGCTTCCCGAGTTTAACAAAATTCTCGATTTGGAAAAACCTTCGAATTCTATAGGAGGGGATTTCATAGAAATCGACCTAGGGAGTAAAGAAAGCCCAAAGTGTGTTAAGATAGGCACGTGTCTGCATGAGCATGAAAAAGCATCATTCATTGCATTCTTGAAAGCCTACCTTAACATTTTTGCATGGACATACGAAGACATGCCGGGTCTAGACCCAAAAATCGTGGAGCATTGTCTTCCCCTAGATTCAGAGTCGAAACCCATAAAACAAAAGCTTAGAAAGATTCACCCGAACGTACACTCTCAAGTGAAAGAGGGTTTAGAAGATCTGCTTAAAGCTGGTTTTATAAAACCCATTGCATATTCTAATTGGCTTTCCAACATTGTTGTAGTTCGAAAATCCAATGAGAAAATTCGAATTTGCATTGATTTCAGAAATCTGAACAAATCCACGCTAAAGGATAACTTCCTGTTGCCAAACATTGATTTGATAGTCGATAGTACTACAAATCATGAAATGTTTTCCTTT
This sequence comes from Brasenia schreberi, assembly GCA_036023115.1. Classification (NCBI taxonomy): domain Eukaryota; kingdom Viridiplantae; phylum Streptophyta; class Magnoliopsida; order Nymphaeales; family Cabombaceae; genus Brasenia; species Brasenia schreberi. Next base: position 15,658,139 of record JAYKKT010000064.1, read on the forward strand.
ATGGATGGCTACTCAGGTTATAATCAAATCAAGTTAGCCCCAAGAGACCAGGCTAAAACTGCTTTTACCACACCCTGGGGCACGTACTGCTATACAGTCATGCCCTTTGGTTTGAAAAACGCTGGTGCCACATACCAAAGAGCCATCATTATGATCTTTCACGATCAAATTCATGAGCTCTTAGAAGTGTATGTGGATGATCTCTTGGTAAAATAAAAAACCCGATATACCCATATCGAATCTTTGCAAAACGTTTTTGAAAGATTTAGGCTTTATAAAGTGAAACTAAACCCTCAAAAGTGCGTCTTCGAAGTAGAATCCAGCAAGCTTTTAGGTTTTATGGTAAGCCAAAGGGGCATTGAAGTCAACCCCTCTAAGTGTCGAGCCATCATAGATATGCTTTCACCCTCCAATTTAACTCAAATTCGAAGCTTCTAAGGTCGCCTCCAATCAATTAGAAGGTTTATTTCAAACCTAGCTACAAGATGCGAACCTTTCGATAAGCTTTTGAGAAAAGGGGTGAAATTTGTGTGGGACGATGATTGCCAAAAATCTTTCAAAAGATTAAAAGTGTATTTGGTTAATCCTCCTGTTTTAAACCCTCCAAAGCAAGGAAAACCTCTTTTACTTTATATTTCTGTGCATACGAATGCCTTGGGTGCCTTATTAGCTCAATATGAGGATGATACCCATAAAGAGTATGCCATTTATTATATTTTGAAAACTCTATTGGCTTATGAAAGAAATTATCAAGCCATGGAGAAGACGTGCTTGGCCTTGGTATGGGCCTGCCAGAAATTTCGATATTACTTCCTAGTTCATGAGATTTGGATAGTGTCTAGGCTTGATCCAATCAAGCATTTGTTTGAAAAACCTATCCTCACGGGTAGGCTGGGTAAATGGTAGCTTCTCTTAATGGAGTATGACCTAAAATTCTACCATCAAACCTCCATTAAGGGGCAAGCCCTAGCTGACTATGTGACTGATTTCCCTTTAGAGGATTCATATCCCACACTTGATGAAATACCCGACGAATGCATCTTTCAAAATCAATTTCAAAATCATATCTTATCAAACTGCTTAAGTGAAAACCAAGTGTGGAAGATGCACTTCGATGGGGCACGAAACCAAAGAGGGGTTGGGACAGGAATCATCCTCATATCCCCTGAAAAAGGAGAAATTCCCATCGCCATTCGCCTAGATTTCGAATGTTCCAATAATACAGCCGAGTATGAAGCACTCATACAAGGCTTGAAAATCTCGAAAACTCTAGGGGCATCATGCATTGAAGTCTTTGGAGATTCTTTATTTGTCATAAACAAAGTATTAAAAATTTGGCAAGTCAAAAATGAAAAACTTCTTCCATACCACGAATTGGCCACCAAGCTGGTCGAGTCGTTCCAATCGTGTACACTCACACACGTAGGAAGAGAGGACAATGGCATAGCCGATGCCCTCTCATCCTTAGGCTTAGCCCTAAGGGTCGATCCCACCTTGGGAACTCGATCCTTAGAAATATGGCACTCACCTACTCCATCCACACACGATTTGGAGATTTGCCAAAACAACCCAACATCTACTAAAAAACCCTGGTTTCAAGATATTAAAGATTTATTAGAAAACGGAGGATTTTCAGAATTTATTTCGTCTAAAGACCTATCTTTTATTCGAAAGATTTCAACCCGATACATGATTTTGGGAGGAATTCTTTATAAAAAGAGTTTTACTGGCATCTTATTGAGGTGTGTCGACCTTGAGGAGACTAGGATGATAATGCATGAATTCCACGATGGAGAATGTGGAGGACATGTAAATGCCAACATGATGGCAATGAAAATACTTAGAGTTGGTTATTTTTGGTCCACTCTAAAGCAGGATTGTCATGACCATGTTAGAAAGTGTCACCCATGTCAAGTGCATGGACACGCCATTCATATCCCGTCATCCACCCTACATTCCGTGGTCAGCCCATGGCCATTCACCATGTGGGCGTTTGACATCATAGGACCAATTTTTCCAAATGCATCAAACGGGCATAGGTTTATCCTAGCAGCCACTGAATACTTTTCTAAATGAGTTGAAGCTACCTCCCTAACTAATGTCTAGGGGCAACATGTAGTGACGTTCATTAGGAAAAATATCTTGGCTCGATTTGGAGTTCCAAGAGACCTAGTGTCTGATAATGGCACCCCCTTCAAGAACGAGAGGATGGTAAAGTTATGTAACACGTATGGCATAACTCACCACTTCTCATCGCCCTACTACTCAGAAGGCAACGACCAAGCCAAAGCCACTAATAAGACTCTCATAAGCATTATTGAAAAAAACCTTAGAGAAGGGTAGGACGTGGCATGAGAAGTTGGATGAAGCCTTATGGGCTTATAGGACTTCCATCCAAACTCCCACAAATACCACACCATTTGAGTTGGTCTATGGCACAAATGCCATTCTCCCCATTCATACCAAACTGCATTCATTTCATACATCACTTGCACTCGACCTTCCCCTAGAGACGCTTCAGCATGCTAGAATGGCCGAGCTTGATTTATTAGATGAAAGAAGGCTCCTTGCCATGGATCATGCACATGCATACCGGCAAAGGATAGCCCGGCATTATGAGAAGCATATGAAGCCTCGCCACTTCAAAGTGGGAGACCTTGTGCTAAAAACCATCCAACATCGTGGCCCACATCCACTTGGAAAGTGGCAGCCCAAGTAGGATGGTCCTTATATTGTACGTGGAACCACCACGAATAATGCATACTGGTTAGTCGATGTTGAGGGTAAGAATTTAGCAGACCGTATGAATGTCTAATATTTGAAAAAATATCATGTGTGGGGTCTAAGCTAAATCCTATTACAAAAAGATTTTGAGGAAAATCTCCTTGGAAACTTCGTGAGTAAGGATCAAGGTAGATCGTGCAACCCTGAATGAGAGAATCGATGCTTGTGAAAAAGCGGAATTTTCAAAAACAAACGGGTTACATTTCAAAATTCTTCTTCTTACAAAGGAAGGCCTGTTTCAAAATAGCAAGATACTTGCAAGTAGTACGTGCTATTTCTAAATAGGTTGATCTGGGATGAATCGAGTAGATCATTGGGATAAATCCTTCCCCTCTTCTCTTCTCTTCCCCAAAAGGAAAACTTGGCAAAAAGCAAAAAGGGAAATCCCTACAAGAGTCTCTTTCCAAAAGAAAGCTAAATCAAAAAGAAAAAAAATCGTTTCTTTTATAGAAAAGAGGGAACAAAGAAAAAATACTCCCAAAAGGAGGCCCTCTATGAAAAAATAAAAAAAAATATAGCTAAAAGCTCAAAAGAGCAGTTTAGCCTCTTTTCCTCAAACCACGGGACACTCCAGAAGGGACCGTGATAACTCTTTTCCCATCCCTGCGACTTATCCCAAGTGAAGAAAGGTTCATTTCAAGGAGTCCTAAAGTAAAAATTGGATTTGCTTACTTAAATTTCATCTTGTTTGAGAATTAGACGTTTTGAATAAGGTGTAGAAATTTTGAAATACTACTTGATTTTCTTATAAAACCTTCGCTAGATTAGCAATGATTAAGACTCTAGTAAAGGGAAACACGAGAAACTGAAAATCCTTAGGATTGAAGCTAAAAGAAGTTTTCCTCTTTCAAAAACAAATTGAGAAAATCTCGAACATCGAGCAACATAAAACCAACTCACTTAGTGCAGTAGGTCTTCATAAGACTCCCAAGTTCGACCATTCCATTAAATCTCTAGGAAACCATACTTTCTAGCATATCATTCCATGCCATTCACTCATATGTGCACGCATGGACACTTACACAATCCCAATTAGGACTAGCCCCACATTAGGTAGAGTCTCCTTTGGTGAAAATCCCCTCTTACTAGGCATAAAAGAAACGTTTTTCTCAAAACTAGGACGATCTCATATTCTCGAGGACGAATCCAAGGAGAAATCAAATCGAGGTGTTGTCTTCTTCGCCATTATCCAAATGAATTTGGATAATGCCAAAGAGGGGCATCTGTAAACACCCCAAAATCAAACGATTTTCCAAAACAAACACTTGGTTTGAAAATCCATTTCAAAACCAGATTTTGAGTTTTCGAAAACCCAATAATTGTAAAAGCTTTAACCTTCTGTTTCAAACCTTGTTCAAAATATGAATTTCTCAAACTCGGGCCAAGTCCCAATTTTGTAAAAGCCCAAATCTAACAGGTGGAGCCTGATCAAAAGCCGCCTCAAAAGTAGGTTCAAAAGCCTAGAAAGCATCCTTGCCTGATAAAAGCAGGATCAAATGGTGAAAGAAAAGTCCAAGCTAGAAGCAAACTTCAAGCCCAGAGCATCAAATGTCAAGCTAAGAACATCCACCAAAATAGTAGAAATCTAAGCCTGAAACAACAAAAATCAATTGAAACGGAGTCTAGAAAGGTGAGAAGGAGCTCGGACAAAAAGGTTAGGGAAGACCCAGCCCAAGACGGAGCACTGATGAAGCCAGGGCCCGCAGAAATTGTCCGTCTCGAAACGCCAAGATGGACTGAAGAAATGAAAATTTGGATTGGATCTAGACCCAAATATCCAGATCCAAACCTAAATAGTGTTTGGATCGAATTTGGATCTCAAAATCCAAATCCAAGATCCATACCCAAGACCCACCTCATTTGCCTATAAATAGAGGTGAGGGGGTGCCATAAGTTCACGTGAAAACAAGATTGGGAGGCTTGGGAAGAGAGAGAATGAGTAGGGCATAAAGTAGATTTGGTGGGCCATAGCCATGTGAGCTTGATCAAGGGCATGGGTTCAAACCTTGTATGAACATAGGCTCAAACCAAAGGGTTGCACCAACTTGAAGAAGGGTTGCACAAAGGCATGGAGACATGGGCGAGGCATGGTAGACCGGCTCCAAGAGGTAGGTCTCTCAACCTCACCCTAAACTATCCTAAACCACCTAACCGACCCCACTAAACCTAACCCAAAACTAGCTTAGACCTAGCCCTTTTCACCTAAACCTACCCAAACTCCCCCTAACCGACCTAAATCTAAGCCCAACAGAGTGCAGCTGCACTTGGTTTGAACCTAATTCCTACTCCATCTGCCACCCTACATCCCTCACCTCCCGACGCACCTAGCACCAACCTGCCCCAACACCCGGCCATGCCACCCACCTGCCGTGACCCACCATCTGCCGTCTCCCTACACCACTCTAGCACCATCCCCACTTGCCACCTTACCCCATCACTCCCTGCCACCTTACCGCCCCACTCCCTAGTGCCCCACTCCATAGCGCAACAACCAGCCTCACACTGTGCCTGTCGTCCCTGTCGTAACCCCCGCGTCCCAGCACCTGCTGCACCTGCCCTAGCGCCTAGCTCCACCGCCCTGCCACAATCCCTGCCAGGCACACCTGCCACCTGCACACTTTTTGCCGCGCCGCACCCCACTTGCCCTAGCACCTGCCTGCCACCTTACCTTGGTCGTGAACTTACCTAGCTCCCATCCCATTACCTAACGCCATACCCACCTAACTAGGACCACTTCCCTAGCGCCAACCTAACACCCCAACCTTACCCTAGTCGTGACCCACTAGCCAACACCAGCCCTACCTCTTAGCCGAATCTAAGCCCTTCCTAAGCTAAAACACCCGGCTGACCCCAAGCATACCCTATAACACATGTCAACCCCCACCTAGGGAGACCCATCTCTTGGTTGCCAAGGTGGACAGACCCAAGCACGTCGAGAGGAAAAGCCGACCACTTGTAAGTGTTTAAATTTGGTTTTTACCGTACTCATTTCAAATTTAATTCAATTCGATACGAGGTTGTAATAATGGAGTGTAGTCTTCCCCCGAAATGTAATATTTGTACTTGATACACAAAGCACACACCTACACTTGAGCCATATTGCTCTTAGCCGTACACAAAACATCCATGTGCACTTGAGCCTTTCTGCTCTTAATTGCACACGATTGCACACACATTGAGCCTTTCCGCTCTTAAGCTAAAGTATATATTTCCCTTTGGGTATTTACTTTAGTGAAAGTTGTGTGAGTTGCAATTCAATTCGGGTTGTTACATTCACGTCGTGTGAGTTTGTCATTTAAATTTCACACTCGCACCCAAGAAGTACTTGAGCACTTGCTCCACACTCTCACGTACATTTTGAGCCTTTGTTGCTCATAAGATATAGCATACTTATATATTTTCCAGCTGCGTGAGTTTTACATTCAGTTGTGTACGCACTTACATTTTCGGGTGGTTCAATTCAAGTTGTGAGTTGTCTTTACATTTACACACCAAGAGCACTCACTCACAATTGAGCCTTTCCGCTCTTACTATATACTTATATTTCAATTTCGGTAAGTTCAATTTAAGTCATGTGAGTTTGTCATTTAAATTTCACACTACACACACGCGTGCATTGAGCCTTTCCGCTCTTAAGATATAAGTATATTTCAATTCTACAATTTACATTCAAGTCGTGTGAGTTGCTTTCAAGTTCAGGTATTTCCCTTAAGCTGCATGAGTTGCACTTCCATTCGGATATTTACATTAAGTTGTGTGTGTGAGTTGCTTTCAATTCGAGCCTAGCTCACATCATCATATCAAACCCGAAAAATATTTGTGCATCCATGCATTCACGCGTTTTCAAAGAAACCTCGAATATACGCTCAAACTCGCTGAATTTAGGCCACTTGAGCACACACAACCGGCCAAAATAGCTTAAAAGCTCAAAAACTTGGAATCATCCAGCCCCATACATAAAACTTGCAAACTTAGGCAAACTCGAGTTTTCAAAACACTTGTATTCTTTCAAAGAGTCAAAATTTGTTTTATCAACGTTATAAGCGCTTAAACTGACCCTTGAGCACCGGTTCAAGAAGGTTTAAAGCGAAAAGATCCCGCTTGCTCACAATTGTCTTTAAAAAGTCAGATATTTCAAAAACTTTGTTAGCTTGAGCAAGCTAGCTGGCACACCCATAGAAACGACATAGACTCAAAAAGGTTCATTTTCGGCTTCAAAACCAGAAGTGAGAATTTTCGTTGTTTACAGTAAGTAAGGGTTCAAATCCAATCAATAGGCCGTTGGACCTGTTCCACGGTTCTAACCGGATCTAAAACCATAAGAGAACCCATGGCCCCCATCATCCAGTCATGGTTAATCATGTTTAAAAACTGGACAACAACAAAAAAAAGTAACAGGTTCTGGAACAAGAGAGCTGAGGGTGGCTTCGATATATAGACACAGCCAGTTTCGTTCGCCGAACCGAGAAGTGTAACCCAACCTAGACCCACCTGTTTTCAATTATAATTCGAGTTCACACATTTCCAAGCCCGGTTTCACGGTGGTTTTGTGTCTGTTTCACTTCTTGGTTGGGTTACCATTGATTTTGAATTTTGGTTTTGTTTTAGAAACATAGGAAAATCTATTTAACCAAGGTTAGATTTCTGTAAAGAAAAGAATACGTAATTCATAAGAGTTAAAATTAAAAATGTATTTCCAGTAAAAGAAATTAACACTAAAGGAGGAGCAGGTCTTAACGCAAATCGATGACTATGCGAAGAGGGCCGGCTTGCTTCAATCCTTGGCTGCAGATGGGGTTGAACTTGGTGTAGAGGAATACAAGTCAAAGCGTAGGTATGAATAACTTAGGATCCCAGTGCCAAAACTCGACTGTAGCTAGGTTTATCTACTGGGACTACCATGAGAAAAAACCATATCGAGGTCCTAAAATACTTTTTCAGAACAAGTATACTTATCACATCGGAACCCAAGTTGGCTTTGAGTGGGATATATAAATTTTTTATTAATCATAACCGGATCCATTTAACAATATTCAGACTTAACAGCAATTGGATGAAACTACCCTGTTGTTATTGAACCCTAAACCTAAATGGATGATTAAGTATGAGTGGGACCCGATTCGGTTATGGTTTTCAAATTTCAAAAACCGAGCCAGAACCATTATTATTATATATATATATATATAGAGAGAGAGAGAGAGAGAAAAAAAAGAATATATAGACTTGTGACTTTTGGAAAAGCTTGGGAGGCCACCGTACACCACTGTCAGCCTTTCGTTTATTTATATATATTTATAAAGAGAGGGAGACTTATGACTTGTTAGTTTTATTAAGAGGAAATAAACAGGTTTTGGTCATGATTTGTGACTAATCAGAACAGATGTTTAGTGATGTATCTATTGCACGATTCAAGTGCACATGAATGAAAACACCACACTTGCACCCCACCTGAAAAAGGGAAATCTTTTTCTCTCTCTAAGAATAATGTTATACTTCATTCGACTGAGAGGAGAGCTTATCTGTTCTTTAAAGAGGATGACTCATATAGCAAGCTTGATTGAGATTGGTGGTCAACCTCTTGTTCAAAGTCAAATAAGGTTGGGATATATTGAGTATTATTTGCTAATCTCGAAGTTTAATCTACAGTCCACAAATCACCATCCACAATCAAGAAAAATAGTAGCTCAAAGGTGTAAACATCCAAAAATTTTCTCAAAATAATTTGATCTTTTATAAATTTTGCTTTTTTAAGAAAAATCATGGTTTTGAGTCTTTTAAGGGTTTTCAAATAAAGACATGTAAATTACACCTCTCTCAGAAAAATAAAATTTTGAAAAAAAGCAAAAAAATGACTGTTTTGCCCTCTAAGCCCAAATTGACAGCATTTTGCCTATTCAAATGATTGTATCTAAAAAAATGATGGTTTCAAACAATTTTCTTTAAATATAAATGATACATTGGGAACCAAACCCAAATATGTTTGCTAAATATCAAATTCATAAAAAAACCTTTTAAAATCAAATCGAATCCAAATCATGCCTCAAAAACTTGCCCGATTGAGAAGAGTCCTACTCCACGATCCTACACCCATCAAGGATTAAAGTGGTCCGACACCCTACATCCATCGAGGGTTAAAGTAGTTTAATACCCTACACCTAACAAAGGGTTAAAGTGGTTGAAATGGTAAAGACCAACTCATGGGGCGAAAGCAGGTCGCCCATACAAACAAACACTGGGAATGAAACTCAGTTGTTTTCAAAAGAATATTTAAAGATTTTGACAAAACTTAATATTTTTAAATATATTTCAAAATAAAATGGTTTAAATAAGAAAATATTTGAAACCATAAATAGGGATAAAACTGAATCCTCCCCTCCGAAGAATCAACGAGGACCAAGGTTGTAGTTAAAGCAGGCTCAAGCAGGGAGCGAGCTTAGGTGGACCTAGACAAAGTAGGACTTCAATTTATATGGACCAAAGAAAGACCCAAGGCACGAATCAAGTCAAGGGACGGCTCCATCAAAGGCTAATCCAAATGAAAAACCTCACCAACCTAACCTATTTGAATTGACCAAACCTAGACCCAATTTATCTAGGCTAATCGTGACCCATGGGTTAGCATTGACCAAGATACATTGACTAGACCGAATGGCCGAATCCATCATAGCCGGTCCATTTTCCCCCCATTTTATTGATTAAACACAAACCACCCCTAGCCAATTAAACCCAAAGCCTACCTAGCCGATGGTATTAAAGCTAGGTTGGCTCGAGCCAAGACCAAACCAACCCACCTAGGGCTGCATGTGCTGGGTTTACATGGACTTAGGGGAGCACGTGAAGGCCATGGAACTTGGATTGGATTGGATTTGGATTTGGGTCAAGAGGCGGAAGGCCCTAGAGACCACCCCCCCCTTCTTTGGCCTATTGGGAAATTGACAAATTTCGTGTAGAGCTTGTTGAATACCATTGTTTGTTTGATTTTCTTCAGCTATATTGTCTTCGTTGTCATGCACTTTTGCTTTTCTTAGCAAAGCCTTTCGAGTAGAACCCCCTAAAATTCGGGTCCGAGACTCATATCAAGGAGAAACCTAACCAACCAGTGTCTCTCATTCTTGGAAGCGGGTTGTCACGCATGAAATTTGTTGGAAACATATTGCATTCCTGGTGTTGAGCTGGTTCAAGTTTCATTTAGGTTTCTAATATTCTCGTCTGTTCTCGATTTCCTACTTGTTGCAACTGCACAAGGAGGATGAGACGCAAATTCTTTTTGCACGTTCTTATTTTCTTAAATAGCCTCCACATATGCCCTTATTTATGAATGCAGCCGCTTATATAAATATTTCAAAATTTCCCACCAACACACGCATACACGCTTCCAACAAGTTTTGTGCTGTCTATGTACAACTTAGTCCCGTCACTCGAGTTGCAACCCACAAAAAGAAACATCTCATATCCAAGGATCTAGAAAAAGTTCAAAACTATTCTTATACATAAAGCCCACACCTCTCAGAATGAGATTCGGGGTATCCAGAGCCCATGACAGCATTTGGATCGAAGATGCATAGTTACCGATTTAAATCCAAACTAGAATTTAATTCAATGTCTGATTTAAATCTGAACCAGAATTTTAATTTGATATGGATCTAATTTAAATACAAAACATAATTTTAACTAATTAGTCATTTGAGTTGAGTTAATGCCGGTTTCAAAAGTTTCAACCCATATAAATCTAGTTTCAAATTCAGGGGTCCTAAATAGGACCCAATTCAAGGACTGTATCTGGGTGATTAATATTGTGAACACAAAACTGCATGCTTTGTTCACTTTTTTATAAAAAATGAACTGAAACAAAGCCCACGTTGGAAAAGGAACTTTTGTTATGGGTTAGCAACATTGCACTGCTGAAACATTCTCCAACACTATAGTACGATCAAATTTGGTTTGGTATGGTCAAAATGAACTCGGTTAAAAATCTGATTAATAAAGGATCCGACTGGAATTGCCAAAATCTGACTCGGGCTTCAAGGTAAGGCGTCATCGCTACTAGATGGCACTTCACTTGAACCAGCCTTATGCTCCACAAATAACGAGATATCTGATCCTTTTGTCAAACTTTAGAATATACATCGAGGATGAACAGGATCTTCCCAATCGTGGAATCGCAACAAACATGACGCAATTAACCAGCCCCCCTTTTCAAGAGACGGGCTCTGACCGACCGACCAACTTTTGATATAAATAACTTGGTTTCACCATACAGAGGCATACACGATGAGCTACGTAAATCATACAATAAGTACCCGGCAGGCTCCAATACATCCATCTGTGTGTTCGTATCATATGTGGCGTGTTTGTAAGAGAGAGAGAGAGAGTCGGGAGGCATACACGATGAGTTATGTAAATCGGACAAATGCCCGCGTTAAGTATCCGGCTGGTTCCAATACTAGCCATCCATGTGTGTGTGCGTATGTGTTGAGAGAGAGAGGAAGAGAGTCCGAAGGACATTATATCATATGCTATGATAGAAGGAAGCAAAATTTAAGATAGAACAGTAAAAGGATAACACAGGAACTACATACATCTGATTGAATGCTAATATATTAACATACTAATAATCATTCATCATCTACATCAAACCCCACCAATTCGCTGTCGTCTACAGTCAAAACCTGCCCTGAAAGACTCACGTTCTGTCGTTCTGCACGAAGTCTCAAGAAAAACAAAATGGCTCTTGGACTCTGCGGGAACGCTCTGCCTGTTCACCTCTTCCTCAGGTAACGGATTGGAGTCCTAATATGAAAGGTAACAAGTGAGTAGAAAGAACAAACCCCTCAATAATGGGTTAACACAATTAGCACCAAAGGAACCGATCCCTTTGCACTAAGAGCCGATCGAATAGCATCCACATTCAAGAGATTTGCTTCAAAGGGACTCTAAATTTAGATTTAAACCTTTGGACGGTATGACGTTTCCTTATTATACTCTTTCCTCATCAGGTAACCTAATGAAGTGGCATAACATAAACAGAAAGCAATTGGCTTGAAATGCATATCACCATCTCAAAGTGCGGATATGCACTCTGCACTGTATCCCGTCAGAACTCTGAACTCAAGTGCCATTGAGAAAAGGCTTGGTCAAGGTTAAAATTAAAGAATGTTGCTTGTTTCTCTCACCTCTACCCAAGCTAAATCCTCACCACAGATGTAATAACAGTTGCATGAAATACAGGGAAATTGGAAAGTGAACCGCCTTGTATATGATTCATTTCTTTTATCAATAAAGTCTGTGGGACAATTTTGGTTTCTCGAGGAAGAACATTGTAAGTTTGAATTATTTATAAATACCGTTGCATGCAATTAAACAAAGGGAAACATATTGTTAAAAAAAACACCTGACATTTTAAACTTTTAATCAAGAAGAAACCTCAAACCCACCAAATTTTAGCTGACCATTACCTATGTTGGGCTAGTGCATTAAGTTTAGACAGATGGCTTCATAATCACTTTGCCATGTCAGATGAGTGAATCATCAAAGAACTAACTTTTTCCACATTTAATCATAGGCATAGCGAAAAGGAGCTTCTAGGCTTTTCTGATTAGGCAGAAAGGCTTACTGAACAATATAAAAAAGTTTGTTATGTTGTTATTACTGCCAATTATTTAAGTGTGATTATCAATATTTTCCTTAAATAAAGTATGCATTGCTTTGTTGATATTTATTTCTATTTATTGTAATTAGAAAGAAAAACTTTGTTTGAAGCAATGTTGTAAAAAGTGTATCAGTGCCCGTATCGCACTGGGCACCGATATGGTGCAATTTTTTAATTTCTTCATAACCCCAAATAATAAGCATTAGGTAAAAGGTAAAGGTAGTTGTCAGTCTGTGACAAACACAAGAGCAGCAGCATTCCATCCAATGAAAAAATAATACACAATTAGGTGTATGGACAGAATGACATAGTTTTAAGATCGAAATCATATACAGCACAGAGATTACCTCAGTAATATCTTGGTTATTCAGGTTATCTCCATGGAATAATGACTAACAAAAATAAAAATATGGAATTTAATAGATGCATTAAGAAGCTATCTGCAAAACTAATTGCACCAGTTTGTGCATTAATGAATACTATGCCACTGAGCACTCTTTTGCTAAGCAATAGCAGCAACAAACCTGGGTGTCTAATTGTAGATATAAAGGTGGGGCTTGTTCCCATTTCTCTGCCATTTTCTGAATATCCTCAGAAGTAAACCCATGCATATTCCTAGCCGCACATCCCTACCTTGGTGTAAAGTTATAGCATGAAAAGACATAAATATCAGGCCCAATACATTTTAAAATTATACAATAGAACAATAAAAGTAGCAACCCAACAGAAACCACATTGAGACAAATGGATTTGAAGAGCAGGAAGAACCAACATATACAGCATTGAACTGTACCACAAAAGTTCAAAAGCTTTTGTTACTGCATCAAATTATGGGAAGCTTTCAGATCCAATAAATTTCCTGAATACAAATCTCAACCAGCATGAATCAGGAAGCCTCTATAAATATAAGACTAACAATATTGTAACGGCCACCCTCCATGGTTGGATATTATATGAGGTCTTTTTGTCTAAGATGACTTAATGCATTAGCACACATAGCCAGGTAACAGCTTCGTAACCTATCTTATCACAGGTTTGCTTGGCTGGCAGTATTCAAAAGTTCAAGACTCAAGACCAGGTAACGGGTCAAATATTTAAGGAAGATGACTTATTCTATGAGCCTCAACAACATCAATGAAAATTCTCGTGCATAGGAAAGCCATGTGACCTTCTAGATACCTTGTGCATGGTAGAATTTCATTTGATTTCAAAACAAACTGCTTCTTTGTAGAGTAAAAGTGGCACCAACTGTAGTGACCAAAACACGACAATAACCAACTGCTTGCAATTGACATGAGGATCGGATATCATGTTGAATAGAACTATTCAACTATCAGATATCATAACTCAAGCCAAGTAATTGGAGAATCATCGCAATAATTTTTCTGGCAACAAGGTATGTCCTAGCCTTTTGTGTCACCATCAAACACGTAGAACATAAACTGACTAGAGATCAAGAAGTGAGATAACTCACCAAAAAGTGGCACATGTATATGTATATGTACACACACACAACGTACTCACGCATACACAATATATATGAATCATTAGCCTTCAATCAGAGTTCATATTTGAAGTCCTCTATACACAACAAAGCTCATTCTTCCCATGCATTATCTTGATTTAGTTCCTTTTCATAAAATTTATGACACATGGGTGCCGGTGTAGGACATGGCATTTTTGAAAAATCTCAGGTGTGGGGACACTGACAGAATATGCCGGTGTAGGACATGGCATTTTTGAAAAATCTCAGGTGTGGGGACACTGACAGAATATATATATATATATATATATATATATGTATATGTATATATATATATATGTATGTATATATGTATATATGTATGTATATATGTATATATGTATGTATATATGTATATATGTATGTATATATGTATATATGTATGTATGTATGTATGTATGTATATGTATATATGTATGTATGTATGCATATGTATATATGTATGTATGTATGCATATGTATATATGTATGTATGTATGTATGTATGCATATGCATATATGTATGTATGTTTGTACATACACATATATGTAATTGCATGTGCATATACACATATCAAATACATAACTTATACTATTATAATATGAGGATCTTATCGACATATTATAACAAATGTTAGAACTATTTGTTTAAAATTTTATGAAATCACTTCTTCTCATGTTTCCTGTCTTTTCTCCCTCTCCTTTTTTCTTTCCCACTCTCTACACCTCTTTTTTCCTTTACCCGTTTTCTTTTTTTCTCCTCCTCCACTTGACACCTCACGGTCCTCACCTATTCCTTTTTTCTCCCCTCCCCAAGTCATACCCAAATAGCCCATCTCTCTCTCTCTCTCTCTCTCTCTCTCTCTCTCTCTCTCTCTCTCTCTCTCTCTCTCTCTCTCGTGTAAAGTCAGCAACGAGGGAGATTGCATGAGAGAGGTTCAGAGAAAGAGGCCACAGAAACTCAAAGATCCTAATGTTTAAGATTTATACTTTTCAACTAAAAAACCTAGACAAAATTGTTCATAAGCATGTTGCTTATGTTCATTTTAGGACTTTCTTGACCATGGTGCATTGGCTACATCCAACACCGTCAAGCTTTTAATGTGCTAAATCTGACAGCGTCCACAATCACATCTGAGTTGTACCCATGTTCAGGCAGATCCGACACCTTTTACGCATGTCCATGTTACGCAAAATAAAATGCATACAGCAAAAAGAGATTGACTCAGAAAGTCCCAAATCATCTTCTGGTATCTAGGTCGGTCTCGTACTGGACCAAAGAAACCCACTGGCAAAGTCAAAGTATCACCATATCTTCTAGTCTTGTAAACAAACATTGCCAACAAGCATATCAATACTGAGAATGTCATGAAGTAGGATAAGGCACCCATTTATTCTAGGGTTTAAGGTCATCGGAGTAATCTCCTAGACCTCAAGAATGTCATAAGGCATCAGCCTAATGCATTTATTGATTAGCAAACGTTGACAACAGCAGTAGGATATTTGCTAAAGTGAAGCCAGCAATATCATTGATCACCTTTGTTGCCTTCTGATCTGGGTGACCTTACACGCTTCATGCAAAGAATGAAAATCTTAACAGGCTGATGCACGTGATGCACCAAATTTTCCACCAGCCATACAAGGACCTGAAAACCACGGTTGACAATTGCTGCCTCCTTTGATGAAAACACATCTCCAAATCTATAACCAATGGCCAAAATGTCCACATGTAATAATTACTTCACAATCAAACAACTGTCCACACCTAGAAATAAATGACCTCAGAACCTCGTTGCATGTACCGACAACCAATGATTTGATAAAGCATCTTTAGGTTGTTTATTGCTACTAAGCACCCTCAATGTCATCACAACCTTTAATTCTGATCGTGATGGTTGCAAAATAAACCCTTTCACTTTTTCTCTTCCCTAAGTTAGCAAGTGAACGCCTACCTGGGACTAATGAGCATAATCTCACATTCAAAAGAAACTAAAAGTAAGAAAGTAGGATTGGTATTCAAAACAAATAAGGAACTCGTTTGCATATACATAAATATATACATATACGTAGATATACATAAATACATATATATATACATATACACACATACATATATATATATACATATACATATATATATATATATATACATATACATATATATATATACATATATATATACATATACATATATATACATATACATATATATACATATATATATATGTATATATATATATATGTATATATATATATGTATATGTATATATATATATATATATATATATATATATATATATCAATGGGACATAAGAGAGGAAGAAGAAGAGAATCGAAGAAAAGAGGTGTACAAAAGACAAGCATGAGCCATGAAGGAATACAAAGGGAAGAGAACAGACTAGCAGAGTGGAAAACAGAAAACTGGAAGAAATAAACCTTCTTATTATGCCATAATGCATAAGAAAAACCTATGTTATTAATAGCGGTTAGCGGGTTGTTAGCGGTCGACCATGATATAGTGGTAGCGAGGATATAGCAGATTTAGCAGTACACTTTTACTTACGATTAAAAAATTATATATATATATATATATAATGGATTCTCTAATTTCTAAAAAATATCAAGAAACACAACCGCTTCTTTAATAAATATGAATCAAACTAAATAAACAAATTCTACTTTTAACTTCTAAGGAAACAAACAATAAATTTCATATGGCACGTGCATATTGAATTGTTAACCTTAAATTAGAAAACAAAAACATAAATGTAACAAAGTTATTAAAAGCATTAAGCGAATAAATTAAAAGAAAAATATATATAATTGCTTATCTGCTCAAGTATGGTGAATATGGTCATATGATGTCACCAAGCCTAACCCCTTTCTTACTCTTCAGAGCATGTATGCATGTTACACATTTTGCTCCAGAATTGTCCACAACGAACAGTGAACATGAAAAACAGTTCACATATACTAATCAGAAATCATGTTGCCACAAAGAAAAAGGTTAAGGTACATATGTAGAAGCACGAATGCAGGTTTAGCGGATACCAGTAAGGTGCTTCAAGTTCAAAGTGTAAATAATTAGAGATGAAAAAAATGCACACACACAGTTAAACACTAGAATGTACCAGAAAGTCATATTACTCAAAAGTAGCACGCAACGATGATAATAGACATAGACAAGTTGCAGGTTACAACTTGCATTAGCTGCAACAGTGGTGTCCTGACCCCAATGTGAGAGACATGCACATTTAGGCAATTGAGCATGCATTGCACCCTGTGTCCTGACCCCAATGCATGTATAAGCCAAGCATGTGACATAATATGCCATTTGAAACATTAGGAGCCTCTTATCTCATTCAATGGTGAGTTCAAGTTCAACACTAAACTTTAGTTAGACACACTTATACATCCTTCACTCATATATTTAGAGGAAAAATCAAACTTTTTATCCACTACTTAAGAGAGTGTTTTCACATCATAACAATGAGACAGAGATGATCCATAAGTATGAACTGTATTTGCATCAAACAAATAATAAATTTTGTTAAGAAAAGGTAAGTAATGTAAAATGTTAAGATATATATGTGATGTCTGATGCAACAACCAATATTTGCCACAGAAAACGGTCAAAAGTGAAATACAAATTCATCGTGAACATACCTGGTGCACCAAAAGTTCATAATAGGGTATAATATAGGTCCTTGTTAAGATATGCAACAAGATGAGCATGATTCTAGCAATACCGCTTATAAAACACCGGAATAAGGAAATTGACAACTAGCACAGAATGAAATGAGAAATAAGACTGCAGATTATTGATCAATTGAATACGATCCAGTGGTAACATGACTTCATGAATTTACCCTATTGTCTTATTGGTAGCTCTATGGTAATTATGTAATTCAATGTGAACGCCAAGCTGGGATGCCAGATCTGAACGCTGAAGCAACATTAATTTATTCACGCATGACCTTGTAGTCTATATACTATTTATTTGTGAACTAACCTGACATTCGGATTTGGATTTCATGTAGACATCAACAAACGTAAGCTAATATTGATCTTATATTAGGCCAATGACTCACAGTTCAGTACCAGTCTGCCTTTTTCTCCAGCTAGATGTTGAATAATCTGGGCGTTCAGAAATCCATTTGGGTAATTGAATGTACTCCAACTAAGCGATTTTCCGGTGCAACAATCAATTGCTGTCCTTCCTACACTCGTTGACAATGAATTCCTTGCCGTTGTCAAGGTTCTTGATCTTACAAAAGTGATCGCCCAGACCCTCCTCTTCCTCCTCAAACTCTAACGAACATGACGATTCCTCTACCCTGCCGCTGCTAGACTGCCATCGGAGACGATGACCATTGCCCGTTGGCATCCTTCTATCAGCAAGAGAAGACGATAGAGGAGGAGTCTCAAGAACCGAATGCCGATGTGCCAGCTTGTGGGAGGAATGATAATTATCCGTAACTGCCACATCTTCTAGAAGATGAAAATCACTTCGTTACTAACTTTATGGCCGTGGAATGGAACAGAATATAAGTTGTTGGCGAAGACAATAGAAGCCAAGAAAATCATGAAAAACTCACCGAGATGGCGTTCCTGGATCCGATCGGTGGCAGCAACGTCACTGTCGGAGCTGGATATGACGATGCTGGAGGTGGCTACAGGAAAGATCTTGGAATCTTCGCCCGAGACGGATCTTGCAAAGTCCACTTGCAGTTGAGCCGAACTGGAATCGGTTGGGCTGGTTGAGCGTTGACGGTGAAGAAAGGTCCCATTAGATGTCGAATTCACAACCAGGGAGGAGGGAGACAACGAGGAGGAGGAGGAGGAAGAAGAAGGAGAATGGAGAGGGGAAAAAGAGAGGGATACGTCTATGCCGCTGTTCATTCTTAGGAGGCCTCTGTCGTCCGATTGAGAGAGAGAAGGGAAGCATTGCCGGGCAGTCCGATTGAAGAGGGAAAATACCAACGTTAGAGAAAGGCGGAGGTGGTGGTTGTGGCCGTCGGCATGCGTGTGGGTGGTGGTGGCTGTCAGCATCTGTCAGCAGAGAGAGCAGAGGCAAGGCCAGAAGCGTGAGAGAGGTATGTTTTATTTCATTTGGGTCCGGCCAAAATGTATTGCATGCTATTGATGATAATACGGGCGCTATAGCATTATTAGCGGCCCTAATTGCGCTCAAGAAGGTCTCCCGTTAACTTCTCCGGGCTAGCTATTGATGACAGAGAAAAACACAGAACAACATGCTTATCTCACCACCTAAGTCAGACTCAACCGAGGTGCTGGTTAGACAGAAAAAAAGCCTAGGCAA
Source organism: Brasenia schreberi (assembly GCA_036023115.1). Taxonomy (NCBI): domain Eukaryota; kingdom Viridiplantae; phylum Streptophyta; class Magnoliopsida; order Nymphaeales; family Cabombaceae; genus Brasenia; species Brasenia schreberi. Next base: position 15,677,396 of record JAYKKT010000064.1, read on the forward strand.
CTAGGCCGCCTACCTACACTTCTGAGGGCACCTAGTCACACCTGCTAAGCCAACTTTTCATAAATTTTGTTCTTCATTCAATTATGGTTTTGGTACATGGCAGTTAGCATCCCACTTCAGTTTTTCTAAAAAGAAATAGAATATTGTGGATTTGATAAATCTTGCAACCAATAAAATAGTATCTGATTCTTCAACCTACCTAAAGCATAAAATGTTGCAAAAAAAAAAATTTGACATAAAAAAAAGAGTAAAAACTAACAGTAATATCTCTGTAGGCAGCCTCAAGAATGTAAACTTCAAGCCTGACCTCTGCCACATTTTAGAAAGAAAATAAGATAAGCATCAAAAGTAATGGAAAACCATATAGAACAATGTGGCAATGCAAAACAAACCTAAAAAGCCTTCACAACAGAACAGAAGAGATGGCATGTTGATTAGACAACCACAATATAACTATACATATACATACACATAATATATATAGACACACACAAACTAACATAGAAATTACATGCAATAACAAGATAACAATTAAGAAGTGGAGTATCAAGAACTATAATACCAATAATGAGAAGGCAAGGAGAAGATAACATAACCATGTAACTGATAATACTCATAGATTCAGTGCTAGTTACAGGATTTAATACGACAATCCAGGTGTCTCCATCTACTATTGTAGGAGGCCTAACATACATTTTGAGCTTGGGGGTCTGAGAATCAATGGTTTGAGCTGTCTATCAGTTACATCAAACAACCTTCATAACAAGAAGTTATGGTACTTTGACATGAGCTCTGACAGTATTTTTGTTAAGAGAACTGCACCTCAAACAAGATAACCTAGCACCTGATGAAGCTGCTTTAATTGACTCCAATTTCATTCACCAATTGACCGTTTTTTGTTCATTCAATACGAATATCAGGAATTAACAAGAATGGATGCATTTTACTCAAGTTTTATTAACCAAAGAGATCTTCAAGAACAAAAATTTGAGGATCTCCAAATTCTCCTTCATTACTAGGTAATCAAGTGGGAAATGCGCAATCACAGATCAACATACACACAAACATTTGTCTCTGTAACAGATAGATAGATAGATAGATAGATAGCAAAAGCTCATGACATGCTCAGTTTCCATTTCCTTTTTTCCTGAGAGATACTTCATATGGATGTGGTTGGATTCAGCGCATAGAAATCATCTCCATGCAGTTCCAAGATAACCAGTATATAAAAGGATTAGCATTAGGTTACCGGAGGGAAAAAACTGAATCAGCAAATTTTTGTAACACTACTTGTAGGAACTAATTAAGAAGATCAAAGCTTCAAGAGAGAGTGCTGATGCTGAAACTCATCAAACAGCCAGAAAGTTCTACAAGATGCTATTCCTCCATATAATGCTCTTGTATCAGATTCACATGCAGATAAAAGCACATACAGGATGCAACACAGACACACCGCTGACCAACATTTCCACACGTCAAACATATTTGACAAACTAAATGGTGCTATTGTTTTAAGCATTGGGAGGACCTTTACACCTGATAGGTAATAATGAAACAGGAAACAAACTTGCTCAAAAATCAAAGACATGTTACAGATTTGGCTTATGGTAATAGAACCTCCACGTTTAACTAGGTACAGCTGGAAAAAGCTAAAAGGGAAAAGAAAAGGCACAAAGAAAACATCAATTCTCAAGGACATTGAAAATAGGTTCAAGAGTCAGAAGTCAACTAGAAACAAAATCCATGCATGCAGTAGTGCAGTATATTCACACACACAAAGACGAGACAAACTCTTGTTTTTCATCAAATTCTCATTCTGAGGTAAACCTGAGACTCAGTATCACAAGACGAGACAAGCTCGAACTAGAACCACGTACAAGATTTGAAGAACTACATTGGGACATATTTTTAAGCACTACCGGTTCCGATTCTGAACCTTGTTAGACATTTTAGATAATGGAGAATGCCAAAGAATGAAAGGTACACCATCACAGTTTGCAGCTAGAATCTAGATTATCAAGGTTGTTCTTCAAAGTTATGCTAATAGCGGAGAACCATGTTAATTGAGGATCTCCACATAAAGTGATGGGATGTTCATAGACCATGTTAAATCACTAAGGTTGAAAATATTCCTTCAAAAGCATGGTCTATTAGTGGCTTTCAGCTCTACATTAAGATGAGCAGCCAGCAGTAAGTTGGACTCGCTTCTACAGCATAAAGTACACAATCTGAATCAGAACATGGTTGATTTCTGTTTCTTAAAGATACCAGAATGGAAACCAGAAACCTCAACCCATACATAAGAAGTGCTGAGAGTACTAAACCTCGATCCAACAAGACAACATCCACTGAAAAACCCAAGTAACATAGGCCTGCTCTATTTCTTGCCCAAAGGAACCAAAAGAAACGAAACGAAAATGGCATACAAGTACTCACTGAGTTTATGAAAATAGAGAATAAGGGTATACCTTTGCAACTGCCCAAAATTGAGCAAAATCAGCTACCCGCAGATTGCGGTCATCCACTAAGACAAGTACACATGCCACCAACAAATGGGTCAATAGTCGAACCAGACTGCATCTGTAGTTAGTGAAAGTGAAGCAGCGTGTGCATACCGCAGTTTGCTATCCTAAACCATGCTAGAAGCACTTAACTTACCAACCAAGGGAAATAGCTAGAAACATGAAAAATATACCATGATTTCTTCATCTGCCTCTACATATAAGCACAATAATTCATCCCTTACAAACATGAGCTACAAAAGACACTGATATATATTAAAAGCAATTGACTAGTCAATGGGATTGACTAACAACAAGCATAATATAAAGTTTAGAATTCAGATACGAAGAAATTATAGAGAACAAGAAATACAGGGAAACTGATAGAAAGTGAAACAACAAAGTAATTTCAACCATGGCAATTTATGTATGTAATGAACAAAGAACATTAAAGAAATCATCAAGAACCTACTCGCAAAAACAAATTTTTGAAGTGCAAACCAAAAATTGAGATTTAAGAAAGAACATTCTGTTGTGTTGTGGCCATTCTCGGCTCATCCAGCATACGTAACGGCTAGACTTTCATCCAGACCATTACCTGTATCTTGGATAAGGAAGGATCATAACAGCCAGAGGACGTTACCGGACTTTACGATAATGCTCTGGATAACGCTCCAGATGAGGGAAGCATGTTGCTCTATATAAACAGAGCAGCATATATAGAAAAATATAGAAAGAGAAAAATCAAATCGAGTTCCTCTCCCGAGAAACCCCTATGTGGAAACCTCAAACAAATCCACAAACATTCTGCTACAGACTCTCCAGGCGAAGAGAAGCTCTCGACCAGAATCAAACAGAAGCACAGGCCGGAAGCAAGCCAGCATCCAACATTTGGTATCAGAGCCTCGTCATCGACCCTGCAAAAAAAATATTGCTCAGGTAAAGGGCTTACAAAAGAAGAGAGAAAAAAAAGAGAAGAAAAGAAAGAAAAAAGGGAAAAGGAAGGGAAAGAGGAGGCACCAAACGGAAGAAATCGCGGACAGGCCAGAGCTACCCATGGCAAGAAGGCAGGGTAGGTCAGAACAGGTTGGAGCGCCCTCGGCCTAAAGACAGGCAAGCCAGAACCACCAAGAGCCTGAAGGCAGGCCAAAACTGCAACGGCCTAAAGGCGAGCAAGCAAGAACTGGCCAGAACTGTCATAGAGCGGACTACAAAAAAAGAAAAAAAAACAGGAATCACGGCAGAGCTGTCGGCCGCCTCTCTGTGTGTCTCCCTCTCTCCCTTTCCATCGCAAAAAGCAGGGGAACACCGATCGACAAACACCCGATCGCCCTCTCCCTCTCCCTCTCTATCTCTTTCTCTCTCCTCCTTTTATATCAGCACAGAAATCGTAGGCCGAAACCGACAGTCTCCTGAAACCGCCCACGGTTTTGGAAAACCGCTAGCAGTTTCTAAAAAACCGCCTCGGCAACAGACTAAAATGTTTGTTCTACCCCGACCAGTTTTTAGTATTTACGGTTTTGCCACTATGCAAAATTATGAAACTGTCGAGATATTTTTAGGTAAAAAGATTGTTTTGCCCTTACTGTGCAAAAAGTCATATTTGCCCTTTGACAGTTTATAAAAATTACAAAATATCGGGTTGTCATTTTACATTTATGCCCTTCCCGATTAAGATAACTTCAGTTCTGCCATTTAGTTAAAAGATAGGATTGCCCCTATACTTTTAAAATAATTACAAATTCGGTCTAAGTGTTAAAATTATAGTTTTAACCCTGATCAGTTACGAATTTTACAGAAATACTAAAGAGTAATTTTACAAGTCTGTCCTTAGGTTTTTTTAAAATTTCAAAAGTCGATAGATAGTTAAAGTTACGATTTTACCCTTGGTATTATTGAAAAGGAAAAAAAATTTAAGGCAGAAATTCTTTGGAAAAAATTACGAGTTTATCCCAAGTTGTTTATGGAGTTGTCATTGGTTTGCTTTCGTGATATTATGCATTGTTGTAACATGATTCTTGCTATATGTGCTCTTTGTTTCCTTTTTAGACCGTTTAATTGTTATTATTGCCAAACACATAAAAATGAGCTCTAGAATATGTGTCTGAGTTGGAAAAAACTAAGAAGTTGAATGGTCTTAACTTCTAAACATGGAAAATGAGAATCCCACTCGCCCTAACACTTGAAGGTGTTGAGTATGTGTTGAAGGAAACTATGCGTCCACCACCTCCAAACACAACTAAGCAACAAGTAGAAATGTATAAAACATTTCTAAAAGATGACACTATAGCAAGGACAATCATGTTGACCTGCATGGAGGATGACTTGATTAGGGTCTTCGAAGAATACGAAATCGCTAAAGAGTTGTTTAACTCAATAACAGCCAAATATGACACAAGTGTCAAATTACATGTGAAGTTGCTACTACAAAAGTACAACTCCTTCAGAATGAAAGAAGGAGATAATGTAGTAGAGCATGTAAATCATATGTTGGTAATGGCTAGAGACTTAGTCGTAGCAAAATAAGTAATTTCGGAACCGATGCAGTTATTAACGATATTAAACAGTCTACCCCCTTCATAGAACATGGTCATCATTGCCATCAAATTAGGGCCTAAAATTAACCTTTCTGAGTTGCACCTGAAACTAGCAATATAGTAAGAACACATGGTCAAAAACAAGAAATAAAAGTTTCTAGTGGTAAAAGATGAGATAGGGTATAGCTCCAAAACCAACCAGAAGGAAAATAAACCAAACAAGAAGTTTGACAAGAATAACAAGAAGGTGGTCAAAATTTTAAGAAATCTCAGGAAACCACTTCTCGGGTCAAGTGTTTCAACTGCGAAAAGATGGGACACTACAAAAGGGACTGCCACAACAAGAAAGGTGGAGGAAACAACCCACAGTGCGGACAGTCGAAGAAGTAGGATATAATCTGCATAATTTCAGAGTGCTTGTATATGGACCGCCCGGTGACAGGTTGGTGGATAGACTCTGAAGCTACTAGATACATCTCGAAGACCAAGGAAGGAGCAATGGATCTGAAGGAATACAAACTTGGGGAACATCGAGTCCATATGAGAAATAATACTTTTTCAGATGTTTTGGGTATTGGGTCCTTCAGAATATTTGTTCAAGGCAAACCAATTGTATTGACTGATGTATTAATTGTGCCATCTATAAGGCATAATTTGGTCTCGGTCCCTACTTTGGTAAAGAAAGGTTTTGAGGTTAGGTTTATCTCTAACAAGGTGACTGTGGGAAAGCATGTGAGAATATTATTCTCTGGGGAATTCGATGTAGAACATGGACTGTTTAAGTTTTGTGATAATGAAATTGGTACTTCTTTTGCTTATATTGAGAGTGCCTTTACTGTTGATGTGAATATGTGGCATAAATGTCTCGGGCATATAAGTCTGAAAAAGTTGAGGAAATTATCCAACTTTGACTTATTATCTGGATTTGAGGAAAATACTTTCAACAAGTGCGAAGCTTATATACAAGGAAAAATGTCAAGAAAAGTTTTTACCAAGGAATCAACAAGGGCAACAACCCTGTTGGAGATTATTCACACGGATTTATGTGGGCCTTTTAGAGTAAAGTCACATCGTGAAAAAGGTTATTTTATAACCTTTATCGATGATTACTCTAGATATATGTATTTATATCTTTTGGCACATAAATGTGAGGCACTTGATGCTTTTAAAGAATATAAGCAAGAACTGGAAAACCAATTAGAGCATTCGATCAAAGTCTTAAGATCAGACAGAGGTGGTGAATATACCTCGCCAGAATTCTTAGAATTCTGTAAAGACTTTGGTATTGCAAAGCAAAATATAATGCCTAGGACACCTCAATAAAATAGTGTAGCTGAGAGATACAATAGAACCTTGCTGAATATGACAAGGTCTATGTTGATCGTTGCCTCTCTACCAAAGGTATTTTGGAGAGAAGCAGTAAGTACAACGGTTTACATACTCAATAGAGTACTGTGTAAAGTTGTATTCACTATACCATATGAGATATGGTTTGGAAGAAAACCCAGCCTAGTCAGGAGGTAGGGATTTGTTGCACATGTAAAGATCATTGATTTGTCTAGAGACAAGCTAGACAGTAGGTCCTTAAGATGTATATTCATTAGATATCTGAAAGGTTCAAAAGGATATCAGTTTTATCATAAGGACCACAGACTCATTGAAAGCATAGATGTTGAATTCTTAGAAGATATTAATAATGACATCCTGAAAAACAATGATGAATGTGTTAATGATTTGGTAGATTTAGACCAATTATCTTTTGAGCCCATTCAAGATCTTTCTGAGACTACCGAAACCTTAAGTGGACATAAAAGGCCAAGAGTAACTTTGTCCTACTTAAAGGATTATCACACTTACAGAAGAAGTGTGTAATTCGATGGATTTAGATAAGTTGATTGATAACTTGACTTATCAGCAAGCTATGTACTCATCAGAAGCATCAAACTGGGGGAAAGCCATGGATGAGGAAATTGAATCCATTGAGAAAAACCAAGTGTGGGAATTGACTGATTTGCCAAAATGAAGGAAAGCTATAGGCTGTAAATGGGTTCTGAAAAAGAAATATAAGGTCGATGGTACAATCGATAAGTTTAAAGCGAGGTTGGTTGCAAAGGGTTTTTTGCAAAAAGAGGGAATAAATTATGTTTAGACATATTCTCCGGTTGCAAAATTTGTATCCATATGTATAATCTTGGCAATATCTGAATATTATGATTTAGATTTACATCAGTTAGATGTAAAGACAGCTTTTCTAAATGGAGATTTAGAAGAAATCATATACATACAACAATCCGAAGGATTTGTGGTTGAAGGACAAGAAAATAAAGTATACAGGTTGAGAAAATCCCTATATGGACTGAAACAGTCACCTCGCCAATGGTATTTGACTTTTCAAAATGTCATTATAGAACTTGGGTTTGTGGCTAATAAACTTGATCACTGTGTATATGTCTGGAACAGTGGGAGCTACTTTTCATCCTATTGTTATATGTAGATGATATTTTCTTAACTGAACACGATAATGAGATGATTGTCAAAACTAAGTCATGGTTGAACTCCAAGTTTGAAATGAAGGATATGGGGGAAGCATCCTATATCCTCGAAATAAAGATCTCTCGAGATAGAGAATCTAGACTCTTATGCCTCAATTAGGAGAGATATATTGACTATATCCTCAAGAAGTTTAAAATGGGTGAATGCAAGTCTGTTGATACACCTGTTGCAAAAGGGGTCAAATTAAGTAAGGTTGATTATTCCGATGAAGGAGACGATAAGCCTAATGTTCCTTATGCACAAGCTATTGGTAGCTTGATGTATGCTATGTTGTGTACAAGACCTGATATCAGCTTTGCTGTTGGTCTTATAAGTAGATATCAAAGTAATCCTGGTTGGCAGCATTGGGTAGCTGTGAAAATGATTTTAAGATATCTGAAAGGAACAAAAGACTTGAAACTGTATTTTCAAGCAGATGAACTAAAAGTGGTAGGATACTCAAACATTGACTTTACTAGAAGCAAAGATGACATCAAATCAACCTCAAGACAAATATTCTTATTTGGAGGTGTTGTTGTTTCTTGTGCATGTAAGAAGCAGGATTGTGTAGCATTGCATACACAGAAAGTTGAGTATGTAGCTTGCTGTATGGCTGCAACGAGTGCTATCTGAATAAGCCGTTTCATAAGAGATTTGAAGTTAGAAATAACCGACGAGCCGGTTGTTATTTACTGTGATAACAATACAATAATTACTCTTATCAAGAGTGGAGCTGATTGCTAAAAAAGCAAGCATATAATGGTGAAATACCACTATGTTCATGATATGGTTATGAGAAAGGAAATATCCATCTCATATATACCAACAAATGATATGTTGGCAGACCCCTTGACAAAAGGCATAACAGAGGAACTTTTCTCAAAACATGTTACAAACATGAGTTTGAGGTATATTTGATTATTGTGTAGGAAAATAACCACACAATGGATAAAAGTATTGTATAGGTAAACAACCATACAACGGATAAATTGTTGTGAAGGAAAATAACTATACAACGGGTATCGATTGCAATAGCAATCATGAAAAGATAGTACTAGGTGAAACCCTATAAGAGTGGGAGGAAACCAGTATGTCTAAACACTTGGCTTGAATGGCTAAGTGGGAGATGATGTGTTGTGGCCATTCTCGGCTCATCCAGTACACGTAACGACTAGACTGGTTATCCAAACCGTTACGTGTATCTTGGATAAGGAAGGATCATAACTGCCAGAGAAGAGGAGGAAAATGCTCTTCTCCTTACGGTAACGCTTTGGATAATGCTCCAGACCAGGAAAGCTAGAGGAGGAAAATCCGAGAAGAGGGAGGAGCATGCTGCTCTATATAAACAGAGCAGCATATATAGAAAAATATAGAAAAAGAAAAATCAAACTGAGTTCATCTCCTGGGAAACCCCTGTGTGGAAACCTCAAACAAATCCACAAACATAAAGCTGCAAACTCTCCAAGCGAACATAAGCTCTTGGTTGGAATCAAACAGAAGCACAGGCCGAAAGCAAGCCATCATCCAACACATTCACCTTAACTTTGGTAACTGTGACCAAATAACCATACCAATTACAAATTTGAAGATTCCATCCTCTATCATCTTCTTAAAAGCTTTCAACATGCTTGCACGATAGACCTACATAAAATAATAGACAACAATTTGAAAGCCACAATTGTATGATTAGGTTACCAACATAAGTTGTGTTTTCTCCATCATCATAATAACACATAAGGAGGTAACATGATGCTTAATAATTAACACGGAACTCAACTCAAAATTCACATGCATCAGATGAAATTTAGATACCTCAGAGCAAGGCATGTACTAACAGTTTACACATGCATAGGATGCTAACCAACACAAAAACCAAGCCATTTCCCACATTAAGTATAGTCAGCTACATCAATTCTTAATCGTGATCCAACTTGACCTCGTGTTGTATTAGCATGTACTAATGCTCCAAAAAAGCAAGATCATTTTCCTTCAAACACTTTAAAGGACTTTCTCTCCCTCTGTTAAAGTATATCATTTAATTTCTCACATATTTGGCCATTCATGAAGCCTCATTCATCTCCAAATGTCCAAACCACCTCAAACGTGTCTCTGGTTTTATTTTCTATTGGTGTTACACCAACTCTATCCCTAACAACCTCATTTTAAACTGAGCCTTTCTTTGTGTGTCCACAAACCCATCTCAACATCTTAAGTTTTGAGACAGTTTGAAAGATATTTCTTGTTATACGACATTCCTAATAGTTCTCTCCATTTTAATCTAAACAACAACAACTAAGCCTTTGTTAAATGTAATAGGTGGCACAGGCCATTAGGGCCCGTGCAGTCTCTATGTATGACACGGGCCACTAGGGCTCGCGCTGCCATAGCCGTTGGAGGCCAACGGCATGCTGGCCGGCCAGCCTTTGCTGCTCTTTTCTTCTCTCCTTGCTGTGTACAAACCTCTGTATATACTCTGTCTTCATATTAATAAAATATATTGTCCAATACAACTTTTGATTTGTTGTTTATCTCTCTTGACTCTTGCATTCTTGACTTGAGACATCCATTGTTGGATAGTTTGATATCTTGGTGTTTTGATGATTTGCAACTTAGACGATTCAACATTCGGTTATCAACAAATATTTACATGGTATTAGAGCCTCATTTTAACGAAATTAAGCACATTGAGAGTCATGCCAACTTTGAGAAATCTACAACTCTTATTTTTTGATATTGCGAAGTTTAAGGTAACTTTAGAAAATGTGTTTGTTTTGAAAATTGAAGGAAACGAATGAAGTTTTCAATTGATTACGTTGTCTTCATGGAAATTTTAGAATTTCTTGTAAATTTAGTATTTTCTTGAATCTTGCTAGTATAACATTGTGTTTGGATGTGTTCACTTATAAAATTCTCCCAAACATTTCTTGACTTTGGATAATTTTGGATGTGTTCGTTATGAAAATATCAATTATAACTTTTCTTAGTAATATATGATTATGGTTTTTGGTATATATGCTTGTTGTGATTTTGAACTTGATCTTGTGATTTTAATTAATGATCCTTGACTAAAAGAAATTTTTGGCCATGTTTGATATGTTCAAAACATTTGAAAACTTAGTTGTTTTTGTTAAAACATCTTAGATGCTCAAAGACATGAGTTAGGCTAGTGTATTTGACACTCTCGTTTTTCAAAAGTTGTGTAGTATCATTGTCTTTAGTTATTGATCCATGTCTTGCCCTTAATGAGTTTGTTGTATTTTGAAGAAGATGATAGATTAGCTCATTCGCGTTGCATTGCTTCATTCTCAAATTCTCATTTTGTTGGTTCATAGATAATAGTTCGGTTACCCATACCTTTGTTTTCTGTAGAAATTTGCTTTCGTTTGATGGTTTGGATAATTGCATTTGTTTGCTTTATTGAGATACCTATAACATCTAAAGTTCTAATATGGAAAACCATAAACTTAATGATATTTCTTTTGCTATGAATCTTGATAGTCGTTGTTCCTTGAAATTTTTAGTTCATGGTTGTTATGAGAACATTATGTGGTCTATTTTTGGATTAAGGACGGTTTATTGGTTTATCTCCCCTTTCTACGATAAATCCTAATTTGTTTTAGTGCAAATATGGTTCCATAAGATTTCTTGAAGCATGTTTATTAGAAAAATTCTGAAATGGTCATTGAATAATTACTTGGATTTTGAAGAAATCACTGTGTTTTGATCTTTTAGGTCCCTTATATTCAGTGCTAATTGTTCTTTGTTGATTGTGACTGTCTATTTGTCAGTGTGTTCTGTGTTTTTGGTATCTTTCTTTTATAATTTTTGGGTCTATAAACACCCAAAATTGTTTTATGAAAATTTTCATCTTTTAGAAAATGGGTTATTTTTGGCAGCTTTATATTTTCAAATAAAGATACATCAAATGAACTCGTTTTGTCATCAAAATTTTCTAACAACCTCAATATGATAATATACTACATCTCTTTCAGAAAAATTCAAATTTCGACAAAATTTTATGAAAATGACTATTTTGCCCTCAAGACCAAATTGGCGAGATTCTGCCCTTGTAATGATTGCCTTCTAAAAAAAATTGATTTCAAACAATTTTTCTTTAAAGAAACAAATGAAAAGAAAAGTATTGGGAATAAAGCCCAGTGCTTTCTAAAAATAGTATTTGAAGACTTCGTCAAATTTTATGTTTCCAAATATAAAAATGTTTTCTTTAAAAAATGTTTGGAACTTGCCATATGTGAAATTTGGACTGGAAGGAGGCAAATTTCTTGGAAAGTGGAGATGGCAGGGACCAAAAAGGCAATAATCGAGCACTTGCCAATTTCGGCATTGTTGGGCAAGGTAACCTGTCATTTTTAGTTTTAGGTATTAGAAGAGAAAGTCGGTGTCTAGAAAGGAAGGTCGGCGTCAAGAAAGGAAAGCCGACATTCATAAGGAAGGCTGACTTTCAAAGAGAGAAAGTCGTTATCATCCGAGAGAAAGGAAAGCGGTGCATGATTTGGCAAGTTGTGATGCTCAATTTGGTAAGTCACCAAGCCGTACTCACTTCAATATAGAAGGAAGGTGACTTTCCATACCTAGCCCAGTCATCAAGCTACTAAGGGCTGACCGATTTCATCGTGGCTTACTTACCAAGATTGATGGATGCCAACATAGAAAGAAGCCCAACCAATTCAGCAAATGGCCTTTTTAAAACCTTGGCCTGATTTGGTAGCCATAAAGGATATCATACCATTCAAGTTGCAACCGACCTCAACATGAAAAAGTTAGGCAGCTCCAACAACTTACCAAGTGCGGTTTATTTTAATATGGAAGGAAGCAGATACGTTGAATCCAGCCACATACAATGGCCACTTACCATATCTTGCCAGTTGAACCATGCAAGCAAGTCGAATGGAAGACTGGTGGGTAGGTCAGGGATCCGTCAGAGGAGGAACTTCTAGATTCGCCCCATGGTAGTTTCACAAAGGTTGAAATTTATCAGCCAAGAAGCAGGTCTCTGAATGAGTATCAATTGCGGTGCAGGTTGAAGGACATTTATTTTCCTTATATTCAGCCTTACTTTGGAATGTATGGATATGGCGGATTTGTGGCATCGATGCATTTTGGAAGGTGCATGTTGAACATTGCAGTGCTTACCTACTGTTTATGACGATCTTACATGCATTGAAGTGCATTTTCTGCATTTGTCTTAGTTGTGCACAAGTTGCTTCCAAGACAAATATGTGCAATAAGGTGTTCACCTTATCATTTTCTAGAGATGCATTACTTAAAGGTTCTGGTTCGGAACCAACTTGGATGGCCACATTCTAACTAAACCCACCTGGCCGAACCCACTTGATTGAGCCCGTTTTGAATGAACCTACTTGCCAAAAGACAACCAAAGGACCAATTTGGAAGGCCATGTATAACACTTCACTTGCCTTAAACGAATGAGACAAATTTTGTCAAGAATGACCAGCATTCACTTGCCAAAATGTTGCCATTTTCAATAAGACAACTTGCCTTATGAAAATTTTCAGCAAACAGGCATCCCTTGGCCTATAAAACGGGCCTCAAAGTTCTGCAAACCATCAATCCGAGTTTCGCAAATCATTCAGCAAGAGGGAGAGAAAGAAAAAAGGTTGTTGCCCACCGCCAACCACCAGTTGCAGATCATCCTCCACCTTCTATCACAGGTTCTTTCTTGCTTCAATCATCTCCTTTTTCAGTAAATATTATGTGCTTGTAATTAAGGAGCTTAAGTCTCCATGAAGATGTATTGATTTAGATTCACAGGCTGCCCCATCCTTCTTGCATGCGGTCTTCGTTATATACTTTGATATTGATTCTTTCGACTCCATAACACAACTTAAGATCATGAACCTCTTAATCTCCCTATACTCACATGATAATTAGGATTTAGTTTGTTATTTTATGGCTATAGATTTGATTTTAATTCGGATTAAAACAAGAGCACAATTCTGAAAATCTAAAACCTGTTTTTCTGCACTCTACACACGTTCAGAAAATAATTTATCTTTTACCATTACTTGCTCCAAATATGTCAAAATTTTGCACATCTGATCTAGACATATATACACGTGTGATAAAATTTTCGAGAATTTTGGGCTTGTTAAACATCATTAATAAAATCAGAAAATTTTTATAAAAATCAGAATAGATTCTAGAAAACCAAAAGTTCCTGTGACAAAGGTTGGGTTATTCCTAAATATCTTTATGCAGAGTGAACCAAATTTATTGAAAATAGTCTCGTTGGAAAGCAGAAATCCGTATCTTTCCAATTTCATAGAAATCGGAGGTCTGATCATAAAAATACAGTAGTTTTCTAAACCTCTGATTTTCTGGTATAGATTTATCTTGAATGTCTCAGTGAGGTCTGTTTCAGGATTTAATTACATGAATATATAGCATACAAAATAAAAATAAAAATATTTTATGAAATTGTACATGAAATTTTATCCTCTGTAAAATTTTCAAAATTTTTGAAAACTCGAAAATATGTCAAAAAAATTAGAAACAAGCCTCTAAAAACAGAATCAGTTTCTGTTTTTCAAGACTTGAAATATTTCTAAGTGAAGAACCAAAATTACGATTTTATCAAGCTTTTGAAGTTAGAATCTTGTTTTTTTGAAAACTTATTGGATCTCGAACGATTTCCAAAGCGTCTAGGCCGACTCTTGAGCATCGGTTCAAGAAGGCATACATCGATAAAAGTTCACTTGTCCACAATCACTATACGAAGTCAGAAATCGATCTTTGCTAGTTTGAGCAAACTAGTTGGCACGCTCGCACACACGACATAGTTCGAGAATTTCATTTCAAATCTTCACATAGGTTTCAAAATAAAAATTCACATCTACAAATTTGACATGCCCGATGAGATTTGAGTCTTTGAAAATTATTTGATCTGGTCTTATTTTTCCAAAACCAATTTTAATATTCAAATCATGATTTTAATCTTCTATCTTTTCAAATTCTTTGTTTTGAGTTCAAATTCTAGTAACTCAATAATGTCGTGTTTGGATGAGTCATTTGAAAATATGTCAAGGAAGGCTTCATCAAATTTTCAAAATCGGTTTTCCGAAACCTCAAAGAAATCTTCTAAAACTTGAGAAGAAGAAATTACCTTTTTGAAGAGGAGAGCAATACAAGTTAAAAGAGAAATTGAGGCCCTAGAGGCCAAGATATATCGTTCCCATGAAAAATCATCTCGGGTATATAGGGAGAAGAGACATACCCAAAAAACCAAACCAAGGCCAAAATCCGAGGAAGGATATGAGGCCACAGATGAAGCAAGTGTTCAGATCAAATCGTCTAACCTTTCTAATCATACAAACACCGCTTTGTTTATAGAAAAACCAAAAAAGTTATTTATTTCAAAACATAAAAAAAATCTAGAAAATTTTCAAAAATCAAAAAGATTTCAAAAAGTTAAAATTAAAAAAATTAGAAAGGAAGAAAAAGTTTACATCCCTAAGCGCACAAGTGGAGTGGGGCATGAAATTCACTTCACTCAAATCCCTCCAAAATTTGCAAAATTAGTTGCTCTGATGGGTTCCATTCACATGAGCATCATTTCATACACAAAGGAGAATGAGTGTTGTACACACATAGGCTTGGAGGATAAAATCCAAGACCTCAAAAAGCAACGGAAGCTCGAAGCCATGCATGAGCTACAACACCCTTACGATGCCTGCAAGAAAGCTTGCTCTCACCATGAAAAGGTAGACAAGCTCGAAAAAGGTATAGCTGAAACTCATTTCTCTAAAAACTCTCAATTCAATCCTCCTCTTTGTTGTGTAGGACCGGTATATCATTCATATTCAAATGACACTCATGCACCCACAACCCCACCAAATGTGCCGAAGGATGTGAATTTTCAAAGTGCGGCAAATGTCCAACACCAACAAAAAGAATTTCAAAATAAAATAAATAAAATAAAATTCAAAACTTGATAGACATGGTTATCCCTAGGGCATGCATCGACATCCTAGGTACACCTAACCCTGTCGTGTATAAACAAATCTTTTTGAGCTTAGGTTTGCATTCTGAACCCAAGCCTACAGTCATAATTTCCCCAAACATCCACAAACCCACCAAGGCATCGACTATGGTTTCCCTTGGAATCCTTTTCTCTCCTTTGTGCAAGGGATCACACATGCTCTCCCTTTGCATCCAAATAAACACAAACTGTCAACCCCTAGGGGCACATTGGGTTGCACCTAGGATCCATCCTCCCATTGCCAAGATCATCCACCTCTTAGGAGAACCAGAATCGACGCACCCCAAACCATCTAGGGTCACATGTACCCTAGAGGAAACTAAGTCAAACCTTTCCACCCCTAGAGCCATACACCTCCTAGGTACATCTAAAAAAACTCAGGTGTATAACCATGCTATAGCCGATACACTATTATAAGGCCATCCCCTTTATCAAGATTTTTCGAAACTCAAAAGGCCTTGGAATATGTTACTGTAAACACCCAAAATTTTCATGTTTTTCAAAACTCCTAAATTCCAAAAAGCCAAATTCGAGACCAAATCAAACATCAAAAAGTCCTAAAAAGTAGGACATCGGCCGATTAAAGAAGCTGGGAAAAACCCAGGCTAAAATCAGGTCGTCGAGAAACCGGAGCCCGCTCGAAAACCGTCCGTTTCATACACCAAAAAGGGACTCAAAAGAAGTTTGGATTGGATCTGGACAAAAAAAATCCATATTCAGGTCCATTTGAAGATTGGATTGGTTTGGATCTTAGGATCCAAACCCAATCCAAAGAACCACCCTTGACCTATAAATAGGCCCAAGGGGGTTCACGTGAAACAAGTTTGGAGAATTGGGAACTTGGGGAAAGGAAGAGAGAGAGGGAGTGAAAGTTAACAAAGGTGGGCTTGACCTTGTTGGCTTGACCTAGGGCTAGTGGGTTGTAACCTTGTGGGCTTGACCTAGGGGGTGGGATGCAACTAAGAAAGCTTGACTTGGGCTAGGTGGCTGCAACAAAGGAGGACTAGCTCAAACCAAGGTTCACGTGGGATTCCAGTCAACAAGTCAACAAAAGGTGGGCTTGATCAAGAGAAGAAGGATGGCTCAAGGAAGTGATTCACGTGGATTTCAAGTCAAGGAAGGTCAAAGGTGGCTAGGCTTGGCTTGAGGTAAGTGCCTAAACCTAGTGGGATGACCTTGGGCTGGCTTGGACTTGGCCAAAACCACACCCATTTTTACCACCTGGCTACAACCTTGAACACCCTCTTTGACTGCACCCGACTACACCTTGAACCGACCTACCTTGGTTGGCTCGACTTGGCTGAACATGAACCACCTTTGACTTGGCTGAACCCACCTAGCTCACCCTTTGACCTGGTGTTGGCCAAACCATTTGTGGCCAACCTACCTTGGACCAGCCCTTGAATCGACCTACCTTGGCTGGCTCGACTTGGCTGAACATGAACCGCCTTTGACTTGGCTGAACCCACCTAGCTCATGGCTGAACCCAGCTGAACCTGGCTGAACATTGGGCTGACTGCACCACTTGGTTGACCTACCTTGCACCCTTTGATTTGTTGTTGACTGAACCCAGCTGAACCGCCTTGGGGCTGGCTGCACCTTGCTCTTGACCGAACCTACCTTTACTTGTAACCAAGTGAGCTCGAGCTGTCTTGGAGCACCACGGTAAAAGGCTGAACCCAAGCAACCAACCAACCTTGACTTAACCAAGACCAAAGACTTGGCCAAGTCTTGAAGCTCACGGCCGCATCTTGAAGACCCCAAAAGTCAACAAAAAGGGCTCCCCCTTTGAAGCTCACGCTTGTACCTTGAAGATCCCAAAAGTCAACAAAAGGGGCTCACCCACATTGGAGGACCGACTGCAGCTTGGGGTTGACCTAGCTCACGGTTGACCAAGGCTCGACACCAAGGTGGACCGGCTGCAACTTGGGTTGAACCCAAGCACCAAACCACACCCAAAAGTGGGCTTGAGCGAACCAAGCAAACCGAATCACAAGCTCGATCGAAGGGAAAATTGTAAGTTTTAAAACTTTTATTTCAAAACTGCTTTTTCCCTTGAATTCAATTCGGAACGGGATTGTAGTAATGGAGCGAAGTCTCTCCCCAGGTTGTAATATTTGTGCATGAACACGATCGCACCCACGAGCACTTGAGCCTTTTCGCTCTTAAACTGGTGGATGAACACGATCACACACACGTGCACTCGAGCCTTTTTGCTCTTTACACCCAGAAGCACTTGAGCCTTTTCGCTCTTAAATTGTTGGATTGAACACGAGTACACCCACGAGCACTCGAGCCTTTCCGCTCTTTACATTCACATGCACTCGAGGCTTTCCGCTCTCTTAAATTATTGGATTGAACACGAGTTTACTTTCGTGAAAGTGGAGTGAGTTGCACTTTAAATTCGCGTGAGTTTACTTTCGTGAAAGCAGAGTAAAAGCACTTAAATTCATGTGAGTTTACTTTCAGTCGAGTGAGTTGCACTTTAAATTTGCGTGAGTTTACTTTCATGAAAGTGGAGTGAAAACACTTAAATTCGTGTGAGTTTACTTTAAGTAGAGTGGGTACAAGTTTCAATTCGGGTGAGTTCGCATCATCGTTCTCAAGAACCCAAAACAGAATTTATAGCATCTCTGCATCTGCTCATTACGGTAAATCGCTCAAACCCTCGCTCCAACCAAGGTAAAACTAGCCACACATTCCACACACACATCAGGCCTAAATAAATAAAACTTACAAAAAACTTAGGACCGTCCAACCCTCGTGATAAAATTGGCAAGAGTGTACAAATCGAATTCATCCAGAACATTGAGCATTTAGTTAATTTGAAGTAAAAACTTGTTTGAAAATCGAAGTTTCTAAGCGCTTAAACCGACCCTTGAACATCTGTTCAAGAAGGTTTAAAGCGAAAAGAGTCTGCTTTCCCACAATCGCCAAAGTTAGAAAAACGTTTAAAAACCTTCACTAGTTTGTGTAAGCTAGCTGGCATGCTTGCGCAAGTGTCGGCACGAAAAGGTTCACTTCGAGTTCCATAACTTGGGAGTGGAAATTTTCATGTTTACAGTTACTAAACATGGAATATACACCATACGAAGGCCTAAGAGCCAAAAGCCAAGGAAGATTGGAACCTATCAAACCTCTACCAAACCTAGGTCGATATGGCTTAGGGTATGACCCATACATACCCCTTGAGCTGCCACCTAAGACCAATTGGGTCAAGGGTGCCCTAGAGTCAACTAAAACCGAAACTTATGGCTTAGACCTCTTGTTTGGAGTCTAATTCATGGTGTTTTCTTTATAGGTTTGATGGAAGAACCCTTTTATTGAAAAAAATCCAGAAAAAGTATATATTTTGAAAAAACCAAAAAATTTAAAAAACTCTAAAAAATCAAAAACATTTGGAAAAATCTAAAAATTCTAAAAAGAAAGTCTTTCATGTTAGCATTTGGTTGGAAAACCCCAAAAAAATTGGAAAAGACGAAAATCCTAAAAAAAAATTTTTCAAAATTGGGTACAAACTGAAGTATTGGTTTTGACAAAATCTTTATACCTTCTCAAACCCGAATTATCTCATAATCCTTTTGTGCATAACCCTTCTCTTATGTATGATACTTTCCTAGAAATCAAAATACTTGAGAGTGATTAAAGCAAAAAGAAAGGTTCCCTCACCTATGAGGATAATCAAGCCTTCGAGTTTCCTGAATTCCATAAAATCCTCGACTTGAAAAAACCTTCAAATTCCATAGGAAGGGATTTCTTAGAAGTAAATTTAGGGAGTGAACCTAACCCAAAATGCATCGAAGGTTAGGATCATATGATGCAATGCCAAAAATCAAGATTGTGTATGTATAGCTCATTTATGCATCACATTGAAAATCATTCACCAGAGGCCACAATAGGGATCGGCCATAGTGTATGAATGCTCACGTCATCTCCTCCAAACTAAGGGCATTTACAGTTTATTCCTTAAATACTTTTCATGGAGACTGAATACATTCATCACTTCATAAAGCATGTATCTCCACCATATCATATGGAATACCTTCTACATATCATTTACATCATTCACCCCTAAGAGACCCACATCCTATTGGAAGGTGGCGACCCAAGTGGGATAGTCCCTATGTTGTAAGAAGGGCACCATAAATAATGCATATTAGTTGATTGATGTTAAGGAAAGAAATTTAGTAGACCCTATAATCATTGCTTCTTTATATGTGGATTTTGTTAGGCTTGTTTACTTATCAAGATATTAGCTACCATTCTGGGTTTGCCATGTGAATTCTACGAGTCTTATACTTTTTGTGATGTTGGCTGCTTTCAGAATTCCTTGGGTTCGATTTGTTTTGGGTAGTAAAATTTATTAGTATGATGAGTAACATTTACGAAAACGCAAACAAAATAAAAATACTATTTGTTCCTTTGAATAAGACATGTGAGGAAACAACAACACTTGTTTCAATTTATACACCGACGTGCTGTGCCTCCTCCCAACATCCTCTGTTTAAATCCTGCCTCTCAAACTTCATGCAAAACCTCACTTATGCTCTAACGCATGCAGTTTGCTTGATCAGCTGCTTCCTACAATGTACCGATCCTTAAACTCCATGATGAGAGCTTCAAGTTCTTTCTATTTATAACTTGAAGAATCTGCCGTCCATGCAAGGAGTTGTAAGAAGAGAAACATAAATTGGTGTTAACTTAAATGAATATCAATAAACACATATATCTGGTCGCATTTGGAAGTGGAGTTAGATTGAAATTGACTTTTCAAAATCTCCAACACCTTAACTCTAAATGAATATTGCAACGAATAGATGAATCTTGTACAAGGTCAATTACATTCAATATATCTTTTTTTACTTCTTCGTCCTCTACAAAGTTGAGAGTAAATTAAATAGAAGTGTTACAGAGATGTATTTGACGGTTCTAGTTGCATCAATTATCTTTCAAACCTTTTTTAGAAGTGACAGCTTGCGGTCAAGTTTTACTTGTATTTCTAATTTGGCCTAATCCATAACATCATATATATAAGGCATAATAGGTCTATCTTCATTGTCCACTATCCTCATTACCTTAACTAAAGGTAAATTATCCTAAAAAATCATCATTGAAAACAATAACTACCATAACAATCTCCTCCCTCTTTCTAAACCAACTAATAGAGCCCCATCATCATATGCAAACAATTTTTTCAATGCATTTTTTGTATGACAAGACTTTGCACAATAATGACATTCATAGTAAATCTTATCAATGAATGCCTAATCAATCTCCTTCCACTTGTATGAGTTCACATCAAATGCAATACAGAAGAATGATTATAAATAAACTTTGTGACATTTCTACATGTATCTATAGTCTCTTTTATTTCATCCATTGCACTCTAATCTTCAAGCATTAAGATTATGTAACGTGCAACACATGGAGTCCATACTAAGAATGGATTGTTCGCCTGAAGCATCTTACCAGCTGCTCTAATTTGCAACATTATCGGTAAAAAATTAAATATTTGAAACACCTACATCCTCAACAACTTTTTCAAAAATAGAGAATAAATTATCTTCAATTTTATCAAGATGGGATAAGTTATATGATTTCAAAAACAAGGTCTCCTTAAGACAATAAACCATAAAGTTTACCAAAGACCTACGCTGACCATTTGTCTAACCATCAACTATAACAGAATATCCTGTGTTTTTCCATGACTCCCTAAATTCAGAACTTCATGCATTAATAATATCAACCCATTTCTACAGTAATGTATCCCTCAAAGCATGATAAGTAGGGACTCTATAACTCGATTCCACACTAGCAATATCATACGTCATACATTGAAATAAAAATGAGTTTGCAACATTAAAAATGATATAATTTTCATTAAAAAAATTTGTACACTTTAAATCTACTTTATCAATCATTTGAAGTCATAGCTAATTTAATGTTTGGCTAAGCTGCAAGAGTCGTACGTGAAGAAAATGAGGGAATCCTACTACCTCTAGCTCTAACTCCTCCTATAGTATCCCTCATAGGTATCGAACGAGTATGAGCTCTTGTAGTGAAATAAGAGTCAACCCCACTATTACTACCAGCAGAACCTAAACTCCTTTTCTTTTCTCACATTCTCCTTCCCTCTTCATCTATCTCTTCTTTAATCTCAAATGCACTATGAAATTTATCACCATACATCCTTTTAGAAGCATCTTCAAATGGTTGAAACATATCCCAACCACCTATTTCT
The DNA here is from genome assembly GCA_036023115.1 of Brasenia schreberi. Lineage (NCBI taxonomy): Eukaryota > Viridiplantae > Streptophyta > Magnoliopsida > Nymphaeales > Cabombaceae > Brasenia > Brasenia schreberi. Next base: position 15,699,227 of record JAYKKT010000064.1, read on the forward strand.
ATCCTCTCTCACTCTTAATATCTTATTCTCTTATTCTCCTTTAAAACCTTTAATACCTGCTCAATCCTGTATTTCATTGCTTCGAGAACCCGAGTACAAGTACTAGCATCTTTCTTAGTTCCTGCAAGGTGATATTTCATACGAGAAATATCACTATGCTTTACTGCATTACAAAATATGTACTTATTCACAAGCCTATTATTTTTGTACACTGTGATGTAATATTTTCATGCCGGATCGATCCAATTGGAAGTCATTATGATGAGAGTGGACAATCAAAAAGAAGAAAAAGACTTTTTACAAGTTAATAATCACAGAATCTGTGAAACTCCTAAATTTTACAAGTAAAAAATCAAGTAGAATGTAAAAGAAAAGGGGTATGCCACAGATTTGATAAAATCTCTAAAGATGGAGAGTTGGATTGGGTGAAACACTTGAGAATCTTGTGAATAAACCATGAAATCAACAAGAACAATGATAAGAAAATAATCTAAGAGCAAGGGAATGACATGAAAAAGAATTTGAAAAAGAAACATAATTGATTTTCGTAATTTCAGATTTTCAAAATTTAAACCCAAAAAATCAGCGTCAACTCGTATGATACAATATGATACAATCATGTATTATATGATACAATAAAATACAACATGATAAATCACATAGTACGATACTTGTGACTATATCATACCATATACACGTACGATATATGATAAAATTGTATCGTATCGTACAATGCAATATGATTTTTACAACATTGACGAGGTGAGAAGGAGGTAGGAACACATCGGGGCAATGGGGGACAAAGCTCAATGGGGGAGCACCTTGTCAAGCTCAAGTGTCCATGAGACCTCGAGGGCGAGGTCTTGTTTAGTCAGGAAAAATTCTCACAGGAATTTTTCCAAAGCGCTAGCATTGTTTGGGAGCATGCACGCACACGTGTGCATGCCTCGCAGAAAGGTGCATGCTAGCAGGAGATGCACACTAGCACCTCACATACATTTCAACATCGGGTCTACATTGACATACGTAGAGACATCACGACAGAACATCGGGTTTGCACTAACATGAGCAGAGATGTTACAACAAAAAATTGGGTATGCACTGACGTGCGTAGAGATGGCACGACAGAACACTGAGAGCGTGGAGGTCTTCTAGCTCTAATAGACGGGACATGAACATTCTTTGTACATAGCTTGTAAAGTTCGGCCTAGTGTTTAGACTCAACTCATTTGTACAATATTTAACTAGATAAACCTTGGATACCTAATAAGTGTTTAGGTGAAGTCGGGTCCAATAGGGGCTCATAGTTACTCAAGAACTAGCTAGAATCAGATGATTCTAGAGTCTTGAGTGCTGGCCAATTAGGCACCAACCAACCTTGGGATATTCCACAAAATATTCTAAGGGGACTTGATCTATAAATAAGGCCTTGGGGCAAGTCTTAAGACAGTAAATAATCATATCTAAAGTTATTGTTGCCAACTTGAGAGAGAGTCCTAGTAAGGGAGTAAGTGCTTAGGTTTGGGTGCAGTCCCGCCCAACCGAGTCTTATATGGATTTGGCTCTTGACAAATAAAGCCTAGAGATCCTGTTATTCTTGCTAAACCTCTTATATGGCTCGACCTCAAGTGTGAGGGTGAGTGTGAAGGTTGGAAAGGCAAGAATCCTTCTCCATCATCCATAACAAGTTATGAAAACCTCTTCATATCGTGTGGGTTCTTGTGTGTAGACGAGAGGCTGAAACAGACGAGAGGCTGAAACAGACGAGAGGCTGAAACAGACGACGGTTTTCTTTGTCATCACAAGAAAGGTAAACCTCCTTTAGCTTGAGGTTAGAATTGAACTGTCACAAGATTAGTTTTAACCTCAAGCTAAAAGAGGTTTACCTTTCTTCTTATGACAAACAAAATTGCCATATGTTTCAGTCTCTTGTATGCACATAAAAGCCCTCATGATATGAAGAGATTTTCGTGACTTGTTATGAATGATGCAGAAGGATTCTTGCCTCTCCCAACCTTCAAACTCACACTCACACTTGAGGTCGATCCGTGAAAGAGGTTTAACAAGAACAACAAGATCTCTAGGCTTTATTTATCAAGTGCAAATTAGTACAAGACTCGGTTGGGTGAGACTCTACCCAAGTACTCACTCACTCTTTCTCCTCTCTCAATCTGGTTGCAATCACTCTAGATCCGATTATTTACTGTCTTAAGACCTACACCAAGGTCTTATTAATAAACCAAGCCACCTTGGAATATTATGTGAAATATCTCATGGCTAGCTAGCGCCTAACTGGTCAGCACTCAAGACTCTAGAACCATATGGTTCTAGATAGTTCTTCGGTAACTATAAGCTCATGATGGACCCAACTTCACCTAGCCACTTATTAGGTATCCTAGTTACAAATGTTCTAGGTTTATCTAGCTAAATGTTGCACAAAACACTAGGCCAACTGTAGACATGAAAATTTTCACTCTCAAGCTATGAAAAAACTCAAAGTGAACCTTTTCGTATCTACGCTTGCACGAGCGTGCCAGCTAGTTTACACAAACTAGCAAAGATTTAAACAATTTTCTAATTTTATTGGCGATTGTAGGCAAGCAGACTCTTTTCACTTAAACCTTCTTCAATCGATGCTCAAGGATCAGTTTAAGCACTTAGAAAACTTCAATTTGAAACAAGTTTAATTCCAAATCATGTGAATAACAGGTGTTTGAAAAGAGTTTTGTTTGTGCACTTTGATTCAATGTTTGAAATGAACAATTCCTGGAAAATAGAGTTTTCTGTTTTTAGGGTTTATTTCTAAAGTTGATCTGAATGTGCTACAGGTCTCCAAAAATTCTCAAAATTTTATTAGATGAAGCTGGTAGTGTAGAGAACCCTGTGCTTTTTACATATCTGAATTTGAAGATGTATTGAATCAAAATTAAATGTTTGAATGGACCTGACTCACTGAACCAGAATTGCTCTGTCACAAAAATACAAAGGCTCAAAGATGAGCCTGTATCTCCATATTCTGAATTCCGAATTTAGTGATTTTGATGTTGTTGGAAAGCTATGGATGTTACCTTTCATTCATCAAACATCACATGAATTGGATTCCTATGGACAGAGAAATTGGACTTTTACCTAACCTCTGTTTCAAGAAATCCGACTGTGCAATAAGTATTTAGAAAGTGAGTCGATATTTTCCCAATTTTATCACGGGGTTGGACAGCCCTAAAATTCTTTCAAATTTTATTTAAGGTGTCCTAATGTATGTGGAATAAGTGTGCCAAATTTTAGTCCAATCGGAATAAACATTAGGAAATTAAAATTATAGAAAGAAACATATGTAGAGATGTTGGAAATCCTGTTTTGGTTTTTAGGAATATAATGATGCAAACTCACTCAAATTTAAATTGCACCCACTCTACATCACGAATTAAAACTCATGCGAATTGAAATTGCAGTTACTCTACGTCCCGATTTAAAACTCACTCGAATTGAGATGTATATATTAGCTTAAGCATAGAGAGGATTAGAAGTATAGAGTGATTATAGAATATATTAGGGTAGAATAGGAATCAAACACATTTGTATATTCTATGCTTAAGCTAATATACACAATAGGAATCAAACACATTTCAATTGATGGATGTTCACTATTGCACACACGCTCCATTAATTTCTATAATCACTCTATAATGTGTGTGCAATATATTCTAAGCTCTACATATACAATAGTGAACATCCATGTTTCTTTTCCTCTCTATGCAATATACAATTGTAAAGTAATATATTGCAAACACATCATAGTATATGCGTGTGTGCAATAGTGAACATCCATCAATTGAAATGTAAAGCAATTAAATCTAATCACTATTACAATGTGTGGGTAGGCTAAGCTCCATTATTACAACCCCAATTTAATGAAATTTGAAGGGAAGAAGATGAATTGGAATTGAATTTGAAAGTACTTACACGAATTTGCAATGGGCCGGGGATTCAAGAGTGAATCCGACCCTTGACGCTTCTTCTTCTTTACCCTCAACTCTCACCTATCTACCCTCTTCTTGAACCACACTTGGATGTTCCCTCCTTGCTGGAGTTTCCTTCTCCTAACCTAGCACACAACCCCTTTTTAGCAGCCTTTCTTTTATCTCTCTTGTGGATGATGAACCCGCCCCCCTCTTAGCCCTTTTTATAGGCTAAGGGGGGCTGGTTCTAGGTGATTCCATGGGGCGGGCTGGAGCATGTTCTTGCTGGGTTTAATCCAACCCAATCCAGCCCCTTGTGGTCCCCCTTGCCTTGACTTTGACCAGCCCATGTGGGCTGGTCTTTATGTGCAGCCCACTTGCCTTGGTGCAGCCGGTTTGGCTTTAAGTGCATCCCTAGACCATGTGGCCGGTCTTTACAATCTTTGAGGCAACCATTTTGCTTTAGCCCCTTTAATTCAATCACAACCTTGCATTTCATCCTTGATTTCAGCTCCACCTTGAGTTTAATTCAATACGGGTAGGTCTTGATTCTTGATCGGGTTCCATTCATCATTGCCTCGTCTTTGACTTGACACGTTCTTGAACCCTTCCACTTAATGCTTGGCTCAAACGGTTCAACCTTGCTTTTGACTTGTATTTGCTGAATTGAACTTCATATATTTGATCTTTGATATGTATTGGATGTTATCAACGTCATATCCTTTGGTAAAATTAGGCTTTATGCGGCCATGCATGGGCTTGAACTTCATCAATCATGTATTGAGTTGGAGTTGATCACGGCTGGGACCTGAATTGCATTGTGGTCTTGTTCCAAATCGAGTGTGTCTTGGCACTTGCCTCATTTGACTTGAACTCCTTCATGAGATGCGATGGAATTTAGACTTGATCTGGTTGATCTAGTCTTGGCTTGGAATGGGCTTCGTTGCATCATGATCTTGGTTCCATTGAGCTTATATTAGCCGGGCCAAGACTTGCTTTGGTTTGATGCTTTATGTTTTTTGGGGATCAAGGTTTGAATTGGATCTTCGTTTGATTCGAAACTCATGGGTTGCTTTAACTCGAATTTAAAACCTTTAAAGTATTTCCCAAAATATTTAACCTTTAAGATTTGGGGTGTTTTTTGAATTTAAAGGTTCATAAAGGTTTTAAACTGGTTTTTGGAAATTCATGAGCATTTGAATTTTTTTTGGGTGTTTACACCAACCCTTACAAGCTATATACAAAGGATGTTCACGTCTCGTCCATTAGAGTTAGTTGGCCACCGTGATCCCGATGTTTTGTCATGTCGTCTCTACGCACATTAGTGCAAACCTAATGTTTTGTCGTGCTATCTCTATGCATGTCAGTGCAGCACCAAATTGTATGCGAGGTGCTAGTGCACGTCTCCTACTAGCATGCATCCTTCCACGAGCCATGCATTTATGCGAGTGTATGCTCACACACGACACTAGTGCTTTGAATTTTTTTTTGTGACAATTCACCCTCGAGATCTCGTTGACACCAGAGCTTGGTGCGACGCTCGCTGATTGAGCTCTGTTCTTTTGGATAGATGCTATAGCACGTGAAGACTATTGCTACTTTGGTGATGTTTCTTTTGATACTAGCTACAAGAAGAATATATACTTATTGCCATTTGCTTCATTTACTAGTATTAATCATCATAATCAATAATCTATTTTTGGATGTGTTTTATGTAATAAAAAAGATTCATTTATTTGGTTATGGTTCAAAGTATTGAATAGTAAGACTCCTATTGCAATAACCAGTGATCAAGATCCTATAATGAAAGTACAATTCGAGAAGTATTTTCAAATATAATGTACCATTGTAAATGATATATATAATAAAATGTTAAATGATATATACAACAAAATGTTTCAAATCATGCATGGAACTTATATAAACAAAATTCAAACTTCAACAACAAATTTGTTGTATAGTTTAAATTTTTAGAAAGTAATGAAGAGTTTGAAAAAGATAGCTAGAGATGACTAAATTATTCCCCAAAATTTGTTGAAAACAAGTAGTTGACTGATCTTTGAGAAGACCATGCTTCTTGGGCTTCTCATTATTTACCTCAAACATTCACGGATGTGATGTCTACAACCCAACATAGTCAGAGTATGAATAAAATGTTTAAAAAGTAGGTTATTGTAAGAATTCCATTACACTTATTTGTAAAAAAATTCGAGCAAGCAATCAATTAACAATGTCATAAGGAGAATAGGGATGATTTTGACATAAAAAATGGGGTAAAACCTTGTCCTTATCAAAATCCTTTGGCACGTCATATTAGAGTTACATTTACACCTACCATATTTAGTAAATTTAAAGATGAACTCAAAAAGCTAATGAGTTGTCATATTATACTAAATCTAGTGTTAAGCATGAAAAGATATAAACTGATTTAATATCTAAGGAAAAAGAATATAGCTTCACATATATAAAGAGCAAGCAAGAGAAATACAATTGTTCTTGTGTTTATGATCTTTTTTAGGGATTGTATGTTATCACATGTTAGAAGTGCTGAAGGTGGAAAGGATTCATTAGTTTCCAAACTTTTATATTCTTAAAAGATGAAACAAAGAAGCAAAAGTTGGGCCCACTAATCCTTTTACAAATGTCACGTTCCAAGAGGAAAGTTTTATTCTTCATAAGAAGTATGCTTCTTTTATTTAAGTTCAAAAAGTGCTTGAATGAAGCTCTTCGATATGAGGAGACTTACCATGAAACAGTGGATGCCCTTGACAATTTAAGCCTCTAATTACAAAATAAGAATGAAGAATTAGATAAGAAAAAAGGTCAATTGAATAGGACAACATCTAATATTGTTAATGACATTGAAGTCCATAGTGATGATTTTGGAGCAAATCCTACAAGCACTGGAGCAATGACAATGATAAGATTTGATAGTGCTACAAACAATGAAATTGTTTTGTGTGGTCAGGAGCCACTTTGTGCTAAACATTATGGCAAATGAATTGAATCGAACATTAATGCAAGTAAACCTACTAGGATTTGCAAAATATGCCAATGCTCTGGTCATGATTCTCGTACATGCCCTTTTTGGCTTGAAAAGAATGTGAGTTTCAAAACCTCCATTTAAGTGATTCATGGATTATCAGTAAACTCATTTGTTCTTGTTGCATCTTGTCCTTTATGTAAGGATGCCCTTCCAAATGTGGTCTCTGATAAACCAATTAGAAGATGCAATGCATGCAACAGTGTTAGTCATGATAGAAGAAATTGCAAGAAAACATCTGGTATTACAAATCTTTTTCTTTATAAATACATGCATGTTTGTATTCTTTTTCACACATCTATCTCTATGTATCTGTACTTAACAGGTAGTTTAAAAGGAGATTGAGCTATATGAAGAGGAGTAGAGCTGTCATGGTGTTTTAGCTCTCGCACATGCCTTTTTTGCATAACTCTCATGCTATGATGAACTTGAAGTTATACCTATTATAGAATTATGTAACCTATTTTGGCTATTGTGGTTGTGATATTGTTGTTGTTCAGACTAATGGGGCTTAATTCATATTGTAGGAGTGGTATTGTAAAGTGGCGAGAGTGCTGAATGCACATATTGCTTAAGAAAATTTTGATGTATTTATTCATAAGCTAATGTTCATGGAGCTTAAATAGCAATGTTTGCTCAGTCTAGTGGAACCTATTTTGGATTATGTGCTCAATGCACATATTGTAATATTTGCTTGTTGTTTTTATGAAGTATTCAAATGCTTTAGCTACTAGCTATCTTGTTTGGTAATTATGTGGTTTCACCTGAATGCACATATTGAGCAAGAGGGATTTGATGTATTTATTCATTGGTCGGTAGCCATTACTGGATATTTGTTCAGTCTAATAGAACCTATTTCGGCTTATGTAATGTGGCGAGAGTGCTGAATGCACATATTGTATCATTTGCTTGTCAAGTATTCAATTGCTTTAGCTAGATTTGGAAATTATATGGTTTATGCGCAAGAGATTTGATGTATTTATTCACTGATCAGCCGCCATTAGCTAATGTTAGTGGATATTGAATAACAATGTTTGTTCAGTCTAATGGAACAGATTTTGGCTTATGTAAAGTGGCGAGAGTGATCAAAGCACATATTGTATCATTTGCTTGACGTCTTTATGAAGTATTCAAATGCTTTGGCTAGCTATCTTGTTTGGTAATCATGGCATTCACCTGAATGCACATATTACACAAGTTATTCATCAGCAACCATTAGCTAATATTTGTGGACTCGAACATTAGGTCCGGTTTAAAATTTCAAATGGGTGGTGTATCTTTGCAGACTTTTCATGAGTCTACACTTTAGAACCATAGGTGATTCACCATAACTTGATTTTCGTTCCCATTTGAGTACAAACTTCACCAACTTCGGATCCAACCTGAGTCAGAATCGTCTGCTTTTGTCATACTAGAACTGCCATGGACGCACATGGGCTTGTAATCATGGTTCATGGTTCCGAGGAACCATGGTTCAACATGTTTGATTCGTGGATTTCGTCCGATTCAGAGAGAGAGATTTGGTTACAAAAGGAAGCTGAAGCCTAACTTGACACACACAAATACAACAAGAGAGTCACGTGTGATAGGTAATCAAATAAAGAGTTAAGAAACTAAAGTGGCTGGAGACCTAACACCATAATCTTTCTGCCATCTCGCTTACTGAATCTCTGGAAAATAAAATCATACAAAAGAGTTGATTTCATCAATGTATCAACAACTTCAACTGCGAGAGTTGATCAAATAAAACATATAAGATATCTAAGTAAACAAAGTAATGGTTTTTACAAAACGTATTGTCACTTTTACAACATTGCTTTCATGAGCGTCAATCATTGCCTCCTTGCACCTCTTCTTTGCCTTCTGTAGGCGTAACTCTGTTTTTGTAGCTTCAAGCTCTAACTCATGATACCTACTGCATATATGTTGGATGGCAAGTGTGATACGATGGTAATGTCTTTTTCCTTTTGAGCATGCATTTGGTTGTTTTTAACATCCCTTACCCAAATCATATACCTACAAGACTGGAATGCAAGATAAAGTTAATAAGTCATATTAATGGAAGACTCATAATGCATATAATGTATAGTACTATAATATTATAATATATTTATACTAACACTATTGAGACACTAATAAAAATGCTAGCAGATTGTTTGACGATAACTGGATATTCAAATATTCTTCATACCCTGACAAGTTGGGTATACTCGAGCAATCTCCTATATGAAACGATAAAATATACAATCCTCCTTATAATTAATGGTAATATATTAACAACAAATTTTATATTTACCTTTTGACACCAAGAACTATCTTTGACAAACTTGAGATAAGCATCCCATGCATCATTTTCGTACTCTTCACAATAAATAGCATCACGGTACTTGTGGACTTGATTTCTACATTCTTCTTGACTTATAGAAGCCCAGAGCTCGTCCAACAAACGCACAATGTCTTGCCAAAATACAGACAATAACCATGTATAGGTTGCGAAAAAAGCTTCAACTCCCTTCTCATATTTCGCCAATCTCAACTCCTCTTGACTTCTGTCACTATATCCACTCGCCGATATTCCCCTTGACTTTTGTCACTATATCAATACGGAGGGATGTGCATTTAGGGATTTAGGTCTTGGAAAGAAAGGCTTAAATACCTCAACGAGGAGTTGCATGTGGTAATCTGAGATTGTCGAAATGACCGGTCAATGGGTCTCTCTCTCTCTATATATATATTGGATATATATTGTATATACTCATTTGTCATACATAACACATTTATACACAGACACAGAGTATGGGCTTGGTCGGGTGGACAACAAGTCGACCCAACATGACAGGTCGAGTCTGGTTCTTCAAGTGAACCCAAAAAATAAGTCACTCGACCTTAACTGACCAGTTGACCCGATTTGCCACCCGTATCATCGACAAACAAAACCTTGAGATGACTATCATATTCTCGCAGACTAGATCACAAGTCTAGAAATTCATGAAAATTTAATCTTAGAGCCCACAAAATCTATTGAGAGCTTAATAACACTAGGGATGGCAATTTGTACCTGCCCCGTATGGGGCGGGTTTCCAAGCCTTAAAACCTGTCCCGCAGTGGGGATGGGCGAGGCATGAAGGAGGCCGGTGCAGGTTTGTGGTATACCCGTCGTTCCCCACCCCGGAGTATATATATTATTTAGTGTTCATATATAAAATATATGTTTATTATATATATACACATATTTTACATGATTTTATGTCAATATTTTTATATAAATATAAACTCTATGTATATAATAACTTTTAGTTTAATAATATAAAAGTATACATTAAACATTTTTTCTTAAAAAATATTTTATAAGTTGAAGCGGGGTGGGGCCGGGTCATAGCAAAACACTTCGCGGCAGGTGCAGGTCTTGGGGAATAAGATCCGTGGGGTGGGGTGGGGTGTAGGAGTGTCCATGGGCGGGGATCCCCGCCCCGAATGGGGTGAATTCGGGGCCCCAGTTCATAGTTCGAGGCTAGGATTGGGGGTGTAGATGATCCCCCTAAGGATTGGAGCGGGGACTCTAGTTTCCCTCCCCATGGCTCCCAGGACCCGCCTGCACAGACCTATTCTGTGGACCTATCTCATGGATCTCAGATCATGAACTTGTTTTTAAGATCTATGTTTACAAATATATAAATATGTAACCACCAGAAAAAGAAATCCTATGAAAGGAAAAAGTTGCTAACCGTTGTGGCTCTCTCCATCAGTGCTCGATAAACTAGAGGACCAACAGAATGCTCTCACTCTCAAGTCGGGCGGATGATGATCAAGTCTCCTCACTCCCCAGCCTCTCTCACACACTTACAGTGATGACTGTAAGCGACTCTCTCTTTGTCTCAATTCTAGCTGTTTTATTAGGTTTTTGATTAACCATCCGAAAGGTTTATTTGGTGTGCCATTTACTATAACTTAATTTTCTCTTAATTAGGATTCCTTTGCAATTAATTTATAATGTGAAAAAGTAATATGATGTGTTGTCATCAACTTGAATGGGAAAAGAAAAGTAGAACTATGAGTAATGGCAATATTAATTTGCACTCTCCTTATTATATAATAATAAAACCTAAACCATCCGATACAATGTGTACCGTATCTATGACAATTGCCAACTAAATGAATGTAGGACTTCATATACAATGATCCAGGACAATCACCTATTAAATTTGTGAAACAAAATTTGTTGCTTAATTGATTAGTATCTATGGGCTCACCCATTCCCGAACTCGCATGACACAATTCTTCAACATAAGGACCATACTAGAGGGGCTCTTATATTTTAATCACCATAGTAGTAGTAGTTTTCTATATTGTCTTGGTCAATTATGATGTGAGAATATTGACATGCAACCTCTTTCATTGAGAAACTTGGCGCTCATACTATAATGAAATGTTGTTGTAACTATAAGCAATACAAAGAACTTTGGTCCTACTACTATAAGCAATACATGGGGAAGGCTCACACATGGACCCACGAGAGCAGGGATGGAGCCTTGGTCCCTAATTGGGGTCAGGGATCATGATCCTTACCCCTGCCTTGCCCCCACGAATGTCTCTAGTAAGGTGTAGAAGTGAAGTTCTAGGATGGGGTGGGTGTGAGTTGAGCAAAAATCCGCCCTATTGCCATCCTTAAATAAAACAGAATGTGTGAGGGTAAAGACCATGAACTATGTTAAGATCTACAAGGCATAGATAAGAGAGGAGCAAAATTAGAATTACAATCCAAACATAAAATTATCAGAATTGATACATGTGCACCCCTTTTACTATACACATACCCTATTTTTGGTACTTTTTTCAAAATACTCCTGATTATTTTGGAATTTACGAAAATATCTTTTATGCTGAAAACAAGACTCTCTCCTCCTATAGAACTGACTACCAACTCATTTTTCCATTCATTCTTTCAACCATTTTTCGCTTCCCGCTACATTTTAGCTATACAGTACTCGATCAAAAACCATTTATACTAAACAAACGGATTGAAATCTATCAAAATAGTGGATTTGGGAAGAACCAATAAGAGAAAGAGGAGGAAGAAGAGAAGTCTTATTTCTTTAGCTGATTTGAAAGGGATTTATTGATTTATCGAGGTATGCTATTGATTTTGTATTATTGTTTCATTTTTCATTCACTTAATGTAATTTATCACGTGATCCTAGCATTGTGTTGTTGGGAGACGTGCCTGACTTTGAGTGAGGCACACCCCATATACATCTCTCACTTTGACGTTATTAACTTGAATTTGTACTTCATAAATTATTTTCTATACATATATGATTGATACGGTCATCTTAGGAGAGGCATTGCATTCTCGACCACGTGTACCTTTTCACGAGGCAGTCTTGTTTGGATGCTTCCAAGTTGATAAGTTATGTCTCATAAATTGGCTAGATGGTCTTTCTTTAAGATGACAAATTGCTAGTTCATGTGGGGTAATGTACTTAGGACTCAACTACTCATCCAACAAAAGCAAAGCCTTTTCCCTACTAGATGGGATCAACTACATGGATTCTTTGTTTCCACAAGGCCCTATCATATGCCATGCTAGCAGTTAACTCAATATAAACTAGATCATTCTTTATTGTTTCTTTCCAATACTTTTGTTGTCATCCTCTTACTCTTTTAATATTTTCACAATCTAGTTTTTATATCTTCTTACGAGAACGTCCTTGGGTCATCTAGTTTTTATATCTTCTTACAAGAACGTCCTTGGGTCATCTTTCTACATGTCCAAGCCATCTTAAACGATTCTCCCTCATTTTTATCTTCTATTGATGATACTCCTAATTTGTTTTTAATAACCTTATTATGTATATGGTCTTTCCTTGTATGATCACTCATCTATCTCAACATTTTCATTTCTACTACAAACATATTTTGCACATGTTGTTGATTAACTGCTCGACAGTAAGAACCATAAACGTAAATACCATTGAATTAATTCTCTATTGTATGCGATATTTGTCTTAATCTACGTTTGATAATTTTATCCCATAATTTCATAGTGTGGCTAATAACTTGATACCTTGATAGTTTAAATAATTCTAAATGTCTCCCTTGTTCTTATATATGGGTATAAGTGTACTCGTTCTTCATTCATCGAGTATCTTTTAGGTTTTTCATATTTTATTAAATAGTATTGTGAGCCAAGTAAACCCCATCTCTCTTAGGATTTTTCATTCTTCTATAGGAATATTGTCTAGTCCTACAAATTTACCAACTTTCATAGATTTAAGAGCGTCTTTGACTTCATTCTTTTAAATATGTTGATAGAAATTACGGTTTATATACTTTTATGAATTGACTAACTCTTTTAAGCTAATATTAACATTTGTATTTTTATTGAAAACTTATCAAAATATTTTTTCCATATATTTTTGATATCATCATTCACCACTAACATACTCGCTAATGAAAAGCTTTATTAAAAAGTATGATCCTTAGTTTTTTTATCTCTAGCCTTATTTATACTAAAAATATCTATTTTACTTTCTTTTGATTTAAGCTTTTTATATAAATCCTTGCAAATTTTGATTTTTGCTTTACTAACAGTTTTTTTGCTTATGTATTTGTTTTTTTATAACCTCACAAGTTTCACTAGTCTTTTTAGCATAATATAATTTGTAATTTGCCTTCTTTGCCTTTTATCTTGCAATACTTTACTCCACCATGAAACTTCCTTTTCTGTCAATATGCCTCTCTTAGATTTGCCTAACACATCTTTTGCCACTTCTCTAATATGACTCTATGCACTCTATTCTTCTTTTTTTACCTTTTTACCCACAAATCTATTATTAAGAGTCAATGTTAAGTATTTAAGCTTTTTCTTGGAATTACCTTACAATCATTACAACATGATCTATCTTTTTCCAGAAACAAAATAATCAATTTGTGTTTGTGATAAGCCACTCTTATAAGTAAATAAATGTTCATCTCAGTTTTTGAAAATTATATTAGTTGTAAAGAGATCAAAAGTCATATCAAAATTTAAAATCTTCCTATCCTCCTCATTTGTATCCCAAAACCATAGTTTTAATGAATACCTTTATATCCTAATGCATTTGTACCAACGTGTCCATTTAAGTCTCCTCCCAAATAAATTATCTATCTTTGTGGAATTCTTGAATTACTATCTACTTCTCTCCAAAAGCCTTCTTTATGCTATCTTATAATCCTACTTAGGGTGCATACACACAAACTATATTCAAAGCTTCTACTCCTAACAATAATTTTACTATCATAATTAAGTCATTGTATGATTGTATTCTGCTATACTATTCTTTAAATCTTTATTTATAATAATACCAACTCCATTTCAAGTCTTTTTCTTTCTTGAGTACCATAACTTAAAACTTCTATTCTCAATCTCTTTTGTTTTTTCTTTAACCCACTTTGTCTCTTGTAAACATATAATACAAATCTTTCTTCGAATCATAGTATCTACCACCTCTATTAACTTACCAATAAATGTTTTGATATTTCAAGTACCAACATCTTAATAAATTTGTCATGATATAGATGATTTCATAACTTTTTGCAGACGGTTTCAATAAATGTTCCTATATCATTTCTTACTTGATCTACTCTACATATGGCATCCTCATCTATGTCTATTTTCTTTTAAAATGGATTAATAGTTGACAATTTTATCACATAACTATATTTAAGCAGAAGATTGAGTTCATGGACAAAAGATTGACCACATGAATATTACAAATTATAACAATATATTCCTATATCTGAACCTAACATCTTCAGATGATTGTACTCTTTTACAATAAGCTTAAGAGTGCATATGATACTTTTATTTAAAGGTTCGCAACAAGATCTTTTATCAAATCAATGTAATGGATGGTTAGAGTTTTTGATTCCTCAAATGACTTCTTAAATTTTGTAATCTGTAACTATCAATGAATGTAATTGTTCTTAAATTATGTCAAATATGTCAGTTAAGGTATCAATGAACCCTTTTAACCTTGCATGTGCACTTTTCATCCTTAGAAATATGGATATATAATCATTAAATATTTGAAAAATAGTAGATGATATAAATGTATTAAAACCAAATTAACATACTTATTAGTCATATAAGTACCATAATGAATCACTCTATTTATCCACA
The DNA here is from genome assembly GCA_036023115.1 of Brasenia schreberi. Taxonomy (NCBI): domain Eukaryota; kingdom Viridiplantae; phylum Streptophyta; class Magnoliopsida; order Nymphaeales; family Cabombaceae; genus Brasenia; species Brasenia schreberi. The sequence goes on from JAYKKT010000064.1 coordinate 15,714,390, forward strand.
TTGAGGCAATTATCTTATTGTATGGATCTAACTACTCGGTAGAGCGGACATTTTTTCCCATTTAATTTCATTACCTCTCCTACGTTCTTTTAACTGCTCTCATCTAATGAGTGAACGATCTTCCTCAAACTTACAATAAATGTACTGACTATCTCTTTATTCCTTATAAACTTTATAATAAAAGCTTTAATACTTTTGGCTACATATCATCTAAATAAAAAGTTATTACATTTATAAAAATTATTTAAATGACCTTCACTAAAGTTAGATCACGGTCATTGTAGATAACATGTGAAATTTTGTGTGAAGTGAATAACTCTTTCACACACTTCAATGCCGAAACATAATTACTTTTTTTTTAAAACTCATAAAAGCGAAGGCTATGGAAAAGTTCTTAAAGGTTGACAAGAACCCGACAACCTCAGAAAAAATATTTTATACCTACAAAAAATATAAAAATATATAATCTTTAATGATAATAATTTAGGGTAAACCTTCATACATAATAGTAAGACACTTAGATTTTGTCTTGTATATGTCGTCAAATTTTAGTACTCATAGAAATACATGAAGTAGGTGCACAATATTAGAAAGTTTTATGATGTTATGTATAATAATGGTTAATGTCTAAATTGTGCATTAGTTGTTGTAAAATACTTCGACAACCACAATCTTTCTTTTTAATTTTCATCATTTTGTTATAAATATGCCTTGATGTACTCATATTTTCCATGTCTACACACTTCAAATGCATCAAAATATGTGGTCATGTAATGACTTTGTGTGAAGCCTTTTGTTACACTATATTTAGAGTTATTCAATCTTCTTGCAAAAGCATGTCTTCAAGATACAACCCTAAAAGGTGGTTATCATTTACTACATCCAACTTACAATATTCATCTACTCCACCCTCTCTTCTTAATAAGAAGGGACATATGACCTTCTTAATGCTCATCCACCAAATACTTTCAAATCAATATTTTTAATTTACTTATACTTATCACTCTTTTAAAACCCAAGTCATACCTTGTTTATTACACTTTTACTCTTCGAACAACTAATAACCATAATAATGTTATACTTCCTTCCAATTATTCTTACATAATCAATAAGTTCATTACAACTCTTAAACATATCATCAGTTGCAAATACTAGAAAATATTTTAGTCCATCACTCTCACAATTAACAAATTCATCATATACCTCTTCTGTCAACCAATCAACAAATACATCATTTGATGTACTGAAATCATTATCATACTACTGAGTCATTATATGATAAGTACATTTATTAGTCATCTTCTTCTCTAAATCGTTTCCATCATAAGTACGATATCATAAAAAATATTATTCGGTTAAAAGAGACACGAGATAGACGCATCTTTATCTTCAGGAGAGACACACTTAGCCACGTCTCTCCTTATGGAGAGACATGCTTGTACCATATTTTCCTCCATTTGCCCATTCTAGTTTCACCTAAAATCGGAAATCATTTTCAAATATTTGAAAAATCAAAAGATTTTAAGTAAAGCAAGAAAAATATAATGATTTATGTAAAAACCAACTTTTTAAATTTAAGAAAAATCCAAAAACATGATGAAACAATCGTCTTTTCAATTTTCTTTTTTTGTTATTCTTGTTTCCTGGCTCGTTTGATTCAAACTATGTTTGTAAGTAGTCGATCAATGGTAATTGGTTGCAAATAATCATATATCACTTTTTAATGAATGAAAATCGGATAAAAATCGGTTGTCGGAAAAGTGAGAAAAATCACCGGAATTTGTCATGGAGAGGATGGGAGAAAATGCGTGGAAGATATTTTGGGTATTTACGAAAATTGGGGTGTGGATTAGTAAAAGAGGTGAATATTATAATGAGGCAATTGAATTATAGTGTGGCGCAAATCAAATTCAACTTTTTGCGGCTTAAAGCTTTCAAAAATTACGAATGAAACTTTTATTGTTTCCCAATGAGGGGCTACCCCAGACATTATCAAAACCTTGCTTGAGGTTCCCCGCCACCGACACCTTACTGTTCGTTCGAGGTTCACAAGGAACCTCTCTCTGAAGAGGATTCAGACGAGATTGCTCTCCGACAGTCGGTTATTTGTTTAGCCGTGTGAAAATATAATCTGACGGTTCTACTCATGTATCGCTCATGATCGATCGAATAATTTTAATTCAGAGTTCAAGGGTGTAGTGTTTCTGAGATTTGTGAGAGATGTTTCAAAGGAGAAGAAAGCAGCACCAAGAAACAGATGGGTCGGGAAAGCACTTCTTTAAGATCCTTGTTGGAGATTTTACTTCGAAACTCGTAAGATTTCTTTGCGTTTTCTTGATTTTGAGCAAATAATTCTTGATGGTTATTCCCCAATATCATCGGCCAGTGCGTGTTCTGGTTCCAGCTATGAATACTTTAGTGAGTTTCGTGGCGTATGTGGTTATCTTCCTAGGTAGATTTTGTGTCTCTTTTCGTTCTCAACTGTTGGTGTTAAAGATTTGCTTGATGATATGATCCTGAAGGTTAATATGCTGGTTTAGAGAGGATTTTTCCTCTGCGGAGCTCAATATATTCGTTTTGATCTTTTTTCTGAAGATTCTTCTTCCGAAGTAGTAAACTCATTCATGGTGAATGGTGCCATGCATAGAGTTCTCGTTACCTTGTCAAACAGATGGAAGTTTCATTATTCTCCCATGGATGAAGTGCAGTTAGCTCAACATAGTTGACTTAAGTACATTTCTGTCTCAATTTTTTGACTTAATTTGATTTCATCAGTGTTCAGTTTTCCTTCAAGGAGTAACATGCTGATTTCTTTTCTTTTCTTTTCGTTCAATGGAAAACGTGCTGACTGGTACCCTCTTCATGATCTGCTTACGACTTTACTCTCTCTCTCTCTCTCACACACACACACACAAACATACACGCATGCACGCGTGAAAAGTTTACTTTCTTTACTACTCGGGCATGATGCAGCGCCATTCTTGGTGTTATTTTTGCTAACTTTCGCTCAAGTATAGTCTAGATAGAGATGGACCCATTTGTTCTGCCTCAAAAAGCATGCCATACAGGATTAACGGTCTGCATGGAGCAATTCGTGTCCTATTACGATTTCAGTTCAGCATCTCTACCGAGTCTAACACAGATGACTTAATGTGTTGGGCCTCGAGTTGCAATCGAGTTTACCTTTTCATATAGGCGCTTTTACTATGTTTTACTTAATTATCCTTAATTTATCTGCAATTGTTATTTGTGGGTTATTAGGTGCTCTTTCTTTTTCCTCTTCAGATGATTCATATATAACATTTCAGGCTTGGTTTTTCAACATACATGACCATGCTACTTGGCTGTGAGATATCTGATCTACGTTCTGATTTCAACAACTAATTCATGAATTGCTTTTGCTTTCTTTTTTCCTAACCATTAGCTGGTTTACTTGGATCGACCTTGAAATTTCATGTACTAATATTCTTGCTTTGCTTTGCATGGCATGATTTGTTTGTGATGACTAATGAGTATTCAATGGAAGAAAATGAATGGGGTCTGTTCCTGATTCTCTTTGTTTTATAGTCTGCAATGTGTTCATACTTCACCATGTCAAGCTGTATATTAGTAGGCTTGCTGATTCTCTTTTCTCTCCACTTTCCACCTATATGAGACTGTAATGCTGGAAGCATAACTCTGAGGAGCCAGACCAGCATTATCTGATTTGAGGCCATGATTATTGTCTATATTATTATCTTGTGCTGCCTCTTGCATCTAATTGTCATGGCTTACAAACTGTTACATGTTGTAGTGCATACCTCCTGCTTTTGCAAAGTATATTGAGGTCGATAAGTGTGCAGATGCTACCATAAACAGCCACATGGATGGTGCTTGGACTGTTAAACTGCACAGAAATAACAATCTCTTGTTTTTCAAAACTGGTTGGAGACAGTTTGTCAAACGCCATACCTTGCAATATGGAGAGTTTTTGTTGTTCAAATATTATGGAGATCTGAAATTTGATGTCAGAATATTTGGTAGAAGTGGGTGTCAGCGAGTGTCTGCCCATGTAGCTAAAAGCTGCAAGATGCATAAGATGAAGGAAGAACCTGCAGAACTATGTGGCTCATCAAAACATCCTATTAATGACTCTTCAAATTCAAGAGCCACCCGAAGAAACAAGTCTGCAGATTATCAACAGGTTGAATTCAATTCTTTTAATCACCAACCTGGCTACTATTTGAATGGGAAATCAACATTGTTAGTATGAAAACATTTGGATGGCACTCGCTACTTTGTTCTGTCAACATTTAATATTATTTCTATTGTTCTTTGATGAAGTTGGCCTAATCTGTAGTGTGGTAATAAGGGTATAGCCCAACATTGTGAATCTGATCCAAATTGTTTGCTTTCAATAGATAGTCTGTCCTGATGATGACTCAATGGGCATATTCAACCATTATTATGCTTCAAAACAGAATCGAGCGACCAAAGAAGAAAGAGAAAAAACACTACAAGTGGTTCAGACATTGAATCTAAGTCGGCCACATTTTGCAATTACCATGACCAATTCAAACATCATTAAGGAATTGGTGAGTCTGCTTCACTTGCAATTTGAACATGTGCTAAGAAAATATACATTATCTTTGCATCTCTAAACATGTGCTAAGAAATATACATTATCCTTTTGTCTCTTTCCCTCTTCTTTGAAAGCAAATTTGTTATTTGTGATATTCATTATGAAGTTTTGCTGTTGAAGCTAACAATTATTAGTGAATGGTTCAGTAAGTACAAGATCCATGCAAAATAGTACGTATGATAATTGCCTTATTATGTGGTGTCGTGCTTTATCTTGCATTTTTCGGAGTTTGTATTTGTAAACATCCTGTCCAAGAGAATCAGTCATTTATTGTTCCAAGCAAAAGAAGATAGCACTCAAGTTTAGAGGTCATGTTATGAAACAGTGTACCATAGTGTTGGCAATTGATCATGGATATGTGGAGAAATGTGAGTGGCAGAAACAATGATGTTGACATGGATGTGTGGCCACACAAGGAAAGACCAACTTGTAATGAGACTATGGTAGAAAAAGTTGGTGCAACACAAGTAGAATATAAAATGAACCAGACAAACTTAAGGTGGTTTGGACATGTGTAGAGAACTGGCCAGATGGTGCTTCAATAAGAAATGCAAGAAAATAGTTGGTGAAACCCTTAAGAAGATGCCAACAAGGACCTCGGAAGTGTTGAGAGGAAAAAGAAAATATGGTCTTGCATTTTTGAAGTAAATGCAGATATTGTGCAAGACGATGCATTATGGTGACTGAAGATGAGCTCTGCGTGAGCAATGACTTGGATTTGGTATTCAAACAAAGAGAACAATTGCAATACTTTTGAAGAAGAGAGCGGTTTCAGTATTTGCAGCATCATGATCTTCTTGGCAAGGCATGTCAGACACTAAAGAGTGTGATTACTGAACCGAGGTTTTCATAAATTATAAAGTATGTGCTAAGGATTGGTTTCGTTCACTTCTTCAGCATTGTATGGTTGTCTGATGTTCTGATGAATCCAGGATAGCAAGTTACCAACATCTGTAAGCAGTTTGATTTTGGGGAGAGGAATTCCATGAGTTTTTCTGGAGAAACATTTATATTATACCATAACTCCAATTCTTGGAGAGTGGAAGAATATGTTTCCAAAATGAATGTGAAAACATGCATTATATCAGTGATTGTTTTTCACATGTTTTTTGTCTCCTGATAATATGGTTCTTCTTTGGAACGCTATGAGGAATCATTCGCCCAAATTAATGTTAGAATTGTGGGAACTTTTTAACCCAAGTCATGAAGGAAATTACTCACAAGGACATAAAGAAACCTAATGTGAAGTTCACACCCTGTCACACACTTCTACCTAGTTTTGAGAGGAAAAAGAAAATATGGTCTTGCATTTTTGAAGTAAATGCAGATATTGTGCAAGACAATGCATGACAGTGACTGAAGATGAGCGCTGTGTGAGCAATGACTTGGATTTGGTATTCAAACAAAGAGAGCAATTGCAATACTTTTGAAGAGGAGAGCGGTTTCAGTATTTGCAGCGTCATGATCTTCTCAGCAAGGCATTCAGACACTAAAGAGTGTGATTACTGAACCGAGATTTTCATAAATTATAAAGTATGTGCTAAGGATTGGTTTTGTTCACTTCTTCAGCATTGTATGGTTGTCTGATGTTCTGATGAATCCAGGATAGCAAGTTACCAACATCTGTAAGCAGTTTGATTTTGGGGAGAGGAATTTCATGAATTTGTCTGGAGAAACATTTATATTATCCCATAACTCTAATTCTTTGAGAGTGGAAGAATATGTTTCCAAAATGAATGTGAAAACATGCATTATATCAATGATTGTTTTTCACATGTTTTTTGTCTCCTGATAATATGGTTCTTCTTTGGAACACTATGAGGAATCATTCTCCCAAATTAATGTTAGAATTGTGAGAATTTTGTAACCAAGTCATGAAGGAAATTACTCACACGGACATAAAGAAACCTAATGTGAAGTTCACACCCTGTCACACACTTCTCCCTAGTTTTGTAAGTTGTGTATTGTAATGTGTATAGTTTTTTTGTCACGATACAGCCATATCGTAATCATAATTTTTTTTCTAAAACTAAATTTTATAATTTTATAAAAATAAAAAAATCAAGAAATTTCCTAAATAATTGTTATGAATCAGAATAAGTGGGGAAAATTGGTATTGTATCAAAACGATAGTATATAATGAATTTAATAAGGCAATAAGTAGTAAGTAGTCATTAATAATAATAACCATACTACAAATAAACAAATAAGCTAACTAACTCACAAATTAAAAATAATCTTAACCATTGGTCTAGTCTATTACCAAATTAAAGCAAAGCAGTGAACAAGTCAACTATGCCAAATCCTTAAACATCCAAAGTTATGCGACCTGTATCATATTATCATGTAACTTCTTAAAGTTGACATTATTTAAAAATTATATAACTGAAGAAAAAGAAGAACAAATCATAATATGAAACATTAAATTCTTGCTTCTTTTCCTCCTCTTTCAAAATCACCACCAATATCAATCTCATCATCCTCATGTATTGATGAAGGAAAATCACACACCAATACTGCCAAAAAAGCTTCATTTTACAAGAGAACCTGTAAAAAGCTGGTTAAACCTCTTCCTTACAAGTGTGAATGGGAAAAAAATGAAGAAAGAAGGGCTTTAAAGCCTCAAAAATATCGAAGGAAGTTCAAGTCATGCATAAGGTGAATCACCCGTATCATGCAATACAACTCGATGCATAAACCAGGCCCGATATGGGGCCTTATCATTTCACTTTCCCTCATGAAACGATATGTATTGGTCTGTATCACATGGGTAACATTGCTTCTACTAGGGTTTTGCACCTGTTCAGACATTCCGACACTTGATACCCCTAGCACAATCTATTGAAAATAACTTTCTCGTGCTATGCCACTGTGACACCGCATGAATGTTTAACCCATTATTAGTTATTTTAACTTATGAAACTGTGTTTGGTTTTGTGAGATATATAAATTGTATTTAAGATATAAAACATACTTGCATACAATTGTGTTCTTGCACCAATAATTTCAAAATTGCCGTGTCCTGCAGCTGGAACCTCACCCATGTGACAATTCACACCCACTGTATACTAGCACCTTTCTGCGCATAAGTGTATGCATGCACGCTTTGTGCATCAGCAGTTTTTCTTACTAGTGCCTATCCTTTGGTGCTTGTAGAGAAAAACGGGAGCTCCCTTAACATGACGTTTAAAAATTTTCTGGAAATTATATTTTCTGATATGTTCAATAATATGGTTAAGTATATTAGAAAAGTAGTAAATGATGTGTTAAGTGAATCTAAAGGAGTCATACTGGTACAAAAGGAAGCTTAGTGGTAGAGTGAAGAGAGCATGTTATAAATTGCATTATGCCAACAAGACTAATGAAATTTGGGAGGCTTATAAGAAAGCAAAGAAGGAAACAAAAAAGGCCATTAGTGAAGTAGAAGCTAAAATTAGAGAAGATTTTTATAAAAAACTCAACTTAAAAGGTGAAAGAGATATTTTTAGGTTAGCTAAGGTAAGAGATAAGAAAACTAAGGATCTTACTTTTGTTAGATGTAACAAAGATGAGGATGACGAGATTCTAGTGGCAAATGATGATATATAAAATAGATGAAAAAGTTATTTTTATAAGCTTTTTAACAAGAATGTAGGTGGTTATATTAGGTTAGTAGAGCTAACCAAATCAGAAGAGTATATAAACCACAATTTCTATTACGTATTCAAAAGAATAAAGTTAAAAGCCTCTTAAACTTACGAGGGTTGGTAAATCTACAAGACCAAACAATATTCCTATAGAAGTATAAAAAAATATAAGAGAGACGTGTATTGCTTGGCTTACAAGATTATGTAATGAAATATGGAAAAACCAAAAGATGTTTTAGTATTGGAGGAAGAGTATAATTGTACCCATATATAAGAACAAGGGAGACATTTAAAATTGTGTAAATTATCGCAGTATCAAGTTGGTAATCCATAAGATGAAATTATGGGAAAGAATTATTGAATGTAGGTTGAAATAAATATTGAGTACAAGAGAAAATCAATTTTGATTCATACTAGAAAGATTTACTATTTAGACTATTCATCTATTGAGATGCCTTATAGAACATTTTATTGGAAAAAAGAAGAACCTTCACATGATATTATTGATTTAGAAAAAACTTACGATAAGGTATCAAGAGATATTCTTGGTATCCCATTTACATACATCAATCTTATAAGAGACATGTATGATAGTGCACAAACATGTGTTAGGACCCATGAAGGAATAACAAATTTCTTCGAGGTTAATATTGGATTAAATTCCACCCATGTAAGTATTAAGAATAATTTCATTAATCGAAATAGGAACAAACTTACAGATATTGGCAGATTAGAAAGTCAGCCCACTTGTGCAGCCATGCAGTCCTTTCTCTAATGACTAAAGTTTAACCCTAATCTACCTATTTATAAGCTATCTAACTTGAAAGACTAAAATACCCTTAATTATATTTAAGTACTATTAAATGACATAACCTACACTAAGACATAGACTGACACGATTCTATAACACTCCCCCTCAAGTTGGGTGAAAGATGTCGAGAATGCCCAACTTGAATAATGTCTCCTTGAGTTGTTTACTGGTAGTAGCTTTAGTTACGAAATCAACTCTCTGTTTTGCTGATTGAACATACTCCAACTGGAATTCATGTGTAGATATCTTCTCTCTCATGAAGTGACAGTCAATTTCTATATATTTAGTTCTCTCATGATATACAGGATTAGAAGCCATCTGGATTGCTGCATTGCTATCACAATATAGTAAAATAGGCTGACTATGAGTAAATCCAAGTTCTCTTATGAATGAGGATACCCATTTTCCTTCACACATGGCTTGAGCAATTGCTGTATTCTGCTTCAGCTGTAGATCTAGCAATGACTGTCTGTTTTTTGCTTTTCCACGATAAGGTTTCCTCCAATAAGAACACAATATCTGTAAGTTAATCTTCTATCACCGGGAGACCCGACCCAAATAAGCATTTGTATAAGCAACTACATTCGTATGTCCTCTGCTTTGTATACACTAGACCCTTTTCTAGGGGAGCCCTTAATATATCTCAAAAATCCTAACAATCGTGATCCCATGATCAACACAAGGAGTTAAGCAATGAAACCTACAACACTAACGCCAATGAAGAAAAGATATGTCTCATTTGGTCTAGTCACAGTGAGATAACCAAGTTTTCCCACCAATCTCCAATACCTTCCCGGATCTAAAGGGTTCTCCCCGATTCGGTAGGAGTTTAACATTCTGTCCATGTAAGTATCAACCTCGGCCTGCGCCTTAGCATTCTAAGATTCCGGGGCTTTCTTCTAAATGTCAAGAGCATACTTCCTTTGTGAGATAGCAATACCATCCTTTGATCGAGCTACCCTCAATCCCAAGAAAGTATCTTAGTCGACCCAAATCTTTAGTTTCAAAATGACGAAAACAAGTGTTGTTTTAGTCTTGAGTTCCTTCATGATCATTTCCTATGATAACGATATCATCCACATAGACCACAAGATAGATACACACAATGTTGGGACGAGTGTAGCCATAGATAAAACACGTAGCTTATCCGCTTCACCGCGAATCATGCCAAATCCGTTGTAAAATTAGACATCAACCGTCCAAACCAACATCGAGTGGTATCTGCTTTTAGACCATACACGACTTGACTAGGTAATTTGGCAGTACCAATTCTTGACTCCCCCGAGCAATAAAAACCCGCGAGGTTGCTCCATATAAACTCCTTCGCCCAGATCACCATGTAAAAATGCATTTTCGATGTCCAATTGATACACAAGGGCTGGCCAGCGATCTATGGCTCGCCATGGATATTAATAGTCTAACAGTAGGCCATTTTTCTGCAACAAGGAGAGAAAGTATCTCCATAGTCAAGACCAAAAAACTGGGTAAAGCCTTTCGCAACAAGACGAGCTTTCAAACGATCCACCTTGCCATCGTGACCCACTTTGAGAGCTGAAAACTCACCAACAAACCAACTCGTTGATTTCCGAGAGGAAGGGGAATGAAGTGTCCACGCAGGGATTAGATTCTAAAGTTATTCATCTCATCAATCATTGCTCGTGCCGCTATCCCTGATGGGATAAGTGTTTACGCCGATGATGAGAATAAAGAGATAGACGACAAAGCAGATGTGTAAAAGCCGCATTAGGATGGGGACAAACTATTGTAACTATCATAACTCAAAAATTATAAATGGGACGAGGATTACACATAGAAGAACTAGATACACTTTACGAAGTGGGCTATAAGTGGGAGTGTCCTCAAGGAGAAGATCTCTGAGAAAGTGTGTGTGACGCTAAAGGGCAGGAGATGAATCACCTGATTCTCGAGTAGTGGACATTTTCTTTCCCTGGAGGCGAAGGACGAGGACGACGTTGATATGATGAAAGGACGAGGTGGAAGACCGCTGTTGGAGAGAATTTTCTGGTTTTTGGTGTACCCGAAGATCGAGGAACAAAGACCTGGAGTGCTCTGTGCAAGGAGACGGTAAGACTTGAGATATAGAGAGTCCGGGTTCAACTCCGTATGTAGTATAGCATGGTGTTTGCTCGAAGAATGTAACATCAACAGAGATATAAAAGCGATATAAGTAAGAGAGTAACACCGAGTAATTCTTTGTGGTAAAGTAGAGTACCCCAGAAAAATACATTTAACAGATCTAGGATCAAGTTTATCATGGTTAGGTAAATGAATATGTACAAAACATGAGCAACTAAAGATTCGAGGGATTAGATGAAAAGGTTTTGAATTTTGATCAAGTGAACAACAGTAAGAACAACTTCTCCCGAATAACATTTAGGAACATTGTTTTGGAGTAAGAAAGTCCTGGCTACTTCTAAAATATGATGATTCTTTCTTTCAATAACACCATTTTGCTGAGGAGTATAAGGATAGGAAGTTTGATGAATAATACCATGTGTGTAAATATGCTTGTAACTGTCTGCCAATGTACTCCCCCCATTATCAGAACATAATATTTTCACATAAGTATTGAATTGGGTAAGAATAAATTTATGCATAATTGGAAAAATAGTAGATACTTTAGACTTTGATTTCATTAAATAAACGATTGTGAGGCAAGTACAATCTTCAATAAAAGAAACAAAGTATTTATGACAAAAAAGTGAAGTAACTGGACTGGGACCCCATATATCAGAATGAAGGAGTTCAAAAGGTTGAGATCTTCTAGAGTAACTTAAAGGATAAGAGGCTCTTTGATGTTTTCCAAGCTGACATATATCACATTCAAAATGTGGTTTATTTGACTCGACTCTAAGATGAGGAAGGACATAGTGAAGTTTTAACACAAGTAAATGACCCAGACGACAATGCCAAATACAAATTTCTGCATCGTGAACTGCTGGAGTTGGAGTGCTATAAGATACTGTATGTTGCAAATTATCTTCCAAGATGTATAATCCTCTTTGTAGTCTACCATGACTAAAGATTTTCTCCGTCTTCAGATCCTAAAATACACATCCCGTAGAATCAAAGGTTACACTATAGTTCATAGTACGAGTTAAAGAACTGATTGAAAGTAGATTTATAGGAAAACTAGGAACATGATAGACTGATTTTAAGTCTGAAAAACATGTTGGTACACTTCCTCATCCAGTTATATAAGAGTAAGAACCATCTGCCAGCTTGATCAGCTCCTGTTTCATAAGAGGTCTGTATTCTGAAAAGTATGATGATTCTCCGATCATGTGATCCGTAGCACCTGAATCAATTATCCAAGTTTTGGAATGTAAGTGAGAGGAGATGTTACCCTTTGTTGGATGAGTTGCCTGTGCTACCATTGCTTGAGAAGAGGATGGTTGAGATTGTTTTAATAGTTTTGTTTCTAGGCCCTCTATCCTTTTAATAATCGCTTGAATTCTATCTGTACTGAAAGTAGGATTTTCTGCAGTATGAGCAGAGTAATTTATATTTCTATAATAATCAGGTTTACCGTGTAACTCCCAACATTGTTCATTGTTCTCTAGAATGTCTTGATTTGCCACAATGAGAACATACAAGTTTCTTTTTTTCTTCAAAATTAGATCGACCATATCCTCGTCCACGGTTTAGTTGTCCACCTCTCCCACGATAATGTGAGTTTTCTCTCCTTGTTTGAAGTGCATGTTGATCTATGACGAAAATTGTGTCCTTCTCAAGGTTCCTACGATCTTCTTCTCTAATCAATAGTGAGTAAACTGTCCCCAATAAAGGAAGTTCGTCTTTTCTCAATATATTCAGTTTTATTGACTCGAACTTTGGATTTACACCCCATAATAGGTCAAATACCTTTTTCTTTTCTAGTTCAGCATTTCACTCATAGTAATAAGAAGAACATTTTATATTGGTGTAATAGAGAAGTTCATCCAAAGTCCACGAAGATCTGCATAGTATTCACTTATAGAACGATTTCCTTGCTTACATTTTCTGATCTTTTTTAAAATTTCATATTCTTTCGCAACATTCTTCTTCCTATAATACGCTTCTGACACTGCACGCCAAATTTCACGAGTAGATTCGAGAAATATGAATGTCCTTGCAATCGATGGGATCATTGACTGAAGTAACCAAGATTATATTAAAGCGTCTTCTCTTCTCCAAATTGGATATTGTGCATCTGGACTAGGTGTTTGACCCATTAGATGAGCCCATCTCCTCCTTGCTATAACAACCAGTTCCACAGATCTAGACCACTCCATGTAGTTTCTGCCATATAATTTGGTTGTGGTGATCTGAAAATGCTCTAGTTTTTCATTGGTAACATGGTCAATCATCACTGTTTGATTTTCAACTCCTTTTCCTTTACTCGCCATATATGTAAATTTGAGTAAAGGACTCAAAAAATGAATGTATTTGATTATTTTAACACAACGTAGAATGTAAGTTATACCCAGGAAATAGACAAGTCTTCCTGCAGATTCAAGATTAGTTGCTACTAGCCAATGATGTCAGACTCGATTTTTCGTGGTAATGACAATAGAGAATGTATGCAGACTGATTCCTTCCTAATGGCTGACTGCCTTTTAATAACTGCCGCTGACCACTTAGCCGAGAGGATAAAGACGTTGGCTGACTTGGTAATGAAGATCGTCTTCTTGGTAAGTGAATGCTAGATCTTCTTCTTAACAGGTCACGAAACCTCCTGACTTGGTAATGAGGATTATCGTTGGCTACCTCTTCTTGATAATGAAGGCTGATGAATGCAATGTAATGAAGAAACTTCTTGACTTGGTAATGAGGATTATCGTTGACTGCCTCTTCTTGATAATGAAGGCTAATGAATGCAACGTAATGAAGAAATCGCAGGTTGATTCCTTCCTCACAAATACTTCCTGCCGTCTGTCTTTTCAATAAGAAATGCAGATTGATTTCTTCTCAACACTTTAAAGAGATATTTCATGAGAATCTTTCTTCGTTTCAACAAAGAAAAAACTTATTTACTTGTCTCTTAGGCTCTGATACCATATTAAGAATAATTTCATTAATCGAAATAAGAACAAACTTATAGATATTGGCAGATTGGAGGCATTCCTTTAATCTGCCCCAAAATGCCAAAGTCGACCCACCTGTGCAACCGTGTAGTCCTTTCTCTAATGACTAAAGTTTAACCCTAATCTACCTATTTATAAGCTATCTAACTTGAAAGACTGAAATATCTTTAATTATATTTAAGTACTACTAAATAACATAACCTACACTAAGACATAGACTTACACGATTCTATAACAGTAAGGATCACTTTTGCATGGCTGGTCCCAAGCTCGGATAAAGGAGGAAGATTGGGTTAGGCTTCCGATAGCCAACGTAAAACTTTGTACAAATTATGATAGGGCTATGTGGAAACAAAGAATCTATGTAGCCGACCCCATCTAGTATGAGAAAAGGCTTAGTTCTTGTTGTTAATATTGAATTACATCAAGGATCAACTTTAAGTATATTTATTTGTATTAGTCATTAACAAGCTAACCAAACATATTAAGATGAAATCCTTTGTATATGTGATTTGGAGATGATATTATATTAATGGATGAGTCTAAAAAAAAGTTAATAAGAAATTGGAACTATAAAGACAAACATTAGAATACTCAACTTAGTAGAATAAAAACAAAATATATGGATGTATGTTTGATCATTTGATTGCTTTAAATGATCTAGAAATTAAGATTGACACACATTGTATCACTTGTAAGTAAAGTTTTAAATACTTAGGATCAATTTTTCATAGTGATGAAAAAATTGATAGAGATGTTAAACATATAATTAATGTAGGTTGGTTAAAATGAAGAGGTACATTAGGTATCTTCTGTGACAAGAAGATACTAGTAAAGTTGAAAAATATTATAGAGCATCAATTCAACCTGCTATGCTTTATGGTTCCAAATGTTGGGCAATTAATTATCAACATGTATAAAAGATGTCTGTGGCAGATTTGAAGATGGTGAGATGAATGAGTGGTCACACAAGAAAAGGCCTATATGTAATGACGTTATTAGAAACAAATTGGGAGTGGTATTAATAGATGACAAAATCAGGAAAAATTGTTTAAGATGGTTTGGAGAGGTATCAAGACGACCAAAGGAATCTCTAATAAGAAGGTACGAGAAACTAGAGGAAGATCACAAAAGTGTTGAAAGGAAATAATAAAAAATAAATTAGTTTATGTTGAGTTAACAGTTAGCATGACACATGTTCGAGCTTTATGGAAACAAATAATTCATGTAGCCGACCCCATCTAGTATGGGAAAAGGCTTAGTTGTTCAACTTTATCACTTTGGGAATTGTTAAAGATTGTTTGAGTTTAATTAGATGTAATGGGTTATCCGGAAGTCGTTAAGTGTCTTATTATAATGTAGTTATGAGTTCTTTTGTAAGTCATGTCTAGTTAGTAGTTATTAGGAATGTTTAGGGGCAGTTTAGGAATTCAAGTTAGAAGGATTATAAATAGGTTAGTTTAGGGTTAAGTCATTTATTGTGTAATGCTGTACGACAGCCACAACAGTGAGTCGAAGTTGCTGTTTTGGGGGCAGATTGGAGGAATGCCTCCAATCTGTCGATTTCTGTAAGATTTCATCTTCTTTTCAATAAAGATTGTTACAATATGGTATCGAGCCTATTAGGCTTAAAAATCAGAGTTTTTTTTAAGTGAAAATTATCGGGTCATCATCTTCTTTGGGTGACGACAAAAGGGCAGACACACCACATCTAATGCTGCCAATTTCAGTATAATTTCAGCCAGCCTGCAAGTATAAAGTGTAATTGGCCTGATTGTCATTTTGTGGTAGATTTGCATACTGTCCCTTTTTGCCGATTTCTTTGGGTAGTTGGTTTGCTCCAGACAAGTTAAAGGCAATCGACTTCTTTGTGGTAAGTGATTGCAGGTTTGGTTGATATTTTTTGGCTCGATTCTCTTGGAACTAGAGGCCTGAATATTGATAATTTGGTGATTAGAAAAGGGGGCTACAATATATTTTTCTTAAGAGGTCAGAATCTCATTTGATTTTATTCTTACAACAATTTGGTCGATTAGTTTAGAATACGGGCAGTTGGTTTGCTGATAAAGACTGATTAATAAATATGATAGGAAAAGGAAAGGGGGTGGAAAATCCTTTAGCAATACCTGAACATATCTCGAATGAAAAGGTAGAGAATTTTCAGATTACAATAACAAAGTTAGATGGTAGAAATTATTTGGAATGGTCTAGATATGTGGAACTGACTGTTATAGCTAGGGGGAGATGGGCTCACCTAACGGGTCAGATACCGAGCCTAGAGACTCATGATATATAATATTCTTCTTGGAGAAGAGAAGATGCATTAATATCATCTTGGTTACTTCAGTCTATGATCCCATCAATTACAAAAACTTTTATGTTTCTTCAATCTCCTCATGAGATTTGGTGTGTTGTTTCTTAAGCTTATTCTAGGAAAAAGAATGTCGCTAAAGATTATGAGATTTTGGAAAGAATCAGAAACTATAAACAAGGAACTTGTTCTATCAGTGAATACTATGTATATCTTAGAGGACTTTGGGATGAACTTCTGTATTATACGAATATCAAATGTTCTTCGTGTTATACTGAAAGAAATGCAGAGATTGAAAAGAAAAAGGTATTTGACTTATTATGGGGTGAAAATCCAGAATTTGAGTCTATAAAACTCTATATTTTGGAAAGAGATGAACTACCTTCACTTGGGACAGCGTATTCATTATTAATAAGGGAAGAAGACCGCAAAAATCTTAAGAAGAACAACATTCCTTTTACAGATCAACATAAACTCCAAACGAGAGGAGAAAATTCACACTATCATGGAAGAGGAGTATAACAAGGTCGTGGACGTGGCAGATTCCATTATGATAAAAAGAAAAAGCTCATATATTCTCATTATGGAAAATCAAGGCATTCCAAAGAATACTATTGAGAATTACATGAAAAACCTAATTATTATAGAAATAAAAACTACTTTGCTCATGCTGTTGAGAATACAACTCCCAATACAGATGGAATTCAAGAGATTATTAAGAGGATAAAAGGCCTAGAAACAAGACTATCTGAACAATCTCAACCATCTTTCTCTCAGGCTACAGTAGCTCAAGCAACTCACACTGTGAAGGGTAACTTCTCTTATTTTATTTCAAAGACTTGGATTATTGATTCAGGTGCTACAGATCACATGGTAGGAGAATCATCATATTTTTCAAAATACAGACTTCTTAAAAAACAAGAGCCTATTAAGTTGGCTGATGGTCCTTACTCTTATATGGTTGGACAGGAAAGTGTACCTACATGTTTTTTAGATTTAAAATCAGTTTATCATGTTCCTAGTTTTCCAATAAATTTATTTTCTGTCAGTTCTTTGACTCGTACTATGAAATGCAGTGTAACTTTTACTCCTACTGGCTGTGTGTTTCAGAATCTGAACATGAGAAAAATCTTTGGTTATGGTAGACTAAAGAGGGGCTTATACATTTTGGAAGTTCATCTTCAGCATGGAACTCCTTATAGTGCTTCAACAGCAACAATTCAGGATGATGTAGAAATTCGTCTTTGGCACTGTCGTCTTGGTCATTTACCCGTGTCAAAACTTCACTATGTTCAACCTTACCTTAGAGTCAAGTTCAATAAACATTAGTTTGAATGTGAAGTCTGTCAACTTGGGAAACACCAAAGATCTACTTATCCTTTAAGTGACTCTAGGAGATCTCAGCCTTTTGAGCTTTTTCATTCTGATATATGGGGTCCCAATCCAGTTACTTCGTTATTTGGTTAGAGATATTTTGTCTCCTTTATTGATGATTGTACTCGCCTTATAATTATTTATTTAATGGGGGAGAGTACATTAGCAAGCAATTAGCAAAATATCTACACACACATGGTATTGTTCATCAGACTTCTTGTTCTTATACTCCTCAACAGAATGGAATTGCTGAAAGGAAAAATCGTCACATTTTAGAGGTAGCTAGAACTCTGTTACAACAACAACAACAACTAAGCCTTTTTCCATACTAGGGGGTCGGCTACATGGATTCTTTGTTTCCACAGATCTCTATCGTGTGCCATGTTAGCAGTTAACTCCCAATAAGCTAGATCATTCTTTATTGTTTCTTTCCAACACTTTTGTGGTCGTCCTCTACCTCTTTTAATACTTTCCAAATTTAGTTTTTCTAACCTTCTTACAAGTTCTTCTTTTGATCTTCTTTCTATATGTCCAAACCATCTTAAACGATGTTCTCTCATTTTATCCTCTATTGGTGCCACTCCTAATTTGTTTATAATAACCTCATTATGTATACGGTCTTTTCTTGTATGACCACTCATCCATCTCAATAGAATGTTCTTAAATTCTATTGGGGAGAAGTTGTTCTTACTGCAGTTCACCTAATCAATAGAATGCCTAGTACTGTCCTTAAGGGTGAAAGTCCAATGAAGTGTCTCAATAAGGAATCAAAACCATTTCATATAGTCTCCCATATCTTTGGTTGTACCTATTTTGTATATGTTCATCTACCTAATCGTGATAAACTTGATCCTAGGTCTGTAAAATATATTTTTCTTGGCTATTCCAACTCTCAAAAGGGTTATAAATGTTATTATCTCCTAGCTAAGAAACTATATGTTTTCATGGATGTCATCTTTATAGAATCTACTCCTTATTATACTTTTCAGGGGGAGTCAACTTCATCTCAGCAGATTTCTCCTTATGTCCTACCACTAGTCCCTGGTGATGCTAAGAATAATAAAGATGATCATAAAAAAGAGGCCAAGTGAGCAAGAGGAGATCTTAACGTACAAGAGAGGATTAAGGAATATCTTTTGCTCTGAAGAAGAATCAACCCCTTATCCAAATACCAAAGATATTTCCCCTGACTTAGATCCTCAATTGGTAGTGGGAGAAGATCTAGAGATTCCTATTACCATTCGTAAAGGTAAACGTACTTGTGTTCGGTATCCTATTTCAGATTGTACCTCATATGCTAATACTTCTAAGGAGTATCAACATTTTGTTATGAATGCTGAGAAACACAAGATTCCTAAAAAATTTTGAAGAAGCAAATAAGTGTCTTTTATGGAAAGCTGCCATAGAGGAGGAACTAAAGGCTCTTAGAAAAATAAAACTTAGACCATCACAAAATTACCTCATCACAAAAACATTGTAGGATGTAAGTGGGTATTCACTATCAAATATAAGGCAGATGAAAATATTGAAAGATATAAAGCTAGATTGGTTGCTAAAGGATATAGTCAGTCGTATGGTATTGACTACATTGAAACATTTGCACCTTTGGCTAAACTTACTTTCATACGGATACTACTTAGTATGACAACTAATTTGAGATGGGACTTATGGCAATTAGATGTTAAAAATGCTTTCTTACAACGATACTTGTATGAAGAAGTATGCATGGAACTACCTCGAGGAATGCGTATCAAAACACTTGATAATAAAGTGTGCAAGCTAAACAAAGCTATTTATGGATTGAAACAGTCACCAAGAGCGTGGTTTGATAAATTCAGTAAAGCACAATCTGAAATACCAAAGAAGTCTCAATGATCATACAATCTTCTTTAAGAAAAATACGAAATTATCTCTTCTTGCTGTCTATGTTCATGATATCATTGTTACAAGAGATGATCTTGAAGAAATATCTAGGTTAAAAGGGAATCTTCATAGACTGTTTGATCTCAAAGATTTTGGCTGACTCCATTATTTCTTGGGTATAGAGGTGTTGTATTTCACTCATGGTATCTTCTTAACTCAGAGAAAATATATTATGGATCTTCTTCAAGATACAAACATGCTTGATTGTAAATCAAGTGACATTCCTATGGAAGTGAATCAGAAATTATTCATCGGTGATAGTGAAGAGTTCAAAGACATTCACAAATATGAGACTTTGGTTGACAAACTTATATACTTGACAATTACTCGTCCATATATTACTTATGCAGTAGGAATCGTGAGCAGATATATGCATTCTCCTACCAAGAATCATATGAATGCAGTGTATAGAATTCTTCGATATCTCAAATCAACATCAGGCATGGGTCTACTTTATTCAAAATCATCTAATTTGCACATTGAACTTTATTCTGATGCAGACTCGGCGGGATCTCGTGATGACCGCAAATCAACTAAAGGTTATATCACTTTACTTGGTGGTAACATTATATCTTGGAAGAGTAAAAAAACAGACAGTGGTTGTCAAATCTACAGCAGAATTAGAATACAGAGCAATAACCCAAACCATGTGTGAAGGAAAATGGGTATCTTCATTAATTAGTGAACTTGGATTTACTTCTATTCATTCTATACCACTATACTGTGACAGTAGTGTAACAATTTAGATGGCTTCCAATCCTGTGTATCATGAAAGAAAAACATATAGAAATTGACAGTCACTTCATTAAAGAGAAGATATATAGTATTTCCAATCAGCAAAACAGAGAGTTGATTTTTTGACTAAAGCTACTACTAGCAAACAATTAAAGGAAACATTATCAAGTTGGGTGTTATAAATATCCTTCACCCAACTTGAGGGGGAATGTTAAATATTGTTTGAGTTTAATTAGATATAATGGGTTATCTGGAAGTCGTTAAGTGTCTTATTATAATGTAGTTATGAGTCCTTTTGTAAGTCATGTCTAGTTAGTAGTTATTAGGAATGTTTAAGGACAGTTTAGGAATTCAAGTTAGAAGGATTATAAATAGGTTAGTTTAGGGTTAAGTCATTTATGGTGTAATGCTGGACGGCAGCCACAACAGTGAGTTGAAGTTGCTGTTTTGGGGGCAGATTGGAGGAATGCCTCCAATCTGCCGATTTCTGTAAGATTTCATCTTCTTTTCAATAAAGATTGTTACAATAGGAATATTTTTGCCGAGTTGTGATAACTGCCATTGAAAGGCATAGTTGTCCTAAGTGCTGCTATTTCCATTCAAGAGCTTTATATGTATGAGCGTTCTATATTGTAGACTTCATGTATGACTTATTATATGTGTGTGTCTGTATATGTGCATTTCTTTACCGTAACCGGCTCTTTATGGTTTAAATTCAAGTATAACCTTCTCTTTGGCCTTTTATAATTCTATAGTTGGTATTCGCATTAGCCTGCTGGATAGTATTTGAAATTGCTATGCTATTGCAAAACTTTATGGAGGCCTCATTTCTGTATAATGCAATCAGTTGCTTGTAGAGTTGCATTTTTTGATAATTTTATGGTTCACCGTTGCATTATACCTCGTAAATACTTTATCTTTTATTGGATTATAATTTTGTCCCTGCTTTGGGAACAAAATATTGCTATGCAGTGTATACCTAAAGGATTCGTGCAGGCATTTCCCTTGGAAAGTGGTTCGGTTATAACTCTTAAGAGCCCGAAAGGTTCCTCGTGGAAGGCTAGGTTTTCTATGTGTAGGGGATATGGTAGATTTGTAGGCGGTTGGAGGGCTTTTGCAGCAGCTCATAATCTAGTTGTTGGGGATATCTGTGTTTTTGAGTTAACTGAAATCAAGGAGCTTGTGATGAATGTGCACATTTTACGGGTGGCTGATGCAACTAACCACACTTGTTCCATGCACAAAAAGAATGTGCCATTCAAATGAATGCCTGAACTTTGTGAACGGTTGCTCGTCCTTTGTTCTCAAGTTTGTCATATGAAAATCTCTCTCTCTCTCTCTCTCTCTCTCTATATATATATATATATATATATAAATCATGATGGGGCTTGAATTTGTGGACACAAATTATAACCTGACCCTAAAAGCTCACTGTACGACATGAAAAGCTAACGATTGGAAGCCTTGTGTTATAAGGAAATTTTCTCTGAATTAATATTCTTCCTGTATTTTGGTAGAGGGCATATAAAAGGGGTACTTCATGAAGTCATTATATGTTGCGCAATTTTTTGTCGCAGTGAGGACTTCCATCGTGATCTTCTCTGTGGAGCAGGCATCTCTGACTGAACCACGTAATTTCTCTCTCTGCACGTTGCGTTTGCTATGATTGCGTGTGTGCTTCTAAATTGTATTTGCACGGCGAGCACTTGTACTCACACAGGCAAATTGTACATATGAAAAGTGATTCTAGACACCTTGGTGAAGCAACATTCCTTCACTCAACTGAGAACTTGAACGCCACCAATCATCCTTTCAAAGGGCAGCTCGACAAAATTCTCATACTCAAGTGAGTTGTCGAGAATGCTAATAATTCTAGTTCTCCCCCTTTTGTTGAAAAAGAATCTCATCAATAGTTCTCAAGTGAATTCTTCCACATCAGCACTTTAAGTGTGATCAAGGAATACCATCATTTGATGGACAACTACATTTGGCATGTCTCCTTAAAATTGCTTTATGGATTTTACGGTGGGGCATTTGTAAACACCCAAAATTTTAAAATGTTTTCAAAAACTCCTGAATTTTGAAAACCAATTTAAAGCTTTTATGAGCCTTTAAATTCAAAAATCCCAAAATTTAAAGTTTAAGTCTTTTTGGGAACCTTTCAAAATAAAGGTTTTAAATTTAAGTTAAAAAGCTCATGAAACTCGAAATAAAGCAGATAAATGGGTGAGACCCAATCCAAGTCTGGACAGAGACCAAGTCAAACAGTGTAGGGTGCAATTTACTTTCGTGTGAGTTTGCATTTGCACGTATTCTCTACAAAACTGAAAATTCATTTTCTACATTTGCATCCTTGATTGCTGTAATTTTAATTTCTTACTCCGTGATTCAAATGAGCTGAAATTTTAGGAACATCATCTTCACACACAAAGTTCTTAGAAATAAAATTTTCAAGAATTTTAGGACCGTGCAACCTCGTAATAAAATTGTGCAAAGACTGAATCAAAATCTGAACACTTTCTGCACAGTCAGATTTTTTAAAACAGAGGTTGGGTAAAAGTCTCATATCTCTGTCCACAGGGGTTCAAATCACTTGATTTTTAATGCATTGGAAAGCTAACATCCATAGCTTTTCAACAACATCAAAATCATCAAATTCAGAATTCAGATCACTGAGATACAGACTCATCTTTGAGCCTCTGTATTTCTGTGACACCAGTTTTGGGCTTGTGAGTCAGTCCTCTTCTCATATTTAATTTTGATTCAATACATTTCCAAATTTAGATATGTAAAAAGCCATAGGTTCTCCGCACTACAGACTTGGTCTGGTAAAATTTTGATGAATTTTGGAGACCTGTAGCATGTCCAGATCGATTTTAGAAACAAGCCTTGAAAACAGAATACTCTGTTTTTTAGGAGTTGTTCATTTTAAGTATTGAACTAAAACCGCACTAACAAAATTCTTTCAAAGAACTTGTTGTTCACGTGAAATGAAGTTATACTTGTTTCAAAATTGAAGTTTCTAAGCGCTTAAACCGACCCTTGAGCATCGGTTCAAGAAGGTTTAAGTGAAAATAGTCCGCTTGCCTACAATCGCCAAAGGAGTCACAAATCTTTTAAATCTTTGCTAGTTTTTTGCAAACTAGCTGGCACGCTTGCACAAGTGTAGATAGGAAAGTTTCGCTTCGAGTTTTCCATAAACTCCGAAGTAAAATTTTCATGTCTATAGCAAGTAAGGTGTAGAGATGTCAAAATGAGACTGGCCTGTTGGGTCGGGCAAGAGAATCCTAGCCCATATTTGAAGCCGGGCCTAATGGACTGGCACATCTGGTCTTGGGGGCTGATGAGAGCAGGGCTGGGTTGGCCTGCAGGGCCACCAATCTGTTGCTTATTAGATCGGATTTATAACGTCTGATCCAAGTCACCTGAAAAAATGTTAGGGTTTAAACTTTACAAACACGTTTGAGGAGATTTATGCAAGGCAACATTTCACTGCTTTCTCAATCTCATTACCTTTAGCCGCGATCTGCACGACAAGCTGACAATATTGTGTGGGTAATGCTCAGCCAAAACTACAACTTTTTTTCTTTTGGTAGTTAGCGACTAAGGTAATCGTCCCTCTCTCTTTATATCTCCCTACTCTCTAGTTTGTTAACTTTGTTTGGTGGTTTGAATCCCATTGTTGGTGAATTAACATGTGCAAATCGAAGTGTAAAACATTGTGGGTTGTGGCACATTAAAACCCATAAAATTTTCAAATCAATCATTGTGAAATTCTTGTTTTTTCTAATTGTTAGATCATATTCTTGCTATTGTTGGGGATCTTGTCATCTTGACCTTTCCTTTTAGATTTTTATCATGTGCTATTAGGAAAGGCTGCAACATTTAGTCCCAATGAATAACACACTAACGATAGTATTTCCATCATGCCAAAATTGTAAGGGAGACTTGTTATTAAAACAAGAAATCAAATGGGAAAAACCTAAATGAAATTAAGTTCTTGCAAAGAAATATATATCCAGCAACAATCAACATGGTTTTGTTTGGGCCATTTTGTACTCTTATCCGCTTCTACCAGTATCAACAACAATTGAAATGGTTCATCGTGAGATGTTAGTAGAAACAATTATTAAGCACGATTTACCTTTTTGCTTTGTTGAGTATGATAAGCTTAGAATTTGGGTGAAATATCTAAATTTTGATGCAGTCATGCTATGTAGAAATACTCTAGTCTTTGACATCAATAAAGTTTATGATAGAGAGAAAGAAAAGATAAGAAAATATTTGGTGAATATTTCTAGCATAGTGCAATTATTTCTGATTGTTAGACCACATGTAATCAGGAAGGCTATATGTGTGTGGGTTAAGTACAAGCTTTTTGAATATTACAAAAGCAATTCTAGAGTGACGATTTCTCAATCTCAATCAACTGTGGGAAAAACAAATGTTGGAAGCAAATTCAAAGGATCAAAACTTTTCAATGTGAGTTAAAAATATTTACTTTCTTAAATATTAACTTATGATTTTATTAATTGTTATTGTATTACAAATTAAATAATTTTATATGCTTTGTAGGAATCAAACTATATGAATGTGAAAGTAGTACCAGTGAAGGCAAGTCCGAATTGGATTTGTACTTGGGAGAGTCAAGCTTGATTATGATTATTATTCTAATTTAGATGCTCTAAACTATTGGAAGGATCATTCAAAACAATTTTTATATCTTTCTTTCATGGCATGTGATGTATTAAGTATTTCAATGACTACAGTTGCTTCAAAATTGTCATTAGTATTGGTAATCATGTTTTCACTAAGTACAAAATTTGAATCATTCCTAAGCATGTTTAAGTTTTAATCTGCACAAGAAATTGGTTCATGGTCATTTATAAATATTGTTTTCATTTTTCTAAGTATATTGTTATTGATTCAATTAATAGTTACTTTGTCTACATTTTTAGATGAAGATGAAACAATAGAGTAACTTTTACCGTCAAGGGTTTTTGGAGGAGTTTCATCTACACAAGATTCTAATGTAATTGGTGATACAAAACGTTGTGACCCTCTTTTATTTTGTCAAAACTGATAATCTTTGTTCTATTTTATTGTACATTTTGAGAGTTTTTGTCATTATTGACTAAACGGATAGTTTTTGTTGTATGTTGACTAAACTAAGAGTTGTTATCCTTATCTTGTGGGTTGTGGATATCTATTTTGTAAGAGTTTCTTTTGTTTTGCACTTTTGTGTTAATTGTGTGTTGAAGTTATGAGATTATAGCATGTAATTATAGTGCTATTTATATAATGAGAATTGGATGTTAGCCGGATGCTTAGACTTAATTCTTCAATAGAACAAATTATTGATGTATAGGTGTTGTGCAACTTTTTTCTATAGGATGGAATGCCATGAAATAGTGAAGAAATGTAGAATGCCATGAAATTGTGATGCTAAACGTGATAGAATGCCATGAATTTTCTCCTTGCTTTTGTTTTTGTGTAGCTTCAAGTAGGTCCCACGTTGTGATGCGATGAAATTGTGATGCTAAACATGATGAAATGCTTTTGAAAGCAACTTCTATGTAAAGTGCAACTTGAGAAGCTTTTTTTTACTATGAAGAGGCCAAAGACAGAAAAGCTTGCTCCCTAGTATGTGGGCTGGCAAGGGCCAGGCCATATTTTCCATGGCCCGCCAAGGCCGGGTCGGGTTGGGCTGCCCGTATTGACATTTCTATTAAGGTGGTGGAGGACTTTAGTTAAAGCTAATCATAATTGTACTTGCAAGTTGAAATTACAGAAGTTTGTGCTAGAATGATTTCATATTGCTTTAGTTTGTTCTAGAGACTTGTGGAAACAACGCCAGTGGCAGATCTTTAATCTTTTTAGGGTCAGAGCGAATGACAAATGGTTGTCCCAAGGATTCAATCTAGCGATGAAAATAGTGTGGCATGTCAAACTATTGCTATGGCCAAAGATCAACGGGTGACGTGACTGATGCCTAGCTTGTAGTGGCCTAGGACAACCCTCAATGAGGTTCCTAAGTCGGTCATGGAAGCAAGAAAAGAAATTCACAAATAGAGTTTGCAAAAGGTAAGCAAAGTACTTGAGTGAAACCAAAAAATACTTTTATTGAGAATAGGAGTAGCTCTACATAACCCCACTATGCACTTGAGCTAGGGGTAGCTTAACAAAGCACGAAGAAAGTTTTGTCTCCAAAACAAATGGAAGCCCCAAACTAAGTACCCAAACTAAGAGGATTCCATATAGGGGGCTTGGTTACATACCCATAGTGATACTCGTGCAATGTTGACATATGTCGATGGCATTCTTGAATCGCTTGAGGAAACTGCCAAATGATGCACTCTATCTCTCAGCTTGCTTGGCAATTTTGATACCTATCAATGATATTCTTGAATCACTTTTCACTTCATGAGTATCTCATACATCGGCTGACCATTGTTCTAAGAATATGATCAATGATGTATTCCACCTCTTTTGCCCAAGGATTCTGAAGTATATTGGCACCTTTGTTAACTGGTTTCATTCATGGTCTTCCGTTTACATACTATACCTTTAGGTTGCTTATATAGAAAGACAGAATGTATCTAAAATGGCTTAGAATATCCAATTTGTACACCTAATTCTCCACTTATTTGATGATCTTGTAGGGACCATCAAATTTGCGAATTAGTGCCACATGTTGCTCTTAGAACTCTTGAGATCATCTAGGGTAGTGTTTCACTAGGACTTCAGCTCCTACCACAAACTTAACAGTATGACCCTTAATATTGACCCATTTCTTGATTTCCTTAGTTGCCTATGTAAGGAGCGCATGGGCTATGTCCCACCTCTCTTTGCATCTTCAAAGAAAAGGAGTAGGTCACTTATACTCCACCTGCATAGCTTGCTGCCCATGAATGTGAAGTTTGGGGTTGTTGTCTAGTCACTAACTCAAAGAGAATTCTATTGGTCAATTCACTATCCTGCAAGTTATAAGAAAATTGGGCAACAACGATTCATTCAATCTATTCTTGTTGGTTAGCATAAATATAATGCCTCACATAAGATTCAAGCACATTGATCATTTTAGTTTGTCCAGCTGGTGTGAATGTGCTCGATATGGTTACGCACTTGCGCTATCTGAGTTCCACCATTGGCACGAAGAGCAACTAATTCGGCACAATGACTCTAATGTGTCTGTCACAGAGTTTCTTTTCCCCAGTTTATACTGCAAGGTAAAGTTGAACTTTTGGATCTGAATGTAGTTGGTAGCCTTGTTATCCATCCATACGGTTAAGTGGTTCCCTCAGAGGTAATGCCTCCAAAGACCAAGGCAGTGTACCATAAACGTCATCTCCTTCTGATAGTGTGTCATCACTAAATGTCCTTCAATTTTTGGCTTTTGTAAGTAATGTGGTGCCCATCTTAAGATAGGATCAACTCCTCTTCCAAAGTGAAGTCCAAAGAGTGCACTTCGAACAACTTGTTATGATCCAACTACTTATCGGTTCCCTACCACTCCCTCCTTTAGTGTGTCGAAGGCTTCTAAATGAGCCACTCATTCCAAACTTGCCTTTTTTTTCCCAATAAGTTCGTCAAAAGGGACATGATGGTAAGGTACCCATTATGAATTGGAGACAATAATTTGTTAAACCAAGGAAGGACCTTAAACCTGTCAAAGCTGTGGGAGGTTCTTATTCTTTAATTGTCTGAAACTTTCTCTTATCCATTCAAATCTTCCCATTACTGATTGCAACATTGGTAGGAGCAATTACACTACATTGGCAAAGGTGATGGTAGTGCTTCTATTGTATTTAATGCTAGAACATAATGGGAGAGGGATATCTCGAGTGAGGCTGAATTGTCGAACACACCAGCACGAAAAATATGGTTCAAGAAATAAAGCATGGGAACTGACAAACGACATGACTAAGGGCCATGAAGAAGATCATGTTGGAGTAGTATGATAGGCTAGTCAAAGTGGGAATTGTTGGAATCGTACAAGTTCTTGACCCAGGTGAGGCAAGAGTTTTGGGGAATTGATTCCAAAATAAGTAGGAGAAAAATCATGAGCCCCTTTGGACATGAGTGGGAAAATCTCCAAGATATCAGTGGTCGAGAGGCTAGATTTGGGTACCCATGCAAGAAAACTGCTAGCAACCTGGGATTCTCCGAGAATGAAGGAATCTGGTATGTTGTGAGATTCAAAGTTTAGAAAATAGAGATGGATCAATCGCTGGAGTGTCCATAAGAGGCCTTGGACAAGGTCGACTGGCTCCCCATTAATGAAATTGGATGCTTCGTACATGGAAGTGTAGAGTATTCCAATAAGTAAAGAAGCAAGGGAGAGAGAATCTCCTAACATTATAGTGACAACATACAAAGAATAGGACATAACGACTTCGAGTTGTGAAGTGTAGAAAAGACGTAGAAAAACGTGAAGTGTTCAGCATCCATAACTCATCTTCGTGACACATAATGAC
The DNA here is from genome assembly GCA_036023115.1 of Brasenia schreberi. Lineage (NCBI taxonomy): Eukaryota > Viridiplantae > Streptophyta > Magnoliopsida > Nymphaeales > Cabombaceae > Brasenia > Brasenia schreberi. The sequence continues at coordinate 15,743,355 of JAYKKT010000064.1, forward strand.
CAAAATTAAAGAAGGGTGATGCACTGTCCCTTTGTTGAAAGAAATTTTAGGATAACTTGTTGGAGGAAACCCATATGAATACATGCATAAAAAACCAATATAAAACAATAATAAACATGCTCCAATCAATACAAGTCGCACATCCAAAATATACCATAAACAAAATAAATCATATGAAAAATAAAGCAAACAATGATAATGAAAGGAGAACTTATCTGTGTTAGTCGCCCTTTCGGATTTGTCTTAGAGAAATCAACATCCCTCTAGTGAGTATGTACGGGTACTTTCACTTTCTTCTTAAGATAAAATGCATACACAACTAAAGCATTTACCTTGCTTCGAGTCGTCCTCAATCACGCCTCAATTGCCTTGGCTGGAGAGAAAGGGGAGTATGGAGCAATAGTCATGTAGGCAAAGAGAAACCGCAAAGAGTAGCCGTGAAAGGAGAGAGTGCAAAATGAAAAGTGCAGATAAGGGAACCCCTAATATCTTTTTATAAAAAATATGGTGGATCATGGATCCCAGATCCGATCTAACCGACTCACTTCTTTGTCCCGTAACCATTCTCGTGAAAGTTCATTTGAACGTTAAATAAAAACTTTTTCATGCAAAAAGATAGACTGAAGACAATTTTCAAACCCAAACCGAACTTGGCCTAACACACATGTGTGGTCTCGCATATCCTCTCCAAGCTCTTTGAAATAAGGTTCATGAGCTACTAACTATTTAAAAGGACTTTGGGTTTGTTCTCCTCTTCAATATGGGACTAAACTTTGTCTCATGATCTTCACATACACAAGTTCCTACATGTGACTTTTATACTTTAAGATTTTTACATATAATTGAATATTAAGGGATACTAAACATGAATTAAATGTTATTAATGCACATGAGTTTAATTAACCAAACTTAATTAACATTAAATCCAACAATCCCCACAAAGTCCTGAAGTGTAAAGTGTCTTACCAAATCAACCACCATATTATGCTTTCAATAATGGTACCTTCTAGTTTGAATTATTATCGGAGTTATCCAATATTACCCTTATAGGAACTAGATGAACATACGTCTTCAACCTGAACCTTGGGTATAAAGGTGTCTATTGATAATAATATAATAATGATTATGACATAATCTTTAGGGATAATGCTTTAATAGCCATGCATCCATATCCTTTATCATGATTGATAACAACCTAATTCTCCTATTACAACCACATAATATCAATCGCTTAGTTGGACATCTCCAAGGATGTATTGCTAGCATCCTATCCTAAGACTCGATCTCATTTAGAGAATAATTTCTTATTTAACTTGCAATCATGATACTTTAGGTTCATAGGGGATAGACACACAAATATTAAAAGTTACATAAAAATAAGTGTCATCCTAATCATCAAATAGTTTGTTATTACCACATTAAACCTACTTCGTGTGATCTACACTCAGTTAGGTTGAGTACCACTGCTTGAGAATAAATCATGAGTTTTATCCCATCCCCAACTTAGATTTCTCTATAAGGACTATTGATGGACCCTTAGTCAAAGGATCATTTGTATTATCTTTGTATCCAACAAAATCTACAAACATGACCCCATCAGACACAAAAGCCCTTGTAGACTTTAGTTTGACTTGAATGTATCTTCTTTGTTTTTTATTATGCTTAAAACTACTTATCTTAGTAATAGTAATCATGCTAATGTATTGAAATTGTAGGAAGCAACTTCTTTACTATAAAAGTAAACCGGACATAAGTGCTTTAAGTCATTCAACTTCAAATCTAGTCTCATCTAAAGCATATAGTTCTGTCTCAAAAGTAAAACGATTCAAAATAGCCAATTTCATGGGTTTTCAGTTGACAACGCTGTAAATACCCAAAATAATTTCAAAATAAAAGGTTTTGATCTTTTGGAAATTTTGTCATTTTCAAATAAAAATTATAGTTTTGGATCTTTTAAGGGTTTCTCAAAATAAATATATCTTAAATGAACTCAGTTCCGCATCAAAATTTTGTAGCAACCTCAAAATAAGGGTATATTTCATCCCTCTCGAAAAAAATACAATTTTGACAAAAAGTTCAAAAAAGTGACTACTTTACCCTCAAGGCCAAATGGGTAGAATTATGTTTTTTTAAATGACCGCCTTCAAAGAAAGGATGATTTCAAGCCATTTTCCACAAAGAAACAGGTGAAAATGAGACATTGAGAACTAAACCCATACAATGTTTGTAAAATATCAAATTTATAAAATTACAAAAACCTTTGAAATTCAAAACCAAATCAATCCAAATCAGATCTCAAAAATTCGCCCGATCAAGGATAGTCTTACTCTAAGACCCTACACCAAAGAGTTAAAGTGGTTCGACACCCTATACCCAACAAAGAGTTAAAGTGGTTGAAACAGTAAAGACTAACTCAGAAAGCGAAAGTAGGTCACCCATGTAAACAAACATTGGGAATGAGACTCAATTGTTTTTCAAAAAGAATATTTGAGGATTTCATTAAAACTCAATGTTTTCAAATATATCTAAAATAAAATGGTTTTAAATAATCAAAAAGAAAATATTTGAAACCATAAATCTTAACTAAAAAGATAATCAAGCAAAACATAATTACTGAAGGTAGGATCAAATGAAGCATCCAAATCAAGCCTTAAGGAAGGGTCATCTCGAGTTCAAATCGAAGTCGATTATAAGACTAGACAAAAGAAGCTGACTCAAGCCAAGGTGGATTCAAGTATCAAATTCAAAGAACAAATGAAGACCACACCCAAGTCAAGCCACTAAAATCGAGCAAGGGGCGGGCTAAGGTGAGTCAAGCTCACCTAGCCAAGTCTAATGAAGGAGTCGGTCTATGTGGGTTGTGTAGATGTGAAAATTTTACTCTAAAGTCTATGTAGAGACTTGAAATAAGCTTTCACATACTACATCCTCTGCGAGCGTGACAACTAGTTTTACTTAAACTAACAAAGTTGTATTTTCTTACTTTAATGGCGATTGTGGGGAAGGAGGATCTTTTCTACTTAGGCCTTCTTGAACCAATGCTCAAGGGTCAGCCTATACACTTTTAGAATTGATCTTAATCAGATGTGTTTTTGAAATTCACTTTTCAAACCCAAATGACTTAACCAAATTCGTGAGCTAGATCTTTAGAAGAAAATTTTTCTAAGTTCTAAAAAACATAAACTAGTTCTATTTTCAAAACTTATTTTTAGATTTTTTTAATAGTTTTTGAATCTTCAAAAATCACAAAAAATTTACAGTTGTAGATATGAAAAATTCCCACTTCGAAGTTTATGAAAAACTTGAAATGAAAGTTTCCACAACTACGCTTGCGCGAGCGTGCTAGCTAGTTCAAAACTAGCAAATATTTTGAAAAATTTAGACTTCTAGGCGATTGTAGCAAGCAGGATCTTTTCACTCAAACCTTCTTAAATCAATGCTCGAGAGTCGGTTTTGAGAGCTTAGAAACTTCAATTTTGCAGCAAGTGTAACTCCATTCCATGTGAACAAGTGTTTTTGAAAGAGTTTTGAGTTGTGCACCTTTATTCAATACTTGAAATATACAAGCTACTGAAAAATAGAGAATTTTGTTTTAAGAGTTTATTTCTAAAAGGGATTTTAATATGTTACAAGTCTCCAAAAATCTTCAAAATTTTAAGACCAAGCTAGTAGTATAGAGAGCCTGTAACCTTTTACAAATCTGAATTCGGAGTAGTATTGAATTAGAATTAAATATTTGAATTAGACTAACTCACTGATTCAGAATAGTTCTATTTCAGAAATACATAGACTCAAAGATGAGCCTTTATCTCCCTACTCCGAACTCCTATTTTAATGATTTTTATGTTGTTAGAAAGCTATGGATGTTAGCTTTCTAATGTATCAAAAATCAAATTGATTGGATTCCTGTGGACAGAGATATGAGACTTTTACCCAACCTTTGTTTTAGAAAATCCGACTGTACAACATAAGTGCAGAAACTGAGTCAGTCTTTATCCAATTTTATTACATGGCTGCACAGTCCTAAAAATCTTGCCAATTTTATTTAGAGTGATCTCCTTTGTGTAGAGTAAGTGTGCCAACTTTCAATCTAATCGGAGCAAGCATCAAGAAATTAAAATTATAGAATTAGACATATGCAGAGATGCTGAAATCCTGTTTTTATGAATGTAATGATGCAAACTCACACGAATTCAAAATGCAATAACTCTTCAATCCCCAAAGCAAATTGCTGGAATGTAAATGAATTGAAAGTATTTTATATCTTAAGCATAGAGGGGATTAGAAGTATAGGACGATTATAGAATATATTGGGAGAGGAGCTTAATCAAACACTTATAGTGCAAGTGTGTGTATGGTGTTTCATCCATCAAATAAAATTTGCAGCAACTCTATATTATTACAACTTTGGAGGAGATAAAACTCCATTAATACAACCCCATTTAATGAATTGAAAGGAAGGAAACGAAATTTCTATTGAAGAAGAAATGAACTTACACAATTTTGGCAAGAGTGGCCGGGATTCAAGAGTGAATCCGGCCACCACTTCCTCCTTCTTCCTTTCAAATCTCTTGCACTCACTTAGCCCTTCTTCTCCATACAAGTCACGACCCACCTTGGTTGGAAAAGCCTTGCCTAAGCCTCTCTCTCTCTCATTCCTTTTTCCCTAGCCTTCTCCCCAAAATTTTAGAGCATTCCAAGATTCTAAGATATGGATGAGCTTGTTATCATGGTCTCGAGTCTTTGTTCGGCTTCCACCCTTTGCTCTTGAGTTTAACTTGAAATCTCCTCGAACTGGATGAGCTTGTTATCATGGTCTCGAGTCTTTGTTCAATGTTGGCCCCATCTTGATTGGAAAAACTTGGATTTGATCGGTCTTGACCTTTTATTTGGATAAATTGTTGAATTCGAACTTGATATACTTGAACTTTATCTTCTCTACTTTTGGGAATCAATCTGAATCTGTGCTTGGATTGGGTCTCATCTGCTTCGAAATTTAGAGGCTATTTTAACTCGAATTTAAAACCTTTAAAGTATTTTCCCAAATATTGAAACTTTAAAATTTGGGGTGTTTTTGAATTTAAAGGTTTATAAAGGTTTTAAACTGGTTTTTGGAAACTCAGGAGTTTTTGAAAACATTTAAAATATTTTGGGTGTTATAGATGCCCCTCTTTGGCATTAATCCAAATTGATTTGGATAATGGCAAAGAAGAAACACCCTTTTATGGATTTACTTCTCAAATTTTCTTGAGAATATAAATCAATCCTTCATTTCGTAAACTCCTTTTCTTGGATCTCAGGAGAGGGATTTCCAGCGAAAAGGGACTTTTTCCTATATGGGACATGATCATGAATGAATGACTTTTGAATGCATGCATGGTATGAGTGAGGTGAGCTTTTTGGGAGAGTCAATTTTGGGGTCTATGAGCTTGGAGAGAGCCTTTAAAGGCCTGTTGCCCCAAGCAGAATTATCCCATGTCTTTTTTTTTTGACATTTTGGGTTTTTTCAAAATTCTTTTTTCAAAAAGGAACTCCTTTTATCTTCCATAAAAAAGGGCTTCCAATTTTTCATACTTCTCTTCATTTGGGTTTCGATACCTACTACTTGGTAGAGGTTTTTTGGTGAAAAATTTTGGAAAACATTTCAAAGTTCCATTTCCCACATAACAAAGTCTAATTCTCAAACAAAATGAAATCCAAATGAGTAGATTCTATTTCTACTCTAGGATTTTCATGGTTGAACCCTTTTCTATTGGGATAAATTGCAGGGATATGGGAAAGAGTTACCACGGTCCCTTCTGAAGCATCCCGTGGTTTAAGGCAAAGAGGCAGAAAATTACTCTTTTTGAGCTTTGGCTTTTCTTTTTTATTTTTATTTTTCTCATTTTTCAAGAGAAGACCTCTTTTGAAGAAGTTTTTGTATTCCCTTTATCTACTCGGGGAAGACTTCTTCTCGGAGGAGTTTTTGCATTCTCTTTTCTTTTTCCTTTTTTTTCGTTCAAAGAGAAGACTCATTTTTTAAGAAGTTTTTGTATTTCCTTTTCTTTTCGAGAAGACTTCTTTTTCAAGGAGTTTTTGTATTCTCTTTGTCTTTTCTTTTTTTCTTTTGAACATTGCCAATTTTTCTTTTTTTTGGAGAGACGAGTAAAATAGGGAAAACTTATCCCTTTGGTTACTCGATTCAACCAAGATCATCCCATTTCTTAATAGCACCCACAATTTGAAAATATTTTGCTATTTTGAACAAGGCTTCATTTTGTGAGCCAAGGATTTTTGAAATGTCACCAATTTTGTTTTTGAAAGCTCTACTTTTCACAAAGTATCAATTCCCTCATTTAGGGTCATACAATCAATCTTGATCCTTCTTTCAAGAAGTTTCAAAGGAGCTCAATTTTAAAAATCTTTTCGAAAGAAATTATCATAGACCCTTTCAATTATTGGGCATTTTCGGGGTCTACTAAATTTCTACCCACAATATCAATCAATCAACATGTATTATCGAGTTTTGTTGCCCTTTTTATGACATGGGGACAATCCTACGTGGGCTGCCACCTTTCCGGGCTTCTTTGGGAAATGTGATGCATGATATGTAAAAATGTACTCCATGTGATACAATGGAAATACATGCTTTACAAAATGATGACAATATGAAATGTATTCTATATGATATGATGGAGATACACGTTTTTATGAGCTTGAATCTCCATGAAAGTGTCTAGGGGATGCATTTTCAATGCCCCTAGTTTGGTAGAGATGAGTGATATCACACGGCCTCAAGGTGAATGGGCTATGGAATTTCTTTATGGCATATAAGATGGACGATGGGATACGGATGGCCCATGCATTTGACATTTATGATATTTCTAACATGATCATAACGAATTTTTGCTTAAGGATGGACTAACAATAACCAACCCTAAGTATTTCATGGCCATCATATGGTATTGACATGACCTCCACGTTTTCCACCGTGGGATTCATGTATTTATCCTAACCTTATCAAGGTTTTTATATCAACAAGATGCTGAAAATTTTTCTTTTCAAAGTCATATGTAGGGTTAAAATTTTTTCAATCAAAACTTGATCTTTTGAAGAAGCAAAATTGGGAAATCCTCTATTTCTTAAAATTTTCAATGTCTTGAAATCAAGGTATTTTAAATTTTGGTCATTTTGACAAGCATTCCAAATCGTGAGTGCCAATGGTGCATATTTTGAAAGAACCAACCACTCCAATGGCCAATTCTTGATGAATTGTCATTCTTGACTTGCCAAATTTTTGAAACTTGGTTCATATAGAATCTCTAAAGACTTTGATGCATGAGACCTTAGATTTTCGAAATTTTTAGGCCTTGTATGAGTGCTTCATACTTGGCAACATCATTTGAACATGTAAAATCTAGTCGAATGGCACTTGGTATTTCTCGAGAGATATGAAGATGATTCTTATACCTGGCCCTTGATTCTTTGTCCCATCAAAATACATTTTCCATACTTGATTTTCTTTACAACAATTTGTTAAAGTATGGTTTTGAAATTCATTTGCAAAATATGCCTTCATTGGGCATTTAATCAAGTATGGAATGTGTATCTCAAGAGGCAATTCAGCCACATGATCTAGGGGCTTGTCCCTTTAATGGAGCTGCCATTTATATAGCCTACCCGTTAGGATAGGATTTTCAAACAAGTGCTTGAATCAATCGACATTATCCCTATTTCATGTCATGGAAATAATGCCTCAATTTTGGTAGTCTATACCAAGCACGTTTTTCTCTATGGCTTGATAATTCTTTTCATATGGCAATAGAGTTTTCGAAATGTAATAAATTGTACACATTCTATGAATATCATCTTCATATTGAGTAAGTAAAATACCCAATGCATTCACATGAATTGGAATGTAAAGCTTTGGAGGTTTTAAAACTTGGAGGATTTACCATAAATTTTCAAAAGCTTTTTGAAAATCATCAATTCAAATTTTAACCATTTTTCAAAAAGTCTATTGAGAGATTAGCATCTT